>OZ002742.1:166214638-166882559 GCA_963924295.1 Dioctria rufipes | reverse complement strand
GAAAGTGTAGATAGGCGTATAAGAGAGTGGTGGACAATTCAGCATAGACGACTGGATCAAGGAAGAGAGACGCAAGATGTAAATGTTGAGGAGGAAATATTGAGAATGGTAGCTGCAGACGAAAGTACTATGTAGTACCAAAAGATTAGCGCAGCGAGCAGGAACTTCTCAGTCAAAAGTTTGGCGAATAATTGGTTCTAATTAGGTATTGGCATGCGGTTTTTACAGTGGTAGAGGGTAGGAGGTGGCATTAATAAGAAGCAATAAACTTGGGTTACATGGAAGAAAGGAAGTATGGAATACGGTACTAGCTCACTCATATTTTTTTTATTTCCCCTACTATTCCACAACCCTCGCAGGGGGGGGGGGGGGGGGGGTTAACAATTTTGTTATTTTAGGGCGTTAAAAGTTTTTTATTTTACTAAGAAACATCATTTTGACAAGAATCATATCTCTAGAACGGAGTAACCGATTTTTCTAATTCAAATGCTGAATGCTTTATGTTTTCCATAAAAAAAAATACAACGATACCAAACGAAAATTTGCTTTGTTAATAATAGTATTTAAAAAAAAAAAGTACTATTATTATTTTTAAAATCTGCCTTTTTTGTATCTTTATTTCGGAGCGAGAAGCCTTATCTATCTAAAGGGTTTTCCAATAAGAGGTGTTATTTTAATTAGCCCGCTATTTCAGTAGATGTCACTTTTGGAGCTGTCATTTTTTGACACTTGACAAGTAGAAACTACGCCATTCATAAAAATCGAACGATACACGATTCAACAACGCATTGAAATTATTAAAATTCACTATAAAAATGGTGAAAATGTGGCAGAGACGGTTCGTAAAACTCGAAAATTTTTGGGTCGTTGTGAAGCACCTTGTAGGTCCGCAATACAGAAATTGGTAGGAAGTTAGTGATGTGAGGAATAAAATCAGTGCACGTCGCTCAAGAACAGCCGAGAATATTGCTGCTGTAGCCGAAAGTGTTGAAGAAAATCCAGGTTTGTCCATTCCTCGTCGTTCTTTGGAATTAGGCATTCCACAAACGTCATTACACCGTATTTTACATAAATATTTGAGTCCTAAGGCTTATAAAGTTCAGTTAACACATCAACAACGTCGAGTCTTTGCTGATTGGGTCCTTGAAATGCATGAAAATGATCCGGAATTCCATCGAAAACTCATCTTGAGTGATGAGGCCCATTTCCACCTCGATGGCTTCGTGAACAAGCAAAATTGTCGCATCTGGGGCTCGGAAAACCCAAGAGTTATTGTTGAAAAGCCTCTCTATCCTCAACGTGTGACTGTTTGGTGCGGTTTATGGTCCCGCTGGGGTCATTGGACCTTACTTTTTCGAAAATGAGGCTGGAGCAACAGTTACGGTGAATGGATTGCGCTATCGACAGACGATTAATGATTTTTTATGGCCGGAATTGGATGGTATTGATCTGGCCAACGTTTATTTTCAACAAGACGGCGCTACATGCATTCAAGCAACGAAACCATTGACCATTTACGGGAAAAGTTTCCGGACCGTGTTATCTCTCGTAGAGGTGATCACAATTGGCCACAGAGATCTTGTGACTTAACACCTTGCGACTTCTTCCTGCGGGGCCACGTGAAAGAAAAGGTGTACGCCAGCAGCCCAGCGTCGATTCAAGACCTCAAAGATGGAATTCGTGAGGCTATCGATTTGGTTATGGAAAATTTCATGAAAAGGATACGGTCCTGTAGGCGTGGTCATGGTGGTCATTTGGCTAATGTTATTTTCCATTATTAACGGCATACCTTCCTCTTTATAATGAAATAAAGATCCGATCATTTATCTCAAAAAATGGCATTTGTCTTTGAATATAAAAATAACACCTCTTATTGGAAGACCCGTTATGTCTCAAAAATTATGGTAGCATTCGGCTTCGTTTTGGAGATATGAATTTTTAAAGTCATCGTATACCCTAAGTTACAGATCCGCAATTTCAATAGTAAATACTACTATTTTCGTTTTAAATAGAATTACTACAATATTATGGAGAAAGCAAAACTTCAATCGGTATTGCTGCATTTTTTTATGATAAACGTAAATTATTTCGCTTCACAAAAAACATGGTAAGCCATATTCGTATGCCATACAAACTCCAAAAATTTTATCCAAATCGGAAGTAGTCTGGTCCAAAATTAGTCCAAAGGGATCATTTTCGTATGAAAGGGCTGTGAATATATTAATCACGATATAACTTTTATGCATTGTGAACAGATGTGAATGAGTACACAAATGAAGGATTTATACAGGAAAAAAAATCGTATATTCAGGCATAAAATTCTATGAAACTTCAGATAATTTAGTTGCTTCCGGAGATATAGACCTTGAATGGCATTTCACGAAATTTTAAATCCGCCTATGGATATGATATATACTCTATAAGATCTTCAAAAACGCTGATGATCGAACCGAAAAATTAACAATTTTGGACGACTATGCGATATTGCCGCTTCATGTACAGAAGTTCAACATGAACAATGTGCGCCAAGCACAGGAAAAGACGTATACAATACGATTATGTGACAAATCATGTACATAGGATCTATGTTTGGTAGTGTCATCCGACCCATGTTAACCTACGGTTCATCGGTATGGTGGAAAGCAATGGACCTCGCCAACCATCGCAAGATGCTGGAGAAGATCCAAAGACTGTGCCTTCTCAGCGCAAGCGGCGCTTTTAAGTCAACTAGCACTCGGGCTCTGGAGGTTATCCTCAATATACACCCGGTGCAAATACATATCAAGCAGAGGGCGTCAACTACAGCGCTAAGGCTGCATCTTAACCTCGGTTGGCTTCATGGGGGAACAAGGGTTCCACATGAATCCATTTATGATTTCGTGCAGTCTATCGTACCTGGCATTGACAGAGATAGCGACTACCTCCTCGAAACCATGCTGGAAAGCAATTTTGAATATAGAATTCCATCCAGGGCAGAATGGGAATCACATTCCGTGTTCCAACCATTGACAAACCCAATTATAATATATACGGATGGTTCTAAGTCCGATGAAGGCACCGGAGCGGGAGTTTTCTGTGAGGAGCCTGAAATTGAATTCTCCATTCACCTTGAAAACCACTCCACGGTTTTCCAGGCAGAAGTCAAGGCTATCCTTGAAGCGGGAAGACAACTCCTTAACTCAGACACTGAGAATAAGGAGATAGCCATCTGCTCGGACAGCCAAGCAGCTATCAAAGCTTTGTCTAAACCATTTATAACATCCAAATTATTAATGGAGTGCAAAACCACCCTGAATTCCCTCTCTCGGAATAATAGGGTGATAGTGCATTGGGTGCCGGGGCACAGCAACATCAGCGGGAATGAAAGGGCAGACGAACTTGCTCGTCTTGGAGCAGCCTCAGAGGAACCTGCCTCTACAGTCGGGATTGCACCAAAACACCTTGTCTCAATCATTTCAAGCTGGGCTGACCGCCAACACAGTCGCCTTTGGTTAGAAGATCCCACGGGTAGGACAACAAAGGAACTGTGGGGTACACCAAATTTAAATCATACGAATAAGCTCCTAAAACTCAGCAAGCCAACCCTAAGAACCCTGATGTCCATTCTCACTGGGCATTCCTCTCTCAGGGGCCACCTTCACAGGATGAGACTTGTTGATGATCCTATATGCAGGGGTTGCGGAGAGGAGTCCGAAACAGTGACCCATTTTCTATGTCACTGCCCGGCACTCTCAGGAATATGCTACAGAATTCTTGGTTCACACCTCCTGGAAGAGCTGCATGATGCCGGCAAGGAGGGCTGGGAGCCAATACTGAAATTTATTAGAGCGTCCGGTTGGGACCTATAAGCAATCGCGCATGGGTCTGGAGGGTGAACAATGGGCCTTGTCTTGGCCTAAGTTCGAGGGACCCGAAGAAGGGGCCCAAACCTCGTAAATCAATCAATCAATCAATGTTTGGTGGTTCTGTCTGTTAGATATTTGTCGTTACATTTTTTTATTCTTTTCACTATAATAGTGTTTTTTATAGGAAAACATACCAGAATTCTCGTTGTCATACCAAGTTACCCTTTCAACCAAAAAGGGACCAAAATTGTCCGAAAATACCAAAACAGCAACGATGGATCTGCCCAATTTCAATATCCAATTACATGTAGACAATATAGAAAATTCGATTTGTAGTAGATTCAATATAGATGCAACAGCAATCATAATAAAATAGAGAAATAATCCAAATAAACTTAAACTTTTTTAGTCTTCTTTATAACTTTTCTCTTTCAAATCAATTAATGCCATCCGTGATGAGACAATTAAAAATGCAATCATATACACATGCTTGCAATTCCTAATAATTTTAAATGGGTGCAAAGTTGCTCTTATCATCAGCACTACTGCTTGGATCCCATTGAAGCAACATCTAACGCGAACTGAAGTTGAAAATAATAACAAAATCTCTGTAGATGACATGACATACAAACCATGCATCAGGATAGTACAACACCATCAACAACAACAATTCAAACCACTTTAAAACGTGACCAAACTGAAAATCGCCCAATTATTGTGAGTAAACCTTGCATGCACTTGGGACATGTCGTGACACATATGAGCTCGACAGAAATCCTTTTTTTCCCTTTGATAAAAGGGCAGCCGAGCTGTGTCAAATATGTGGAATTCATGGGGAACAAGAAAAAAGTTGCAACTCACAAAAAACTCAGCAGAAGCTAACGAGTTACGGAGATATGAATATCCCGAAAAAAAAGCAGGAATACCAACTGTGTACCAGATTTCCTTTCAGTTCCTGGTTTTTCGCTTGACTACCCTTAATTCAACGGCTCAATGGTGTCGTTAGTTTCTGGGCCTTGAAGGGTAAAATCTCACTTAACAGAGAAAAACTGTTGAAATCATCCACATGATTTCGTGATAGTGACTTTAGTTGGGTCTCTCATTTCATATAACGACCAAATCCTGCACTTCCTTTGAATCAGGAAAACATTATTATTTTCATGTGATAGCAAACAGTGGGATTTCCACAAAGCTCAAGTAAAGAAGCAGTGAATCTTGTGTGTATGGCTATATGGAGCACTTCCAAACCAGTCATCCCGATTCCCGAATGACGTTCATTGTCTTGTCTTGCATTCTTCTACCCGCCTAGGACTCGGAAGGCGGGATTACTGAAATTTACTTGAAAGGCTTCTTACATCAGTTGTTGCACTTAAGATGTGTACATTGGTTGGATCTACCGCGTCTTTTTCATTCGTCGGAATTGCTTTTGAATGAGGGTTGGAAAAGTCAATCGCATTAGGGAAATTGGCAGTTATTCAAAGCGGATGGAGACGTATAAGCTTCTTGTTCAGGATTGTAAAATGTAAAGCACTGCCAGAAGGAAAATGTATCCAATTTTTATGACTCAAAATCTTTATATTATGTGTCACCTTATCAAATTTTACCAACCTTTATGCGTTCTTGTAGATTACATGAAATCGCGTGCAAAATTTCAACGATTTTTTTTTTATTTCTTTCATCTTTTTTTATGTAACATTCGGAAGTCGATTTATTCTAAATCCTGTTATTGACTCGTATACCTATAATGGTAAATATGTATTTATTTTTTATATTTAAATTTTGGAACATACAAATATTTAAATGTATCCTTTTAGCTCACATCACATGTGTGTGTATATTTATGCGATTTCGTGTCGTCAGACATTCACCAATACCGGGAAAATGGAAATTTATTGAATATTTTTTTCCCAACAAGCAATTGAAATATTTCTCTTTCAATAGAACATAATTATGGCTTATTTTGTATATTGAAATAGACAATTTTTCAATCCGATTTATTAATCCCACTGATGCACAATGGAACCAATTAGATGAAAAAAGAGCTGATGAAAATTAGTTGAAAATAGGATACAAAATTACAACTGGTCCAAGACCAACAATATTACACCCTAGATGAAAATAAAAGATAAATAAAAAGAAAATCCGTAGTTTTGTATGGCAACACAAAGAAGGTGTTGCCCGATATATAAAGTGGTATATTTATAAAAACGTTGTACACAAAATTCGTTCTCAGGTAATGCCCAAATATAGAATAAAAAACGAAATTTTTGTATGGCAACCCTACGAAGGGGTTGCCCGACTGGTTGTTCCATTATCCAACTTAAATGTACAAGTTTTTTTTTCAAAACGTACGTGTGCAAAATGTCAGCTTTCTATGTAAAGGAGTTGAGTTATCGAGTGGACAGACGGACAGACGGAGGGATAGCCAAACATGGAAAACCGAAATAATTATGCATTAGTATCCAATCCGCTTTACCAGCATTGTTTCTATGTATTACAAATGGAATAACAAATTAGTGCATCCCTTATATCGACGCACAGATCTGACCAGACTTACTGAATAATTTGGCAACTTTTTTTCCATAGAAAGCTTTCATATACAAGACGCCCATCCATGACAACAAAACTGCTAAATAGTTGGTTTGTGTTGGTTGTATGCGGGTTTATTACTTCAATAGGTCGAACGTATACCATAGGTTTACGTAGATTTTTCTGCACTTCTATACATTTAGAATCACAGGCGGGTATTTTGTTCGTTTTCGTCACTTCATGGCTATGTGTATTCTTGCTTGTCAGTATTTCTCATGATTATGAATTAGTTTAACTTCGCGCCAACTGAATTGATAATTTTGTTTTGTATAAGTTTAACTAGTTTTAAGGTGAGTTTCAGACAGGATTTCATGTCTCACCTGCGAATAACAAGTGTGCAAACATAAAATATACAGGGTGTCCCAGACTATTTTTTGCCAATTGATTCCTCTCGTCTAGACAAGTCAAAAATTGTATGGGGTGGGAGGGGGAATATCGCCCTACCGAGTCACAGGGTGATTAGTAAAATATGCTATTTTTTCAATAAATACCCTATATCTTCAAAAGTACAGTGAGTACGGTCTGTTTTAAGACGGAATTGTATTCACAACGCTGGGAACTTTTCTATGAATGTTCAACCAACCCCATACCGCTCCTTACCCCAGAGTTCGTTTTTTCTTAATATTATTTTCCCGTTTTTTCATAAAAATCCCCCCACTCACATACCATTTTTTACAAAATTTCGAAAGCCCAAAGTCTCCCCCTTAATTTGACCATGCACCTTTTAAGCTAACTGTAGCCATTAAATAGTTATTACCTCATAACCTGTTCAGGTTCTACCGAAATTAGACAATATTTTTTTTTAAATGACGTGTTTTCAGTTACTAAAGGAGCAAATTATATGTGACCTGAATAGGTTAAGAGATAATAACTCCTTAACCGTCACAGATAAAACATAAGTGTAGGCTAGTGGGGGTATTTAAAAAAACGAGAATGTTAAAAAAAAACAGATTTTGAATTTGAAGCGTCATAACTCTGGAGTGGGAGGATACGGGGGTGGTTGAGCATTCATTGGAAAGACCCCAAGGGCATATAGGCATATTAGTCTAGGACACCCTGTATAAACATTCCAGAGAAAAATCAACCAAGGATTAGAATCCACAGCAAAATTCAATATGCAGGAAACACCAAATAAGCATAGAGTATGGAAACCGGGGGATGAAAGGAAATTGTATGCTTATTTCCGACCTTGTTTTCAGTCGGAGTGAGAATTTACTTATGTGTTTATTATTTATTTGTTTATTTTTTAAGTTAAAAAGATAATACACAGGCAAATGTCCACTAAGATACTACCTTAAAAGCTAGTTATATAACAAAGTTACAAAATTAAATAGAAGAGGAAAAAAAAACAAAAATTTAAGCAAAGTTATATGTAAATAGAAAAAAAACAACACGAACAAAAAAATAATAATATCAAAAAAATGTTAAAATATTAAACTACTGAAGTAATTAAAATTAAGAAAACAAAAATATAATTCAGAAGAGAATAAAGATTCAAAGATAAATGAACTAAAATGATACAAACAAAAAATAAAAATGGAAAAAAATTAAAAAAGGTAAACAAGAAAAAAGCAGAAAAGCATGTTTATTCAGAATTAAATTATAGCTTTATGATCAGCGATCAATCTCATTCAAAATTATTCTTTTAATTACAGAGGGCCAGAACTGAAAATATCGATATTACTGAAACTAAGATTGTATGACTTCTGAATTCTAGAAAAGGGCAATCTAAAATTAGTATATTGTCGTGCGTATTTATAATTCATAAATTCCAGTTCTGGAAAGGAAGTCAGAACAGTGTACATCGCCATTCAGAATTTTATACAAGAATACAGTATCAAGATAAACACGACCATGTTCTAAAGATAAGATGTTGAAGTTGAATTGGGCTAATCTCGCTTTATACTCTAACTCATTATGGTCCAATTTATATAGTAATATTCTGGTGAATTTGCTCTGGAGAGATTCAAGTTGATTATTTTAGCAAGAGTAAGAAGGGCACCAAATTTGACAAGCGTATTTCCTTCTCACCAATAAAATATATAGAGAAATAATAGCGGAGCTTGATTTGAAAGATTTACATACCCGAAAAATGAAAAATAGAAGACGATAAGCTTTAGCAGTAACAAGGTCTAAATGTAGATCTAAAAAAGTTTGTCATCAAATGTAACACCCAAATCTTTTATTTCTTTGACATGTGATAAACAAAAGTTTGGGTCCAACTAGCTGCACCCCGCCCATCGAGACCGGGGAAAGCGATTTATGAGGAAATTATGTGCTAATTATGTGCCAAACTCTAAAATTTTGTGTTCGCAAATTTAGTACATTTTTTAAATATGCAAAATTGGGGGTGCAGCACGATGGTCAACTGCAGCGCGCCCTAGTTTAACTCTACCAACAAGGTTTTGATTACCACAGAATTTATGTGCTAATGATGTACTAATTCTTCGTCAAATCTAACAATTTTTTACTCAAAAATTTACTGCGTTATTTTAAAAATCAAAAGGGGAAATGCCGGATGACGTAATTTTTTACCCCACCCTAGTATTAACTCTACCAACAAAGTTTTGATTCACACAGGATTTATGTGCTAATTATGTGCTAATTCTCTGCTTAATTGGAAAATGTTATACTCGAGGATTTAATAAGGTTTTCAATAAACCAAAAAGGGGATGTAGGACGACTTCTTCCACCATGTTTCCCTATTTAATATACTACCAACAAAATTTTGATTCACGCAGGATTCATGTGCTAATTATGTGCTAATTCTTTATCAAATCTAAAACTTGTGTAATCCAAAGTTTGCTAGGGTTTTTAAACAATCAAAATGCGGGGTGCAAGATGACGCTATCTTCCACCGCGCCTTAGTTAAAATATTGGCAAAAAAAGTTTTGATTCACTCAGGATTTATGTGCTAATTATGTGCTAATTGTTTATCAAATCTCAAAATTCAGAATTCGAAAATTTAATGGATAAAAAACGGGGTGCAGCACGACATTCTCCTCCGGCCCGCCCTAGCTAAAATTACGTCAAAATAGTTTTTATTCGCATAAGATTTATGTGCTAATTATGTGCTAATTTTTGCTTAATCTAAAATTTTTGCTTTCGAAAGGTGTTTCAAATTTTTGGACTTTTCTACGACAAAATTTGGCAACGTCGAGAATTTAATCGAACTGATCGATTAATCGATTTTATTATCGTCTATTGTCAAATGATATTGACATTTTTCGTTGTCAAAATGGACTGTCATATTATTTGTAAAATTTTTGAGTAATTAAAAGATTTTATTTGGGTTATTGGTAAAAAGTTTAAGGAGGAATTTGTTTCTATACATCAATACAAAACATTTGTTACGTTAGTATATATATAATTTGTGGGGCCCGTGGGATTTGATATTTAATTTGATTAAAAAGAATGGATTACTGCCAAAAGCGTTTCCCCGAGAGTTATAGTTGAGAAGCTAGTATTCGCATGAAGTCTATTCTGAAAAGCAAGAAGGCATGTGGAGGAGCCAGTTATGGTGCATTCACATGGCGACACTAACTTACGTAATGTATATTTCGATAGACCAAATCAGTGTTGCAATTTTCCTGGCAGTGGAGAACTGGGAGCATTGAAGCCCATCGAACATATTTCTGTCAGATTTCTTGTATACGTACACGTATTATATATACGCAACTGTAACATAATAACTGTTCTTTATTGATATATAAAAACAAATTACAAATAAAATCTTTTAATTCATTTAATTCTACTTATGTGCCATGACAGTAGATATTTGATGCTGGAAAGTTGTTTTCAAATTGAAAGCCAGAATCAGATTGCTCAAAAGCGACAGCAACAGTGGCAGCATCGCAGAAAACAGTTTTGCTGTCGAGTGTATCAGATTGTACTGCAGCAGCACAAAGCAGCAAGCATAATCTTCTGACATTTCTATAAGCATATGACAGCATATCCACGCTGCCTATGAAGACAGCGGCGGAAAATTTAAAATTTGGAATCACTCGGCAGCGCGGACGTTCGTGCTGCTTTCTCTCAATCAGCTGACCGCTTTCAACCAATGAAAATAATTTGCTGCCTCTATCGCTGCTGCAGCCGTAGTAATCTGATTCAGGCTTGGGGATTGGTTCCCCAAATAAATGACACAAATGTCAATATGTAACAAGGAAAAAAGCTAGAATTGGTATAAGACCAATTATTACGATGAATATGCTCAAGCAAAGCGTAAGACTTTTGCATTGCAAAGTCGTACGATTTGCATGAGTGTGTGTATCGAAGGTCGGAACTTGAGACTGAAGTCTGGCATGAATGAAATTTCACGAAATTGGATATTAATTGAACTAGACAAAATTGGATGTTAACTTTTACCTCCACACGCAACGACATTTATGCAGATTTTAGTTCAACTTGTCTTCATTCTTGTCAGACTTCAGTCTCAACTCATGCTTCGACTTTCGCTACACATGCTAATGCGAATCGTACTATTTGGTTTGTGTGTAACAAGTCGTATGATTTTCTTGAGCATGTGTAGTGGCCTTAATACTGTCAAAAAGGAAAGTTGCGTAATTCGCACAAAGTTTTGCAAAATCACAGCTTTCTGACTCTACTGGAGCCCTGTCGGCTAAAGACGGCTCCCGGCTTTTTTATTGAATTTTAGTCGGTTTGAGCGTGGTATTTCTGATGTGTATTCACAAATGTCTCCGCGAGACGCAATACCTATAATACCAAAAAGAATATAAAACCCATAAAAACTATTGGTGGACTTCCGTATTTTTATTTTTCTCTCATATTTTTAATTTTTTTCTTATATGCACATATATCCAACTAATCACCAATTTATAATTTGAGTTTTTCATTTTTTTAAATAATCCAATAAAACTAAATAAAATAAGCAGCGACTGCATTGATATTACACCGAAAAGTTTATAAAAGTACTGAGTGTTTGTGTGCGAAACTTTCTTTATCATTATATCTATAAAAATGTTTAAAATTTGTATGAAAAAACATCTCAACCAAATACAAAAATAAAAAACAATCTTTCCTCTTTTTTTCAACAGTCATTAGCTACATAGATAAATATATGTACTATTGAACTATGCTACTTTTTGTAATCCAGTGACATTCATTTAGGCATTGCCGTCCCGTGATCGAACGACACACTTTAAACACAACCTCTTTGTGTCGATTTTCCCATCCCTTTCGATGTGGACTCTCAATTTCAACTGCTAGAATTGCAGTACGTTTACTGTTTCGAACTTTATGTGATAAATAGACGCTTTTCCCTCGCCTATTAAATCAGCGGAACTATGGAGTAAAGATAAAATTTTCATCCTGTTTATGGCTTATGAAATTCAAAGTTTTACAAATGAAAAGGATTTTATTTCGTATTGTCGTTTGAAAACAATAGTTCGTCACTAATCTGTGTTTACGACTTAATTCATTGATCAATCTAACTTTTAATGTATACGAAATGAAATAACAAAGTTCAGCAAGGATATAACTATATATAAAAACGGATGTATTCCATGTTGCAGTTGCTGTAGTAGAAGAAAAGGAAGTAGTAAAGAAATTGACGACAATTGATCAATTGAAAAGTATTTTATTACTTTAGCCCCCAAGCATTGTTATTCTGCACATGAACTCTCCTGTCCACTTTCACGTTGAAAAACTTCCATAATGCTCATTGACCAAACTTAAATTTAATATAAAGAAAACCAAATAAACTAATGAATATATAGTGTATGATGATGAATTAAGATTAGGGAAAGAAATCGATCAAGTCTATGAAATGAAAAACCTAGGTGTACTAATTGATAGTGAACTAAAATTTATTCAGCATATAGACAGAACATGTAAAAGATTGTCAAGGAAAATAGGTTTTTACAGTAGAATTCGAAAGAATATTGACTTTATGACAGCAATTAACATATACAAAGTAATGATAAAACTGCATTTCGAATACTGCTCAACTATATTATTTATAAATCGAAGACTACAAAGGCTACAGAACAATGCGATGAGAATCATTTTATGTGTCAACAGATATACACATGTTCAATGGATATTGGAAACTCTTACATTGATGAACATTACCCAACGAATTGTATTTAACACTCTTTTATTTGTTTTTAAAATGAAATATGGAATATTACAAAATTATCTAACAAAACTTTTAGTGTACGTAAATGAAGTTCAACCATATAATTTAAGGAATACTATGGATTTTAGTTTAAGTTCGCATAGCAATGTTAGAGACTAGAAATTACTTTTGTACAACGGATTACAAATATTCAGCAGTCTTCCACTCGATGTTAAGGTAAAAAATATATTAATGAATTTAAAAGAAAAGTTAATAACTTTGTAAAATTGAATTATTAATTACAAAACCGTGATATGTGGAATTGATTGTAACATTTATTGTATGCGTTACTGTAATAGTAATATACTAAATAAATATCATCATATATCCCAGCGGGAAAATTTTCAAGTGCTTCAAAGAAAAACAGATTCGATAGGCTTCCAAAAATTGTGCTTTTCTGGAAGCAATCTGAAGCAATTTCGAAGCAAATATTGAATGCGAACGTGATCATGCAAGTTTCTTTTCTCGTGTTGACGCCTTTTACGATTAGTCATTATGATTCGCAGTTTCAGATAAGACATTTGCTTGGTGAAATTCAAATTATAAAGTGTATAAAAACTTGCGATTAAAGGTAAGTTACAATTTGTTGACTTTTGTGTTCATGATACTATAATGAAACGCACTTTTCCTTTCAGTTGCTTTAAAAAAGGATAATTTTAGCTACTCGGACTTTGAGGCACAAATGAAAGCGGGCTTTCGAAAAGCTAAAAATAAATTCTATCGACGTATGTTCGATTTAAAAAATCCTCAGAGTAGACTGTCCCCGATGTTACATGTTTAATTTTATATCTCGATTTTTTTCTTTTGTTTTACTTTCTGTTGAATATGTTTACTTTTGTACTTTGAACTATTCCTTTATCTGTTATCTGTTTTGCTGAATATATTTTTCTTTATATGTTGAATATGTTTTATTTTATATTGAATTAAAATGCTAAAGTTTAAGCTATATGATTTTCTTTTATTTCAAACCATCATAATTGTCAAACTTTAACTTTTCTGTAAATAAAAGAGAAACAAAATGGTAACTATTTATGCCGACACTGTAGTAGCTGAAATCGTGCAGAGCTTCCAATTTGCTTCACACAAAGTGCTTTAAAAGCGATTAAAACGAAGCTAAAAGGATGTACTTGTTTCTGCGGGCATGCAATGTTAAAATTTATATGAAACTGAAGCTCAATCGAAGCGCTTTGTACTTCCGCAGAAGTGCTTAAAAAGGAGTTTTAAAGCGCTTTTTTTCCCGCTGTTTGCTGGCTGCCAGCACCACAAAAAAAAATTTGAATTTCTACACATAACACTCTCATATTATTTGTGAAATTTTTGAGTAACTAAAAGATTTTATTTGGGTTATTGGTAAAAAGTTTAAGGAGGAATTTGTTTCTATACATCAATACAAAACATTTGTTACGTTAGTATATATATAATTTGTGGGACCCGTGGGATTTGATATTTAATTTGATTAAAAAGAATGGATTACTGCCAAAAGCGTTTCCCCGAGAGTTATAGTTGAGAAGCTAGTATTCGCATGAAGTCTATTCTGAAAAGCAAGAAGACATGTGGAGGAGCCAGTTATGGTGCATTCACATGGCGACACTAACTTACGTAATGTCTATTTCGATAGACCAAATCAGTGTTGCACTTTTCCTGGCAGTGGAGAACTGGGAGCATTGAAGCCCATCGAACATATTTCTGCCAGATTTCTTGTATACGTACACGTATTATATATACTGAACTGTCAACCGTAATAAATGTTTTTATTGATATATAGAAACCACTGATATATAAATTTTGTATAACAGTATTTATCACTAATAACCCTAAATAATTAATTTAAAAACAGTTATTTCGACGAAGCCACTTATGCTTACAGTTTTCTCTCAGTTGGTAATTGGTTCTTAGATCGAAAGACTGAGTAATATAGAAGTGAGCACACTTTTTGCAGAGCATTTCAATGAAAGTAGTCAGTCCATATTATATATGTCAGTCATAGAAACAAATTCCTTCTTAAACTTTATGCAAATTTCACAAATAAAATCTTTTATTTAATTCCACTAAGTGTCATGACAGTAGCAATATTTGATGCAAGAAAGTTGTTTTCAATATGAAAGTAAGATCGTTTCTTCAAATAAATGACACAAATGTCAATATATAACAAGGAAAAAAGATAGATGAATATGCTCAAGCAAATCGTACGACTTGTGTGTAGCGAAAGTCGGTGCTTGAATTGAGTCTGAGTGGCATGGATAACATTGGCCGGAAGTATTTCGTCTAAATAAATTGAACTAGACAAAATCGGATGTTAACATTTACCTCAACTTTCCTATAAGTACCAAAAATAAAATAATACTCATAAAAAACTATTGGTGGACTTCCGTATATTTTTTCTCTTATATTTTTCATTTTTTTTTTCTTATATGTACCTATATACCCACTAGCAGGTATATTAATCACTACTTTATAATTAATTTACATATAAAAGTTCTTTATTCTTTTGAATAACTCATATTAAAAAATCAGTTTTTAATTTTATAATGAAATAAGAAATAATGAAATAAGATTGTGTCACGTTGTCTAGAGAAATTTATCTATGTTAAGTTTCAAATGATTATTTTTACATCAATTTTCAAGTTTTGTAATATCATCTTGACGGCTCTCATAGTCATGGATGTCATTAATTATTCTAAAAATTATAGCATCGTCAGCGTTCAATAAAGTGTTCCAAGTAAACTTAGTTGGTAAATCATTGATGTCAATTAGAAAAAGAAACGGACAAGTGTTGTACCCTGGGGAACACCAGATGTTTGTTCAAAAGAACTAGATTGAGAGCCGTTGAAGACAATCATACTATCTTTTTCTTTTAAGTATGAATGGAAAAATAAAAACAGAGTTCATATTGAAACCAATTTTTAACATTTTTAAGAGACATTGGTTGTGGCGAATCTTATCAAATGCCTTAGCAAAGTTAGTATATGGAATCGACTTGTTTATTTTTATCCAGAGCAGAAGCAATGGTATCAGTAAATATACCTAAGTTTGTAGAAGTCGACCGTACAGGGAGGAATCCATCCTGCCAGTTTTATATGAAAGGCATAGTTTGATGAAGAAGTTGATTATATATAACTCTTTCGAATATTAAAGCCAGTGCATTGGCAATGGAAGGCAATTGAAGTCGTATAGTTCGAATTTATTTACATGTAACTTAATCAAGTTCCTATGCGGCCGGTTTACTTCTACTACTATCTACTACTACACTGAATGAAAAAGGTACACAATATTTATGAAAATGTACAAAAAAACAGTGAATTTTTCATAGTTTTTCAACCTATGAATTTGATCACTGTATTTTTGAGCACCCGTTTACTAAATTCAATAAACCGAAATTTATGTACATGGTAGTGAATTTTTCACGATATCAGTGAACTATTTCAAGGAATCCCTCTGACATTATTCACGATATCTGTGAAATATTTCATTGAAGTCTTTTAAAGTTATTCGCGATATCAGCGTACTATTTCGCAGACGACATCTCCCACCCTCCCTTTCTCCTATCTCCTTGTTTCCGTTCATACTTTCGAGCCTGTCGTAATTAAAACAATTATTTATGATTTTTATTTGGTTTTATTTCAATTTTTTAATATTTTAGAAGCTTATTTCACTTTTTCTTTATTTCTATTTCTTACAAACTTACTCTATTTCTTCTTAGTTTACAAAAATAAAATGATTCCGAGCATAATGATTAACATAAATGTTTTCTTACGTTTTTCTTGCCTTTTGTGTCCTTTGAAACCGTTGTTTGATATGGAATAATATATCCGTGCATCGCCCACAGGAGTGCTGTGTCCTTTCCATTTATATAACGTGGAAAAAAGAATAAATTTATCATTACAACTGAAATGGTATTAAACTTCCTTTTAAATATATCAGTAGACAGAAGTGATAACTGTAGTCTAAACCCTGACGAACTAAATTATTTTTTCATTTCCGCTGGATAACTGTGATAACTAGACAACTCTGCCTTCCTGATTATCTACTAGAAGAATATGTTACCCCTAATCCTTCTAACACATTCTCGTTCCGTGGGACTGATTTAAATGAACTTACCCTGGCTATCAGTAGTATAAAGTCTGATGCAATCGGTCCAGACAGCTTGTCACCGCGGTTTATTAAATTGTTATTCCCGTACATTGGTAAGTATATCTTACATATTATTAACTCTTGCTTAATGTCATCAAAGTTCCCTAGTGAGTGGAAAATAGCAACTGTACTGCCGGTGCCCAAGAAAACCCCTGCTGAATCTCACGCTGATTACAGGCCAATAAGTTTACTACGTTTTCTGTCGAAAGTACTAAAAAAGCTTATGTACAAGCAAATACTGCTTTATGTGGAATCCTGCAACCTATTAACGAGTTGGCAATGCAGCTTCCGCGCTTGCCATAGCTGCGAAGCCGCCGTCTTAATAGTATCTTCAGATATAAGATTGGCTTTAGACCGAGACAAGTTCACTGCTCTGGTTCTTTTGGATTTTTCGAAAGCCTTCGACTCGGTAGACTATCGCATTCTGTCATCCTCCTTTAATTTTAGCACCTCAGCTCTTTCCCTGATCAACAGTTTTTTATCTCACCATAGCCAACAAGTCAAGGTGAAAGATTTACTGTCCATTTCGCGGCCGCTAGAATGAGGGGTTCCCCAAGGATCTATATTGGGTTCTTTGCTTTTCTGCTTATTCATCAACGATATACCGAGCGTTGTTCATGATGTGAAAATTCATTTATATGCTGATAATGTTCAGCTGTACCGAAGTAGACCTATTGGCATCCTCGAGAATGGCGTGGCACGAATAAACTCTGATTTGGATTTTTCACCTGGTCTAACCATAATCGGCGGCTACTAAATCCTGGAAAGTCACGCTGTGCTATCTTTTACAATAGCACACTCAATGAAACTGACATACCGCCTATATTGTTGAACGGCGTTTCACTGCCTATGTCAAATAAGGTCACCAACCTTGGAATAGTACTAAACCCCAATATGAAGTGCTGTGATAACATTAATAATACGATAAGAAAAATCTGTGAGGCTTGCGCAGACTGTGACTTTCGGCGAATATATTATCAAATTGTTCTCGTCTAAAGATTGTAAAAACACTAATCTTGCCTTATATCACTTTTCGATGTTTGGTCTTTCCTAAACTGGATAGTATTGTACACGCAAGATGGAAGTTGCCCTAAATGACTATGTGAGGTTCATTTATGGGTTGCGTAGGTCTGTCTCACATCTCCGATCTTGCTTATTCGGCTGTTCTTTTGCCTCTTACTTGATTTCTTTGTACAATTTGTCAAAATTTAATAAGCCAGAGTACCTAAGAGAACTTTTCCATTTTACTACCTCCCAACGAAATAGAAATTTGGTATTGCCTCGCTTTCATAAGACTGTAATGGAAAGCTCTTCTCTTGTCCAAAGCATCCGTCTGTGGAATGAGCTCCCTGTCAGTATGCAGGCAGCTGGTACCATCAATGCATTTAAAAAACTCGTCAAAACGCACATAATATAGCTATTTTTTCACCTTCTTTTCTTTCTCTCCGCAAGGGAATACTAGTCATTTTATTTACTTCTTATATTTTATTTTTCATTTTTTATTTAATGTTATACTTGAATTATAACTCCTACTTAGTGATGCTTATTTTTTTTTTTTTTACTCCTTGAATTGAATTTCGATGTACATGATTCTAGCTCCACTACAATAGTTGTACTCAATAATATTTCAAACTTGTGTACTTTACCGAAATAAAGTTTATTCTAATCTATTTTATTATATTCTGTCTGAAAGTTTCTCCAAAACATGTTTGATATGTAGTAATCTTTCTGATTAGCATCCCATTTATCCAGAAAGGAAAGCGAGTTTTTAAACCGCGCTAAAATATCAATATTTGATGCTTGGTGCACAAGATGCTTTAGTAATACATGTTATGGTAAGACAATTGCTCAGTTTAACAAACTAGCGAAAAAGAAAAAAAAGTTTATTTTCAAATCCTTACAGGAAAGCAGTTTCATCCAGCAAAAAATTTATGATAAGAAATGGACATATACATCCCGAAGTACCTACCACTATACAACCCATTATCATAGTTGTTGGAGAAAACGTGGAAAATTTGAAGAATTTTTATACCTCAACGATGTGCTGTATCCATTCAAGCTTTTTGGAAGCATTATCCGTAGCAATTCAAATGCATCACGTTCTCAATTTGGTATACGATCAACAGTGTAAGCAAATTTGGAATTTTTAGAGGAGTACTTTTTTGACTTTTCACAAAAAGAACGGAAAACGTCAGAACTAGGTGTATTATTGTCCGATTTCAAGAATATAAAGACCCAATATTTTTTTTGTGTTGAAAATCCAATAAAAATTAAGGAATAATAAAAGTTTTGTTTCTTTTAGTCTTAAGAACTATGATGGACTCAAGTAAAACAATTCCGTTTCATTTCTTTGATATTAATACATAAATTCTACATTTAAAGCTTATACACAAATTATGTAGCACTGCGACATTTAAATGCAGTCTTTGTCCATAATTTTTTCAGTATCTGTATTGTTTTAAAAAACATATTTTTAAACAACATAATAGCAATTCTCTTAATGAATTGAGCAGACAATATGACACATAACTTAGTTGAAGATGGACTTATATACAGTTAGAGCAAAGTATCAATGAAAAGTTTAATGAAAATATTGCTTGTACTGATAATTTTACTCAGAAACAATTTCCTATTGATCAATGTCCGCCTTCAGTATACGTACTTGGATTCGCCTTGGTGCTTTATTCCAAGCTATCACTTAGCAGGAAAGTAGCAATCAATATAATATCAGACGTGGAAAATATGATATTAAAACGTGTTATTCATATGATAGATCATAAATTTAAAAATGCAGATTTTTCCCAATCGATTACAAATATTAAAAGTATACTTTAAATAAAGTGAAGACAAAATTTGGCGATTTATAGATTCTAAATACAAGTTCATAAAGCTCTTGAATGAAAAGGACCTTTTTACAGAATCAGGAGAATTTTTAATAAACGACAGAATAACAGTAGATACTGTGGCATCCTCGATAACAAAGGGAATATTATTTGCATTAAAACAAATTATCAGAATTTTCCTTGAACTACCTAATGTTTTATCAAATATGCTTGCTTGTATAGAAAATAAACCGGCCAAGTGCGAGTCGGACTCGCGTTCGAAGGATTCCGTACCATCGTACAAAATTTAACACTATGCACTTTTTATTTATTTTTTCAAATGAGAGTAGGCGTCATGTGCAAAAATAATAATAATGATGAATGACAATAAAACGAGGAAAAAATCACGTTTCTTGTATGGAGGCCCCTTTAATTTATAATTTTATTTTATTTTTATTATTTGTTGTTATATCGCCAGTCTGTGAAAATTTCAACTGTCTACCTATTACGGTTCATGAGATACAACCTGGTGGCGGACGGACATCGAAATCTTAGTAATAGGGTTCCCGTTGTTACCCTTTGGGTACGGAACCCTAAAAACGAGGAATGATAACAAATTGCGAAACATATCCCAAGGATCTTCTTGGCAGATAGAAATACAAAACGTTGACGGCAAAATTGTTCTTCAATATATATCAGGATGATTTAGAAATTAGCAACCCATTAGGATCCAAAAGTAAACTACAAAAAATGTCTGCATTTTACTTAACCTTTTGTTTATTATAATCTTTTTATTTATTGTTTAACAACATCATCAAGTTTACAGTTTGGATATCTCTTTAATATTGGACCCCTCTGCTCTACACTTAATAATCTGGAAGAAAATGCCATAACCGTTAATATTCCAGGTATCTTGATATGTAAAGACCACAAATAATCCACGGGAAAGCAAACAGAAGAGGATGAATTTCTTTTACGAAATGAAGAAACAATTTTTAACGATCTACTTTCCAATGATATATCTACTACAGGTATTAAAGAACATTTCATTTTTGCTAATTTAAAGCCCTTTTCTGTAACAGATAATGTGTCGGTAGATATAATGCGCGATAATGACATTTGGTAAATGTTGCTTAGCAATAGTAAATAAAATTTCAAAAATGGACTAAATCGGGTAACCGCTTCTTAGTGTTGCCATATAAATATTTAAGTTTTTTTACGTATACTGTGATAACGATCAGCCCTAGATGTTTTTATTGTACAGAAAAGTTCTAAAGAATATGAAATCCGATGAAACCTGTTACATCCATTTTTGCTATCCGACGAACCGTTCTAGCAATATATGCGAAAAACAACTTCAAAAATCAAGCTTGCGCAAATGAGGCATTCATCTAGGCTAGGGTATCATAAAAATTAGTCTTACCGAGACCAATTCTAACTTTTTTACGTGTTTTTAATTTGTTTTCCAAATATGTGAAAAGCCAAGAAGAACTTAATATTTCAAACTGGCACACAAAGCCTTTTTTAGTTAGAGATATAAGTCTAATAGGGTCTGGTACTGTGCATAAGTTAGTCAAGTTTTTTCTCATAAATTATTTCCCGCTAATTAATTTTGTAAAGGAAGTGTCCATATCAATCGTGATGGGCTGTGGATGGTATCAGATTTGAAAATTATAAAAATTAAAAAAGCATTGTGTTCAGGATAGAAATGATGATATTATATTTGGATAACCGAAAATTGATTGAAAATTCCAAATGCTAAAGGATGTTCAATTCCATATAGTAAAAAAAATTTACAACAATTCTATACTTAATAATTTCTCTTTTATCTCAAGCAATCACTTTACAATACTTTGCAAAAAACTATAAGCAACAAAAAGAAGATTGACAAAGCCAGCAATAAGCTAAAAGTTGTATTATCGTTTTACCATGTTATCTACTAGGATTTTCTGTAATCTTTTCCGCAACATTATCACATAATCGATTTAATTACGCTCAAATCCTTCTAGTCTGTTTCGCTATTTTTCCATCAAATAACTAGGATTAACAAGGGAGAATGGGGCGCCAACAACAGTTTGAAGTTGTGTTAAACTGACACTGAGTATGAACAGGTCTTGTATGTAGTATATATGTATTGTGCATCCCTAGTAATTGTCTTCCATGATAAAAATAAATCTGAACGAATTTATTTCGCGGAATTATATTGTACGATTACAGTTGGTGTTTTTATGAAGTAAAAGTATAAAATGTAAAAGAATTCTTGTCGCATATTCACTCTAAATAGAGCTATATGTAAATCCTGAATAATATATGTATGTCATCAGCTGTGGATTTATTTATTTCAATTTAATCACTATGGGATTTTGAATTAAATTTTAATTGTAACAAGTATCCTCGAAAAACTGCGAAAAATATGGGAGGTACTAGAGTTTTATCCTTTCTCAAAGTCATAATTAATAACGGTTTACCTACTCCTTAAGAACGTCGTTTCGACCTCTTTCGACCTTATGCATTGGGAATGGTTAAAAAAATTAGAAATAATATGTTTTTTGTTATGAAATGTTTCTTAAGAATTAGATAAATAAAAATTGGATGAACTACCAATTCTATAATAATTACAGATATTAGACTTAACAAGTAAAAACCTAGAATTAGTCTAATTCTTATGATATTGAATGAGCTCGACCAAATAGTTTACTTTAAGGTAACCGGTAAAGAGTTCCACAGTTTGATTATAGACAAAGAAGAGGTGTGTAACTAAAATTATAAGTTACTCTGATCTAGGCAAGTGAGCGCAGAGTACCTAGTAAACCTAGAAAATTTCAGATTACGGTACAAATAGCTTGAATTTCGGAACTTATTCAATCATAATTAATATAGAGGAGTTTAGATATAATTAATCAGACTAAAACCAAAGATCGAATGGAAATAAGGAGAAACATGGTCATATCTGCGGAACTTGAATATATATCGTACTGCTGAATTATAACCGGCCTGCTATAATCTGAATTATAAGCGATTCCACCAAAACTAGCCTCGATACTGCAGGAAGCGAAAAATACTATAAACACGACTAATCATATAAATAATTTGCTCGTCCCAAGTAAGGGTAATGTTACATAAGGCCTGTTGCAAAAGTTTTGAGACAAATTCAAAAGTTTGGTGTTTGGAATAGAAACAAGATATTTGAAAGCAGTTGCCAAAGGGATTTACTTTTATTCAGAAACTATCACTGTAAACATTTAAACTGTGGCTAATGGCCCGTTATCTTCGATTTTACGTAGCTTGTGGCGAACGCTCTTCATCAAGACTTGAACTACCGAAATGTCAATTTCTTTCAATTTTCGCTTAATTCTACCAATTAATTGTTGTTCCGATTTAGCTTCCCAGCCTCTATTGTAGACTGAGAATAGCCCAAAATCTTTCGATTGGACGTGCCTGTAGAACATTTGGTAGGTTGTCATCTTTGGGCACAAATGGCACTTTTTGCTTATTTAACCAGAAGATAGTTTTTTTTTAAATAATGACACCGTGCCAAGTCCGGTCAAAACATTATATTGTCTTGAACGTGATGTGTTGGAATAATTTTTTTCAATTTCGGCAAGCACTGGCTGGTATAAACATCAAAATCAACTGCTGGACCACCGATTGGTCGAATATACGGCGCTGATAATCCTTTCAATGAAATCGCAATCCATACCAACAATTTTGGCTCGTACTTCTCTTTGGGAGCAAATCTGACATTATCGGGTGCTGTTTCAATATTATCGGTATGAAAAATAATTGGTACCGCTCAATTTGTGACACGAAAATGTGAACTAACTTTCGTCATCCAAAATGATCAACGTGTTGATCGCAAAATGTTTCAAACGCAGTGCACGACAACATTTCGGTATTTCTTCTAACTGCTTTGTTGTGTATTTGGGTTCTCGCTTACGTTTTCGTTTGCAGAATTTATTTTCCCGTAAAATACGATGAATTGTATCTTTGTCAACACCAAATTTTTGCCCCAATTGCCTGGTTGACTGTCCGACCTTGTTTTTTGCATTTTCTAGCACCTGACGGAAAATCATCTCGAGTAAACTTTGTCCAAAATATACAATTGGAGCCTTTGATTCTATTATTATTAGTCCATGATAAAACTGATTTCAAATCGTTAATTATTAGTCTAACACAGTCCTCGATAAGACCGAGTGGTCTAGAAAGTAACATCTGAGCATCATCAGTATAAAGGCCGATTTACACCGCCGCGATAGCGATAACGATAGCGATAATCATAGCGATAAACTAGCGACACAATTTCTTTCACACCAACGTGAAAGATTACAGCGATGGTTATATGCATATTCCAGACCCAAATAAAGACATTTGGGAAAAAACTGAACATGGGACAAATTAGAGGTTCCCGATTGTATTGGCTAGTATCGATGGTGAACATGCTACATGTATGTGTTAATTCAATGTGTACTACTTCGACTTATACTGGCTGAATTTATTTATTCAATTCAGAAAAGGTCGTCCTACTAATATCGAATATAAATTTTTATATATCGACGTTGAAAGATACGGAAAAAGTAGTGACGGAGTTGTTTTAAATGTTTCGGGTATAGAAATGAAATTTCAATACGGTTTGTTCAAAAAATACCACCAAATATTTGTCAGATTAATATCAAAGAACAACTCATACCTCGATTTTCGATTATGAATTCCCTGTAAAATTTTACTTAGTTCGTCCATTCGCAGTAAGGTATGCCCGACAAGAACCTCAGAAAGATCAGTACAATACTTAAATTTACGCAGCCTTATTAGTAGATAATTGAAAACGCGTTCGGGATTTCGGCGCAAAATGGAGATTTTTTGTTAATTCTACTTCAACACAGCCTAAAACAATTATTAACAAAGCCCCATACGCTCTTCTTATTTTTTTACAAACTGCAAATGAGAACGATAATTATTACACTCAACAGTTAGAGCCCTTTTAATCTCTTAGTCAAAAATGGGCGGTTTGATAAATTTTGAAGTTAATGGAAGTTAATGGAAGAAAACCAACGGAAAAAATTTTCCAAATCCAACAACGTTTTTGTACTTGCACTATCTATAGCCACGTAAAATTTACACCGCAACTTCGCCTGATTTAACTCAAAACTAATTCATGATTTCTCCTTAATTTGTCGTGAAAAACATAAATTTGACGTGTCTTTTTTTTTTAAAGGAATCCGGATGTGTTGCTAAGTTGGTGTCAAGATTGCACCACATCCAGTTTGCTTCAGAAAAAAGGACACGACAAATTTATCTTTTTCACTACAAATTAACAACAAATTCCAAGATGTAAAATTTTCCAATTCAATAAAGTTTGGCCTAGTTCTAGTGAGTTGCATCACATCCAGTTTCCTTTAGAAAAAAGGGCTTGACAAACTTATGGTTTTCACGTCAAATTGACGACAAGTTATGAGATAGTTCCGAGATAAATCGGGCGAAGTTGCGGTACTTACTATACGTACGCTTATAACCTCAATTCGTTTAACACTTTGCTCTTGTATTCTAGGCTAGATTTAGCTTTTAAGGATGGACACAATAAATCAACTCTGATCGCGGTGTCCGCAGGGTCGCAGTGGCCAAGTCACCAATGCTCTTAAGCTAACCCAACCTGTATTCAACCCCTTGGCAATATCAACTCCAACTTTGTCCTTTTTTCTACTATTTTTATAATGTTTCAAATACAGATCATATAAAATTGGGTATTCCTTTAATATGATTTTAATTCATTTTTCAGCACCCACTTGAATTTGCACTATCCACTTTGATCTCACAACTCGCGATAGATGACTAAAATTGTGCATGCTGCTATAGACATTTGAATCGCTAGTCAAACGCTGCAAAAATTCTTAGTATCGCTGTGATCTGCCGCGTTGATGTGAGCGTGTACATTGAAAACAACGTGTAGCGATCTATCGCTGTCGCTTCGCTATCGCTATTGTTACGTTATCACCATCGCTATCGTGGCGGTGTGAATCGGCCTTAAAGATGTAGTTCTGCAAAAGCTAAACAATCAAAAATATCATTAATAAACATTGAGAATAAAAGCGGTCCGAGAAAGGACCATTACAAAGCACCAGTATTAATAGGCAGTGGATTACAGTACACAATCTACCGCTTAAGTAACTAAAGATAAATTGAGCAGCCTCAACAGAGAAGTTGAACTTACATTTGACACAGAATTTCATGACACACCGTGTCGAAAGTCTTGGTAAAATCTAGCATAACAAGGATAGTCAATTAGTTCTCTTCAATTGTCTGACGAAGATGCTCAATAATCTCAATCAGAGCAGTCGTGCAGGTCTGACCAGATCGAAATCTGCATTGATGTTTATTCAACAGATTTTTGATCTGTATATGGGGTGTTTCCTCCGTAGTGTAGCGAGTGATTTGAAAGAAAATCACCTTTTCGATTACTTTAAGCAGGTTGTTAATAGACATAATGTTAATTGGACGAAATTCACTACAATTGTGTTTTTGAGATTACGGTAATGGGATTACTTTTGTATGTTTCCACTGATTCGGAAGACAAGATGTCGAGAAGCATATATTACATACATATATGTGGAAGAGGACACCCACAAAATTTCAGAAACATTTAACAGAAATAAAGTGAAATCCTATCAATGGCGACTGCCTTAGACCGAAACGCACTAATGATATCAAAGATTTCGCTACTGTTAACTCTTTCGAAACTAATTTCAGAAAAGTTAAACGATGCAGCTCGTACATTGTGGTTTGGACAACGAACTTCCTATTTAAATTGTCAGAGTCAACATTCAACTCGCAGTTTTTCGAACTTCCGATATCAAGCACTTCGAAATTTTTCAAAAGTTTCTTTGAATCTCCTGCTTTAAAAGGATATTGGAGCAAAGCCTCTTGTTGGCACTTCTTATAGTGCAAGGTGTCCGAATATCTTATCGCACGGTATTCTTCCTAATAAATGGTTAAACAATATCGTTTCCACCTAATATATGTAAATGCCCTATTACGAGATAGAATTAGATTGTGAAAATAGGTTGAAAACCATGAATAATTAGGATTGAATATCATTCTGGTGACACGAGGAATGTGGTTGTATATAAGTTATGAACTATATTCCATGCAATTGTATCGGCGTTGGTGTATAATATTTCCAGATTGAAGAAGTTATAAATGAATTAAGTAATTTCGAAAAGCGGAAGAAGAAAAAGCTTTTCAAATGAAAAAGAGAAATACAGATGCTGCTCTCTTGAGAACAGGAAGTTTTTCTTGTAATCGAAGATGCTAGAAAATAACGTCAATTAAGTTGGGATCGCCATTTCATGGTAGAAAAAATTTGATACGTCAAAATTTAGGGCTCCATTAGAGCTAATAATGCCACTTCCCCGAATTTAATGCTCTAGTCGTTTTTTTTAAAAACCCATCAATAATTATAATAATGGAACTTTTTCAAAACTTTTCTATAATGAATTGGCGGTTCCTACTTAATTAACGTCCGAAATAAAAGTATTTCTCACCAAACTGTTGACGGAATTGAAAAAGAAAATAAAGGAAAATCTACCTTCAATAATAAATTCAAGGATTTCAATCTAGACCGGATGACAACAGAAAGAACAGAGAGGACTACATCTCAACCCACCGCTTTTTAGTAATGCAATGCATCAATAAGAACATTAAAAATGATTCTGAATGGTTAATATTGAAATATTAGTATCAACTTTAAAAAGAATATTATACGAGCCGAAAAGGACTGTAAAATTGAAAAAGCCAGGCTGGCCTAGGCCAAATAGGACAGAAGACTTCGAAAAAATATAGTTATTATTATTTTACTAGTCCGTTGTTGTCTATTTTTCGAAGGGGACTCTCTTTTTTAATTTTTTGTTGTTTATTTTTTTCAGTTTTTAATAATTTCTTATTTTTTTAACATTTTTTTTTTCGTTAAAAAGAAGCTTACTGGGATTCGCACTCATTACAAAGAGAGCATGGGCTTTTCTTAAGTTTATAATATAAAATATTTTATTTTCCTCATAGTTTTCATGCACCATGACTTCCTGGGTTAAAAAGTTAAGATTAATCGTAGGGGTGACGCGACTAGGTCACCAATACCTTGCGGACACCACATCCAGAGTCGACCTATGATTATGTCCGTCCTCCCCTAAAGTGGATAGGCTAAATTTAGCCTCTTTACAATCTCAATAAATGTGTTCGCAGACTAAGTACACTAATATCGTACACGAAATATGAAAAAGATTCGTTAACAAGAGTTGAGGTCGTAATAAAAAACAACTGACAGTCACACAAAGTGTTAATAATTAAATACTACTTTTTTTTTATATAAAAATGCACGAATCTAGAGTAGGTACTGAAGTGATAAGCCTGTGCTTTTTCAGAAAAAGCAAAATCGGCCAATTTTCTATTCTTTTTAAATTTATGTAAGAGGGAGGTCAATAATTTCGCAAAATTTAGGGTGGAAGTTTGCAGGTAGTAGTATTAAGCGACTTATTACGAGTATAAACACCAAGTTTAACCTTTAAAGAACAAAACGAGAAGACGTTTTTTCTAATAAAACCATCTTTATTGCTCTATTACACATTTACAAAAAACACTATTTAAGGAAATTATTTCGCTAAATGCATTTTGTATTCAGTTGTCCATCTACAGGAGTTTCCTACTTGACTTTAAATGAAACTAGTTTTAACTCAATAGGCTCGTCAATAATACTAATATGTCAAACATGGAGAACAATGCATATCGTGCCGTTATATGAAGAACACCTCAAACTATTTTCGAAGAGATATCAGCGACTAACGGAGAATTTGAGATTGGAATATCAAGATTTATAGCTGGTATAATCTCGTCCAGTAAGGTAGAAAATTGAATGAAAACTACGTTCGGTCGATGCGGTTTGTCGAAACAGCATCAGTAGAAAATACAAAAAAAATTACAAAAACTTGTACCGGAGGTTTCCCATTCGAAAAAGAAGAAGCAGTTTGCAGAAATTATTGGAATGTAGCGCCTAAAACTATTTCGGAAATTCTTCATAATCAGCTTGGCTAACAAAAGTCAGCGGAAGACAGGTGCCGAGAATGATTACAACAAAAAGAGCACCGACTCGAATATTCACGCGAGTTTTTAGAATTCTGTGGATGAAATTTTGTACTGAATCGTTACCGAAGATGAGTATGTCATCGGCGATTTCGATCTTTTTTTTCGAGGCTATCAATAACCTAATTGTTATATTTTCAAAAGTGCATGAAAGTTGAGGGAGATTTTATCTATTCTTCATTCATTCATTCCACGAATTTATAGATTCTCGTATCCCGATCTTACGTATTAATAAGACTGGACCGCATTAAAATAAGTCAAAGTTTTAGTATTATAAATTCTTTACTTTTTTTTTTTTTTTTGTTTTGCTTTAAAAAGAAAATGAAGACAATCTTCATCTGCTATTGCTTTATAATGGCACACAATGAAGAAATGTCGGTCAAGCTCTTGCCTTATTTTTCTAACCAAAAACCTTTCCTTATTTATGCAACTTGAAAAACTATATATAAATTACCCTAATTAACCCTAAATGAAACTGTAACTGCTCAGTCACGAAAGAATTTAAGTAAGTATGAAGAAGAAAAACTAAGCATTTTCTTCATGTAGTAGAACTGAATCGATGTGTTCGTTTAGTCATGGAAGTAGTAAACTACGATATTTTCAGAGTGGCACATAATTCAGTGGTTGAAACTTTATTAAGTATTGAAAATTATTTAATAGAAGTGCTCCCATTATTTGTTAACAATATTTTTTTTTTGTATTGCCTTTGTATGGCTGAAATAATTGGATACTAATAAGCAACCAATGACAATTGAATTGTAAACAAACAAGCCGGCATTGAAAAACGCTATTTTATTATTATTATATTTTTTTTTTCCTCAGAATTAGTTCACTCTAATTTCATTTGAAACACTATAACTTATTATTGAAATAATTAAATTTGCCTGCAAATGACTTCCTATGACAATAACTCGAGTCGTTTCTGTAGCACAGCAGAGCGCACTTCGTCGCCGTAAAGACTCTGTAGTCTCGATTATATTAAATCTCTTGCACACAACCATATTTTCAACCAATTTATAAATCACTTTTAATGACGTTCTTAATCACAAAATCAAATGTCAAAAATGAAGCAGAAATGTCGAATTGACGCATATTAGTCGGTTTAGCGAACCTGAAAGAAAAAAAAAATAAAATAAATAACAAATTCAATAGTTGATACGTAAGAAAAAATTACCTCCACTTGGAGTTTCACAAGTGAAAAGTTCCCACGAAGATCTGAAATGAAATAAAGAAATGAATTAGAGATGGAATAAATCATGTTTTTATTGTTAATTATAACTAAGAAAAAGGTCATAGGTACACAAATTCAAATCATGACCGTGTATACGTATGCCTATCACAACAACAAAATCCATGCAAATTGGAAATTGAGGATATTGCACATGAATTTATGTTTTATGCAAGAAATAGTACATAAAACATTAATTCACGTACCAAATCACACAATCAACACAATTATTGCTAATTTTTGTGGACAAATAGAGTACAAAATGCACTGAAATTACTTTCATGACACTTGCCCACAAACATGTAGAATTCACAAATTACACAAGCAATCCAAGAAATTATTAATAAATATGCTTACCTGATATAAAAAGGGTATCCGTAATGAAGAAAGTACCTGAAAAAAACCACTAAAAATCACTTAAAAACACAACATGACACTCGCGCGCGACAGTGTCAAAACATCGCATACTTCATACTACCGCGACATTTGACATCTTGAAACGATGAACAATCGACCCGCTATCTCGATGACGGCGTTCGTTTCACGAGAAACGTGATATTCGCGATTTTTTAATAATACATTTTCCACAATAAGTGCGAAAAGACTCACAGTGGGAAGAAGACAGCAAATACTACATATGAAATGACATAAAAATCTACTACATTGAAATGAAACGTAGCGAATCGAGATCTTTATAGCAAATGTTCCAAAATTTACAAAAATTGATTAAAAACAATTTACAATCAATTTTCAAGAGAAAATTATTAAAATGTAGATTATTTAATTTGCTATCTTTTGACAGTAAGAAAATTTTCTTCTTTTGTCATTTTCAGTGAAATCTTTGAATATTTCACTTTATAAATGTCGAAAATAGAACAAATTTCTCTATAAAAAGGGGGTAATTTCGTCAATTGGCCTTCTAGTTTTCAACAAATTGTCAAGGAAGGTACATAGGCTACAAGTCATAGTATCCTCAAATTTGCAATTTTCTCTAATCAGTGAAAATACTTTAGTAAATTTGGACTTAGAGTTTTTTTTTTTGTCGGTCAACATACGTACTTAGAATTTTTTTCTCGGTTCATCACTTTTCAATTACTTTATAATTTTTCAATAATTTTTTTGTCATTTTAAATTTCATCGTAACTTTCCATTTAATTTCTTATTTTTATCTTTTTTCTTGAAAATTAATTGTTTTAGAGTTATTAAAGTTTTCAACTTGGTTTTACATTCTATATCGTGCAATATTCAAAGTATTTATATCATATAAATAGTTTTAATTTCAGCATTTGCAAAATTTTCAGTCAATTAATCAATTTATCAAGGAAGAAATCTGTGCCCACACGGGTCACCTTTCCACCACATGAAAATTGATTTACGATTGGCTTACTAACAATCCTTCGCCTTTCAGCGTTAATAGAATAAGTTAAAAAAAATCAGAAGAGAGTTGTCAATTATTTAGTATAATAATAGAGTATCAAATTGAATAATATACATTAATACTTAGCAATAAGAAATTTGAGCAAAATTAAAAAAAATCATTAACTTAGATATAGATTTAAATGAATTAAAGAATTGCAGTTTTTAGGTTAGATTGAAATAATTTACTCAAGAATTAATTAATTTTTATGGAGCAAAATCGTTTTGAGAATAAAGTCAGTAATAAATGAGCAACCAAAAGATATTTTTCACTACCGCTACACTACTTGATTGACAGCGGACAACAGGCATGAGTGTCGTGAGAACTTATTGGAAGCTCACGTTGTTTATGCCCACATGTTGCAGTTTTTGGTTTCTTTAAGTTGATATTCCACAAGAGAGAGGTTTACACTAGTAGTAGCTTATAGGAAGTTGCACTAGTGCATAAACATAAGAATATCAACTCATCGTTTTCTATTTACAGGTGACACATAAAGATTTCGCAGAACGGAGTTAGTTTATGAATGCGCACAATTTTCTGTTCTACAAGAGGAACGAAGAAATTGTCAAAGTGACAGTAGGCACAATTTCTCTACGATTCAACATAGTCTCTCAGCTCTCTGTGTTTCCCACACCCGTATCAACAAAAATTTTTTTATCACACGTACACGAATTTTACAGAGCATAGCCTATCCTTTTTGCTATATTACATAATCCAAACGATATACTGAATGTCAAAGCTCTTCCTAAGTATTTTAAGTTTTCAGCGAATATGAAAAGCAGTTGCTCTTCTTTTTATTACCTAGGAATTGCAGCCCTTATACTATGCAGTTCCTAACTTCATATTGTCGTAGTCTTTTACAAGCAGTACTACCAAGAGAACTAAATCAATGACCCCAGATTTATACTAATTCAAGTAATTATCCCAGTTCTAAGCTAATTTTTAGTGTCAGCAATATCACTTTGTAGCTAATAACGAAATAAGTTTATATCCTGCAGCTAATATTCTTGAGGACGCACACAGTTCAAGAAACTGATTTTAAATTGTAATAGCCATTTTTTTTCTTTATGAATTCTCAATTGATTAGTAGCAGAACTAAGAATTGAAAGAGAGTACCTTGACGTTCAAATGTATTTATACATACATTCTTCTATACACATATACTGTAAAAAATATTAAAACTATTCCCTAAATTTAAGACACGTTTTTCCCTAAAAATAAATGTAATTTTCTCTGATAGAAAGGGAAAATCAGTTTAATTTCCCCAAATCAATGGAACATTCAATGAATTTAGGTATTTGCCGCCAGAAAACCTCTAAAGTACGTAAAATTCCCGAAATGTTAAGCTCTCTTGGGTATAAGGAAAAGAACATTCAACGAATTAGGTATTATGCTACATTTTTTATGGAAAAATATTTTCGTTTACATAATTCACACATTGTTCTTGAAAAAAAGGCATGTACCTATTGTTTTTCAATATTTTTTTTAAGTGTGCCCAGTGCACCAATATCACTTCCATTCTGCTTAGTAGTATGGACCATAAAAAATGAGCTTTTCAGCTCATTCTTATGTTTTTAAAAGGGGTGGTCTTCTGTACTCTTCACCTATGGTGGAGAGTGGTGCGGTTATATCACCTATCCCCTACATTTTAGGGAATATTCTCTAAATTTTAGGGAATAGTCCCTACATTTTAGGGGGAAAAAACAAAACAACAATTTAAAATTCCTTATATTGTTCCCTACATTTTAGGGAATATTCCCTAAATTTTAGGGGGGGGGGGACCAAAATTCTTAGTTTTCCAAGGTGGAACTTTCCCTAATCGATAAATGCTTAATCTGTGTGCCAAAAATTGTTGCCACTCACTTTAGGGAATTATTTTTTACTGTAAATAAAATATAAGAAAGTTGGATTGTATAGTTCTAATCTCCCAATAGGCAATTAATGTCATAATAATTACTCCACTACCAATTATAACATTTAAGACCTTATATGCAAAACATTTCAAGCAAAAATATATTTTCCAATTTGTCCTCAAAAAAAAAAAAAAAAAAAAAATTGGAAAAATATACTTGAAAAAAAAATGAAATGTATTATACGTTCAGCCACTGAAAAGCTCAAATCCAATTTCGATATAGCCGCAGAACATGCAAGTTTCATTATGGAAATGAAATTACATACCGTCGAGGTATTTCCAAATGAACAAACATACGCCAGCTAGCCAGCCAAATAGGTAAATCCCTAAAACTGCAGAGGGAGTTCTCTCGTGTTGATTTTAACGACTGCAACTCAGGGGTGTGAAATAATAAACAAAAAGTTAATAATCGTTGCGAGGACAACATTCTAGAAATATTCGAAATTTTACTGTAAATCCTTCAGGAAATAGATGCATCGATTACTGAGAGTAGATAGTTTTCCATGGATAAAAATTATACATAGATTACTCATGTATTGTACTGCCAATTTTTTTGAGTAGGGATTAGTAATTCGCAGAATTTAGCGTTTTTGTCTGAATGCCATTTACAGCCACATTATTAGTGAGATTTGTGTTATTTAAAAATAACTTCTTAAAGAGCAAAGGTCGGAGCCATTCACAAGCCAAATCAATTAACTGCACTTGTTGGTTTTTTTTTTTTAATTTTATTGTCAACGCACTTGATTAATTTCTAACTTTCGATTTTCATAATAAATTTCCAGGAATAATAAAGATGAACACCACTAAATTACACAATTTTTTTGGCCATTGAATAATAAATAAATTATTTCATATTCCAATCTAAATAACCGTACTCTAATGTGAATCAAACGTAACTAATAAAGAAAATAAGAAACAGGCGAAGAAAATTGGAAAAACAAATTCCATTTGGACAAAGAAAGAAATATAAATACTTTCGCATTTTGCATGAATGGGTGAAAAGAATTAAGTAATGTAGTGTCCTAGGGTATCAAGTTATAAAAAAAATTTAAGATAACATAGAATTACCCTGAATATCTTTAAATTCCTTTCAAGCTATTCATAGTAATGAAATTGTCCTATATCGGGTCACACTACCTTAATTTATTAAGAAGAGATAAATTCCACTTTGACGAACGTGCCGAAAAGAGATGTAAAGTCTCCGTAAAAGAAAATTCTCATTTTTTCCAATACCATCAGGCCCGAAATACATTCACGGCCTCAGACCATGGGCCACAAGCCACTTGAGGCTCGTGGCCAATTGCTGAAGCCAAGTAAGCTACATTCACGGCCACTGGCCTGAAGAAGCTATTCTTTTTATTATGCATAGATGTATGCAGGCCATAACAGAGGGTGGGCCATGAGGGCCATTTCTCTCAGGCCCCGAGTTGTGAAAGGGCCTCCATTTATTTCCTAATTAGGTCACAGTAGGTGCGGAAAAATTAAGTTGAAATATTATTTTGAGTATTAATTTATTTTATTTTAACCAAAGATTTATAAAATATAACGATACAAAAGTTATAGTAAAAATTTCAAGTTATTGTTATATGTATGTATAAAACTTTTTTACGTAGTAGGCCAATTGCATAAAAAAGAATATGTTGAACTATGAAAAATTCAAAAAATTTTAACGTAGTAGGCCAATTGCATAAAAAAGAATATTTAATTTTCAATTATTAAAAATTTAACTATATTTCCTATTCAGTACAGTTTTAATTTTCCTATTGAGTATAGCTTTTGGTTCCGTACTATAAATTTTAGTGATTATAAAATTAGTGTTTTTTTTTATTGTTTAGTGATATTTGTAATCTGTAAGTTTAAATGGAGTTAATATTAAAAATAGTTCTATTTAATTCATAAGTAATTAATTTTAGGAATATAATGAAAAGAACATATCCGAGTAGCGCAAGCAAGAGACGACAGAAAAAAGAACAAGAAAAAGCCAAGCAAAGTCTGCCACGATTAACGAAATTCTTTAATAAAAAAAACATCCCTGAACAGATTATCAATCAAACAGTCAATCCTGAAAATGAAACTACTCATGCTATTTCACAAATGGGAAATGTTATTGCGGATGTTGATGCTCAAATTTCGGTGGTTGAAAATATAACTTCAGAACAAATAGAAGATTCTTTGTCACCATTACAGATAATTGTTGATGATGCAAACATGGAAGAAAATTACATGTCATCTAATCTACCCAATATTCAAGGAATTGAAGCAACAACTTCAATATCTGTTTTCAACGATGACGTCGCCTTACTTAACAAGAAAAATATAATGCAAATGGAAGATTTTTTGAAAATTGAACATTTTAAAATACCTGAAAACATCCCAAATGATGCTGAAAACAATAAATTTCCATATCGTCTAACGAAAAAGGTTTTAGCGAATGGAGAAATTTGCAACAGAGATTGGCTATGCTGGAGCAATTCAAAAAAGTCATTATTTTGTTTTCCCTGCTTCCTACAGGATACGAAATTTGATGCATCAGTTCTCGGTAGCCAATCAGGATGGGATATTTTAAGAGGATGGAAGAAATTGAAAGATCGCGTACCCGCTCATGAAAATTCAATTATTCATAAAAAAAATTATGTCCATTGGAAATCAGCAAGTAGATCTGCATTATTAAAGTCCTCATTAGGATCATCTCTACTGAAACAACTAAACTGTGAGGCAAGTAATTGGCAGAAAGTTCTTCATAGAATTTTGGATGTTATATTTTTCCTAAGTGAGCGTGGTTTGGCATTATTTGGTTCTAATGAGAATATTGGAAATTCGCGGAATGGAAACTTCTTAGGTATCATAGAATTGCTCAGTAAGTATGATCCAGTTTTATACGAACATGTAAAAAGTGTTCGTGAGTCACAAGACAAGCACAAACGTCTTCAAGTTCATTATTTATCATCAAGAATTCAAAATGAATTCATTCAGATTTGTGGAAAATTTATGCAAAGAAAAATTATTGAAGAAATTCTTGATTCTAAATATTTTTCCATTATTGTGGATGCGACACCAGACTGCTCACACCAAGAACAAACGTGTCTTGTAATTCGGTAAAAATAATAAATAATGCATCGTATTCAATTGAGGAAAGATTTATTACATTTGATTCATTTACACAAAAAAGAGGAATCGAAATCGCTACGCGAATTATTGAAATTCTTGAAAATTTTGGCCTTGATTTTAATTTATGCTTTGGGCAAGCATATGATAATGGTGCTAATATGGCAGGACAGTATAACGGTGTGCAAGCAGTGCTGCTTGAGCGTAATCCGAATTGCATTTTTTCCAGTTGTGGAAATTATACTCTTAATCTTGTTGGAGTTGACTCTGCTGAATCATGTAAAGAAGCAGCTACATATTTTGGGAGAATTCAACAGATGTATAATTTTTTTAGCAGCAGTCCTAGAAAGTGGGAGATTTTAAAGAAATATTTAGCTGTGTCACTTCATACAATATCAAAGACAAGATGGTCTGCTCGAATTGATGCTGTTAAACCAATTTACAATAATCAGTCAAATATTCTGGCTGCTTTAGAGGAGTGTAAGTCACTAAACCTTCTACCGCACGCACGTACCGAACTTCAGTCAATTTTTCAATATTTGGATACATTCGAATGCATTGTGTTGACAACAATATGGCTTGAAATATTAACGTTATTGCAACAAACTAATTTAATTATTGAAGCACGCAATGCAACACTTGACGTCGAAATGTAAAATAATAACAATCGTATTGCAAGGATGAAGATAATGCGTGAAGAGTGGGGCAGATTACTCTTAAGTTCAAAAGAGATTGCCGTACTTTCCCAAATTTCAACTGATTTTCAATTAACTCGTCATATTAGGTCACAGTTTGATGCTGAAGAACATTATAGAGTTAATGTTTTTATATACATTATTGATTCGGTTATTTCAGGCTTGACACGTCGCTTTGAGTCTTTACGCAAAATTTGCCAGACTTTTGGATTCCTTTGGACTTTTCAAACTTCATCAGATGAGGAAATAAAATCGAGAGCAAAAAATATGCACTTAAAATATCCAAAGGAAATTTCAAATGAAATATGTGATGAAATGATATTTTTAAAAAATATTTTTGAAGTAAACTTTGATATAGAATCATCTCCAGCTAAGTTGCTGCTAAACATTTTAGAAAAAAACCTAATTGGATTGTTTCCAAATATATCAACAGCTTTAAGAATATTTTTAAGTCTACCTGCCTCCGTTGCTTCAGCGGAACGCAGTTTCAGTGTGTTGAAAAGGGTTAAAAATTTTAACAGATCTGCAATGAGCCAAGAACGGTTGAATGGGCTATCAATTTTACATATAAATTCAGATATTGCACGAAATATTGATTTTTCAACTATTATAAAAGATTTTGCTACAACTAAAGCTCGAAAAGCTTATTTGTAATTTAATTATTAATTTCATACTTTTTAAATAAATTAAAAATAATAAAAGAACTATGTAAATTTGTTTTTTTTACTCAAACAAGAGGCCCCATATTTTTTATTGGCCTGGGCCCCCTCTCAGCTCTGCAAGGCCCTGGATGTATGAATTTTCATGTAATTAATAATTTTTTATTCCATTTTATTTTTTTGCAGATTTATTACAACCCAGTATTTATATATTTATTTATTTATCTATTTATTTAGAACTTCATCAAAGATCTGATTACAAAAATGAAATATCACAATAATAATAAAAAAAATAAAACAAGTAACTTTAACTAAGGTGATCTCTAATTTGACTTTTTGAAAGGTGAAAGTTAATGCAATCACACTGGCGGTTAAAGGGACGAGACATTGATGAAACCCGAACGTGCATGCCATAGTTTGTGCTATGCTGGGGAGCAACGAAGAAGTCACAGTTCCTCAAGGAGCGCACAGGAACAGATATATTGAAAGTATTTAAGATTTCAGGGGAGTCTATCACTCCTTGTATACAATGAAATGCAAAGACAACTCTGGAAGTTTTTCGTCTATTCTTAAAAGAATCTAATGGAAAGAGTTTTAGCCTATCAACATGTGGAGGCAGAATAATAGGGTTGTCCCAATGAAGTCCACGCAGGGCAAATCAAACAAATCTCCGCTGCACAGCCTCGATTCAATTTATGTATACAGCATAGAAGGGTGGCCAGACAGGACTGGCATACAACAAAATGTGTCTAACGAATGTGCAGTAATTGATCTTCGTTATGAATGAATCATTAAACTCTTTTGACCATCTCTTTACAGCATTAGCCCTGGCAACGATTGTATTAATATGATGCTAGAAAGAAAGACGAGTATTAAAGAAGACCCCCAAATCTTTGGTTTTGTCAAGTCTAGTTAATAAGCATCCATCTAAAGTACAATTAAAGTCCAATGGCCTCCTATTACGAGAAAAGGACCTAGTAGTACATTTGTTGATATTAAGAGGAAGACAGCTAACATCACACCATTTATGAAAGGTATCTAAGTCCGAGTTTAAAACTCCGCACTCGTTTTCATTAGAAACAACGTGGAAGATTTTGGCACCGTCAGCATAGCAAAAATTCTTGAATTAGCCAAAATCAGACATACATCGTTGAAGTAAATTTTAAAAAGGAGTGGTCCAAGATGGCTGCCTTGAGGTACGCCGGAAGTATTATCTATTTCGTCAATTTAAAATTAAATTTAATGATTAGTTCGGTTAAAAGCTTTACTGAAAACCGTGAAAATGCTATCTACTTGCTTACCGTTTTCAATAGCACAAATGCAGAAATTAGAAAACTCCAACAAGTTAGTCGTAGTAGATTTACCTTTCATAAAGCCATGCTGAAAAGAGCGCAGGAAAGCCTTGCAGTGGAAGTACAAAACACCGCAAATCATGGCTTCAAATATCCTACCAATACAACTTAAATTAGCGACAGGTTTGAAGTTAGATATGTCTCACATATTTTTTTTTCTTACAGAGCTATCCTCCTATCCACCACTCTCTCCATCTCTCTAGTCAGGCTATTCATTATTATTTTTTTTTTTTTTTGCATCTTCACAGACAGCCAAGGGCTGGTATTAGTGCCTTTCTTGTGTAAAGGAATAATCAAAGAAAGCTTCCACTGTTTTGAAAAAACACCGCAAGTTAAAGATAAATTAAATAAATAACACAAAACAGAAACGATGGATGTAGCACAATGTTTTATGAGTGTGGAAAGAACGCCATCCGGACCTCCAGAAAAATATACTTGGAGACTGACGCTTCATTGAAAAACAGGTCTTTAGGTTTAAGAGAAATCAGCGGAAGCTTCGCCAAATGGGTAAAATCATTATAACTAATATCACAGTGGTTATCGCAGAAAGCAGTTTTAAAGAAGTCACCAAACAGATTGGCTGTCTCTAACTGCCTGTGTTATCGAGTCGCAACGATGATGGGTATCCGCCCCAGTTGCGCTTTGAGTTACGAAACCTCCGAAATTGCTTTGGTTCAACACGAAAAGCAGATCTCATTCTATATACATAATCGTTGTACGAACCAGTCAAACACGAAAAGTATTGAGCATGGGAATTAGAATAAATTACGTAATCAGCATCACTGCTTGAGGAACATAACCTCCTCCAAGCTTTATTCGTTACGATTTTAAGATGCTTCAAAGAGCCATTGAACCATGGTTGACAATTCGAATCACGATTCGAACGAACCAGTCGTACACAGAGAGTAAAAAAAGAAACAATATGTCATAAAACAAGTTAACAGCTTTATCAATGTTACATTCACCCAGCACACTGGTCCAATCACAAGCCGATAACCATTCATTCATTTCATCAAAATCAGATTTTTTAAAGTTACTAGAAGCATTAAATGATGAAGTTACAAAACAAAACTATATCTAGTGTCGGATGATGACTTGTTTGAGGAACCATAGGGGTTAAACAACGCTTAACGAGAGTCCCATTAAAATCGGAAGAAAATACCAAGTCAAGAGACTTTCCAGAGTCATTAATAACACCGCTAGACTGCATTAGGCCCAAAGACATAATATTGTCAATTAAAGATATGGCATGATGAAGATTCGCCGAGAATGAAGGCAGCAAGCCCCCATCGTCCAGAAAATGTTCCCAGTTAATACCAGGCAAGTTAAAGTCATCAAAAAGCAATAATTCGGCGGCAGGTAGCAAAACTTCAGTAAACGTATCAATACATGAAGCCAGCCAGTCAAATATCTCAGCTGATGAGCATGGAGGAATGTAAACTGTAGCAATATATAAGTTTTTGTATGAGAGTTTGAGTACTGCACACATAAACTCCAGATCACCGGACTCAAGAAAATCGATTAACACGCATGGAAGGTTGCGAGGACGGCACAAAGCAATCCAGTTCCAACAGAAGCATCCAAAGACAGACGATGGCGGTCACGGCGAAATACCACGAACTCAATACCAAAACATTCTCCATCTGCAATCATTCCACATAGCCATGTCTCGATCAAAACAGGAGTTCGTCGAGCTTTTAAGAAGGCAAGTCGTCTTGGAGCGAAGACCAGTTACATTGGCATAGTGGGCCGAGATTTCTCCAACAAGTTCTTTGGCTTAGAAGAAGATCCAGGGCGCCCTTTTGAAATAAATTCGCGCACAATAGAATTGTGGGGCCATATCTGAAGAGAGACCTACGCCTGAAACAGATTTTCCGGAACCAAAATCCTAAGGGATGTACTCTAGATACGAAGACAGATTTCGGAAGCCTGGCTGGGCGCAACGAAATAACGTCTCCAATTACAGTCAGAGTATTATTGGTCGAAGCACTATACGCAACCAAAGTAGACCGCAAAATATCGACACACAAAACCGAAACTTTCGTCCCTTCATCGAACACTTCGTCCACAATCGGAGATACCACATTTGTATCCAGAAAAACCTCATGTCGAACTAAATAAATACTTGAGGCAGTAGAACTTTTATAGCGCTAATGCGATGGTTCCTTTGTCTCTGACGACGACCCACCTTCGCTGAGGAAATATTCTCGGATGAGGAAGGAGTTAAGACATGAGAATCCTGCTGAGTAGATGAAGACTGTTGGGGTTTAGGCTGCAGAGTAGCACTGGACGTCCAAGGCGCATCGCATGTTATTACCACAGAGTGAAGATGAAATGGTTCTCACAGGTAAACAACTTTGGCATTGATAAACAAACCTTATTCATATACTTCAATGTTGATAATACCGGGCCACGAGCCATAAATTTGGGATTTAGGCCCAAAACACATTTACGACCACAAGCAACAGGCCACGGGATGTACGCAACTGAAACAATGTAAATGTATTGCTTAAGTTGCATTTGCGGCCGCAGGCCACAAGCCACGCTCTGGCCGTGTCCAAACTTGATCAAATCTCAAATTTTGTGACTCGTGACCCCAGTACTACCAACATTGAAGTATGAGAATGGTATAGGTTATTCAATATGCGGGGAGGTTTTTAATTAATCCGAATTTTGCTTGTCAGTCAGAAAGTTGTTTACCAGTGACTGTGAGACCCGTTTCAATAATTCCGCGAAAAAACCAAATGGAGGAAAAAATTATTAATTACATGAAAATACATACAATATCGCATAATAAAAAGCATGGCTTCTTGTGGCCTGTGGCCGAAATATAAGTTACTTGACTTCCGCAGAGGGTCACGATCCTCAAGTGGCTTGTAGTAGACCGTGGGAAAGATAACCTAATATTAAGAAGATAGGACACAGCAGAAAAAAATTGAAAAATTTTTCGCGTTTTCTAGACCGAAACAGGTAATGTCATATACTTTCGTCTTCTGCATGAATGGGGGGAAAGAACTTAACTATGCACTATTATAGTGCAACTGAGACAACGAATTAAAAACAAAAATCGAGAAAACGTAGGATTGCGCAAACGACAAAATCTTATTGAATACTCTCAAAATCCTGAACATCAGGCACCCTATCTCTATTTATTAAGAAAAAGATAAATTTTACTTTGGCCAAGGTGCTGAAAGGAGATATAAAATTCTTCTCAAAAGGAATTCTCATTTATCCCAAAAATATCAGAGAATCCAGCATGAGTTTCTCCGACTTAATCTCTTCAGAGCATAACGAATGTAAACAGAAGCACGTGCTGCTCAAATAGCATAGAACTTACACTAACAAACATTGCTATAAAAAACATTAGTCAATTCTCTCAATATTTCAGCAGAAACCGGTTTTCATAAAAGCGCGGGAACATTTTATGAGAGTAAAACGTGAAAGGTCCGCCGCTTGGCATCTCTATCAGAAAACTTACCTTATCTGCAAACTCTCTACTGAAATAAATTTGGGTCATAAATCTAGCTGTTCATTTTGATTAGACCATCCATTGCCATCACAGTCGATCAGACCTGAGAAAAAAAAATGCAAGACAAATCTCAAATGCAAGAGGACAATTCAGTCAGAAATCACTGCAAGACATAATGCCTATACCAAAATGGGTCAGGTCAAAACTGAGAGCTAACCAATGGGGCCTGGAGGAAGTAGGAGTAAAGCTTTACTTATTAAGAAGAAAACTGCAGCCAAAAAAAAAAAAAAAAAAAAAACAGAATGAGAAAACCCACTGAGTCTTCACTCTTCATTGTCACGCATCCCTTTATTTTAATTAGCTTTGGTTGATGGTGGTTGAATTTAGTGTATCGTATGTCCAGTAAGCAGTAGCCACTTTACACCTGCGCTTGAGTATAGTATACAAAAACCCAGACTCTGCTTATGAAAAATATATTTAAACTATAAAAAATATTAAAAAATAAATAAAAAAATAAATTAATATAAATTTAAAAAAAAATACAAAGAAAATTTACAACTTAAGAGAGAATCCCGGGCAACTTTAGCTAGTTTAAAATAAAACTCCATTTTTCCTCAATGTAAACGTCATTATACCCCAGATGCGAGGTGAAACGGAGAAAATGATTTTTTTTTCTTATTGTTATTATTATTTAAGAGAACTCTGTCATTAAGGCGCGTTATGCGTAATATTTTCTCTCACAGTTAACCAAATTTCGTTACCGTTAAATAAACACAAAAAAAAAATACAACTTCACTACATTATGTACAAAGCAGCTAATTTAATAGCGAGGTTTGTCGCAGCCAATGTGTAAGCATAAATTTACATTTATTTAAGGAAAATGGAAGGGAATCTTTCGCACCATATTTGACACAACCGTACAAATTTTGTGACATGAGTTTAGAATTTGCGAGAGAAATTGAAAAGATAAACACGACAGCACCAGTACCAATAGCAGATTTTTCTGACTTTTATTTAATTTCGAATTGGAAAGAGCAATTTATTCGGGGGCTTTTTCTCTTTGAGGTTTTGTGGTGCCATTTACGGTTCCAAAAGTTGTCGGAGCTCCCAATTTTGATGATGCTTTTTTCCTAATTGAAAAAATCACAAACTGGATACACACACAATCATTGAATTACTTCCTGATGAAATTGCAAAGTGTAATGATGGTTGAAAGGAAGCTTTAATTCACGATAACCAGAAGATAAGGGGGGTATGTCTCATATGTGGACAGCAGAGTCAAGTCGTAATTTGATTTAATTTTTTTATAGAAAATAAAAAAAAATCTGTATTTATTGCTTTACCATGGGTCGTGACTTTAATTTGCATGGCTAAATTACAGCCATATAAAATTGATTGGAGGAATTTAATCAATACAAATTGGGCCGCTATAAAATGTGAAGCATTTTGACTTGGCTTGGTTTCAACATTAACCGATTACGTCTAGAATATCTATTAATATGGACATGCAGTCGTCGACAACTGCAATAGACCTGCTCAAATACAACTATATTTTGTAGGCATATATATGAACCTTGTTATCTGCATACAATAATTAGGGGGAATCTTTATGAAAGAGGCTGAATTGTAGGAGTGATCCCAGAATTTCACATGGTTAAATTACTCCAGAGGAAAGAACAATTGTTTTAGAGAGAGACTCACTTTAAAACCAAATAGTACCTATAAAAGGTTTCTTATCAGAGCAACAACTGATGTACTATAAAATTAAAAATCCTGGCAAGTTTCCAAGAGATAATGCTGTGGTTTAAGCTATCAATGGCGTTGAAAAAGTCGAGAGTATTAGAGTACCAAAATTTCCTTGATTCTGATCATTGTCTATAACATATTCATATTTATTAATCAACAGCTGAAAACTATATAACAATTTGAAAATATAAAAAGAAATAGAGAAATAATTGAAATAAAAATCCACGACAACTTTCCTAAATGTTCCGAAGGTGCTAACCCTCTGGATTTTGTTGAGCAACTGATTCCGCAGTCAAGTAAAGTGAACAATGCAAGAACCCACAATAATAGAAATTCTAAATCGTGGAGAAGTTTATATCCTCTGGTTGAATACAAGGCCTGAATCATGCTACTCAATTAAAAGGCTGCGTAGTAAGTAGAGTATGGAGGAATAATAAGGTCCTTCAAAATAAGTGTCCAAAGAAGCCAGCCAGCAATCAAGCAATCCATGCAACGCGAAATTAAGTTGTAATACATGAGCAAATCTATGCACACGAAATTCAAATCTTATGCAGTCATTAAATGCGACATGGATTTTCTAGTGCTACAGGAGTCGAGTTTAAGGAAAACTAAGTGTCTCTGTGCAATAAATTGCAAGAATCTTATTAGGTGACAACCAATTTTAGATAAATCTATAGTAGGTATGGGATAACCATAGACGCCGAAGACCTGCGTAGATTTTGGTGAGATTATCTTTTATTTGATCACACTATGACATTTTTAAATTAAGCACAACACCCAAAATTACGGATTTTATTCTCATAAGGAATAATAGCAGTTCCAGGTAGCATGTAACGATCTGGTGTTGGATAAGAGAAGGCAATAAATTTTGATTTTTCGCCGTTTAGTTTTAGGCTTTTCTCCACGAACTAATTAAAAACTATAGACAAATTGTTTGTTATCCGCGACCCGCAATTTTCATAAAAGTTTTTTGGATGTCTTAAGTAGACCTGTATAGTATACATCATCTGCACTGATGTGAATATCAGCATCCCATACTACCTGAGGAAAGTCATTGATGAAAATACTAAAATGGAACGGACCCAGATTGGATCCCTGAGGAACCCCCGTCTTAGATGAATAAAGTGAGAGCGAACAGTTAACCGGCGGTTACCTTATGGTAGCATAGATTTGAAAAAAATCCAAGCAAACACATTTCTAGTGAAATAAAACCGATTAAATAATTTTTCGACTAGAGTTCTATGGCATGCGCTATCCAAATCCAGAAGTGTTAAAATAAAAATTTCCTTTTATTGAGTGCTAGAAAGAGCGGTTTCACAACTATTGCCAATAGTTTCCCATACAACTGCTTTTCGAAAACTTTGGAAAGAAAACAAAATAGAGTAATGGGTATTAAATCGGCGGGTGACACATCTGTTATCTTTTTAGGAATAGGTATCACATTTGCAAATCTCCAGGCTGCGCGAAATTGATGTTTAAAGTATTAAAAATATTCAATATTTGGCTGGCTAGCGACATCATTTCCAGTGGCTTTAGATTTAATATCCAAAATATCACTGAGTGCCTTCTCACTATTCACTCCGCGAAAGGTAAAACTTAGGGGGTTTTCTATAATATTTGATTCAGTATGGCCTTCGGTGGCAATAGATTCAGGATTAAAACAATCGTTGTCAGATACCTGTTCATGTTATTTTTGGGACATACTTCCTGCTTATTTTCTAGTTCATAAAAATAAATATCTTCTTTCACTACAAAAATTACTTTTAATATTCAGCTCAGAAAAGTTCATTACCACTATTTTACTGCCGTTTTTATGAGTAAATATTGGTCACACAATTCTTACCTAACTCCCCCTTCTTTAGCCTATTTAATATAAAAAGTCTTATAAATGTACGAAAACTTTTTAGTTTATAAACCTGCTGCACATATATCATACCCAGTTTATTAAGAAAATTAGAAATTATTTTACGTGTGAAAACTATGAAAATTTTCTTACGGTTTTCTTGTGTAATGAGACTACTGTAAAATACGTTCACATTCGCATATCCCCTTGAAAATTTTACAGTAATGGGTAGAATATGTAGATAATCATGCACAGCTACAATTGCAAGACTGAACTTTATCACAGTAACTCTAAATTTCATAGCACAACTTTAATGTTTACTTCCTGTAGCAGTTCTTTACAAAACTCCTGACAAACTTACCTCCAGGCATAACTTTACTAGTATGTACATAGCCAAAGCTTACGTATAAAAGTAGAATTCCCGCTGCTTCTATTTTTCATCTACTCTTTAAATAGAGTTAAAGTGCGCTTTGTGTAACTGTAAGGTGTTGAATACTAAAGGAAATGCACCTTAAGCCATTGAGCTTCATATTTCCGTGTAGTAAAGGCGCCCTCAGCACCACACTATAAAAACGCTTGCTTTGTGTTTTGCAAGAGATAAAATTGATTCTTGAAGACAGGAAAAAAAAGTTTTTTATTTGCCAAAATTTCACAGATGTAAAATTATTTTCAGGACAATTATAACAGATTTCGTGTAAATAATGGAATAACGCGCAAACTATTTTTAAATGAGTTAAGGCAGGTATATACGGCAAAGATAGTTCCGCAAGCGATATTAATCCTGAATTATTCAACCATCATTTCTCATCTTTGCAACCCTCTTCCACACCTAATGTTTCATCAAGCCCATAATAAATATGGGTTTAGTTTTAGATGTGTCGATGAATCTGACGTTATAAATGCTATTTTAGCTATTAAATGCAATTCTATAGGACCTGAAGGACCCAGATTTGTAAAACTGGATTATCAAACCATTGCTACGGATTTCCAACACCTCTCTAACCACCTCTCAGTTCCCCTCTATATGGAAAACTGCACAAGTTTTACCGGATCTTAACATTCAAAAAAGTAAGGGAACCAGCTGATTACCGCCCTATAAGTATTCTCTGCTTCTTGGCTAAAGTACTAGAGAAGTTATTGCCTCTTCAAATTATTGAATACTTGGATTTTCGTAACTTCCATAGTTACGAAATGGCAATGATTGAAGTTACCATAAGAAAATCACTTTATGTGCCTTAATTTTACTTGATTTCTCTAAAGCTTTTGGCTCAGTTAATCATCCTCAATTACAGTCTAAGCTAATGCTTTACTTTAATATTTCAAATCCGTTTGTTGCGCTAATTGGTAGCTTGTTATCACGAATATCTCAATATGTGAAAATAAGTGATCTTGTATCCAGTGCTTATCTGTTAAGTTTCTGTGTGCCACAAGGGTCCCATATTGGGTCCATTATTATGCAGTATGTTTATAAATCATTTGCCAAATTCCATTGGCAATTGCAATATTCATTTATATGCTGATGACGTGCAGCTTCAACTTAACAGACTATCGCACTCTTAGAAGATTGCTTAGATCGTATGTATACCGACCTGGAATTGTTGCGTTGGGCTATAAATAATGATTTAAAACTGAATCCACTGAAGTTTCAGTATGTTGACTTCTTTCATAATGATATTACGTACTCATATCTCCCACCTGTCACTTTAAATGGTTTTACTCTGTCTTTTTCTAGACATTTGAACAATCTTAGTTTTTAACTTGTACAAAAATGAACTGCTGTGAGCACATAGGTAATATGATAGGTTAAATCTATCTTATCGACTAGTACTCTACCAATTGGTACACTCAAAAAAATTTTTATGTAAAATTACTAGTTCCGTACAGTAAAATTACATTAATCATGAAAATCAATTGCGAAATTACCTTTTTTAATAATTTTCTATTATAATTGGTAATTTTACTACTGTTTTCGGTTGATTTTTACTAAATTTCCAGAAAATTTACTTTGAGCCAGTAAATTTACAAAATACCATGGTAAAAATACGCGGTTACACAAAAAACTGGAGAATACTAATAATGCAGTAATTTTGCTGTGGTAAGTGTAGCAACTGGCAAAAGCCCACGCCACTACATGATCTAATAAGTATGTACGCATTGAAGTTTAGTAATATTCCGACATTATTGAAAACAACACTAGAGTGAAAAAAGGAATGTGACTAAAATTCATCGTTTTTAAGCCCACCAAATATTATTATAATTAGATCCACTTGGGCAACAGCTATGTGGCAGAATTTTAATAGCTACTTTTCTCTGGCCCTATCTAACTATGCTTGGGAGAAATATGTGCATGGTTTATTTCTCATAATAGGAAAAGATTATAAGCGCTATATTAGAAAAATCCTAGTATCGGTGGAACAAGCGATTATTGCTATGCCGCTTTTGTTCGTTATTTATTTTTCTCGCTGTTGGTAATTAAAAGATTGCTGCACGTTTAGTACGAAATCAGCAGCAAAATGTTTCACTTAACAGCAAAAAGTCAAAAGCAAGAATATGCTGAACAGAATTTATTTCGTCCTTGTACACCGAAGTAAATTTTCTACCATTTAGTATAGTTCCCAAACTCCAGTAAAAATAGATGGTTTAATGAAAAAATTACATATGCAGTTAAATTACGAAAGTAGAGGAAAGACATATTTAGCAAAATTCTTCATGGTTAAATAATTTTACTTAAAACGAGTAAGGGGCGCCTACTCTCTGAAAGTAAACTTACTTTTGTGTAGTAGTTTTGCTAGCCAAATAATTGAATTTTACATACTAAAGGTAGTCTACTTGGATTATAGCAGGCAACTGCGATGGCTCTGTATGTTGTAGTAAATTTCTTCGAAAATTTTTATGAGTGTACCCGGTTATTGCTGGTCAGATTACTTCTTCGCCCTTATTTTACAACTGCCAACTTATTATTTCCACACTAAGATTCACCTTGTTTAAGACGGCTGAATAGCATTTAATGACTGCGTTAGATATTAGTGGCCGGATTTTTTCGATTAACCCATCAAAATCTTGTATAGTCATTCGAACAAAGTTTTAATATACGTTCTTGTCTTCATTAAGTAACTCCGATAATAAGTTTTCGACCACATCCTATCCATTTCTTTACCCAAATCCGACGTCATCTCTTTTGTCGTATTTTCAAAAATATATAAATAGCCACGGCTGCTTCCATTTCTGTTCTATTGAGCACGGACACCATTTATTAGTAAAACTAATACACTTTTAACGCTGCAGATATCAGCACTGAAAGAACAACTAACAAAGATGACAGAACTCTGGAGATTTAATACAGAGACCAAACATAAATGTGGTGTATAAACTTCGGAAACGTGTCTCTAGAGACTTTTTTATTATGGTCTCCGGAGACCTAATTGATTGGTCTCCAGAGAAAAAAGTCACTTGCCGTGTAAACATTTCGGAAATTTTAGTCTCTGTAAACCGGAGACTGGAGACCAAAAGTCTCTTGCCGTGTATCTTCACCTTAATGCTGCATAAACTGCCTCCTCATATTCCTTCTAATCAAAGTTATCGACTTTAAAGCAATCTGTTTAAAAACGATAATACTTTCGATTACAATATTAACAAAATAAGAAATTAAAATCATTTACTCGAAAAACATTTTTATATTGCTGTTTGCTTTCATTGTGAGTAGGTTCCCATTTTTACTACAAAAAAATTATAACTTCTCATTGGTATTCTTATTAAATTTTCATATTTTTAAAATAACTCACGAACTATTGAAAATTTGCTTTTTCCTGTAGATAATTTTCAAATTCGCGTACGTCGCAGTACCTGTCAAACGTAGGATCCCAAAAGTATCAGAAAAGAAGCGATCTTAGAAATCAACAAGCATCGTATAAATGTGCATTAGCAATACATATTAGAAAGCCGTTCGCATGCTACGTATACTCGAAAAAGTGATATTTGGGATTGATATGAATCGATATTTAATCAGATGTAAAAGTTGTTCAAAAACGGTTCCTTCCAAAGTGATACATATTATCTATACGGGTTAGCAACCATCGATTCCTAAACTCTCCCAACAATCCTATCCACTCCTATCTCTTGGCCCCGATCTACCTGAATTTTTGGTACATTATATTTTCATAGCAATAGTAAATAAAATTTCAAAAATTAACTACATCGGACAATTCTTTCTTAGTGTTGCCATACAAAAAGTTTAGTTTTCACTTTATTTAACTTTTATTTTCATTGGTCTTAGACCAATTTTTCTCTTGTTATATGTGATTTGCTTATTTGATGCTGATTTCAAAATTTGAATAGTTTGTTGCCAGGCTAATGGACTGCGTATATATGTATGCTATTTCTAGGTCTCTTGGTATTCTCGATCTATTCTGTAATGATTCCTTTTAGAAATTGGAGTTTTGCATGGCACCAGTAAACTCCAATTGTTGCTAGAGGATCGATGCAAAAATTTGTTTTGTGATGTTTTGTTTTTCTCTTTTCTTTTCGCAAATCCATGAAAAAGGAAAATGGGGTGCAAGCTATAGATGCGAACATAACAAGATATTGTTATGCGTAACAAAGTAACACAAGCGACATCTGTTAGAAATGGAAACAACTTTAGGTTAGTGACATCTTAGTAAACTTTGGGTTCGGAGAATAGAATTGTAGAGTAATAATACGGCGCTTCTCACATCCAGGAGGGGAGTCCTATTTCAGACAGTGAAGTGAACGAAGTAAACCATTTGGATTGCGATAATTAGAAGTACCGTACTAGCGATAACTATAAAGAGTTGATTTGATAATTGTTTTTGAATTTGTGAGTGTAAACAGTAAAGTTAAACAAAAAAAAGAGCTTGTGAATTGTAATTTAAATATTGTGTTTAAATAACGAACTAAGGCCACGGACGTAGCAATATTTTAATTTGAGATAATAAATTAAAGTCTTAATGAAAAGAAAACGAGAGCTGAGCATGAAGTGTGTGTCACATTTTATACAAATTAAACAAAATTTTGTAAGAATTCACGTGGCATAAATCTACAAATAGAGTTTTGAGAAGATAATATTTCCCAAGTACCTTGAATTGTTCATATGTATAAATACTATAGCTACAATTTAAGGTACTTACTTATATATAAATACCTAAATTAAATTGCAAAAAATCCGCGTTTCACTTATTTTCAGTTACCTTTAATCATAACCGCCTGTAGTAACACACATCAGCTCCTAATCAAAAGGCTTTGGAGTGGATTTAGCCACAGCATCCATTCATCCTTTATGAAGCTATAAAACGGAGGTAGGTATATAGGAGCAAGAAAATCGATTTTTTGTTTGTTTTCCCTTAGGATGATACTTCTTACTCCTTATTGGGAATACTATAGTGCGTGTTGGCAGGCAGGTACCCTGGTTCTGTTCTATACTTTGGAAATACCCTGCAGTTAGTCGTAATATGATACGCTTTCTCAAGATCACGACCACAAGGTAACGAAAGATTGGATTCCGGGGTATCAATTCACCCTATTCCAATTCTTCATACATACATATGTACAATGTATGCAGTACTAGTCTAGTTTGGGTGGGCAGGGTCGATCGGTAGCACTAAACGAAAAAAGGTAATTTCGCTTAATTCAAATAAAATTGAAATTTTATTGATGTTGTATGTTTCCTGAACTCCACTATGGCAGTCAATGTCCTCCTAGCTTCAGCACAATCCTACACACTTATCGCTTTAACCACCTGAAGGATATACCTTTTTTCCATTCTACCTAACATCCAATCATCCTGACTCTTTTCATTTCGGTCCCCTTATCTTAGGGTTACTTTACTATATATACAATTTCGGAATCCAGAAGTTGAAGCCCTAAACCAGAAAAACGAATAAAATAAAAAAGGGAAGAAAAAGAGAAAGAAGAAGACAAAGATGAAGAAGATGAAGAAAAAAACGTCCAACTTTGATAACTTGGGTGAATTGGGATTCCCAGAAGGGTACAGCATACGTAAAAATGTTTTCTTTTTAGACTGATTAATGTCGTTGTCTAGAGACCCAGTCGCCTTAATAATAAATCCCTTCCTTAAGTGTATAGAAATGTCTGATGACAGAATTTAATTTAAAACCGAGGATTAAATATTAATTTCTTCCTTGTTATGGATTCCATTAAAGCAATCTTTCGGCATATTCAAGTTTTGAGTGGGTGAGGTGAAAGAGTAAAGAAAAGCTATAAATTATCCGTCGAAATTATCAACATGCGATCAAGATGAGAATTATCAAACCGGAAAGTTTTTTATAAGTATAAAATTGTGTTAATTAGAATTGCAGCCGGAAGAGAGTGGGTAAAACTTTCAGTTAAGTCTTTTTTGGTGATTAATGTGAACTACCTCCACTAATTAATTTTTAAATACTTTAGCCTAACTTATGAATGCATTTTGATGTACTTCTGTTATTTTTGTAATATCTATGATTTTTCACAAACAGTTTTTGATAATCTGGCAAAGATTTTTCAATTCCCAAACTTTCTTTAGAGTTTTTGTAGATAAAGCCAGCACACTAAAAAATAAAACAAAGCAAAAACAATCAAGTAAGCGAATACTCAACAGCATCAGTAAAAATTTAGTTCTGGACTCGTATACTCACAAAACCATTAATTTTTGACGGACAGTAGCGAAGACATCTTTTAACGAAATAATAACCCGCTATAGAATCCCCAAGGTACTGGTTACTGATCAAGGAACAAACGTAAAGCAATGGCGCTTCGGAGCGCTGTCATAGGTGTTTGGTCAAGTATTTGAAAATCTTCGTTGAGTCTAATCCCAGTACATGGGATGAACATCTAAGGGTAGCAATGTTCATATGAAATAACACTAAACACAGATGAAATAAACTAACGCCTGTATACACTTTTCTCCGCTTCACTGCCGAAATTCCTAATAATTTGCAAAGAGAGCCTGAAGAGATATACAACTTTGAAGAGTACTACTTCAAACTTAGAAATTGTGTACAACGAGCGTATGAAATTGCGCGTAATAATTTACTACAAAGTAAGTAATACTCCAAAACCCAATATGACAAAACGGTTCGGCTTCTAGTTTTCGAAATTAGCGACTAAGTGCTGCAAAAGAACCCATTTAAAAAAGGAAAGGTCTCTCATGAATGGTTAGGACCGTACGTGGTAATTGAAGTACTTTCGGAAGTAAAAACGGTAATACGAATTAAAAACGGTAAACGGCGTGAACATAATAATAGACTAAAACTTTGGAAAGAGGTAAAACAAACAATTTTTTTTTCTCGTTGTTTTCTTTATCTCTACTAAAATCAAAGAACAACCTAACCACTACATTTGCTAAGGTATGAAACTACTCCACTTGCTAATGACCGCACTTACTTGAAAATAGAACTTAAGCACTCCCTTCGACCTAAACCTACTGGAGCCGGAGAGGGAATCAATAGGAATTGTAGTATTTTACCACACGACTAGGACTAGGACTTTCGCATACAAATGCAAAATTTAACAACAACCATCGATGACAATCTATTAACATTGTGCAGTTTCAAATGTAAAAAAAAGAGGGTAGGTGAAATTTTTGGGATAGTTTATTTAAAAGAAATATAATGGAAGTCCAAGAAAAAATTTCCGAGTTGACGTCTTTCTTAGCGCGATATCGCGAAAAACGAGGGTTATTAGACATATTAGCGGGAAAGTGTGCATTGCACTTGTTTGGCACAATGGATAGCCACGATGCCAACAACCACCTCGGCGCGTTAGAAAACCAAGACGATTAATTCATTCACTTCCTGGAATGACAACGCACTTTAATGAAATGAAATTTTGAATCGCTATCGTTTCCAGTACTAGTACTGACAAATCAGGACCATTTAATACAGGTGGTCAATACCTTCCTTCAATAAGTTAATGGAACTATGAGCGAGTTTGATGTGAAATAGAATCCAAGCTGAAAATGTTCATGGTTATAAACGCCTTGCAATAGCACCTATTGCACCACTTTTTTACGTTCAGAAAGCTTAGAAAATTTATATAACAACAAATCCTTGTATTACCAGATTAACCCTTAATTTCGAGATACCTCCATTATTAGCGAAGTGATATCGGTAAGCCTCTACCTGCCAAATTCTTACATCATCAAAATTCACCCCGTTCCGTTCCAGAAACCTGATGGAATCTACGTTTTGATAGATATTGACGCTGATTATCTTTAAAAAAAAAAAACATACTACTCAACAGATCGTCGTTATGTTTCAAACTAACCTCAATACTTTATGTCGTCTTATATGTACTTACCGAAAAACGGAACTCTATCTCTGCAGATAGAGTAAGCCACATTCGACATTAATTACAGAAATCATGTGGCACAGACTTTATACAGGCCCAAATAAAGAGATCCTCACCTATCCAGTAAAATTATTACCTCAGCCTCCAGTCCTGCTGTGACGAAATTAACCGATCCCAACCACTGGCTTTTTGTATTCCATGAACACAAAATTCTACATGCTTAATGTCCAAACAGAGTTTTCAAAAGACCCTCTCCGGGACTGGCATCTTACACCTTAATGCATCCTGGAAGTTTACCCTAGGAAGAGGAGGTAAAAGAGGTAAGAGGAAACTCTATTAATGTAAATTAAATACGTACGTAAGGCACGCAAAGCTCGAAAGGGTACAGTCTGCTGATAAAAAAATTTTACGTATACTAACACCGGGCCGCCCTCGTTAGTAACTACAGGCGTAGAAGTTTATATATATTGCAAAGAAAAGACTCCCCAAAATATAAAAATCATACCTAGTGGGGGTCTTGGGACCTTTAGAATATTTTCTAAAATACTTTGGGTTATCAACAGGAATAATAGTGTAAAGTATCTTACGGCTTTTCGCGCACTGGAGACTTATTGTCACATAACTGTCACCACCGTCAATTCCATAGGCTCTAATGTAAAAGCGCTCATTGAATTGACTTTTTGGTTCCTCCGGCTGGAAACTTTTGAGTGACTAAGCTATTACCGCGCCATCACGTTTCTATTAATATGTAGGTACGCACTGGTAACATTTTTGTCGCCGGTTGACTGCCATTATTTTGAGAGTTGTAGAGCTAGGAAGAAACTTACACATATTTTTTTTTTAACAGCTGTTACATCGATAGTGTGAGAGGCAAATATAAATTATGAAACATTAATACAGCAAGTACAAATGAGTGGAAAAAATAATTTTATGTACAATCGAAAAAAGCAGGCGTTTCATAATAGCAGGAACCGTATTACTCATCAGTACAGCTTGGTTCCTGCCTGCCCTATACGCCAAAGTGCACAGGCAAGCTGATACACTTAAAATACACTTAAAATAACTTTTAAGTGTGAAATATATACGAAGCGAAATACGTACTACGTATTTACTTGAATGCCCAGCAAGATTAGCCCTATGCGGGACTCGCATTATATAGAAAGTTTTGCTATGAAATAAATTCATAGCGAATTTAGTCAATATGAAATTGACCAAGTTTGCTGCCAAATCCGCAGCTCCTGAATTGAGTGGAAAAAATACTTTTACAATCGAAAAATCTTAAAAAAAAATCTATGTAAAATCAGGCGTTTCGTTATAGCAGGAACCGTATTATTCATCAGTATGTCTTAGTTAAAATATTTTACGATTGTAAAACTATTTTTTCCTCTCAATTCTCGAGCTGCGGATTTGGCAGCAAACTCGGTCAATTTCATATGGCCTACATTCGCTATGAATTTATTTCAAAGCAAAACCTTCTAAGTACAAATGGGACCATCCCCATTACAAAAAAAAATTAAAGATACTTTGATAAATTACATATAGCCGGTCTCAGAATCTGTAATAGTAAGTCATCAAATCTTTCAACACTCATACAGAAATATCAAAGGTTATCAAACAATAAGTGAAATTTTCCTTTAAGCAGCTTTTCGTTCCAAATTGGAAGGACCCAATAGCGTTTCTTTCATTGATATTTTTTATATCCTTATGAGAAATGCACATAAAACAGCTGCCTCCTCAAAATTTATATTGACGAATGGTGATATAAAATATCAATTTTTAGACTATCAATTAATTACTGTGTGCTAAAATAGCCTAGGATGACAGGTTGGCGACAGTGACCAAAAAGGTGCGTGACAAAAGTCTCCAGTGCTCATTAGGCCCAACCTGAGCCAAGAGTATAAAAAATTTTGCTGATAACCAAATACATTGAGTTTGACTACTGAAATTATACCATGAAAAAATCGCGGAAATTTGAAAAATACTGATGCGGAAGCAGAGTCAATATACGCTACTTCGTATGAAAATTTGTTGCCATTTATAGAAGATTGAATAAATCGCAAGGTCTACTTTCAGTAGCATAACTTTTACAGCGAAACTAGCTCGTAATAAGTTGTCTTACTGGTTGAAGAATTGGTCACGGGTTGACCGCAAAGGATAAGGGGCCCCATGGATCGTAGAGCACTGGGCACGGACCCAATAGGCCAAGCGTTAAGATGGTACTGTATATCCTCTTCAATAATAACATCATCCACCCTCACTGCTATTCCAGACGAGGTTACCATAATTTCTTCAATGGAAATACCCAGAACGCATCCAATAATAGAAAAGGTTTATGAATTGCCTATAGAACTTGCACCATCGTCACCAATTCTTAGAAATAAATATTGGAAATAATTCTGCATCCCCTCACAAGTAGTGTCGCATTATTAGATTAGCTAAACTACATATATGTATGTAGGTTAATGCATAGACAAAACATTTCGGTGTAAATTATTATAAAAAATTTAAAAATTATAATAAAGCATTTTTGAATAAGAGGTGTTATTTTAATTAGCCCGCTATTTCGGTAGGTGTCACTTTTGGAGCTGTCATTTTTTGACACTGGACAACTAGAAACTACGCCATTATTAAAAATGGATTGATACACGATTAAACAACGCACTGAAATTATTAAAATTCACTATAAAAATGGTGAAAATGTGGCAGAGACGGTTCTTAAAACTCGAACATTTTTGGGTCGTCGTGAAGCACCTTGTCGGACCGCAATACAGAAATTGGTAGAAAAATTCGCGCTGTCGGGACAAGTTAGTGATGTAAAGAATAAAACCCGTGCACGTCGCTCAAGAACAGCCGAGAATATTGCTGCTGTAGCCGAAAGTGTTGAAGAAAACCCAGGTTTGTGCATTCCTCGTCGTTCTTTGGAATTAGGCATTCCACAAACGTCATTACACCGTATTTTGCATAAAGATTTGGGTCTTGAGGCTTATAAAGTTCAGTTAACACAAGAACTCATGCCGGCCAATCATCAACAACGTCGAGTTCTTTGCTGATTGGGTCCTTGAAATGCATATAAATGATCCGGAATTCCATCGAAAACTCATCTTGAGTGATGAGGCCCATTTCCACCTCGATGGCTTCGTCAACAAGCAAAATTGTCGCATCTGGGGCTTGGAAAACCCAAGAGTTATTGTTGTAAAGCCTCTCTATCCTCAACGTGTGACTGTTTGGTGCGGTTTATGGTCCCGCGGGGTCATTGGACCTTACTTTTTCGAAAATGAGGCTGGAGCAACAGTTACGGTGAATGGATTGCGCTATCGACATATGATTAATGATTTTTTATGGCCGGAATTGGATGGTATTGATCTGGACAACGTTTACTTTCAACAAGACGGCGCTACGTGCCATACAAGCAACGAAACCATTGATCTTTTGCGGGAAAAGTTTCCGGACCGTGTTATCTCTCGAAGGGGTGATCACAATTGGCCACCGAGATCTTGTGACTTAACACCTTGCGACTTCTTCCTTTGGGGCCACGTGAAAGAGAAGGTCTACGCCAACAGCCCAGCGTCGATTCAAGATCTCAAAGATGGAATTCGTGAGGCTATCGAGGACATAGGGCAGCCACTTTGCGAATTGGTTATGGAAAATTTCATGAAAAGGATATGGTCCTGTAGGTGTGGTCGTGGTGGTCATTTGGCTGATGTTATTCTCTATTATTAACGGCATACCTTCCTCTTTATAATGAAATAAAGATCCGATCATTTATCTCAAAAAATGGTATTTTTCTTTGAATATCAAAATAACACCCCTTATTGGTAAACCCTTATTAGAATAAATAAGTTATAAATAAGAGAAATAAATTCTGATGTAAAGAAAACAAAAATTGGGATATTGTTATTATTGGTAATATTGTCAGATTAATTTCAAAGACCTACTAATTAGTTTTAATTAGTATTGATTATTATTCTATTTTCTTTTTATTATTTTAAGGAAGCTCTATAATTGGATACACTAACTAATATATAATATATAATTTTCTACTAAGATAATCGATGTATATATGCTTACAACTCAGATGAAGCTATTCCAAATGGTCTGTGCCAGTATCATAAATTATCTTATCTTCCATTACTACATATAGTCTAGTTTAACCCCTTCGCAGGGCCGGATCTATGTTGGGATGGGGTGGGGGAAAACGCGGGGGAACTTGCCCCGGGCGCTAGTTTTAAGGGGGCGGCAATACGGCGGACTTGTGAACTCATAACTAAACGAGAACAAAATCTAATTACAAGAATTGGAAAATTTTTTCAGACCATACTTCATACTTCAGTCTTCTTTCCGGAATCAGAAAGCTCCTTTGCTGACATCATACTGAATTTCGCTTACATACAGACAGTTAAATTACTTTCTGTTAAGTCTGTAAGCCTTTGCAAGCTAATTATATTAAAAATTGGGCTAAATCCTCACATTGTACCTTTGTATCAAAATGTACTAAGATGGCTGGCAACCCTATGTTCCCCTCCATCTATCAATCCTATCGCGACTGTAGATAGAGTTGCCAAAAAAATATATTTATCCCAGCTAAATTTAGCCGTTTTGTCTGGATTAAGGCCTTTGGATCCGGGTAAAAAATCGGCTAAATCCTTTCAACCTGAACGGCAGTACCCCAGAGTTTTTTGGAACAGTCTCAAATTTTAGTCGTTCTAGTCGAGAAGATTTTTTTTGGAACTGTCTAAAATTTTAGTCGTTCAAGAGAAAGGGTTATAATTGGTCTAAGGTCATTAATATTATACTCTAGCTAGATGATAATAGCAGTTAAATAAAGGGAACTCGACAATTGTATTTATTTTTGAAATTTTATTTACTATTTTTATGAAAACGCTCTCTACGTCGACGCGTTATCAACTAATGTCGAAATATATAGTGAAAAACCACTAAGAAAGGGTTGCCAGTTTTATTCCATTTTTGAACTTGTATTTGGAATTTTTATGAAAATACCATGTACGAAATTTTAGCTCACTACATGAACGCGTTTTCGGGCAGTGCCTACATATATAATGAAAATCGAAATATTTATATGGCAATCCTAGAAAGGAGTAGCCCGATTAGTCGCATTTTTGAACTCAATTTTACTTTTTTTGTTTAAGCGCGTGTACAAAATTTCAGCGCACTAAATGAGTTATCATGCGGACGGACAGATAGATGGAGATGCAAAAATCAGAACAACTTTTAATATTATGCATAAGTGTCCCAACTATTCTGTTCTACTATCACTATTTCTATGCGCTACAAACGGAATGACAGCAAACTTAGTATACAACATCTAGGGTGTAAAAAATAGTTAGCAATTCTTTAAAAAGTCTTGCCGGCTAAATAACGACTGTTGAAACCAACATTAAATAGTCACCTAAAAGTAAAATTGTTTAAAAGATTCTAATTCCAAGTATTTCTAATTATTGAAAATAGGTTGGGAACGAAACAATGTAAACCTACCTACAAGCACGCCGATAAGGCAGTTTTTAGTGCAGACAACAATCGACACATTATGGCTACATTCCACATAAACAAATCCGGGACACAATCCAATGAGAGGAAAGTAACTTGTCTTCGATAACATTACGCAAATCAAATGGAATGGATTAAGTCATCTGTACAGATAAATATGTCTTCGAAAGTAGGAAATTAGCAATATTGTAATAGGTATCTTATTGTACCATTTATAATCATAATAACATTAGCTAGGCAAAATCAGAAACGGCAACAAAAATACCCAAAAATTCCAGTTGCTTTGCACAGCTGCTAGGTTCAATGTACTCTTCTGACCTGTGCATAGGTCAATGGATTTTTCTGTTGCTACCTACGCACAGGTGCTAAGGTCAACGTACTTTGGTTGCTATAGCCAATGTTAAATAATTTGTTGGTGTCGTACGCAATTCAGAGGCAATATAAGTCGCAGACCAACTTGAATCTTTTTTTTTTCGCATCCAGCTCTCATAGATTGTGCTTCATTTGGAATCGGCTTGGCTAGTGGTAACAACAAAGAGTTATTAACAAATTTGCTTTATCTTGGGTAACGACTGAGATAAAGATATTTATTCTGGGTCTCGACTGGCATAGATTTTACTAATTTAATAACTTTATCTTGGGTATCGGCTGAGATAAAGGTATTTATTTTGGGTCTCGACTGGCATAAAATTTCCTAACATAAGAACTTTATCTTGGGTATCGACTGAGGTAAAGATATTTATTCTGAGTCCCGGCTGGGTCTCGACTGGAATAAATTTTGTTAACGTAATCACTTTATCTTGGGTCCTGACTGAGATAAAGATATTTATTCTGGGTAGCGACTAGAATAACACTTAATAATCTCAAACCTTTATCTTGGTTCTCAACTGAGATAAAGATATTTATTCTGGGTACCGACTTGAATAAATACTACTAATACAACTTTGCTTTGGGTCTCGATTGAAGTAAAGTATCTGTTCTGGGGAACGACTAGAACAAGATCATAAATAACGCACAAACTTTGTTTCGGTCTCGACTGAAACAAAGTATCTTGTTCCTGGGCACGAATAGAACAAGGTAATCACTAACAATCTATTTACAAACGCCATACAGTCGATTCCACATTTTATATTGCTGAATACATTTTGATAAATCATTTAATACAGATCTAATCATCCTAGTAATTACATTTATTCATATATATATATATATTGGTGCATTTCGGAAAAGTGAATTCCTTTTGAAGTTATCATAATTTGTTTTATTTAAGTTGATACATAAGTAAGCTTTTTAGTTATTAAGTTACATAGTTAACATTATAAGTATCTAAGTTATGTTCATGAATATTTCATCTCTGAACTGTATTTCACTTTGAATTTGGAATAGTGTATTAGTATTTTGAAATAAACCACTAATTTTAAGTATTCATCGGCGTTCTTATGTACAGTCCCCATCCTTACTTATATTTTTATTGAGTGTTCTCATTGGGCAGAACAGCGGCTAAAATGGCAACTCTGTACAAAACCACATCCGACATAAAGATGGGAGGTAGAGCGGGCGCTATAGCTACGTTCTGCAGGTTTCGGCAGCTCTCATACAAAAAAAAAATTTAATTTGTGTTCTTTGTGTTAATAAAATAAACTGTAAGTATTTATAATGATACGATTTTTAACTTTACTCTTATTTTAAAACAACTTGAAAATTAATATCTTTTATTTAACAATCAGCATTGTTTCAAAATCAAATTGTTCTTCTGGTTTTAGTTCCAGGGTATGCATATAATAAGTCATGTGTCATATATAAAATTTGCCTCAAATAAAGATTGTTGTTAGATGGGGCGGCAATTAACGTCTTCCCCCCCCCCCACAAAAATTTCCTAGGCCCCACACTGCTCCTTCGTAGTATCTATTTGCTTTTACATGGGGGTAAGGAATACTGCTTAGTTATTTCGTCGTTTACAGAAGCCTAATTAACTAATTTTTTTCATGTTAAATATTAACCCATAAAAAGAAACCTACATCTTTGCAATCGTTATAATTGCAAAGGTAAATAAAAGCATTTTAAGTACAATGATCAATGTCCGGTCAGCATAAATAAAAAATGACTGAGTTAACTTCGTAATAATAACATACTTCGCAGATAAACAAAGCGAAGTAGAAAATAAACAAAACATTGATTGAAAAAAAACTTTCAGTTTCACTCTGGTACAAAACTTACGCGTAGAACAAACTAATTAAAATTGAGTACCGTAGAATAAATCTTTTGTTCAAAACCGAAGTGTAGTCAGTTTTTAATATTAGAGTGAGCCGAATAAGTAGCCATTTAGGAAAGTCTGAAAGTTTTTAAGAGTTCTAGAGTGTACAACAGTATTATAAGTTTAGTTAAGGAGTTAAGATTTCAGAATTGTAATTAATAAAAAACTAATATCACTATGTAAAACTATGAAGTTGAATTTGAAGTTGAATCTGTGAATCGTAGGTAAAACCCCCACAACCATTTTTCTCGCAGTCTATTAAATCCAAACACCACAAGACAATTAGATGACAGGCCATCACTGAAAAACTTTAACCATTCCAGGTGTTGCAAATTTTAACTAACTGCCTAACGTTTTAACCCCAAAAGATATTGTGATCAATTTTGAATCCACTGGTATTATTAATGTCAATTTGTTGTCTGTTTCTGCAACACATCGTCTTGAGTTTTTACTTGTATAAAGAAGACCACCCATTCCTGAAAATGTTCAACATCACTCCGTCGATATCAGCAGAAAAAGTCATGTAATTGCCAGAGAGCACCTCCAAAATGGTCATCCTAATTCAAGAAAAAAACAGACTGCTACTTACCCGTACGGGATATGTATTGATGACGAGAGTATTCCCATATTATCAAAAAAGCTTAAGTTTCCATTGAATTTGTAAAAATATTACTAGATTACAAAAAGCTTACTAACAACTAGAAAGTCACTTAAAACTAAACAAGATCCCTATAAATTTAGTCCCTGGAAACCTTCCCTGCAAATGCTAGCGCTCAATTTTCAATGCTTTTAGCATACATTTTAATTGTATTGTTTGAAATTTTCTTTTTAAAGCTAAAGGGCATGACAAATTTGTTTTGATCTGCAACGGTTTTTCCGAACAAAATTAAAACAATACCCATCATGATCCATTTTCTCTACTGTTTAGTCCATGAACTGAAGATTTTTAAAAAAGTCATCTGCCTCGTTTCAATAGGAGGGTACACCTATCTTCCCAATAAATAAAATGTTAGCGTAATTGATAAAAAGTAGAAAACAGGAATTTTGGAGAAGTTCAACAAAGTCGTGCCAAGTTCGAGAAAACCTCCATCACTATTTATTTCAAACTTAATAAGGAATAACAAAGATTTTCCTCAATGCTAAGAGCACTATGAAACCTCTGAAGTCATAAAAATCGATTAGATTGTCTTCACGCAAGATTTCTGGAAACGAACTTTTTCGGCTCTTTTGGCGACTCCCACACAGAGCTTTAGCATTTCGTCAAATGTTCATACTAATAGCACCACGTCTCATCATCAGTAACAATGATTTTGAGGAAATTTGGGCTGTTACAGGCCGTTCCGATGATGTCGTTGGAATTGCGAATGAGCACCTGCTCTTGATTCTCGGTCAATGAATGCGGCGCACCTTCTTTCCCCTCTTAAATTTCACAAGATAAGGGTTCCGAATTTTCACAAATCATGATCATCATATTAAACTGCGAAAATATTACTTCGGCCCATGGAAAAGATATACGTATATGAATTGAATTTTCACAACAAACATTAGCTGCATTCAGAAAAGCTTTAACATATTCCCTTCTAAACTATAACCAGCAAAGAAAAGATTTACGCCAACAGCCATGCTACCTTGATAACCAAGATTATCGCCAGTTCTAAGTATGAATATGTATCATCCCTGCAGGATTTACCATCCACCTTTCAAAATGCACTGACGAAGTAAATGTTAACATTGATAGGTTAAGTTAGTTTAGAAAGATGCCAGTAAAATACCTTGTTCCCTATTCTGAACATATCATCCTAGATCTTGCTTTCCTAAGAAATATCAAGTTACGTTTAAACTATATACCTTGCAGTTCACTCTATACCTTCCAGCTCCACGGAGAAGTGGTTATCACGTAGCCGGCCCAATTTAATCACTACAGGAGGACATCGAAGAGTACATATCGACTTGATTCCATCTGTTCAGGAACTTAACAGTTGCGAGAGAAATATTAGGCTGTAGTACAAAAATAGTTGTAGTTCTTGGATTTTCGTGCATACAAAGGTACATTTTGAAAATTCCATAACCAGAACACCAAACTTGATTGTAAAAGCCATCACAGTCTGTGTGCTATTTCATAAAATTTTATCAACAGAAATTTTGATATGATGGAAAACATTTTAAATAATATCATATCCGACAATATTTACAGCCAATTTTTATGAAAGAATCCAGGATCGACGACGATTACTTCAAACGAATCAATGTCCTAACCAACACACCAATGCCTCCCAAAGACCCTTTATACAACATAGTAAAAAAGAGGAGGAATCATTCAAGTGTAATGCTCCAGGTGTAGACTGATCTAAATAAATTGCCCATTTCGGACTAGTAATCATAAAGCAATTAATATCAACTCCATATTATCCTTATTTAGGGCAACTTATCCCGATTCTTGCTGCCGTGTTCATAGTCGTCGTTGTCCTGGAGCATTTATAATGGTTCAATCGGTTCAAATTATACGTGATATGAATAACTAAGCAATTTACAAAGGATTGTACGTAATATGCTTAGTGGGACAGTTCCTTCTTAGTACTTAATTGCTGGACGTTCATTTAGTATACTTCTCTTGCTTATAATTTTCTGCTTTTCTACCTATATTGCCCTTTGGAAGCTACTTTTCTGGAGTGTGCTATGAAAAGGTCAGGTTGGTCCTTTTCTAAGTTAATTTGTATGCCAGCTTAGGGACTGAGGTCCTTCAATGTAACTAAAAATAAAAAAAAAAAAAACTTTAAATCCTCCTTATTGGAATAATTTAATTTCATTGATCGAACCGTTATTTTTTTTATTGTTGTTGTAGTTGTTGCTGCTGCTGCTGCTGCTGATTCAAATCAAAAAGTAGTAAAAAAAAAACAAATTCTCAAAATCTCTCGTGAGATATGATTTTTGATTCGCTTAAATGGAGAACATCAAAGGGGTTTCTTCGAATTTCTCTCATATCCCTTTCAAGTTAAATCTTATATCCTTTGCCTTATCCAGAGCTCTTTTTCTCATTTCATTTCATTTCGTTCATTTCATTTCTACTACTGTTATTCTAGGATACTCTGCGACGATGGGATTTGATTGGATTTTCTTTTTTAATATTCCAAAAATTTTCTGGGATTCTTCAGTCCATATAAAGTTTTGCAATAATCTCCCCGAACAAGACTTACAGACCTATATGAGTTCGTATATAAATGAGCTTCTGTCTTGCTATGGCTTCCACAGATAATTTGATCGAATCAGCATATGGAATTTGTATAAGACGAGGATATAAGTAGGTTCGACACCCATCCTCCCCCTTCCCCATTTCTACTAAGGCAGGGTGACTTATATATTTTTGTATTAAAAACGACGAGAGGGCTCATGTCTTTTGCTATCGTCTTTTATTTCTTTTTGAATTTTTTTTTTTTACTTGAACCGTTATTGCAAAATTCAAAGGTTCAGTATAAGCAAGAGGGGGGATTGAGGATACGGAGGGGGTAAAGTTTATCTAAAAAAAAGTTGCTACGGAAGCATACCTACAAGTACTCCAATATATCAGTGGGTGTCCTTGCATAGAGGCATACAATTCTTCTGATTTATCAGCGAAAAATTCTTTTTGGATTTTTTTGATCCCAGATAATCCTTTAAGTTATCTTCGTTGAATAGAATGTCGGAAGTATTGTGTGCCTGTGTGTAAGTCTCTTTGCCTTAACAATTTTTGACATTTTTTTTTTTTTTTTTGTAATTTTAATTTAAAATTTCGGTTTATTATTTAATCAATTAATGAAATCATGGTTTAGTTCGATAAATAATAAAATATTTTGGTTACTCAGAATATGTCGGTATGTCATATACACATCTAATAATCAAAAGAAGTCTTTTTAAGGAGAAATCAGGATTAAATATATAAAAATGGAATAACAATAAGAACTTCATTAGATTTTTGAGTAACTAGCAAATAACTATAAATCGACCAGAATCTGACTGTGAGAGCTGGTCTCAAACAATAAGGGAGAGATGCCGGTTTTTGAAAAGATAACTCAGTCGTTTTCCAAATTCAAATATAAAATTTTATTTCAATAATTCATATACTTAACCTAATATCACAAATTCAAAGGAGCTTAAAACTATAAATTCAAATTAACAATTCAAAAAATGCAATTCAATAATAAAAAGAAAGTGGTCCAAAAACGTTGTCCGTCTCTTTTAATTCTGAAAAGAAGAAGAAGAAGATCGGAATTAGTTTTGTCACCTTCTAAAACTACTAGAATAGTAATGCTGCTAATACGTGTGGGCACTAAGGCAGTAAAAATGACGCACACAAGAATTTTGTATGAATCTGTTTGATGGTAGCGGCCCTGTCAGGCAGAGAAGCTGAATAAGCAGAAAAAGGGGGTGCAGCAGCGTGCTGCAACGTTTGGCTCAAAACAGAATGAAACGAAAATTTTCAGATTAGACTCTGAACAGAATTATACTTCTGTAATAAATATGAAAACTGATTTTCAGATTAAACTCTGAACAGAATTATACTTCTGTATGGAGGATAGGAATATATTTTTCAGATTAAACTCTGAACAGAATTATACTTCTGTATGGAGGATAGGAATATATTTTTCAGATTAAACTCTGAACAGAATTATACTTCTGTATGGAGGATAGGAACACGCTTCTTATTTTTCAGATTAGACTCTGAATCAGATGAACTCTGATAAAAGAATGGTGCCATCTATTGCAACTCGTCGGCCTTTTATAGCCGCCGCATCCAGTTATTAGCTCTCGCCTCTCGGTGTTGCCCTAGCGACGTTTATTGCAATTGCTCTTATTCTGACTGCGGCGAAGGCGAAGACAGCTGACTGTGTAAATGTCATTAAATCACGAAAAAAGTTGTCAACAATACAGAGGTACATATGATTTGGTAAGTTTGTGATTTATTGTTAATTATTCCTTTTTTTAAATGATTTCCTTTGGATTATTTTCAGATTAAAGAGGTAACCTGATAAGGGTCATTTGCTGTGGATGTGCAGTTTGCAAATAAATAATTCGTCAGTTTTTAGATAAGTATTCTGTGACATTTTAATTTAGTCTTAATACTTTGTGGTACCTTTTTGTTTATTTCAGAAATTAACCAGGCTGGACTTTAGGTGGACTAAACACTGACCATAAATTTTCCTGAACCTTCCAGACATATATCGTAATGAATCACAGTTTTACAGAGACTTTCTATAATTAAAAACGAGTTTTGTTCTAGAAACGGTACCTACAGCGCCATCGATCGGTAATTAGTCATATTTAGGAGGTTCAAGTTAACGCTAATTGCCGATAAAATTTTCTTCGAGTTAGTACATAACAGAACGTGATGTGTCGTAAGCGTAAAGCAGACCATACACGATCCGTTTTGCCGTGGTTTTACAGTAAAACCACCACAAAACGGAACATGTATGGCGAACACCACGTTTTTAGGTTCGGATGCCTACTAAAACCAGAATTCTGGTCATGCCAGAAATCTTTCTCAAAACGTGGGTAAAACGTGGGCAAAGCGTTACGTGTGGTGGTGATTGCCGCTAAAACGTAGTTCTGCTCTTTCATAATCAAAGTTAAGTTAAGAAGCAGGCAAGATTTCCGAGTGTTTTCCATTTAAAATGTTCACGGCAAGAAAAGGAAGAAAGAAAAAAAATCAAACTCTCTTTAAAACTTTTATGAATAAAGACAAAAAATGTGAAAGCGCGAATAACACTAATTTTTTTTTTTTTTTTGCGCAAGTATATTAAATTAATTACGCATAGCCGCGAACCACAAATATTGAGCATTTTGCAAATAGAAAAGCTTTGAGAACTTCAATGAGAATAAGAAAATGACACAATTATTGTACAAATTTGCTTATGCATGTATAATTGAAATGACTTGAACTATAATTACTATAATACAGGATGACGGCAAAACGTGTTAAAGTTGTTACGTGTGTGGGGCTTTTTCTTGACCACATTTAGGTTCTTATCTCGACTAAAACGTGGTTTTAAAACGACGGCAAAATGGATCGTGTATAGCACCCATAAGAGCTGCTTGTTGTCAGTTTTCAAGAAAACGCAATGCTCGTCATTTAAGTTCTGTTTTAAACTAAGCAAAACGTTTAGCGAAACGTATAATTTGGTGCAACAAGTGTAGAGGATGATTTCATATCCCATATACAGATTTACGACGACATTCTAAAAGTCCATGAAAAAATGGCAATGGACAAAAGAGAGAAGTGTCCAAGCATTTTACCATATGCTTTTATGTGATCATTTGAAAAAGTGGAAGGCCTGTTCTCCCTTTTCTTCACATTCATTGACCGAGGACCAAAAGCACGTGGTGCTATCAGTACGATTTATTGACGAAATTCCACAGTTCAGTGTGGAAGTCTTAACGTTAAATTCGAATGCAGAGATTGAAACCGTCGTGACCGCAATAAACAGGAGATTCAAAAGTCCTTCGAAATGCTTCCTAGCCTTTCTGAACATTATATTTCTTATTCCTTCGAAGTAAGTACAATCGAAAAATATGACTCTATGGCAAGAATTTATCCACAAACTTAAGTTTCAATCAAGCAAACAATGTCGAGGAAATACGTATAAACCACTGACTTATAACAATGGACTAAGCATATTGTCGTTTTTCTATAGGAAGGAATGGCACACGTTTTATAGTTTTCTCTTTCGCGCTATAACAGAGTTGAAGCTACCAACATAAAATATCGCTTAATGAACGTTTTCTTATCCCATTTGATATTTTTATGTTGGCTGCAGATGCAATCACCGAAGGAAAAATAAGGTAAAGATACTGTTTACCATGCTCCGTCTCTCTTGCCCATACACAGGATCTTTTGAAAATTAAATTCAGAATTAGTTTAATTCCTTATAAGCGATTAAAATATCACTTGGGCACAATAAAATAATTGTTTTTAATTTAATTCGATTTACGGGTGTAAAACTTCATCTGATTGTTTGAGTTTTACATGTTTTTATGTAGTAAACGTCTTAAAGCGTGCTCAAACTCTGATATACAGAAACACAATATTTGTGCCACATGAAATAGCAAATCGTTCGTTATAAGTCAGTGCTATCAACAGCGGTGATAAACTGTTGCGTTATCATTCTACGGATGAGCTTTTTGTTAAACTCACATTTTGGATTTAAGTACGAAATATTCCAGATCATTAATTTTGTCAGCACTTAACTTAAAAAATAAAGTATTCTGTGAAAGTCAGAATTGCTGTCAACATAAAATTGTTGTATTTAAGTAGGGCAGTAGCTAGATAGCACAGCAGCTATACATATAGCAGGTATATAGTAACCTTGCGTTGAGAGCTAATGCATAATACCATAGATGACACAAGAGCTAGATGTCGCATGCAGTACCAAAAAAGTATACAAATTTTATATGGCTGGGTGGTCCATTCCGGAATGGACCACAACATTTGAAATGAGGTATACGACGAGTGATACATATTTTTTCGTATCTGAAGTGTTGGGGAAGTCGATCAAATGTATACAAAACTACTATTATAAAATCATTTGCATTCGTCACAATCTCAAACATATTATGGTCCATTTCAGAATGCACTACTCATTTCACAATGTGTATACTCTGCTTTAGTATGGCATGCGACATCTAGTTCTTGTGCCATCTATGATAATACTGAACTCTAAAATTAAATACGTCATTATTACATAGTAAGGCCAGCCTAACCTATGATATTATAACAGTTATATACAAATATGCGAGAATGCAAGTAACAGAAATATTCATTCTGAGTAACTTGTAGGATCCCCAGACTTCATGACTTTGCTTTTCTTATGATGGACGTGCACAAATCTATCTGAACACTAATGGTGAATTCTTTTCACCTGAACTGAACCATAAGTCGTTCGGTTCCAAAACCTAAATGGCTGGATCACATTACAACGCAGACGCCGGCGTGGTCGTCGTCGTCGTCGTCAAACGCCGAACAAAACGCCGGGGAAGTTACAATAACACTGGGCGGCAGCGCCATATCTTAATTTCCCTTACATTTTACAGTTGAGTTATTTGCTTATAATCTCTGCCGGTTTGCAATAAAATTTTAAATAATAATAAAAAATATATTTTCTTTTCCTTCAAGTCCACATTTTTTTAATATAATATCATTTATTTTCAGAAATATAAATATCGTTTCATTTTGTCATGTTTTTTCATAATAGATTTAGATCTGGCATATTGGCAGCAATGGAGCGCCAGCGTTAAATTTAGGATTAGAGATGCGTCGACGACCACGACGACGACGACGCCGGCGTGGGTAATGTAATGAATTTCATACATGCAGTACTGTCTCTAAATATTTTTGACATAAAACGACGACCACGCCGACGTCGGCGTTGTTAATGTAATCCGGCAAAAAGTGTCTTTGTCACCACACTGACACAGAACTGATTCCGGACGTATTTTCTTTTCACAGCGATTCTATGTTCGTTTTCTGCACCGGTTTTGAACTTTCTTGTTCCATGAAAATTTTTGGTTACTGTTCGGAGCTAAACGTCAAATCGAAAGTATTTGTAATTAAAGTGGGGATGTGTGGACATTTTGTGAATACACAATTATTTTATTGAAGTGGTTTATTTTTTTATTAAAACCATAAGGGACGAATATTTTCGGATATTCTACTTTTTTGCATTCTTTTGAGCTTGTTCGCGTTCGGGACAGGGCTAAATTTTGATGTAGATCTGACAGATTCTGGTTCAGTTCAGTGCATGTTCGGTTTTGTTGAAAAGAATTCACCATAAGGAGAATACAAATTTTCCAGAATCTTCATTTTGACTAACTTTTAAGTTCTCCTGCCCTCGTGCATTTGCATAGCTTACAATGTTACCGCCGACCACGGTATCCAGACAAACAAATTATGACCATAGATTCGCTCTTTTCTGTATAGGTATGACGCCATGCGAATTGAATCCCTATAAGAGAACAATGAAGCTTAAATTTTTTTGTAAATTTTTTTACTTTATTTACTTTCTTAACATAAAGGTAAATTTAATTTGTCAGTTTAAATCTCATTTAGGGAACATCAGGTCTATATTAAAACAATCTGCCTGAAAGTTTTATCGTTAAAAAAAATTCAAGATAATAATGGCGTCCCTATGATTTTCACAGTTGATTGAATTATATGGAATACTCGCATTATTTATAGATTGAAATAAGATGTTGACAATGGTACTTTCTCAAACAAAAGACAAATTGGTAATTATCTAACCTTCCCACCTAATCCATGGCGGGTAAACATTTTGTATTACTTAAATCTAACGATTGTACGAAAAGTGCATGTAAATATATTTGATGCATCTTCACTTCTTTCATATTAATTGAGTAAAGGGAATTGATTCATATCATTTTTCAATGTTGTTAAGAAACGTGGGGTTAAGTGATATAAACTTTCACTGGAAGTTTCTCCAATGATATTATATTGGATTTTTTTAAATATTCCATTCCCATATGAAATATAAATTGAAGGAAGATTACTATAATTGTATTCAACATATTAATTAACTTTAACTTGCAACTACCACTTTTTTAGACTTAGTTATGATGCATTTTCAAATTTTCCTTCTATTTGAAAAAATTACCATTGCCTAATTTCACTATAGAAGTAATAGAAAGATTTCAAATAATCAATTAAAAGTGCAAATTATAGGAATTTCAGTCTTATTTTTTAATTCTTATCGATAAAACTTTCGTGGCATTTTTTTAATAAAGCCTAGCACTAAGGTCAGCGCTAAGCTAAATTTTAGCGGGTCTTCAATATCGGCCTGTTATGTAGCAGCTAAATTATGATACCGGAGACTCAGAGAAAAGATATATTAAAAAAAAAAATAAAAATTGTTCGCCATTTCTTTACAGAAATACAACGCGCGGTGATAATATTTCTAAAACCAGGAAGTTAAAATTATTTGGAAATATTAAAAATATAAAAATAATATGAATAATGTATACAATAAAAAAAAATAACAATAATATTGAAAATACGGCCACGAAAAGAAATCTAATTCATCCGTACTTACAGCAAAGATGTACAAAACTACATTAACTACAAAAATCCGATCAATAAATTTATCAAATATCAGCGCTTCGGCAATAAATATTTTTAGCGCGCTAAAGAACGGCCCGAGCGGATAAATTTAAGCTAAATTTTTTGGAGACCTACTGGTGGTGCCATCTCTAATCAAAACCCAAAGGCAAATTTAGTGCGTTAACCTTAGTACCGCTCTCGCCAAAAATTCAGGATAAATTTTCGCCAACATCGTTTAGCTTGCTAAATTTTCATACAAAATTTAGTTTAGCGCGGACCTTAGTGCTTAACGAGTTAAAATCCATATATAGTACCTATTAATATAAACATTATTTCACACATACATATGCTAAGCCAGATGTAAATATGTTTTTAATTTTGTGGAAACGGCTGGCGGTGGTGGACGGTGGTTAACCACACTGTAATACTTATCCATGAAAATATAATAATATTATTGGAATAGTATCTATAGATACGTTCTCCAAATGTAGATGGCTCAATTGTAAATGAGAACAGCTGAAATCTATGGGCTTGAAAATGAACTATGAATGTAATGAAATTGAATTGGTTTACTGCCTATTTGTATAACTTTATGCGTTCATAAGTCAACCCGCTATGGTTGGTTTGTTTAAATTAAAACAACTGCAAAATATATATTTGATGTAGAGACTGCTTGTGAGAATATTATTTGCAAATAAAACAATATAAAACGGAAAAATTATGCAAATATCTCCAATAAGAAGTTTTGATACATTTACCTACAATTCGTAAAATTATGTATAATTTATGATACTTAACCCTTTAGCAGGCAAGCCCGCCTATAGACGGGCTGCACGTTGATCGCAGTAGCTCAAGTAATAAAATTTATTTGAAACGTAACGGACATTTATGACATCCATACGAATAGACTCAGCATTATAATAGAAATTGAATGTTGTCGTATCACAGTTTAGTTAGATACGCTCAATTCTTTATGAATTATTGCGCAGAGAGGTACAAAAATTATATTTCAAATATTTGTTTTTTTTTAATAATTTAAACAAATATTTTGCGTTTGTTTTGTGCAGTGAAAAAATTATTAGTAAGTACGTACAAACCTAAATTAGTTGGTAGCGATAGTGAATAAAACAATTCTTATCATACAACACATCATTACACTCATCGACCGCGCACCGTCTAAAGGCAGGTTTGCCAAGGTAAGTGAAGTTTTTCGAGTATTTATGAATGACGAAATTCATATGCCTTTTTTTTAGATATGCCACTGAAGAAAAAGGGACCTGTTATCCGTTCGCCGATAAGGAGAAAAATATTCAATTTTTCCAAAATGTCTGATGAGGAAATAGGAGAAATGATGAATTTAAATTCTACCGATGAATCTGAAGAAGATAAGGATTGGAGTGGAGATTTTGATGATGATGACAGTGTGGGCGATCAAGATTTTCAAGTTCCATTTGAAGAAGAAGCGGAAATCGACGAATTCGTTTCTAAATTAGGAAGATCGTCGTCAACTGAATTCCTCAGTGAAGCCATTAACATGAATTTGAATGTCAGCAATTTCTCATTTCCATTTCAATCTACACCGCCAACTCGCACAAAGGAAACATTTTCAGCGAAAGAGATACCCATACTATCAGATCCGCAAGATGAGTTTCAACTAAAGCAATCTATGGTTCCATCTTTAGCTGTTAAGCGGGCAGTAGGGATACAGCAAGAGCAGCCACAAGCAGAACCCTCGTTGTCTCCACCTTCAACTGTTACTCAGCCAGTAGAAATACAGCATGAACAGCCGCAAGAAAAACCATTGGTACTTTCACCATCAACTGTTGCTCGAACGAAACATAAACCTCCGAAACGACCCCGGTCTCCTTTGCCTGAACAGGAAGAAGGTGGGCCCTGCGGAGAATCTAACGATGGTGGATTCATTGGAAATGTAATGCAGATAATACCAAAATCGAAAGAATTCACAAACATCGTGTGGAAAAAGAAGTATTTGGAGCTTCATCGGAACGAAGTTGTGTTTCAAGGGGAGAAAAGACTTCCAGACAGTTATAATGAACTGAAAACACCCTTTCAATGTTTTAACTATTTCTTCAGTGATGAGCTCTTGGAATTGATTGCCCGTGATTCGAATCTGAAAGCTAGGCAGAATGACATTCAAACGAAATTTAGTATTACTCGAGTCAAAATTAGACAATAAATAGGCGCATTAATATACATATGTCTTTATATCGATATCCGAGTGTTGAAAAATATTGGGGACGGAATGCATTTCAATCTGTTAAATCAGTGATGACATCAAAACAATTTTATCAGATCAGGAGTTTTCTCAGTTTCAATAACATCGAATACATGAAAACTAAAAAAAATGAAGAAGGATACGATCCGTTGTTTAAAATTCGCCCAGTTGTCGATTTGTTAAACATAAGATTTGATTCTGTTCCAAACCAACCACGACTGTGCGTAGACGAACAGATGTGCGCTACGAAAATGAGATCCAGATTTAGACAATACATGCCAAACAAACCACATAAGTGGGGGATGAAGTTGTTTGTTCTGTGTGCTCCCATTTCGCACAGCTAATCCAAAATCTCAACCCGCGAAAGCTGTGAGGTATGATAGGAAAAAGAAAGAGTTCCTTGAGATCGACTGCCCGAATATTATCAAAGAGTATAATTACCACATGGGTGGTGTTGATCTGATGGATGGTTTGCTAGGGCGTTATCATATTCCTTTGAAAACGAAAAGCTCTTCATTGCACCTATTTTACCATTTCATCGATATAGCGATCGTTAATGCTTATTTACTGCATCGACGTATACACAAAAAGACAGCCTATAAGCTACCTGACTTTCGCGAAGAAGTTGCAGAAGCCTGTTGTCATTTTCAGCAACCCGTCGAAAAGAAATCCGTGGGAAGACCATCATTGAGCGCATATAAAGCAAAAGAGGGTACTTCAGGTGGCAAAAAGACATATTATCCTCCCCCCGATGTACGATATGATGGCGTTGAACATACGGCAGACTTCTTAGATAGAAGAGGCAAGCGCGGGTGCAAGTTACCTGGATGTAATTCTGAAACGCAAGTTATTTGTATGAAATGCAATCTCAACTTGTGTTTATCAGCCACTAAGAAAAGTTTTCATTCGTTCCGTTCGAAGTAAGCATTCCTATTATATTTTTAAGATCTTCATTTAATTTTTTTTTTTTTTAAATAAAATACAACGATAATTAGTAATATATCTTTCATTTTTTATCCATATCCAGGCAATCCCGCCTCTAGGCAGTTTACCTTTTTTCTCACCTGGAAAGAAAACTATTAGCTAGACTGAAATTCTGACTTCAGTTTTGGATTCCACACTCCAGATTTACCTTCCTCTAATTTTTTCAGATAAAAAAAAATTGGCCTGCTAGAGGGTTAAGTTTCTAAGCTTACGGCAACACCGATATTTAACATTAACAGGAACGTATTAAAGATAAAAGAAGAAAGGCCATGAGCGGCTTGTTTCTTGTAGATAACGATGAGAAGTATTTAGATTGCGGATTGAGGAGAAATTTTTGTGTTGAATTTGTGGGGAATTTATAGATATTCAATAGTATACCCGAATGTTTATTTCATTCGCATGTATTTCGTGTGGATTTGCGATCTTAGTGGTTTTCTGTGTAATTTTAATATAAATAATTTAGAATATTTGTATTAATTCGCTCAGTAAATTTCATTATGGATTCAGACTGTGTTATTTCACACTTATTAAAAACGCCCTTTTCAAGACGTACAACTGAAGAAAAAACGTCAATAATTAAAGACGGGCGACATAAACCCGATATGAAAAATTTAACGTCAGAGTTCAAAATAGGGAAGTCTGTGGTTGTTCGTCGCTCTCCTGTATAAATTTATGATAAAAATGAATAGATTACAGGTTGCGAACAACACAAAAAACTCTTTTGTTGGCCTTGTTTGCTTTTAGCCTCAGATACGGACAAATCGGTTTGGTCACTAGGTGGCTATTCTTACTTAAATCTGACTACTACTGTTACGAAACATGAAAAGAGCTTGGTACATATAAATTTTATTCTAGCTTTTAAAATATCTGGTCGAGTTAGAATTGATGCAATGTTGGATCAGCAAAAGAAAATTTCTATAAATCGTCACAACGAGGACGTGTTCAAAAATAGAAAAATTTTAAAACGTATCATCGACGTTGTATGGATCCTGGGCATTTAGCAGTTATCTTTTCGGGGCCATGATGATTAGTGCAGTCTGTAAATCGTGGAAATTATAATAAATTATTGAATACTAATTCTACATACGATGAGACTCTGTATAATCATTTGTGTAGTGATTCCCTATTTAAAGGTATCACGTCCGATGTTCATAATAATTTGATTTTATCCATAAATCAAGTAATATTTGATCATGTTAAAGTGAAAATAAAAGCTCCCCGTACGTGGCAATTTTATTAGATGAGGAGATCTGATGTTATTAGCCAGTCGCAAATATCCACTATTATTCGATTAGTTGATGAGCATGGATATGTATAGGAAAGATTTCTATATTTCACTGATTTTAGCAAGGATAGATCTGCTAATGCAATTTCAAACCATGTTCAAATTCCTCAAATTGTTTTCATTTTAGACACAAATTAGTAGGGCAGGGTTATGATTGGGCTGCCGTAATGGCAGGAAATTTGAATGGCACACAAGCTAAGGTAAGGGAAGTTTACCCTAACGCACGTTTCATTCATTGCTCTGCTCATCGGTTAAATTTGGTTTTATCGAAGTCTGTAGAGTTTATTTTACCTTGTAAACTTCTCTTTGGAACTATGTCTAGCTTTGCATAATTTTTTGCATACTCTACAAAGAGGACTCAGGCTTTCTAGGAACATGTTAGAATAAACTTGCTCCAGCCCGTTGGTTGTCAAATTCCAAATGAGACAAAGAAACCATTTTATCTTCCAGAGGGTTTCTACATTTTGTTAAATAAATTTGATAATCAGTTTCTTCTCATTATTTTTGTAAAAATATTTGCTTTCACTGATATTTTATGTAAGGCAGGATACCTCCTTTTTTTGCAATTCTTTAAGAGTTTTTTATGATTTTTTTTTTTTTCAAAAAAAAAATGGGGAGAAACAAAATTGGTTTAAGGCATTTATTACTCTAGAAATCAACTAGAAAAAAAAATTTGATGTTAATAAAATATATTCAAAAAACTTTTAAAATAAATAACTTTTGTAAATAAAATGCACCAATAAGTAAAAAATAATTGTTTTCTTCCTCAGTGATATAAACAAGAAAAGTTTAACACAAAATAATAAATGCTACAACCCAGATTAAATCTTAAAAGTTTGGGCATGAAATGCAGTAATACAATTGTGATTATAGATATTAATGCCCAAACGTTTAAGATTTAATCTTAGTTGTAACTATCATTTCTTAATTTGCATTACACTTTTCTTGTTTATATCACCGAGAAAGAATCAAATTATTTGTTACTTTTTAGTCCGTTTTATTTACAAAAGTTATTTATTTTAAAAGTTTTTTATTATATTTTTTTTCTACTAGTCATACTCTCGAAACTCGACTCTCGAATCTCGACTATCGAAACTCGACTCTCAAAACTCGACCCTCAAAACTGGACTCTCGAGACTCGACTCACGAAACTCGACTCACGAAACTCAACTCTCGAAACTCGACTCTCGAAAACCGACTCTCGAAAATCGACTTGACTCTCGAAACTCGAATCTAGATACTAACACACACGGCTCAAATTGGGCAGCCCTAAGTGTGATAGTTACCACTCCCACCCCAAAACGCACTAGCACGTCAGAAAATACACTCATTCTAAATCAATAAAACCCCTTGAAAATCCGTCCACGTTTCCTATCCTAAAACTATTTCGTTACGAACGGCACTCTCAGGCGCTCAGGCGCTCAGGCGTTCAGGTGCTCAGACACAAACTTTCTGAGTCAGGGGTCTGTAAGTTGATAGAAATTTATTAAAAACTTGAAACTAGTATCTTGTAAATGGCGCCAAAGTATGATGCTTTTGAGGAGTACTCTCGGTCTGCGTGTCAAAAATCTTGTAGGTGGCTCCCAGAATAAAAATAAAAGTATTTTATGTCTGCACGTGCTTTTTTGAAACTAGGATTTTTTCAAACATGGCGGTTATTAAAAAAAGTGAATTTTTCAGGGTTAAAAAAGTTGCTTAAACTGTGCACCAAAAATAAAATAACAACTCTATCAAAAAAATCCTAAGTACATTCTTGGATTATACTATGGAGAAGAATTATGAAAATTTCAAAGTCAATCCGATGAAAATTAGGTGAGCAATTTGATAGATTTGAAAAGCATCGTTTCGAGAAAATTGCGTTTAAAGTTTTACATACTATATGTGAAGAAAAGCACTGACAGCGCTTACTTATAATCGGCTTATAATATTAGAAAAAGGTTTCAGTCACCATTCCAAAGAATTTTTTCAATTCTATACATTTCAAAGAATAATTTAAACCAAGAAAAAAACATTTTTTGTTTTTGTTAAAATTTCCAAGGTGGTATCCTGCCTTAACATCCTGCTGAGTAAAACATGGATATTTGTTACTGCAATGAAAACATGCATGAAACAGTGTCACATATTCGAGGTATGAGAGGTAATTTTCCAATAGTTTTCGACGAAACCGTAGAATTGGTTGGTCCACCTCAACAAGCAATTGCACAATAAAAAATTTTATTTTTGGAGATAACAGACACTGTTTCTATACAAATGGATAAGATTTGACAGTATGAAGAAGCTTGTGTTAATTGCATTGCTGAATAACAAGAAATTTGTAATTCTATTGAGAATTCGGTTGGACAGTTCTGTGATTTTTCAAAATTGTACAATGAGTTAATTGTGATGGTTTCAGAAATTTGTCAGTCAACGAAATTTTAAAACATATTACGCAAAATGAGCTTCAATCAACTTTTTCTTAAGTCTATGAGCTTGCTTACTTAATATTTACAATTCCTGCTAACACAGCTAGTGCTAAAAGATCATTTTCAGCATTAAAGCGAATAAAAATATATTTAAGGAGCTCTATGGGACAAGAAAGACTATCGAGCTTAGGAAATATTTCAGTTAAAAAGCATCTCCTCAAAGAATTAAAGCAAAAAGAAAAATTTTACTACGAAGTCACAGGACTTTTGTAAGAAAAGTAGGTGTATGGAATTCATTTATAAATGAATTTTGATTACAGTGTTATGTTGAAAATGTATAATTTTTGTTTTATATCTCTAATTGAGTCGGACTGGTGCTATTATTATTATGAATAATCTTGCACGAATGGTTGATACAGGTAGAATGTGGGTCTTGCTAAATATTCTAAGCAAAAAGCACAATGGTTTGAAATGCGCTCATATTAATGCTAAAAATCTATTGCCCAAGGTCGATGAGCTACGTGATATGATGGTAATTTGCGTATCTGCCGGAGGTTAATGATGTCACTATACACATTCCTGATTACAGGGTTGTCCGCAATAATAAGATTGGACGTCCAGGTGGTGGGGTGGCTATTTTTATAAAAATTCTCTGAGTTACAAGATAATTATCTCTTCTGAGTACAAAGTCAATGAAGTAGAATATATTTTTTGCGAATTAAGCTCAAATAACGTAATCTGCTTGATTGGTGGTTGTTTATGAACCACATAACTGCCACTCCCTTAACTCACTCACCAATGACTTAATGTGTATTGCTCATCAATACCAACATATTATTATTGGAGGAGACTTCAACTTGAATTTTCTCACGCCATCCAATCTCGCCAATTCCTTCCAAATTGTATTGAACGCACTCGATCTCCACAGAATTAATCAGCATCCAACTTACTTTGCGTGTATTGAATCCTCTCTCTTAGATGTTTTTATTACAGCTGATATTTCACGAGCTGTGTTTTTTCAACAAATTTCACTTTCTGGATTATATGATAATGATATAATCATGTATATTTATGATTTGCAATTCGAAAGGATCAGTTTACCCACAATGGGCTTGATATTAATGCTCTCTGCAATGATGCTGAATCTTTTGAATGGAATTGCGTGTCCCGCATGTCATGTGTAAATGCAATTCAATTTTCTTAACTCTGCTCTTCATACTCTCCATGATAGGCATGTTCCTTTAGTCACTAGAACCATAGTAAATCCACAATGGCCTTGGTTTTCAACACATATTCGCAAACTTATATCAAGTAGAGATCTTGCTTATGCCAAGTGAAAGAGGTATAAGTTAATGGCATTTCTTCAAGAATATCGCACTCTTCGAAATCGAACAATTTTGGCAATAACAAATACTAAAAGAGAGTACTACGCCTACAAGCTAAATACTAATCTTTCTACCAAGGTCCTTTGGAATAATTTGAGAAAGTGTGGAATTGGCAGATCAAGTAAAAATGAGTGCACTCTTGATCCACATTCTTTAAATGCTAAATTTACATCACCTCGAACATACAGTGATACCAATGAATCGGATTTTGACTATTTCAGCACCGATTTTGAATCAAATTTCGATTTTTACGGAGTTACTATAAGTGATGTGTATTAGTATTATTGTAGTATTACTTCCAATGCGACCGGAGTAGGATGTCTGAATCCCTGATTTATTAGATTATGCTCGGCTTATATTGTTAAACCTCTTGCTCACATCTGTAATACTTGCTTTCTACCATGACTTTTCCACAATGAGTTTTCCAGCTGCTTGCAAATAATTCAAAGTGATACCGGTTCCCAAGAACTCTGTTGGAGGTCGTGTTGAGTATCGTCCTATTAGTATACGACCATTTCTCTCGAAAATTGTAAAAAAAATCATGTATTTTCAAATCTCCCAATTTGTACATTTCAATAAGTCTTTACATTATTATCAATCGGGTTTTAGGAATGGTCATGGGTGTATGTACTACCTCTCTGCTAAAAGTGAGTGATGATGTTTCTCGCGCTATTGACAAGGGGAGACCTAACTGTTCTAGTTTTTCTTGACTTTTCAAAACCATTTGATTCTGTGAACCACCATCTACTTTGTTACAAACTTAGAAGGCTTATCGGATTTACTTCCCAATCCTAATTTCTTCCCGTCTGAGCTGGTGTGCCACAAGGTTCGATATTTGGACCCCCAATATTCTGTATTTTCATCAATGATATTTTTTCTCAAGTCAATCATAGCAAAATGCATCTCCACGCAGATGATGCGTAACTATACCTCTCTAGGTCCCGTGGCCTTATTGAGGATGCTTTTAGCTACATCAATGAAGATCTTCAATCAATTATCTCGTCATCCGTGTCTAATATCCTAAAGTTGAGTCCAGCAAAATCCAAATGTTTGGTCATAAATTGAACTAAACTCGGCACAGAGGGGTTGCCTCCAGTTATGATTAATAGCACAGTTATTTCCCTTGTACACTCTGTTAGAAATCTTGAAATAGTTTTCAATTGTTTATATACGTGGGATGACCACATCAGCATTATTGTTAGTAGAATTTATGTTGGTTTACGTGCGCTTTGGATATCTAGTGATTTTACCCCGGTTTCGTTGGTAAGTCTACTTTTAATACCGGTATTTAATTACGGCTGTGAGGTCTTTGGCAAGCGCGATTACGATAATGTCCGTAAACTTAAGATTGCATTTAACTCTGTGTTTAGGTATGTGTATTGTCTCCGAAGATATGATCATGTCTCTCGGTTGTCGGATTCAATTTTGGGTTGTATAACAGTAGTCCATTATATCTATACGAAACACTCCAATTTGCAAGATCAAGTAGGACACTGAATCTCACTGTACCACGATCACAATTTTTTGTAACAAGGCGCCTGTTTTTCAACCTTTTCTATTATAAACTGGAACAACTTACCTGTTTCTGTTAAATATTTGATCCAGTCCCACTCATTAAACATAATAAATAGTAGCATTTATTTTAAAGGCATTAGCGCCTAGCAGTTGAAATAAATGTAGTGTGATAATTGTTTACTCCATCTTTCTTTCTTTTTAATTACTAATTCTTCTTTTGGTAACACTTAGTAGTAAATTTGTAATTTGATAACTTCTTTATGATTTAGTATTACATATTAATAACTTTAATTATATACTTAGTTCTGTTATTCCATTTTTATTTTGACTTTCTCTTTTATACTGTACTATTTTTGTAAGTTACTCAGGCTTGTGAATATTAATAAAATTATCTTACTTGTACAATAAAAATTGAATTGAAGCTCTGATGAAAGTTCCGATAGATGTAAGAAAGAAGATGCTGAATATTTATATTGTGGAAATCTCTATTCTTCAGATACTAGGGGTGAATCTTGGATACAGTGTGTATCTTGTCACATGTGAGGTCACGAGGAATGCAGTGGAGTAGAAACAGATATATTTATATTTGAGTTTTGTACGACAACATAAATGCAGAACTATAGTGTAATATGGCTCACCTCAGACATGGCTAATATGGCCTCGACTGTATTATCCCACCAAGCCCTGTTTTCACCTTTTGTTAGAGTTTATAAAATATTATTATTTTTGTTATTCATTATTATAATAAATACTTTAACTGCTAGGATAAGATACTTGACTGAATGGAACAATAAATATAAATATATCTCGTTATCTTTGTATTTTATTACTAGTTATAAACCCTTATGGTGTGCCATAATCGCCGAACTTACTCTACATAAGAATACAAAAGTTATGTTTCTATATTATATGTATGTATTTAAATTATTTTGAAATAAAAGTAAAATTAGTGGAATAATTCTCTGATTTAATCATGCGATTTTATACCAAAACCAAAACAATAATCACGAAATCTGCATTATGCATATGTAGGTATTTCTAATTGCCTGCACTAAAATACGTTGACAGTAAGCACAACCTTAACCACCTTAATAGAGATGCATCGCTAGTAGCATCCTCCCCTCTATTAAAGTTTATATCTTAATTACTCTAAAGTTTACTTTTTAATCACAAAAAATCCAAAATACTAACATCAGCAGTTTACATTTAAAAACTTAGTTTTTTCCCAATTTTAATAATATTAAGTTTAAATAGTTTAAACGTTTTATAGTTTTCGCCTCAAAATTTGCCATTTAAATTGAAAACTCAACTTTTTATTAAATTTTACACTGGGGGTTTCTGCTTTTTTACGGTTCCGTACCCAAAGGGTAACAATGGGAACCCTATTACTAAGACTACGCTGTCCTTCTGTCACCAGGTTGTATCTCATGAACCGTAATAGGTACACAGTTGAAATTTTCTCGGATTGTGTACTTCTATTGGCGATATAACAACAAATAAAAAAAATTAAATAAATTTAAAAATTAAAGGGGGCCCCTCGTTTTATTCTCATTCATTATTATTATCATAAGTACACTATAAAAAATGTGCACTATTGTTGCCACAAAGCTTAGGTATTTTTCTCTAAAATGTGGAGAATATTCCTTAAAATGTTGGGAGTATTCCCAGAAATGTAGGGAAAATTCGTTATATTTTAGGAAGTATTCGCTACATTTTAGGAAAAAATACCTAAGCTTTGTGGCAACAATTGTGCACATTTTTTACAGTGTAGGCATTTTTTTTTTTTCAAATTACAGCATTATTTTTTCACATGACGCCTACTCTCATTTGAAAATTAAATAAAAAGTGCAAAGTGTTAAATTTTATACGATGGTACGGAACCTTAGTGCGCGAGTCCGACTCGCACTTGGCCGGTTATTTAAAACTTTAAAATACTATGTTTTAAAACAAAATTTCGATTGGAATTATATACAAACTTTTTAGTTTTATTTTAAAGGCATTTGCACATCAAACACTGAAAATCGTAAAGCTCTACACCGAAAATTCTTTTCTGCTTACACATCAAAAACCGAAAGCTTTTTTCCGGATAAACAGAAGTGACATTTAATTTTCATAAAAGTTGTATGATGAGGGCTCATACAAAAAATCGTGATTTTATGTTATCTCTTAAGTGGTGGTCCCTATCCATATTATTATAAAAATGACCTATTCCCGGCAAATTTAAGAATGTTTTTCTAAACAGTCCAAAAGTGAGGTTAAGTAAGACCGAAAAAAAATGTCACCCCGAAACGTTCCACAGTGTGGAAACCGAAAAAAATATGACAGAAATTTCATTTTTAGGTGGATAAAATGACAAAGTTGTGTTTTTCTTAAAAATCTTAGATAAATACTATTTACTCAGTAAAATTCTTAGTTTAACCTATTTCTCTTGACTTTATTCATCATTGGAGCAAAAATCTTGCTTTAAATGGGAATAGTTTTCCGATTTTTGTTTTTGTTGTGCTAGTCCCTTAAGACCGAATTTCCGGAATTGCACAGACAACATACAAGTAAATAAGAAAATCTCCATATAAACCGCGTTCACTTTTCAAAGTTCTTTAACTTTAAATTCAACCAATGAAAACTATCAGTACATCATATTGCACATCGAAATTCGAAAACGCATAACTACTCAGTTTCACACCGAAAATTCGTGTATGCTTAGAACAACAATGAATAATCAACATCGAAGGAATAATAGTTGTGTTGCATTGTCATCAAATGAAAATGGGGTTATTTAAAACCGAAAAGTATATTCGTTCGTATGTGGAATATGAAGTATAGACGAATAGATACTTGACAGTTTAGCATATGCATTTTTTTGGTACTTATTTAAAAATTTGTTGTTTGTTTTTATAATAATAATAATAATTTAAAACCATAGACGACCAAGACCGGGTTAATTTTAACTACCCGGTCTTGGTCGTCTATGGTTTTAAATTATTTTGGCGCACAAGCCTTAACCTACAAATTAATAAGGATTTATATCAAAGCATAGAATGATCTGCAGTCGATGCGACAATCCAATCTGAGTGATAAGCACAAATTAAAAATAAATAAAAAAACCAATAACATACAATCTACCAAATACATTACTTCCTATTTGCTCCTATGATCCAGTATCATCAGAGGCCTCGTAACACTTCACGAACTTATCTCAAATGGAAAAGAAATACCGATATTAGTCTGAATCAACTAAATAAATAGCCTTATAGAAAAAACTACAAAAAAAAAATAAGCAAATTACATGCGAAACTGCCAAGAAAGGAATTTCTTGGCAGTACAACGACAAAAACAGGCAAAATATAAACATTGCCATTTCTTCGAAAAATTCATATACTTTGCATAATAAACATTTGTAAAACATGCAAATATGTTTAAATATGCAAAAGAAATTAATTTTCAGCATACACATACACTATTATTTATAAAATTTAACAACTTTTGCCATTGTTGACATTTCTTTAATCACTTGTACAACATGAATAATTTAATTTTGTATAATTTTCATATTTCCTACAAATTATTTATGTTGTAACTATTAAATAGCACATAAAAACATTATTTTTCACTTACACTTATTTAATTTGTTGCGAAAAACACACAAACAACACGGCACTAACGCACTAGAAAACCGCGATTGCGACAGCCAAATTGACACAACTAAAGGTGAATTTGGTCAATTCGAGCGCGCGCAACCTGTTGGTAGTTCTTAAAAAGTACGAAATTCACCAGGTAAGCAAATATCGCGAAAAATTAGAAAATCAATTTCCATAATTAGTGGGAAAGAGAAAGATGTGGGAACAAGACAGAAAATTTGAGAAAATTTACGTTCCACATCGAAAAAATTTCATGATATGGCAGAGCGCCGCCATATTATATAAATAACAGAGGAGAATTCGTGAATAATGTAAAATAAATTATTTGAGATAATTTGGCATATGTAGACATAATTTTACAAGTCAGTCGAGCACGAAAAAGATGCCAAATTTGTAATTTTCTTGTGGAATAAAGCTTACAAAACGGAGGTGTTTTTACAAAGTGATTCAAAAAGTGAAAATTAAATTCTAGCATAAATAAAACATACCAAGGTACCTTATTTTACATGCTGTAGAATGGGGTATCTACTGAAAATTTGTGGTGCTAAAGGAATATTCTAGTGAAACTGAGAATAAAATATTAGTTACCTTGTTTGGTGAAAAATACTGATAATTATTTTATTTTATTTTATTGGTGAAATTTATTCATTTATTGGTGACAGAATTTTAAATTTTTCTTCACATATCCATTAAATATATGCAAGCTCAGTATATTAATGATACACGTGAAGAATTCAATTTAATTTGTGAAATTTATTCATTGGTGGCAGTATAATTTTAAACATAACTTCTTCACATAAAAATTTAACATATGCAAGCTCAGCATATTAATGATACATTAGTTAAGTTAGCCTAAGAATAACGTGAAAAAACAGCATAAATTTAGAGAACAATGCAGCACATGCCATTAGGGTAATGGTATACATATGTATGGTCACGTTCATGTAATTAGGAAATTATTCGTTCAATTAAAGTAAGAGTGAACATAAGCACCCACATAAGGTGTCGTAATATACCTGTAATTCTACATTGCAGCTACATTACAAAACACTGAGCAATGACAGTAATATAGCGTTACTCAATCGATTGAAACACACAAAACTACGCCTGTAGTAGTAATATTCGTCTTGCGAACGTAGGGAGCATGACAATCTTTATAGAATCCAGGCAATTATCATACTCGAAAAAGTTGCTTCAAGCCAAGACCCAATTTAGAGTTTGATTTGAATATGGTTTTTAAGTCGTTCCCAATGTCATATAAATCGAACGATTAAATAAAATTTCGGATACTATAAATCACGAATACATTTTTTTTTGTAATGACATCCCTGTAACCTTAGATGCTTGAAAAATATAAATTCAAATCCATTAAAACCCTCACAATCCAATTTTTATTTTAGAAATGACGCATAACTTTGGTTATTAAAAGCACAAAACGCTTCCAATAAAGCTCCCTGTGTTATTTTGAAACTCTCCGTTTTGTTGAATTAATTGTTCCGTTGATTGCCCTCCTGCAGATACTAAAATCATACCACGTGCTGTCTTTTATCGCCATCACATACTTTAGTAAGGTGATAACTTGCCGTTAATCCACTTCGAAATCAAAAAGACCCAGAGTCAACATCTAACCATAAATAAAGGAATTTTCCCAGTTGGCCCAGTAAGAGCTCTACAGGACATTTATAGCACATCTTCGGACATACAAAGGACACACACACGCAACTTAAAGAAGTCTCTTTCAGAGCATTAGCAGTACCAGCGGTGCTCCAATATAAAAACCGTATCGGATAGCCACAACGAAGGACCAGTACCACAGCACTATAGATACATAGATAGAATTCGGGATCACATCCCAAATTATGTTGACAATCAACCGGGGGAATTAATTGCCTTTGACTTTTGGTGCCGTGGTATCACTCGTAGATTGGACAAAGTCAGATACTATCTCGGCTATATCATACGTGAATTATGTAAGTGAATGTCTTTGATCTCATTGACAAGGGGGTGGATCGGTAGGTAAGTTGCCCTGAAGGGCAGTTGCCACTTATTTGCCGAGGCCATGTCCGGAGTAAATAAAGCTTAGCTGAACGCATATATATCGTCGGAAATGTAATAAATGTCCAATGGGAATTTCTTTTTAGTAACAACATCGCCGAAATGTGTTTTCACTCCGGATACACTCGCTTCTATTATATAAACGTCTTGGGATGTTGTTATGACCTTCATTAGTGGCCATGATACCTTACATTTCGAGGGGATTTGATTGCTTCCTTGGCTAGATTTCCAATATTTTGGGTGATTATCGACGCTTCTTCCAATTTCTGAAAGAAATTTCTCCGATCATTAGAAATGTATTTACGGCAGGAACGTTCCCATTCACCATTCCATGTTTGTTTGAAAAATAATTTTGATGATTGCACGTGCCATGAAAAGATTTTATGATCAAATGGCTGCCTATTGGACGAAACACTTATGTCGAATTACTTCCTTTTGTTTTATAATATTGCCAGGATAATTGGATATCTAACCTTTTATCCAAATACCTCGTACCTATCCCAACTTGTATGTAGTCCCAATAGATTTAGATGTTTAATCGATTTTTATTGGACATTATACATAGGCAAGACTGATATCCACATTTTGCTATAAAAGCAATGCCTATACAGAAAACGCACAAGGTATATTTTCGTAGACCTTTTAAAGTTATAACTATCGATACTCATAATCTTAGAGTTTAAGAAATTTTATTTCTAATGATTCTAATTTAAATGATTAATACAAGAGGAAAAACAAACACCATGTCTGGGGTTTGAAACCAGGACGTTTTGCTTTCCGGGCGACTGCTCTTTCCTCTGAGTAAACGACAGAGATCCTTTTCCCTCTTACATTTCTTGATTTTATTTAAGGGCCCGTGTACAATATTTCAGCTCTCTAAGTACTCGGGTTCTCCAGTTATCCTGAGGACAGACAGACAGATGGACAGACAAACGGATATACAAAAATCAAAAAAACTTTTAATATTATGCTTAGCTGTCCAATACATATTGCTCTACCATCATTATTTCTAAGTATAACAAACCGAATGACAAACTTATTATATCCTATGATTTAATCATCTAGCGTATAACAATGCTCTAAGGGCGGTTGAAAATATTATATATAATATATGTGGACATTCACTTTGCATGATATTGTATTTGATTTTATCAATGGTAATACCCCTCTTGTACTTCTGTTTTTCAATCAGTAATAACTAAAATTAACGCAGATTCACAGCTGTGTTGTTGTCTAAACCCGGATTAGTATTGTGTGATAATTTTGGGTTACTTTAAAGTACCGCTCTAGTCGAGTATCTGGTATATACTATTCACTCCAACAGCTTACATCTAATCCTAAGCATGCTTAGAAGTTTGAAGTCATGAGGGCTGCATTTAAAATTTTGGAATTTCAGTTTTTCTCTTTTAAAATTATCGCTATTTCATCAATATAATTTTTCTGGGATGAAATGCATAGTCTAAAGTCATCGCTTTAAGCAACTTGTCGACAATGCTTTTACGAAAGTCCATTAAAACAATATATATAATTCTTGTAAATGCTTTCATTGCTTATCATTTTTAACGCAAGCTTTTTTCTTTTAATGAAAAAGTTCCTTTTTTAAAAAACTTACAATTTCTCGATCAAATTCTTATCCAGATTAACAAATAATTTCTTACATAAACGTACTTGTTACATAAACCACGATATTCAAAATATATTGTATAATTTTTTTAAACCAATTTAGACGGATACTGATACTGAACAATTTAAAAATCGGTTGGGTCAATATGACCCAGTCAGTGTACCGATCGCAGAACTATCCTGAAGTTCGACCAGGATGGGTTAAGCAGTTTGTTTTATTAGATAGGTAAGTGACATTGAGAATTTTGTACTTTTGTACTGTGAAAAAAAAATGGTTGATGATGACATGTTTCACTATAAAGTAACTTTTGGAGAGAACCTTTACAGTTTCTTTTTTAACTTTGATCTAATAGTCAAATAAGCCGAAAAAATGCTAAAGATCGCATTTAATTTGTTTCAGGCTGCAATTTTGAGGGTTGGTGTAGGGTGGTCCTGGGAGTATTGTCGCAAAAATGCAGCCTCGCAGGGCCAAAAAAAGGGGTGAAAGACAATAAAAACACCCCCGAACGCGTGACAATCTATTTGCCGTGCGTGCGGTTTGGAAGAGGTAAAATTTTTGAAAAAATTAAAAATGCTATATTATTTAGAATATGATTCTAAATAAAAAAGTCTAGGGTGGCCAACCCCTATCTCGTAAGGGCGCGACAGGAGAACCGAAAGAAGCTAAGAGTGGACACATCGCTATATCCACTAACATGTGTCCGATTACTTCAATTCTGCAACATTTTCGTTCAAGAGCTAGCAACCAAAAGAAGCGTGAATTTTTCGAGGATGGAATAGAAAAACGGGGGGAGTGAAGAAAGTTATCGGACTATATGTTGAGCAATATTTGCGCTCATGTTTTGCTGTGGTGACGTACTTGGAACATTTTTGAATTTTTCTTAGAATTTTTGCTGGTTGTGCAAAGCGAGCCGAGATATGATTTTTGCTTTGAATTTTTTCATTTTAGTTCAATATGGCTGCAGTTTTGCGCATTCGATGGTTTTTAGGGTTTTAGGTGAAATTGTTATTGGGTATGAAAGCGAGGAAAGATATGATGGTAGCAATTTTTCCTTAGAATTTTTAGGATTTTAGGTGAAATTTTTTCATTGGGTGTGAAAGCGAGAAGAGATATTATGGTAGCAATTTTTTCTTAGAATTTTTTGTTGTTATGTTTGTAGTTTTGCACATTTAATGTGGTTTTAAGTTGTAAGCTGTGCTCGACAGTTTTTTGGGAGCTAATTAAAATTTTTACATTAAAAACAAAAAATTAAAATAAGAAAGCAATATATAAAGTTAGTATTATTGTGATTAAATGTAGGTAATTAGAAATTTAGTTTTACAGTTTCCTTGTGGCTAGTGGATAATGAGTATTTTACGAATAGTTGACAACCGCCCAGCTATGGACAAGTCTCGGTTAGACAAGAAAAATTGCAGTACACAAGTGTTGAAGGGGGAGGGGGAGGAGGGGACGTAAATCCTATAAGTTTCAGTGAAAGTTGTATCCTTCTAATTTTATAAATTAACTATAACTACTGTACGAAACATTCTAATAAATGACCTTTATCTCAACACTTTCTTGCAATTTGCAAACCTCAGAGTATTACAGGCCATTTGATGGGAACGCTTGGACTGTTTACTATCATCTGAAGTCAGAGGCATCTTAATAGGATATATTGTTCAGAAGTTATAGTATGATTCATAGGATTTGATGAAAAAAAACTTTAACCCCCTCCTCTTCCAAAGCATTTGGATCCATCACCCCTTGCATACAATTTTTTACTTGTCTAACTGGGACGTATTCATAGCTTGTCAACAAGTTGTAGAACACCCTGAGTACCGATAATTACAGCTTATTACTTTTTGCTAGATCTACTTCTTTTTTGAACAATGAGTGACAATCAGATTTGTAGTATTTGTGAGGACTTAATAGACTGTGGTAGTGGTGATGAAGTGATTAATATTAAAGAAAAAGCAACTCTAATAAAGTCTAGTAAAACCAAAACTGATGGCAAATGGATTGAGTGGGAAAAAGTGAGAAAACAAAAAGTTCATTCGAAATGTCGCAAAAGATATTCGGTTTCAAAGTACCCACAATCACATAAAAAAAAAAGAAAATTTCATCGTCGACACCTCGTGCAAGACCATCTTCGGCTACTGATGATGTCCAGGAAGGTGTGGATAAGTTTCCTTTTTCGGAAAAATGCCTTTTGTGTTTCGAAAAATGGAATCATTACGTACGACCAGGACACATCGTAAGTAATTCTAATTTCGAACATAATTTAATAAATATGTGTGAGTTGCGTAATGATCGGAAAATAATTGCAAATGAACATTCGCTGGATGACGTAAAAGCACGGTATCATAACGCATGTTTAGTCAAATTTAAGCGCCAGTCACCAACAAGACTACCCGGCCGACCTGTTATTAAAAAGTTTGGAAACTGCTTTTTCTGCTCTTTGCCAACATATCGAAACTTCATCCGATCACCAATTCACTTTATCTGATCTCCAGAAAGAAATGAAAGATGACGTTCCATCAACGGATAAATTAATGAATATGCTTGAAGATAAATATGGTGATAGTATTTTAATCTTCCGTCGACATGGACTAGAGCCTATTGTGTGCTTTCGCGATGTGGCTATGTAGAAATTATCTGAAACATTTCGTGCGAATAGTACTTGCTTCCAAGAAGAACAGGAAAATAAATCATTGGCGGCTGCTGCTGAAATTTTACGAAGAGATATCCAATCAAAGACTTATGACTGCTCCTGCTATAAATCAGCGATGAATTTCTGTGAAGATATTGAAAATGACATCCCTATTTCCTTACATAATTTTCTTAACAAACTAATGGTACCACAAAAAAAAAAAGATAGTGAAAAGCGGAAAACACAAAATAACGAAAAAATACATATAAAAAAAAATATGGTAGCACATAAAATAGTGTCAGCAATACGTCAATACTTCATCGAAATCTTTAATTGACATTCTAAATAGATTGGGTGTTTGTTGTTCCTACTGCGACACACAATTATATGAAGCTTCTGTTGTAATGAACTCATCTACAAAACTACAAGATGGGGCATTTATACAATTTTCCTTTGACAATGCTGATCACAACGTCGCGACACTCGATGGACATAATACGTGGCATTGTATGGGAGGTATTTGCTGTGTAACTCCCCGAGATTCTGTTGTACCTGAACCAAAAATTGCTAAATTAAAAACCATACCTTCAGCAACCCAACTCGCATGCAAGGGTTCTGTGAAAATCATTCAATATGAGTCCATGAACAGCGCTGGATTAGAGACCATCAAGTATGCGTCTGTAGAATCCTTAAGTATAGGAAATATCTGTAAGTTTCCTCGTGAATATGGCGCTTACCTATGGTTTAGACAGCTCTCTATTGATAATGTCCCCACTTGGAAAGGTTTCATGGAAGAGTTGACATTCGACTCAAATTATACTGCCTCTCGAGTTATCTGTTTACCCTTCATCAATCACCCACCATCGAACATCACCACAATCCATACTGCGTTGCATATTGGAATTACGAAGTGTCAAAAATTAGGTCAAAACAGTTGCATAGTTACTTTTGATCTGCCACTATATCAAAAGGCTCGGACTGTGGCAGTTACTTTACAACAGACAATCCCACAACGTCTTGTCATCAGATTGGGTGGCTTTCATCTTCTCATGTCATATATGGGTGCTGTTGGAAATATTATGGCAGGTAGTGGGCTGGAAGAATTGTGGACAACAATTTACGCACCAGGTTCAATTAAAAAAATGTTAACCGGCCACGCATACGCTCGCGCTGTTAGGGCACACATACTGACTTACACAGCATTGGGGAAGCTGATAGCTGATCAAGTTGATATTAATGTCAGTGAGATTGTAAATGAAAATGAATATAAAATAGAGTTTTCACGTCTGTGGAATGAGGATTTTGGGGTATCGTTCAATTTAGAAGCTTGCCGAACGAACATAGCTATTACTATGTTAACTAACAGCTTTCTGGAGAAAGTAGATGAATTGCAACAGAATGGCCCTACTGCACAATTGTGGTTGCAATATTTTGACTGCATAACAGTTATGTTACAGTTCATACAAGCTGAACGTAATGGTGACTGGGACTTACATTTACAATCATTACGAAAAATGCTGCCCATATTTCATGCTGGAGGACATTTTCTGTATGCAAAAATGGGTCAAATATATCTCCAGGATATGGCGGAATTAGACATGACCATGGACCACGTAGAATTTGACCAATTTCGAAAGGAAAAATACTTCACAGTTTGTAGGTGTGATAAGAATTGGTGTGGTGTTTGGTCAGATCAAACCATAGAGCAGACCGTGATGCGTGACACTAAAAACCCGCATGGTGGTATTACCCACGGCCGTGGAGTAACTCCCAGCTGTCAAACACGGTTCATATTAGGGTAAGTTGCGGCATTTGATGTCATTGAATGTCTGGAAGAATATTGCTCTAGTACATTCTATTCTACGAGTGAACAACAACGTGACATCATGAATAGTCGTCACCGCCGAGACAATGACGATTTGAAGAAACTCGAAAATTGGTTGGAATATAAAGAATCTTTAAAAGCCAGAGATGAGCTGATGTCATTATCAACAGGTGTTGTGGGGGATGCCCTAATCAACAGCCACCTCGCGTTGTCTGTAGGATTGACGAGTATGGCGACAATGATCGCGAAAAATGCTAGATAAGAAATCGAAAGTAAGACCTTTATCTCTGGCTTCATCTGGAATGAAATTAGAGGACGATTACTATGTTGCAGTGGATTCTTCATTATTGTTCCAACGAAATTCTGTTTTGATGCACGATGAAAATGAAGCCCGCGCGACTCTAAACTATGAACTTCCTCCCTTTCCACTTTCCTTGTTTGATGGTAGTGGGGTTATGAGAAAGCCGCAGAAAGCTGAAGTGTATAATCTTTTCAAGACTTCGTCTTATACCCTGACTGATATCAGGGATGGAGCGCGTTTTGTTATTGATGGTGGTTTCCTGTTGCATCGCGTAGTTTGGCCTCAAGGTCAAACATACGATAAAATCTGCCCGTCATACGAATATTACATGGGCACAAAATCGTACGAACGTTATCGCCGCGGTGCTAAAAATGTCTGTCCTGTTGTATCATTTGAAGCCTCTATGAGTCCTACTATTCCTCAAGATAAATTCTTAAGAAACGAAGCAAATAAAGCCCGATTTGTCGAACTACTTACTCATCATCTTATAGAAGCCGGAATGGAGGTCCATCAAGCAGAAGAAGTTGCCGATCGATTGATTGTAATGACAGCTATCCAACTAAATTCTACAGGCTCTTCCACAGTAATAGTTGGAAATGATGTTGACCTTTTGCTATTGTGTATTGCATTAACTCCACGAAATGAAAACATTTTCTTCATGAAAATTGTCACGAACAAACCGTATCAACTGTATTCATCCATAGATTTCAAAGAAATGAGCCAATATGTGTTATTTTCACATGCCTTTGGTGGATGTGATACGACCAGCTGTATGTTTGGAAAAGGGAAAAAAGCTTTATATATGTTATTGCAAAAATATATACATTTAAGACAAAGAGTATCTACATTCAACGATAAAACAACAGCTGTAGATTCAATATTTTCAATAGCCAAAGTAATAATTTTTGCGCTTTACGATAAGAAAAAAAAATCTGAAGAAAAAATCTGAGACTAATGCTAGCATCGGTGATCTACGCTTCGAACATTTTAAGGAGGCTGTGGTCAACCAGAAAGCAGAAGTGAAGTTAGCCCGTTTACCACCAACGGAGGCTGCTTTAAATTGTCATGCTCAACGTGTTTTTTACCAAGTGCGACTGTGGTATGGTAATCCATTGAATCCATTACAATGGGGGTGGAAACTTACAAAACAAATGTTGATTCCTAATATGACAACTGCACCAGCTGCACCTGATAAGTTGCTGAAGCAAATTTCCTGTAACTGTGTTACATCCAACTGTGCAAAAAAGTGTACATATAAATCTGATGGTTTGAAGTGTTCAGATCTTTGCAAATATTGTTGTGGAAGTATTTGTGCTAATGCGAGAAAGACACGGCCAAGTGATGTATGTAATGGCGATGATATAGACGACGATAACTTTGCAAATGGAAAACTATGAGAATTCGATGTTGATGCTGACGAGGGTGATCTCGTTGCAAGTTTACTACATGATTGGGATGAAGATACATCGTAAATATGGATTAATGAAACTCCTCTTCAATATGTAGTATTTACAATATAACTTTGTCATTTTAAATATTGGTGCTATTCATTTAAAGTAATTGACCATGTCATTATAAAAATAATATAACATTAAATAGTAAATTAAATAGTAAATAGTAAATTATTAGTAGTAGTGAAATTATAACTATATCCTTTTTATCTCACTTCACTTTATATCTTTGATTAGTTGCATAGTCTAAGATCGCTCTTACTATTATTTTATTTGCTCTTTAGTACCTATATGTATTCTAATATTACTCTTATGATTACTTATAAGTAAGTGTCTGGTCTGGTTTCCAACCAGTCAATATAATGAATATAATGACTTTATTGTTAATTTTTCTGATTTGTTAATCTATAATTATGCTCTTTAGTCTTATATTGCCAAACGTTGTACGTATAGCTATAGCTAAAAAATTGCTTGTACATGAAATAAATCCTTTTTAATTTGATTTTTTGATTTAGAATTTGCAAGAGACAATATTGGACTATATCATATTGGGAATTAGTAAACCATTTTTTAATTAAATTTTAAAAAAGAAAGTACCTGCAAATTTTATATAACTATGATTTGCCCGTAATAAATTTTTAAATAAGGTCCATTTAACCAACCCAGATCTCACCCATCTAGTCTATACCATTAATTTATTATATCCCATTCTTCCTGTGTAGCCTGCAATCCCATATCCTACCCTTTACAACAATTAAAAACAAACAACAAATGCACACAATCACATAAAATTATTTTCTTCCCACGCTTACGCAACCGCAGTCACCTAAGACCCTAAAAAACCATCGAATGCGCAAAACTGCAGCCATATTGAACTAAAATGAAAAAATTCAAAGCAAAAATCATATCTCGGCTCGCTTTGCACAACCAGCAAAAATTCTAAGAAAAATTCAAAAATGTTCCAAGTACGTCACCACAGCAAAACATGAGCGCAAATATTGCTCAACATATAGTCCGATAACTTTCTTCACTCCCCCCGTTTTTCTATTCCATCCTCGAAAAATTCACGCTTCTTTTGGTTGCTAGCTCTTGAACGAAAATGTTGCAGAATTGAAGTAATCGGACACATGTTAGTGGATATAGCGATGTGTCCACTCTTAGCTTCTTTCGGTTCTCCTGTCGCGCCCTTACGAGATAGGGGTTGGCCACCCTAGACTTTTTTATTTAGAATCATATTCTAAATAATATAGCATTTTTAATTTTTTCAAAAATTTTACCTCTTCCAAACCGCACGCACGGCAAATAGATTGTCACGCGTTCGGGGGTGTTTTTATTGTCTTTCACCCCTTTTTTTGGCCCTGCGAGGCTGCATTCTTGCGACAATACTCCCAGGACCACCCTACACCAACCCTCAAAATTGCAGCCTGAAACAAATTAAATGCGATCTTTAGCATTTTTTCGGCTTATTTGACTATTAAATCAAAGTTAAAAAAGAAACTGTAAAGGTTCTCTCCAAAAGTTACTTTATAGTGAAACATGTCATCATCAACCTTTTTTTTTTTTTTCACAGTACAAAAGTACAAAATTCTCAATGTCACTTACCTATCTAATAAAACAAACTGCTTAACCCATCCTGGTCGAACTTCAGGATAGTTCTGCGATCGGTACACTGACTGGGTCATATTGACCCAACCGATTTTTAAATTGTTCAGTATCAGTATCCGTCTAAATTGGTTTAAAAAAATTATACAATATATTTTGAATATCGTGGTTTATGTAACAAGTACGTTTATGTAAGAAATTATTTGTTAATCTGGATAAGAATTTGATCGAGAAATTGTAAGTTTTTTAAAAAAGGAACTTTTTCATTAAAAGAAAAAAGCTTGCGTTAAAAATGATAAGCAATGAAAGCTTTTACAAGAATTATATATATTGTTTTAATGGACTTTCGTAAAAGCATTGTCGACAAGTTGCTTAAAGCGGTGACTTTAGACTGTGCATTTCATCCCAGAAAAATTATATTGATGAAGTAGCGATAATTTTAAAAGAGTGTATACCAGATACTCGACTAGAGCGGTAATTTAAAGTATCCCAAAATTATCACACAATACTAATCCGGGTTTAGACAACAACACAGCTGTGAATCTGCGTTAATTTTAGTTAATACTGATTGAGAAACAGAAGTACATGAGGGGACCATACTGTAATCGCAGTATTACTAGATATAAAACGTGCATGTCCAGTTATCGATCGAAATATTTTCTTAAAAATTAGAGAGAAATTTCGTTTGCTACATACGTAGATAAAAGGAAACAGAGGACGACTTTTAATCAAATAGATGTCAATTTTGGGTATGTCACAATGAGCGGTATTGAGAACAGGGGCGCACAGAGGGGAGACGGGCGCGAACAGGATAGAGTGGCCAGAAGGTTCTTTTTTTTTAATAAAATTTACAAATTTGGTTTACAAAATCCGATCAAATACAATAAAACATTTAAATATATAAGCAGTTCTTACAGTTGTTCAGTGCTCACATGGGCATAGAACGCTATTTTAGAGTCCTATTCTTTTTCGACTCCTTTTAGACTTGGTATACCTATGGTCCATCCCCCCCCCCCCCCCATTCCGGCAACAAAATCCTGGGTGCGTTACTGAATGGGAACACTTTCTCTAATCTATATTAATTATAGAGACAGTTGTCTTAGATATACCAAGCTAGCTCTGTTTGTGGACGACGTATATCTGTATATTGCTGAGGACCTGAGGTAACTCCATAAACGAATGTTCGGGTAAAATTGACATAGATTTATAAATTTTGATGAGTCGTCAAAAGCAAATAAATTCAACTTGAAAATAAATAAAACAAAGATATTTATTGGGAGGTTAGCTAGAAATATTGTGATAGAAAATGAAGTGATAGAGGATGTGCAGGAAATAAGATATCTAGGTATTGTTATGGATAAGAAATTGAAGTTAGATAAATAGAGAAAGTAGGCAGAATAATAAAATATATTAAACAAGTTTTTATAATAATTAGCTTTCGTAAATAAATTGTACTAAAAAGTAAAAAAAAAATTCTTTCTCAGTGATATACACAAGAAAAGTGTTGTTGCAATATAAAAAATGTTGGAACTCATCCACCCATCTGTCTAGCATTTTATTATTTTGCAACGAAACTTTTCCTGTGAATATCACTGGCTAAATATAGTATTATTATTATTAAGCAGGTACTCTATTGTGGCTAGTGCCAGTAGTTTAGGGAATACCAGTTTTAGGTTGATGTTGCGTTGCCGCGGTAACGTGGACGGAAAGAGGCTCACAATTACCGCGTCCTCTGAGCGGATGCTGTTCGTGGATGTTTCCCGGTATAGATAACCGGTTATATTGCTAGTGGGATTGTAAAAATGTTTCGGTAGAAGTCGGCGGTAGACATCCAGCGTCCAAATTAAGAATTGGCTGGCTGTTGCTGGAATCTGTGATCCGTTAATTTCATGGAAGGCGGTTGACCTTTGACGGCAAAAGTTGAAATATTTTCAGTATCCAGATTAAGACTGGTACTGAAATCTCATACAATGTCCAGACTAAGTCTATTGTCCATGCCTGATTTGCCAACGGACTGCAGATTTTGCGTGACTTTAACTGAAGTTTCTGTTAATACAACTTGTAATGATTACTTTGTTCTTGCAAGCTTGATTGGGAAGTGGTCGTAAGGCTGATCCAATTAACGTAGCATGAGAGTTAAATTGATCTTATTTCGACTAAATAAATCTATAGAATTACAGCTGCAATGCTAATAAGTCAGGACGGCAGCAATACGGATGTGAACTCAAAACGACCCTATATTGACTTGAGGACTACCATAAGGATCGCTGCAATCAGGGTGTTGTCGGCTGAACGTAATCGCTAGGTAACTGCAGTTAGTCCAAAAGAGTTCACTAGATAAAAGGGCATCTCTAAAATTGAAAGTTTTTTATTTACTTCATACTATAGTGAAAGCGCTACTAAAGAATTCACGGTTAATTTTATTAATATATTTAATATACATTTTATTCCCTTTTTTAGAGAAGACCCTAGAGTGCTTCTCGTTCAAAAGTTCAGAAATGAATGAATTATTTTTTTTTGTCTTTAACAATTTCTTGATTGACCTACAACTACTGACAATTTTAATTTACTGGCTACGGTAATTATAGATATCCTTAAAATTAGACAGATCCTTAATGGTCTTTACCCTAATTTATATTTATGACTACTTAGATATGTACATGACAAATTTTTCTTATCTCTACTGAATATAATTTGCGAGAAGAAGGTCATGAGAAAAAATTCGCTATACCTGACATAAGCTAAGGTAGAGAAGGATGAATTTTATTAAACATGTTTGAGACAGTTTTTGCCTAAGAGATTTATCTTCATTCTTACCTACTAGGATATTTCTGACCTTAGTGTGCCATGATATTTCCCGACATTTTAATTATTAATTTCAAGTTTATTACTATAGATCTTAGATCATATAACAAAATGGATAGGCTATGAGGAAGAAAAACTTAAGGATTTTTCTGCATGTAGTAGAACCGCATCGGTATATGCGTTTTAGTCATGGAAGTAGTAAACTACGTTATTTACACACCGGGCGAATAATTTAATGGTTGAAACTTTATTAAGTATTAAAGAAATTCAATAGAAGAGATTGTATTATATCACAACATTTTTAAATTAATTTTTAAGTTTATAATTTTATAATATTTTTTATATATATATATTTTTATAAGTATTTCACTCTAATTTTATTTAAAACACTATAATTTATTATTAAAAGTAATAAGCTTGCCTTCAAAATGATTTCCTAAGAGAATATGACCGGTTTTTTCTACAGCACAGCGCACTTCATCGCGATAATTTAAGACTCCGGAATCTGGATTATATAAAATCCCGTTCACAAAACAATATTTCACTATTGTACCACACTACTATTAAGTAAAAATCACTTTTAATTAGTTATTTACTACAAAATCGCTAAATCAAACCCGAACTTCTTGTCATAAAATCTGAAATGTCAGAAATAAATTAGAATTGTCGAACTGACGTATAACAAGGCGATACCCAACTTGTTATTTCCCCTCCGTGTCGCAAGAAAAAATGCTTATCACACGAACACGAATTTTACACAGTATAGCCTATCCTTTTCGTTATATGATCTAAGCTATAGTTACATTTAATAAGAAAAGTAAGGTTTTGATAGTAGGTACATACTATTGTAAGCTTACCGACGGAACTTTTAGTGCGAGACTGTGTGTGTAAAGTTTGTGTTTTTATTGTGCTGTATTTTATACCTGGGATAGGGTGTTTGGGTTTCTTCGCTTGTGGAAGAAGATTAACTCGTTAGTGTTGTTAAAGAGTGGGTTTTTGTTGTGGAGGTGTTAAACGAGGACCGGTAGCTGGTACCTATTATTACTATTGAGGTATTCAGTAGGTAAAGGCGGATGGCAGTGAGTTACGCTCCTCCAATTAAAAAGTGTCCTGGTGTTAAAGCTGACATATCTTCATGGATTTTGCGATTCATCAATCAAAGCATACGCTGCAGAGGTTTATGTGCGAACTGAGCATGTTGATGGACAAGTTGATGTACATTTGGTATCTTCAAAAACTAAAGTCGCTCCTATTAAGACAGTATCCCATCCGAGACTGGAGCTATGTGTTGCGAATCTTTTAGCGAAATTAATCATCGAAATACAGCAAATTCTTCAATTGGACATAAAAGGCATCTATGCGTGGACAGACTCAACAATTGTACGTGCATGGTTCAAAGGACATCCACCGATTTGAGAGACCTTTATTGCCAATCGAGTACAAAAATATTCACCAGCTATTGAAAGAAAACTGTTTGGGCTCATGTACCAACTGAACCTGAGAAATTAAGAAATCATAGTTTATGCTGGTTTGGTCCATTATGACTCAAGAAATCTAAAGAAAACTAGCCAAATCGTAAGGAAAGTATCGAGACGACGCAGAGATTGCATGAAAGAATCTTACTTCTTACGATGAAAAAATGCGCATTCTTTGGTCAAAAAGGGATTATTTTCAACTCATCATTATGAAAAACTAGTAAGTCGTGGAAATCCACTTTCCATGAGAAAAATGTTCACGACATAGTACTAATAGATCTGAAACTACGAAAGAAGAAGAAACGAAAAATATGCAAAATGTAGGAACTGGGGTGTATATGACCCAAGTCCAAAAAAAAAACGCTTTCGGCGGTAAAAAGTCAGTTATCATGATAAAATTAGCAAAAAAAACTAGTTTAGTTTTCTTTTTTTCTTTTTTTGCCTTTTTACAATTTTTGCTTAGTACTCCAGCCATTTGTTTTTTTTTCCTCTGCAATTTGCAATTTGTTTTAGTTAAGAAAGTAGCATAAAGTTTCCGTTCTTTTTGTTTGTAATATAAAACACGTAGACAAAAATCACTTACAACTTAGCACAATACCGGATGTACATGATTGTATTCTCACAATGTTAAGTGTACATCAAACAACATATATCACAAAACCAATTATCAACAAAGAAATGAAAACTAAATATGTATACTCACCTATTTCTTAAGATTCTCCAAAGATTTTCACCTTCACTTGATCACTTGTTAACAGTGCCATCTTATCTGATTGACATTGACAGGTAATATTTTTATTATTTCGAATGTCGATAAGGTTCGAAAATGAACTTTATACAACCCTGGAAATAATAGAGTTTCGATAAATTACAAATGAAAGGGACAGGAAAACTCCATATGGCATATAAATTGAATTCTAGAAGAATCATGTTATTTTTTTTCCGTTAAAAAAAAACGAAACTGCAACTATCCAGGAAAGAAACAAAGAAAAAATTTCCTAACAGGAGATTAGAAATCAAAGTTGCGACGGTCAGAAATCTTTGCTGAAAATCTATATTGGAAATCGAAAAAGAAGTCTCAGTTGGAGTGAGTCGGAATCTGTATTGTTCGTTTATGTCTCGATTGAATTTTTTTATGAATTTTATAATTAAATTAAAATCTCGAAGTTTTATTGTATAGTGCGTATGAAGTAGAGCTCGAATAAAAACAAAAAACAGATTGTAAAGTCAAAGTGGATTCTGTTATTGGTTTTCTTTATATGTTGTAAAATAAATTAATTGAAGATTTGAAATAGCATGAACCAAATGTTTTTACTTTAATTTTGAAACTATTCATTTGAGAGTCAGTTTGGTGTAGTGGACGGCACTTCGATAGTTATATTTTGTTGGAAACCATACAACCCTTTTTTATTTACATATGTAATTTAGTTATTGAATTTATTGAATTGAGGAATTTATCTTTGAACACATTAATAAATAATTGAAAACCTTGGAACAGAAACCTTATCCCCCACCAAAATATGGCGATAGGTATGTCACTTTAAAATCTTAAGTTTCTTTGTAAGATTTTGTTTATTAATTTATTTCATAACACAGCTTATTGTTGGATTTCCTTACTTTCTTCAAGAAATATCAGAAGGGTTCATCTACAGTGACTGCATTACAAAACAGTCTGAGCGATTGTCTGTTAGAGGACAGGAGGTGAAGAATTGATAAAGAAGATTAGGAAGACCCAATTATAAATTTCAGAAATAAAAGTAATTTATAAGAAAGGTAGAAAAAGCGTTAATCCTTATTACCACAAAAACGATTAGAATTTCAAACTCCCATAAAATTTTTTTTTTTAATCTCATCGAAACCTAGTATATACATTGCTGGCTATTAGAGCCCCATATATTAAATCCCCAAAAATACATGAGAATAGATACCGTGATTAAATTATTGCTTATTTTTCATTTCAAATAGTTGAATTATTTTTTTCTTTTAATTTGATATACGTTGTTTATGTTTTATATTATGTATTACATAATATTTGAATAACAATGTGTTTTACTCATAAATGCTAAATAAAAAATTACCAACTTTTCAAACAAATTTTTTTTCTCATTTTTAATATTATTACCTATTTATATAATTTTCATCAGATGTTGAAATACCATAATAATACATTTCTTGTATTTTGAGTTCTCACGATGTTCCTTTTTGAATTATGTAATTATCTTTCAAAACAAATTTTTATCACCCTTTACCTAAAAATCCATCAATTATATAAATTTGGCTCGGCACTTTATTGCACAACTTCAACACTTATCTAGGGCAAAATGCTATAACTTCGAAAGATTCGAGTTCGACAATTTATGGATAGTCGGTATGTTGTAACACTTTCGACAGACGATAATTTCTATTGAATATCACTGAGTTTTGTTGAGAGCAATAGTAAAAGCGAAGATTATAAAATATACGTGAAATTAAACAAATAACATTTAAATGTTATATTTTTTAAATTCATGTAATTTAAATATGATTTTATATATTAATTATATAGATTCTTGAAACTTGCAAGTTATAAAAATTGAAAGAATGTGTTTTTGAATTGAAAAATTAATAAGACAGAACATTTTGTTAGGCATATCAATAACATTATATCGCTGCCTTCAAAAGTTTTTTTTGTCCCTGTAATTAATTATTTCTTCGTCATTTTCATTATAATCCGCAAAGAAAGCCATTGCATTTGAAAAATTCATAATTTCCAATTTTATTATTATTAAAATTTAACAACAACAAGAAAAATAATCTGTAAATGTCATTTGTGCTAGGGAAAAAAGTTCAGAAATAATGTCGAAACAAGCAAAATCGCCTGTCGAACGAAAATCTCATAACATACCGCCAGATCTAAATAAGTTTCGGGACTGTATCTTTCAAATCGCTCGCGTTAATGTTTTTTCAATTTTTTTATTTTTCGTAATTTGATAGCATTGCGGTGTATTATGACGCTGGGTTTGAGCGCGATCTGTCATTTAGTTTGTTGACAAGAGTCGCAAATATAAGTTGTTTCAATAGTTCTGGCGATTTTTACTATGGAAAAAAATTGATCAATGAGTTTGTTTGAAATATTGTGTTGCGAATGAAATTCCTTGTTCTGAAGTGTTGAAAATGTTCGACAAAACCTTTGGAGAGTGTGCTATAATCCAGATCAAGAGCATTTGAATGGTAGAAAGCGTTCAACCTCAAATACTGAGGGAAACGTTGTTAAAGTGAAGAAATTAATGCTTGTTAATTATCGTTCCACAGTCTCAAAGAGCTAGCTCGTGAACTCAACATCACTCATGAATCAGTTCGGAAAATTTTCTTCAAATCGAGTATCGTAATCGAGTGTGCGAGGACATGCTAGAACGAGTGAATTTGGATATCACATTCATCGGACGCGTCATTACGGGTGAGACTTGGGGAGACTTGGGGATATGAATATGATATGCAAACCACCCAGAATTCATCGGAAAGGCGCTTGCCAAACGAGCCCAGAAAAACCGAGGCAAAGTCCATACAAAATTAAGGTTCTTCTTACTGTTATTTTCGATATTCGAGGAATTGTTCATACGGAATTCCTTCCAGTAATTAAACCATATTACTTGGGTGTTGTGAGGCCGGATCTTTCGAAGAAAAATTCATGGATGTTGCACAATGGCAGCACACCGTCTTACAAAACCAATCTTTGCGACCGAACTTTTAAACAAAAACGCCGTGAATGTGATCCGACAACCATCGTATTAACCAAATTTGGCTCCGTGTGACTTTTTCCTGTTCCTGAAGCTAAATTGCCGCTTCAGGGAACCCGTTTTAGCTCGATTGAAGACATAAAGACGAATTCGCTGAAGGTATTCAAGGCAATCCTAGAAAATGACTTCAAAAAGTGTATGGATGATTGGATTATTCGGTGGAAGAAGCGTGTCGCTGAAAATGGAGCCTATTTTGAAGGAGACTCAATAAATTTGGATGAATAATTGATATTATGTGTTTTATTTAATCAGTCTCGAAACTTGTTTGACAGAATGTATCTTCGCTTTCGATGCGAAATTATAATATGTCTCCACTGATGAGCAGTTGCAGAGGTTAACTTCAACTAAAATTAATGGTTTAATTGTTCCAATTATCTGTAAGACGAAAATGGAAAGCTAAATTAGTTAGATTAAGTTTGATGGATTATTTTGGTTTAAATTATCCAGCTTAAGTTACATGCATTTTACCTTATTAATTAAGACATACATAGGCTTAGGTTCACATTTATAAACAGCACAAAACTCACGTACAATATATAATGTACATAATTTGTAACTTTTAATTTAATAAGTTGCACTATATACTTACCAACGTTATTATTATACATTACACTGTAACACGACTTGAGATTTTTTTCGCTATCAATTTGTTTACCACCATATTTTAAGTTAAATTCATCGACTATTGACGAATTCTCTTTTACCATAAACTTTTTCCCATAGAGAGAAACAAATATACTTTGGAAAATAAGATAAAAATTTAAATGTCCAAAATTTAATATATTCGTACTGTAAAAACTGTACAGATTCTAGAAATAACAAGACTTTTTAAACACTCTATGGAAAAAGGTTAGTCAGTCGAAAGACAGAAATGCAGCACGCGCCAAATCGGAATTTACATATCGGGCTCAAAATTAATAGTATCTACTTTTAAAAAATTAGCAATCGTTATTAAAAAAGAAACCAAAAAACAGACAATAATATTTTCTTGTCAATCTGTATTATGCTTTGAAAGACAAGTCAATTGTGAACACTTTCATTGTGTAGTTAAATATTCAAATAAAACATTTTTTTGGAGTTCAGTGGACAGACTAAGTGTTTTTTTATTTATGAATTGTGATCCCTTTTTAAAAAAAACACACACACTCTTCTTCCTAAGTATTTTGAATTTTAACATTTAAAACTAGTTGAAGCATTTTTTGATTATCCTTGAACGTTAGCTATCGAACATGAATACTATAAATTTTTCCAGTATTGACGTTTAAGTCTGAAACATCCTGTGTATATATATATACTTTTTTGGTTTTTTTGATTTAGTCACTGTTTGTTTTATATGTATAAATAATGCTGGCCATTGGGATCTAATGCATTTCATGATACCTTTAATGTATCGTGTCATTACTTCATTGGTAATTTTGAAACTTTACTAAAACCGGTACAGAGCTTATTAAGGGTCCATTCTAGTTTGTACCCCGAAAATATATGTTTTTATTTATTTCTATTTTCTTTATTTCCATCCGCAGAGTTTAATTTTTTTTTTGCCCTTATTTGCAACCTGCTTTTCTGATGGCTTTAAACAAGCGTACATTAACGAAATACATTCCCGATGTTTTTTTTTTTCAAAATTTATCAAATCCAAAAAAGTATTCATTCCGCTCAGTCCAATTTCTAACAAAATTGCATGACAAAAACTGATCGTCCAATTATTTCGTATGACTTTTTGCCGATCTTTTCACACTAATAGATAAAAAAAAAAGGTCTCCGTATTCCCAGAACTTATGCCTTTGTTCGTCTTTTTTCCAAAACTCACCACACAGTTAAATGTTTTACACTTTAAAATGTCAAAGAGAGAAGAAAAAACAATTGTAAAATTCACTATTGAAAACACAAGATTTGGTTTAACAATCGCGTCCGTGGGAACCGGCCACTTTCTTTGGCGATGTGGTAGCGAATTTCGGATCGTTTTCTTGCAAAACTAAATTTCAGTGGAATTATATTTTCGCACTTCGAATACCAGGAGACTTCTCAGACTGTCTTCCGCACTCTTTATCATGGTACACTGTCAAAATAAAGCAGAACGGACGATTAAATCCTCCCTGCTTTCTTCCGTTTTGAAGTTAAATTTTTCTTTCATTTACTCAAGAGTATTGTCATCAACCTTAAGAAGAGCGGCGGAGAGATAACAGAGCCTTGAGGCATACCAACAAAAACGATTAGATAAAAAAAACTTTTCAATATATAATATCAGAAGAAGTGCTTTAAGTTTGACTAAAAGGGTAGCATGCCAGACTCTGTCAAAAGGTCTTTGAAATATCCAGAGTAAGGATTTTAGAGCCACCAATATAATGGATATTACAGTTCCAAAGCCATATTGGCGATCGTTGATTGGTTTCTAGATGCTTCATTAATTTAAAGTTATATATAGATTCAAAGCCAGAAAGATTCAAAGTGATTGCAATTGGTCGATAATTAGAGGGATTACCACCTTCTCTTTTTTTTTTTAATAGAATGAACGTGATCAAGCTGCCAAGTAGTTGGAAATTGTCCTGTAGAATAAGACAGGAACAATATCTTGTGCCGAGGTTTAGGCAAAGAATAGGCACAGCTATTAATTAACCAAAGGCGACAAACCATCATAACCGTCATCTTTGAAGATGTTGAATCCACTGAGGATCCTAAGCACATCTCTCGTACGGAAGATGCAAAACAAATTAGTCGTGATACTTTTAATGAAAAACGAGAAGTCTTTGCTATCTCTGCGGCTTGGCAAAATTCTTTGTCTAATATTCTGGTCAAACAGAAATTTTTCCCTCTCTGTATAATTGACTTGTAGATATGGATATGGATACAACTGAAAAGCTCTAAAAGATTTAGCTCATATAGCTTCTTATAGCCCTCCCATTCTATTTCCAAGTAAATGAAATTTAATTACGTTCATCCAAAATATCAGATCATGTCCTTTTGCTGGAAAATTCCAGGCAATTGATATCTAAGCATATAAAGGAAAAAACAACCATAGTTTTAAAAGTCCTTTCAAATACCTATAATTGTACAGCAACAATAACGATGTTTTATCCTGTTAAGTATGAAATGGATATTTCGATTTTTACTATACAAAAAAATAAAAAAAATACAAAATTTCAAGCATTTTTCGAAAACATAAGCCTTAGGAAATATGGCAAGAAATCCTTATTTGTTTATCATTACCATATCCAGCCATGAATCCAATTCTACAGAGCCGAGCAGAGATAGAAAATAACAAAAGCTTATCCGTTCCATATGCTGTGACTTCCTCTTCCTTCCACTCTTTCTGATTCCATAAATTCCATCTTTCTGAACCAGCAACCCCATTCCATTTACCTATCGAATTCATAAAGTAAATTCCTCCGGAAGCATGATTTAGAAACCAGGCAGGAGCGCTTGAATTTATTTTGTCGGCGTACATAATCGACGTACATCAATGCATTACGACGCTTCATTCTTACTAGATGTATGTCAAGGATGGTGAAAGCAGGTATATAATATGCGATGAAAGAGAGAGGATGGAAGTATTTCACGATGAATTTTATGGTCGCCGAGTCGCCCCATATAATATTTTGCTAAGAAACATTGTACTGATCCTGGTTAGGAGAAAATATAGCAACCGTTTCTCGGAATTGAATGCTATTTTTAAAAAATTCCCAATTTTTATATTTATATGGCTTGTGTACATGTGCCTTTAGTATCTGATGAATTCATTTATTTATATAAGCTCACAGTAAATGGAATTTCCAGTATGTAGGTCGATCGAAAAACAGCCGTATGTAAACATTTCACAGCATTCTTAAATTTGTACATGTGGCTTTTATCTGTGCTATGTTTTCAAATACTGGATACAGATATTTTTCAGACCTTTTGCTAGTTTCAGAAATAATTTAACGCTATCTGCGTATGATTTGGGAATTTATCAAGCGTTTCCGTTTTCTTACGTCTTAAGAGTCTCGATCTCGAATATAAAATGCAGATCATGATAAGAAAATAGAAGATGAAAGAAGAGTTTTGATTAAACTATAGCTAAAGAAAAAGGTCTTTTACTCGAAAAGTCCGGTAAGCGACAATTACTGCATATCAGCAAGGCAGCAATAGAAATTTTTACGAAAGATTTTGGTGTAAATTCCTAGGGACAAAATTTCGAAAATCGTATAGTTTTTAATCTCTTTTCATATTGTTTGCGAAGCGCCGTATCGAAAACTTTCTTAATGGTTTTCGAAAATTCGAAGTTTCTTTAAGGAAATTCGAAATTAGTATAATATAAAAGTTTAGAGAAATTTGATGAAAAAAAAAATGCAAGGAAGTCCCAGACCTAGAAGGTTGTTCAGAATATTTTTTTTTATTATTATAACTAAACGAAGGTTATGTATATACATGTAGTATAATTTAGGTCAAAATCGTACAACTATGAGCCTTAAGGCCACTACACATGTTCAAGAAAATCTTGCGACTTGTGCATGGTCCAGACGTTTGATTTGCATGAGCGTGAGTAGCGAATTTCGAAACTTTAGTTGAGAGAGCATGAGTGAAATCGACCGAAACTATTGCGTACAAGCAAAACTTATGACTTCTATAGAATTTAACTAGACAATATTATCAAACTTTGATTCATTTCTATAGCAAAGTCGTAAGATTTTCTTGTAGGCAATAGTTTCGTCAGATTTCATTCATAGCAGAGTTCTGTCTCAACTCAAGCTGAGACTTCTGATACACACGCTCATGAAAATCATATGAGTGGGCCATACATGGTCCAGCCGTATTATTTGCTTGAGTGTGTGTAGCGACCTTCAGAATTCGTACTCTGCTCTACTAAATTTAAAGTCAAGTTAGATGGGCAATAAAATAAGACCAAAACGATAACACTTCAACAAACTTCGAATTGAGACGATCAAACAACGATCATAAACCTAAAACATCCGTATGCAATGTGCCTTCCACTTGTATTAACATTTAGAAATAAATTAATATCAACTATTTATTCTGTCATTCGGTTGATCATGCCAAGTTACTTATTGCTCATTTACTGAAGCTGCAGCAGCGACCGGATGGCGTTTTTCATACTCATTTTCTGACCATCCATTACTGGATGTTTTGATTTTCTCGCAATGGATCTATTTTGAAGGTTATTGACCCTGATGTTCTTCCACTCATTGAACTTATCCCCCACCACAATTTTTAGATGAACCTGCAAAATCATCACTCAATACATAACGCACCGTATGGAAGTTTTAATAAATGGCTGTCTACGTAGAATCTTAAAAATTTCACTAGACAGGATGTCGCAACTACCAGGATATTCTCAAGCTAACTTAAACCTTGCGTGGAGGTTAAAATAGCTTGAAAAGCCACCGTTACCACCATACATGTCAGTTCAACGAAAAGGAGCTATGTAGATATCATTCTTTGTCCAACCTTAATTCGAGTATGATATCGGCTACTGAGTAGATGGGTTTCTCTAAGCTTCTGTATTTTTGCTGAAGTCCGCGTATTATTTTTCCAATCCATCCGATAAACCTTATTTATCTTTGTTTTTTGTAGTGCTCGGTCAAGTGTTTATTTGCTAAATCACGCTTTTCACAGCTTATTCCTTATAATTTAACCTAATTTCATCTTGTTCACATTGTTCATCCTGTCGGTTCTAACCTGGCGGTTACACGAGATAGTACAGCTTGCTTGCAAGCCTCCCTTCCAACGCGATTTAAAATTTGACAGCGGAAGGCTGTTCGCTTGATGTCTTATCACCTTGCACACAAGTTCATTTTAACAAGTAAAAAAGCTAGAATGGGGCTAAGACTAATTCTTATGATACCCTAGATCAGTGTTTTTCAACCGGCGTGCCGTGGCACCTTGCGGTGCGATGGTACTACAATTAAGGTGCCACAAAGTTTAAGCATTATTTTGGAAATTTACTTAAGTTTACAGTTATGACAAATGTTAAAATAGTACCTCTTATTTCGGAACATATACATATTTTACTCAATAATATAAGTCACTACTTTCCTTCTTTACGCGTTGAGGATTACAATTGAAATCCATTCATTTTGGCCATTAATGAAGTATAGAAAAATCTTGAAGAGCAAGAAGCACTAATTGATGGCAATTTAAAGCTTAAATATAAGGAATTGAAAATTAATGAATTTTAAATACACGTAAAGCCAGAGTATCCTCAATTAGCTAAAAGACCGCTCACAATATTATTGCAAATTCTCGACTTCATATTTGTGTGAATTTGGATTTTCGGCGCTTACGTCCATCAAAAATAATAAGTTCGAAGAAGATTATGAGAGTGTGCCTCTTCAATATTCCGGCCAGAAGTAAAAAAATTTGTGAATCACGTCAGGCTCAAATCTCGCACTAATAACATTTATTATTATTTACGTATTTACGCATCTTTGTGCAATTTGATATATTTGATAATAAAAGTAGATTTAAAAAACAATAGTGAGGCAATTGTTTTAGATGTAGGTATTTCGACAAAATTCAATGAACTTAAATTTTGCTTTAGGCATATAGAAACGCTTTTTTTTCATTAAAATGCTATTTTAAACTGTAAGTTTTTAAAAATTTCTCGGAGAGGGACTCCCTCCCCGGACCCCACCCCGGCGTTACTCGTGATACTCGTTTTCGCAAAATATTCATCTGGCCCATTATCCCCCCCCCCCTTATTCACTTTCTAGATCCGACGCTGGTCAAGGGTTGCACGACTTTTTATTTTTCAGTCAGGAGTGCCACTCAATGTAAAAGGTAGAGAAACTCTGCCTTAGAAGAATGTCAGTATGAAATTTCAAATGGTCACCGATTTGGGCAATTTTATTTTTGCATTGGTTATTCGCATATATTTCTAGAACGGTTCGTTGCACAGAAAAATGATTCAAACCAATTTTATAGAATTTCGTATTCTGAAGAAATTGTTAATACAATAAAAATGTCTAGGAGTGATCGTTTTCACAGTATCCATAAAAATCATAAATCTTTATATGGAAACACCACAAAAGGGTTACCCGATTTATTCCATTATGTAATTCTATTTTTGTTATTAGTACGAAAACACCATGTACCAATTTCAGCTCTCCATGTCAACCCGTTCAAAGGCACTGTCCAATTATATAGTGGAAAACGAAATTTTTGAACGGAAACCCCACGAAGAAGTTGCCCTATTTGCCTCATATTCGAACTTAATTTTACTTGTTTTTTTAAGGTCCGCGTACGAAATTTCAGCTCTCTAAGTACGCGCGTTCTAGATTTATCGTGCTCATGGACGGACAGACGGACAAGCAAAAATCAAAATAACTTTTAATTTTATGCGTTGATGTCCAATCTACTTTGCTCTACCACCATCATTATTTCTGTGCGTTATAAACGGAATGACAAATTTAGTGTACCCTACAGATTTCATTTAGGGTATGAAAATTTCATTGAGACCTAAAGTCTTGTGTACGTCGGAAATTTTAGCAATAAAGGAAGAATCAAAATCGGAAAAACAGAAGATAACAGGAAGAGGCAGGTGTTGGTAATGCAAATGATCCCAGAAAATCTCATTTTCCCGGTATAAATTTATTGATTTCTGTCAAGCATTTCTTTTCCGACATCTTAAAAATTATGTAATGTGTAATTACTATCACCTCAGGTGCCATGATTTTTCATGAGACAAGTACGCTGAAAGGTGAGTTGCCTGCATGGCAGTAGGGATTACACTTGCAAGAAGTATGGCAGTGAAAGTTGCATGCAAGCTTTACTATCTCGTTTAACCCCCTGGACACACAATAGGCAATACTAACACAAACCCACATTCTGCTCTAGCTTTGACAAGAGTTACTATAGAGTGCAACAGAGCGGAATAGATGCAGCTCCCCCTACGTCTCAATAGCTCTTTCGACCACTTCGAATTACTACAGAAAAAATTGCTGAAGAGCTCAACTCAGGCAATATCTGATAAGTTTGAGGAGTTTGAAGACCGAATGATGTTTAAAATAGGCAAGGACTTCATCGCAGACCCAGATCACAAAATTGCAATCTGAACTGGAACTGCTTACCCGGGGGTTACACCTACAAGTACAGCTTGCATGCAAGCTGCACTGTCATACTTCTTGCACGTGTAACTTCTATTGCCATGTTGGCAGTATAGCTTTCAGCGAACTTGCATGATGAAAAACCATGGCAGCTGAGATGATAGTAATTTGACATTATGCAGTTTTCAAGATGGCGGAAAAGAATTGCTTGAGAAAATTTGATAAATTTATTCTGGAAAAATGAAATTTTCTGGGATCATTTGCATTACATCATTTACCAACACCTTCCTCTTAACTTTTTCTTGCGTTTTTATCATTCTGTTGCTTCCTTTATTGCTATAATTTTCCAATATACGCATGACTTTACGCTTCAATGCCATTTTTTAAATGAACTTGCATGCAAGATGATAAGCCATCAACCAAACTGGCAAGGTGTACTATCTCGTGTAATCCCCAGGTTAAAGATGAGTTGGCTGAGAGTCGCAGTGGATTGGATGATGTTCGATGTTTGGGCTGGCTGTCTTATGCTGTCGTTACTGGTATACCAAACTTTTCGAGCAAGACCCCCCAACAGTTGCTGTCGACCAAATCAGATAAAATTGATTAAATTTTATCACCTTAAGGCCAGAGGCGTATCTAGGTTTAAATATTTGGGGAGTGAGCATATTAGAGAAAGGCGCCACTACATAAAAATAGATTTTATTTCATATTTAAAAAAAAAAAAACATCCAGCAGTACTTCAAACAAAAATCTATTATTTCAAAATAAAATTATTATAAGTATCTACATATGAATTATTAACAAATGAGGCAACTACAACAGCTTTCTTCGTCTAGGCTTCATTAATGCAAAATTATCTATAACCATATTATAATCCACTTCAGTAGCCAACTGTCTCAATGGAGAGTAAAGCGTAAAGGGGATGCCTTTGTGGTCTGCTAAAGGATCCTCTTTATACTTATTTTATTTTATTGTAGGAAGACTTTATTGTTGACATATCTCGGTTCATTTGAAATTCTTTTTTGTTTTTTAAGAAAAACAAATACACACTTTTTATTTTTATATGTTTTTAAAGGTTTCTATTTTTTATAATTTTTAATAATAATTTTTACAGTTATTGGTTGCTTTGCACAAATCAAAAATTATTTTATTTTTTATCACTTTCGACAATAAAAAAATTACACAGAAACTGACTTTTTATTTTTCAAAAACAATCTTTTTTTAGTTTATGCCTGCCTAAACATATCTCTCATAAACGTAACATAGTGTGAGCGAACACAGTACAATATTGACAAAACAAGTTATCGAGCGGGGTAGCATTGAGAGCCGAAATCATAATGTATTTAGTTACAAAAATTTATTATCAACGTCGCCACAATACTCGCCCACCAGCGAGACCGGAAGAGTCTAGCGAAAATTAGCGGGAGCTGACCTTGTACTATCGCCTGCTGGATGTGGTTCACTTGATGAGCCTAAAGCGGGAAACACAATTGTACCGTTTCGATCCGATACGTACAAATGTCAAATCACATTACACCGAAATGGATCGAAACGAATCGAATCGAAACGGAGAAGTTGAGCAAATTTCAACTTTTATGGATGACATAACCTAGAAAACTTACCTGTTTAATGTTTGTGTACAGTCAAGATGGATGAAGAAGTTTTTATCGAAGAAATTAAAAAATATGAAGAGCTTTATGACAAAGGCAACAAATTTTACATGGATGTAAAAAGAAAAGAGAAAATCTGGAAAAATTTCAATGAGAAATTTAAAACTGATGGTAAGTTTGAGTGTTTTATTTTGATTCACAAGTGTTGTTTATGATGATTATTTCTATTGAATGTAGCAAAAAAGAAATGGACTGCAATCCGGGACCGCTACGTAAGAGAAAAAAAAGAAGAATGCTCTCCCATCGGGATCAGTCGCCATCCATAACACCAGTTGGTACCTATTCCCTTTTTTAACTTTTTTGGACAATTTCGTAAAGCCGAGGAGGTATGATTTTTTAGGATCTAATATTTGGTAAATATTATTAAGCGCGTTCCTATTTTAGGATGATAGAAAATACTTTCGATTGGAACAGCAATGAAGTAGAAGATGAGAGTTCCAAGTCGGAGTCTTTTCAAGCAAATTTCGATGAATCCTCGGTGCCATCAATTTCCAATCAACAGAGACCATCGGGCAAGAGGAAAATATCAGATGATGGTGAGGTGCAAAAGCTATTTGTGGAAACACTACAGAAGTTTTCAAATAAGCTGGAGCATTCGTCCACAGACGACGAAGATGGATACTTCTTGAAGTCTATAGGATTCCAGATAAAGAAAATGTCATAGAATGAGAAAAGTGTATTCAAATAAACTTTATTCGACAGGCATATGAAGCTGTACAGACACTTGCGTTTAATTAAATGTAGTGTCTCGAAGTAAATAGTTTTTAGTTGAATAAGTTGAATAGTTGTTCCTATTTAATTAGTAATTAGTACGACAACAAGTAGTTCCTATTTTCAAGTACGATAGTAATTAGTGCAACACGAAAAGTATTTCATGAAAAGCAAGTGCCTGTGCATTAAAAGCAAATATTTTGGTAACTAAGTGAAAAGAAGAAAAATATGTATTTTTAAGTGTTGTGTTTTTTCCATAAATAAAACATTAAATACATTGTTTTTGTTCATTATCTATCTGTTCCATTGAAAGGATACAGCTCCATCATTGAGAAAGTATTCTTTCAGTTCATCGCTCAAATTGAAGGCCGAACGAGTTGCGTTGTTAGTACCTAAACGTACTGAGCGCAAATTGGTACTTTCTTGTCTCCATTCAGCATTGTGAATTACGTGTTCATTATCCTCCCAGTCTACAAAATTCGATGGGACATATATTTTCTCTTTGTCGTTGAGCTTAATAAAGATATGCAGGGCTACGGCTGCTAATACAATTTTTTCAGCATTTTGTGGTAATAAATATAAGGAATGCTTTAAAACTCTCCAACGGGTAACCAATATAGCGAAACAATTTTCAGTAATTCGTCTTGCTCTGGACAACTTATAATTGTATATAGTTTTGTCTTCCAGTAAATTTCTTCCTGGGTATGGTATTCTTCAAAGGGAAGGCGGCATCTCCGACAAAGTAGTACGGAAAAATGTTTGTGCTGTTTGGTAATCTGCATTCTTTCGGGATGGGAAGTACTTCTTGAAATAATTCTCGTCCAAATGTAGATTCCTTAAGAATACCAATATTTTCAATTTCATACCTCCGTCACTTTGACTTCCGTACGCACCCACGGATATGTCCGTAAAAGTGTAGTTAGCATCACAAGCTCCAAGCAGAACAATGCTAAATGACTTCTTATAATTAAAGAAACTTGAACCAGAATTTGGAGGATCTTGAATTTCGATATGTTTGCTGTCTACAGCGCCAACACAATGCAGCATGTTCCATCTGTTTTGTAAGTCATAAGCAATTCTTTTATATTCAAGCTCTGATGGTCTGCACACATCCAAGATAATATTCCTGACAGTAGAATTCCCCATTTTAAAACTCCATGCAAGGAAAGTAGGGCTTACACCTTGTGATGGGAACCTAAAAGGCCATAATAGTGTCATGTTTGCTTAATTATTACTAATATTACGGTACACTTACGACAATGTGACTGATAGTCTGCATACAAAATCAATTGCAGGTCTCCTCGATTTTTTCCTTAGGTCATCCTTCATAAGATTTAGAAATAAATCATATATAGGCCTTGACATTCTGGTGTGTAAGAAAATATCTTGGGGATCTAACTCTTTGAGTTTTTTATATGTCGTTGCGAAGTATCCCTTTATCTCTCTGTCCCTATTAACTGGTCGCACCCACCATCTTCTCCGATTTAGTTTTCTGGATCTCTTATACATTATCCACAATAAATAAATGTGTAATAACATTTCAAAGAGTTCGGATAATTCATGCATTTTTGCACCTGTGTATCGCATAAACAACTTTAAACGTCAGGTTAAAACCGAACGGAACAATTGTGCTCATGCACGTAACGGATCGAATTGAATCGAGTCGTATTTGAAATTTTTAGAAGGCGGTAAAGGGTCGAAAGGAGATTTTCTTGCATTGTTGGGCCGACCTTGACAATGTCATTTAAAGAAACACCACAGGAGAACTTCGCTGATGCATTAAATTCGACACGAAGTTTTGTTGTAGTTGACGAGGGCTTTTGGACTCCACGATGCGGCATGTGGTAGGACGGTGAATGCTTTGACGATTGGTTGTCATCTTTCACTGGTTGCATATGTAAAAGCTGTTTGTATTCACGCATAAAATGCTTGAGAATTGGTATCGTAGACAAGGTCCTTTCAAGATTATACAACTGTCGTAAAGCGTTTTGTTTTGAATCACTTGGATCCTTGTAAGTTGAGCGCTAAGGTAGCGATACCACATATCTTCCGAAAGTACTGTGCTGCGAACAAAATGATCTTCACATTCTCGCTCTTCCAGAGACCAATGATTAAGTGAACTGAATGATTCAATTTCCAAGAATTTTTAATTTGGTTATTAAGATATTCAATCGTATAAAGAAATGAAGTTAAAGAAACTTGTGTATCGTTAATGGCTGGGGTTTTGCCCATTATAATGTAACCAAAAGCAGTATCTATTAGATCTGGAAAATTGTTGTGTGCTTTTATCTTGTTGCCGTACAAAATTTCACTATATAGCTCTGCACCTATTAAGATGTCTATGTAATCTGGATGGCAAAAAAAAAGGATCAGCTAGCTTTTCACTAAGTTCATTGCATATATAAAAGGTGTCCACGTTTACTTCGGGTAGAGGTAGTTTACCGGTAATTTTAGGAATGACAGCGAAATTAATTGTCCAGTTAGCAGGAGAAATTCGTGAGTCCACACGTCACTGAATATTTAATAAAATTGGTCTGTTCACCTATACCGTTTCTTACTAATCCAAGCTGGGATTTAGGTAATCGTAGCAACTGTGCTAAACTTTCTTTCATAAAATGAGACATGGATGCGCTATCCAGCAAAGCTCTGCATTGGTGCCTATGTCCACTAGAATCATTAATACTTACTACAGCTGTTGCTAATAATATTTGTGAGACATGGCGATCCAGACTTGTAGTTATGTTGCTTAGAACTGCAGCTTGGTGATCGAATTTCTTGTCGGGTTCGAGTATTTGCCCTTCTGATGATGTTTCGTTGATTTTTGATGGCTGGCGAACAGTATAATGCAGAAGCGTATGATGCTTCCGATGCCATACTCGGCAAGAAACATACTTGTACACTTGTGAGCCATGCTGAGAGTTGAAGCATAAATTGAGTTTTTTCACAAGTTCGCGTCGTTCATATACACTCATTGTAGAGAATGTTGAGTACTATAAAACTGAGTGACTTGATTTGCACACCGGACAATATAACGCGCTTGATGTCGCTAGAACGGTGCGTCGATTTTTCTCATGTTGATATGTTGGTGTTAATTGACGCACGGGCTGTTTTGGTGGCTGGATCGAAGACATAGATTCGAGTACTCGCAGGCGGGAACATAAAATATCCATGTACTTTTCTGTAGTTTGAATTTTGTCCACAGGAGCCTTTTGTTCTATTTCCATTCGTGTGCTGATATCTAATTTTGTCGATAAATGATGCGGTAGCAAAAGGTTCCAATGCCTGTGCGTGCTCGAAAGTTCTTCCAAAAGTTGTCTATAAAGGCTTTAAATGACGTAAATGAATTTTCTTGTACGTTGGGAAGTTCATAAATATTTCGCATATGCTTCTTAATTATTCGAATTTCATTGTCGTACTCTTTAGCAAAAGCTTTCCAAGCGCTTTCATAATTCTCATCGCTAATAGGTAACGATGATATAAAATAATGAGCCTTTCCTCCAGAGAAACAATCGAGCAAGTAATGATATTTGAAGGAATTAGAAAGAATCGTGTTAGTATGTATCAAATCCAAATAACACAGCGAAATTTAAGCCAGTCTTCTGGTTCACCGCAAAGGGAAGGCAATGTTATGCCCGGTAATTTAACAGCTACTAACTGCGTTGTACCTGTAGACAGCACAGTAAAAAATAATTCCCCAAAGTGAGTGGTAACAATTTCTGCTGCACAGGTTAGGCATTTATCGATAAGATTAGGGAAAGCTCCACCTTGAAAAACTAAGATTAGGTTTTTATCCCTAAAATGTAGGTAGGTTTTTCTCCCTCAAATGTAGGGAATTTTGGTTTTTCCCCCCTTAAATTTAGGGAATATTCCCTAAAATTTAGGGAATTTTCATATTTGTTTTATGTTTTTCCCTACTTTTTAGGGAATATTTTTCCCCCTTAAAATGTAGGGACTATTCCCTAAAATGTAGGGAATAGGTCATATAACCGCACCACTCTCCACCATAGGTGAAGATGATAGAAGACCACTCCTTTTAAAAAAATAAGAATGAGCTGAATAGTATTATGGAAGTTATATTCGTGCACTGGACACAGTTAAACAAAATATGGAAAAACAATATATGACTTGTTTTCAAGAACAATGTGTGAATTACATAAACGAAAATATATTTCCACAAAAAATGTAGCATAATACCTAATTCGTTAATTTTTCTCTTCCTTATATCCAAGTGAGCTTAACTTTTCGGAAATTTTACGTACTTTAAAGGTTTTCTGACGCCAGATACCTAAATTCATTGAATGTTTCATTGATTTGGGGAAATTAAACTGATTTCCCCTTTCAATAAAAGAAAATTACATTTATTTTTAGGGGAAAACGTGTCTTAAATTTAGGGAATAGTCCTAATATTTTTTACAGTGTGTGTTGAACTGCCACTTGTATTCAAGGTGGAGTTGTCGGCAATAATTATGTTTGACCTCTGCTTAGATTTTATTAGTTCGAGTACAAGCGATTCTAAGAAACCATATTGTTCCTCGAATTGTTCCCTGATGGTCTGGATCGAGTTGTTCCAGTTCTGATTGAATCTTGCCGTACTTTTCATATAATGAAGGAAGTCTATTGTGAATCGATTAAAGTTCACATTCAGTGATTATACTTTTTTCCTTCTCAATTTGATTCTTAAAATATGTAATTCTTCCTTTTATGTGCATTTTAAATGCTCCAACTGAGAAGCTATACTCAAATCGAGTTGTTGAGTCATGTTGCGAGATGATTTGATTACACAAGATGTACGTCAGCGAACCGTATATAAAATACCATATTAGATGTGATCCAACTTAGAGGTGTTGGAGAATGAATACTCCAAATGCATCGAAAGAAAAGTCCTAAAGACCGACTGAGTCTCGAATAAATAAATTTACAAAGACGCGATATTACAATGACCGGACGCTGTATCAGAACGATTAATTTGGCAAATCACCATTTAAATTCTCAATTAGTTGCTACACAGCCTACTAATATTTTAACATAGCCTACTATACATTTTATACAAGGTATAGAACAATAGTAATGGATTACTTTTGTCTTGACATTTTTTAGAATCTGAAATCTGGTAATTAGTGGACCATTTTTAACCTTAAGTTAGTGAGAGATAGAAAAAAACTAGAAATACTGAAAGGGATAAAAAAATCTTGAAGTAAATAAATTATGTATCTTAAAAAAGGGAAGAAGTAAAAAGGTCATAATAACGAAAAAATCCCAAAGTATTCATAATTTAAAATTTAACGAAATTTTTTCTGATGATAAACATTTTTTTCTAACCAGAAATGTAATTCAAACGTATTCGCACACAAAATTCTAGGAACATCTTTAACTTTTCAACCGTAAGTTTTTATATTGCCATGGAAACATGACATATAATGTTTATTAATCTATCAACAACCGTCATTATCATAGGATAAAATCGATTACTGAAGTCATTCTATAATCATTTTCCCTTGTAGGAACGCGAAAGCAAATTTGAAGTAGTTCTGGAACTATTTCTCCAAGAAAGTGCTTCAAATCCGCTGCTTAGATTAAACGGGTCTAGGAAAATTTATCGCCCGCAATTCACCGCCAGCAATTTACCGCCAGCAATTAATCGCTAGCAGTTTACCGCCGCGTCAGTTTATCGCGTAAACAATTTATAGCCTACAATTGATCGCTAGCATATTTTATTGCCTGGCTTAGCTTACGTGCTAATTCAGCAGGACCTTGTTTGGCTGTACAACCCAAAACGACGTAAGGGACGTTCTCCAAAATTAGAACAACAATGGGAACGACCCACTGACTTATAACAATGGACTGAGCGATTTGTTATTTCATGTGGCACAAAAAATATTGTGTTTCTGTATATCACCGTTAGAGCACCCTTTAAAACGATTACATGAAAAACATGTAAAACTCAACCAATCAGATAAAATTTTACACCCGTAAATCGAATTAAATTAAAAAATTATATTTTCTTGTGTCCAAGTGATATTTTAATCGCTTATAAGGAATTAAACTCATTCCGACTTTAATTTTCAAAAGTTATTCTTAACTGAATCCTGCTTATGGGCAAGAGAGACGGAGCATGGTAAACACTATCTTTACCTTATTCCTTCTGAGGTGATTGCATCTGTAGCCAACATAAAAACATCAAATGGCATAAGCAAATGTTCCAGAATGCAATATTTTCTGTTGATAGCTCTAACTCTGCCATAGGGCGAAAGAGAGAACTATAAAACTTGTGCCATGCTTTCCTATAGGAAAATGACAATACGCTCAGTCCATTGTTATAAGTCAGTGGAACGACCATACTCAGTGGTAACTAGAATTAATGACATAGTATACAGGATTCAGTGTGGTACAAGAGGTAAACTGGAAATCGTTCACCTGGATCGTTTATGTAAATACTACGAGCATTAAGACCGTGGACCACGTGTTGTTCGAGACGAACAATTTTAAGAAGGGGGCGGTGTTCAGTCCGCCGATGTAGTTTAATTCCCTCTACGAGACATATTTCCTAGAATACAACTTCCTTCCTTTGTTCCAGCGATGTCCAAACACTCCAACAAATAGATTTAACACCTAAAACATACAAAATTATTATTATTTATAACAAAATTTTATAAAAATATCATCAACTTACCTAAAGTATACAACCCTTTTGTATATTTACATTTCGTAATGTCACATCGTGACACTACGTCAAATCATTTGATTTCGCCTCAGTCATCAAATTCAACAAACGTCGCTAGGGCAACACCGAGAGGCGAGAACTCCTAACTGGATGCGGCGGCTATATAAAGCGGACGAGCCGCAAAAGAAAATCATTCTTGGTTCAGATCTCATCTGATTCGGAGGCTAATCCGAGTGACAACAACATTATTCCCAAACTCAGCATAGAAGATTAATAATATACTTCAGAGATTAATGTGAAAATCCTATCATTTCCAACTCTTCTGGCCACACCTAAGCAGAAGATTAATTCTGTGCAGAGATTAATCGGCAATACTCCTGCCCACATCTAACCTGAAGAATAATTCTGCTGCAGAGATTAATCTGCTCACATTTACGGAAGAATAATTCAAAAGCAGAGACTAATCTGCGCTTCTTCTTTATAGTAAAGGGTTTTCCAATAAGAGGTGTTATTTTGATATTCAAAGAAAAATGCCATTTTTTGAGATAAACGATCGGATCTTTCTTTCATTATAAAGAGGAAGGTATGCCGTAAATAATGGAAAATAACATCAGCCAAATGACTACCACGACCACGCTTACAGGACCATATCCTTTTCATGAAATTTTCCATAACCAAATCGCCCTATGTCCTCGATAGCCTCTCGAATTTAATCTTTGAGGTCTTGAATCGACGCTGGGCTATTGGCGTTGACCTTCTCTTTCACGTGACCCCAAAGGAAGAAGTCGCAAGGTGTTAAGTCACAAGATCTCGGTGGCCAATTGTGATCACCTCTTCGAAGGTTACACGGTCCGGAAACTTTTCCCGTAAAAGATCAATGGTTTCGTTGCTTATATGGCACGTAGCGCCGTCTTGTTGAAAGTAAACGTTGTCCAGATCAATACCATTCAATTCCGGCCATAAAAAATCATTAATCATCTGTCGATGCATTCACCGTAACTATTGCTCCAGCCTCAATTTCGAAAAAGTAAGGTCAAATGACCCCACGGGACCATAAACCGCACCAAACAATCACACGTTGAGGATAGAGAGGCTTTTCAACAATAACTCTTGGGTTTTCCGAGCCCCAGATGCGACAATTTTGCTTGTTGACGAAGCCATCGATGTGGAAATGGGCCTCATCACTCAAGATTAGTTTTCGATGGAATTCCGGATCATTTTCATGCATTTCAAGGACCCAATCAGCAAAGACTCGACGTTGTTGATGATCTTCCGGCTTGAGTTCTTGTGTTACCTGAACTTTGTAAGCCTTAAGACCCAAATCTTTATGCAAAATACAGTGTAATGACGTTTGTGGAATGCCTAATTCCAAACAACGACGAGGAATGGACAAACCTGGGTTTTCTTCAACACTTTCGGCTACAGCAGCAATATTCTCGGCTGTTCTTGAGCGAGGTGCACGGGTTTTCTTCTACATATCACTGACTTGTCCCGACAGCTCGAATTTTTCTACCAATTTCTGTATTGCGGTCCGACAAGGTGCTTCACGACGAGCCAAAATTGTTCGAGTTTTACGAACCGTCTCTGCCACATTTTCACCATTTTTATAGTGAATTTTAATAATTTTAATGCGTTGTTGAATCGTGTATCGTTCCATTTTTATTAATGGCGTAGTTTCTACTTGTCAAATGACAAAAAATGACAGCTCCAAAAGTGACATCTACCGAGATAGCGGGCTAATTAAAATAACACCTCTTATTGGAAAACCCTTTAGCATATTGCTACAATTCTGCGCACGCGCAGAATACTGTCAGAGACTAATCTGACTCGTTTTACCGACTATAGCACTTTGCTACCCTTGTGCCCTCACGAACGAGCAACGGTAATTCTGCTGCCCTTATGCCGGCACGCACCATAAAAAAAACTATTACTATATAGAAACAGATTTATACCACTTTGGGTACAATAAATCTATATTCAGAGACTAATCTGAATTAGTTTTCTCTACAGAACCATTTGCTGCCATTGTGCCCTCACGAACTAGCAGCATCAAGATTTTCTTTTCTTTCATTTTGATGATAGACAATTGATTTTGGTCCTCTTCTTCTGTTTTCAGAACTAAAGGAACAAAGGAGACAGGGAGTATGGTCGGAAGAAAGAAAACGCCATTTTGACTTGCTTGAATTTTTAATTTGATTTTTTATCTTTTTGATCTACTATTTGAAGTTTTGTTCAATTTTTATTGAATTTTATCGTAGTCTTTAAATGAATTCTGTGATATTAGTTTAAGCAAATGAATTATTGAATAAAACTTTTACATTTTGAATTGTTAAAATTGAGTTGTCCTTTTAAAACCGGCACTCCTTCCCACGTCCGAAACTGGATCTAACAGGCGGTGTTACGCGCTACAAAGTGACATAAGCGACATCTGTTGTAAATGGAAACAACTTTAGGCTAGTGACATCTTAGTAAACTTTGGGTTCGGAGAACGGAATGTTCAGGACGGTTCTAGGATAATTCGTAGAGTATAAATACGGCGCTTCTCACATCCAGGAGGAAGCTACTGTACTTCGATAACTAAAAAGTTGATTTGATAATTATTTGTAAATTTGTGAGAGTAAACAGTAAAATTAAATAAAGAAAGAACTTATGAATTATATCCGGAATATTGTGTTTTAAATAACGTACCAAGACCACGAAATTGTCAAATAGCGCGCAGACCTCTTGACACCCCCCCCCCCTCTAAACCCCCTGATCCGGGGTCTAACTACTGTCATTGAGTTGCTTAAACACGTACACTGGATCCTCACGACACCCCGCTTCCTTATTAATTATTTATTCAATGGCCTACACCCCCACACATGCGAAAATTTCGAAAGCGCAATAGAGAATATCTTGAAAATTGATAAACATGGATTCATCGAGCATCTGTTTTCAATTTCATTACATTAAAAGACATCCGTCGAAGCCCCACAGACAAAGTTTTTAAATCGAATTTCCCTTTCAATGACATTGTGTGACTTTTCTAAAAGTGAATTCAACTCCGCCAAGCCAACATAAACAGAATCTTATTGAGCTCGGATTTCATTTCCCATAGTGTATGAATGTATACAAAAACTAAGGATTTTGCAAAAGGATATTCATTCTCTCCACCGGAATAGTTGTACTATTTCCTGCATATTTACGTGATATCCTTTACCAAACATACAGAGTTGAATGAAAGTCGCAACTCTCTGTTCGTAGATATACCGAAAAAAGTCGTCAATGTTGCACTGTGTTCGCCTATGTTTCAGTAGAAAATTCCTCAAGGAATAAGACACAATGGAATTGTATTTGTATGTTGTTATAAAGAAAAGGAAATACCATTGCATGGTTTCATATCCCGATGAAGACTACATGTGCATATAGGTATATAAATATGTATGCATGTATATCTTTCCATGATAAATTTACTCCTTCTAAGTGCAACTAGCTGTTATGAGTGTGAGAAATTCAAGACAAATTCCATTGAGGGTTTCCCAATGCAACGACATCCATCTATCCTTTTGAATTATTAACGGAAATATGAAGTAAAGGATACAGGATGATGTGCATTGTGGATTGACCTCGGAGAGTCCTGGAATATTCCGAGCGGAAATATACGGGTATAAAAATGATAGATCAACCAATCCACTAAGCTCAATTCAATTATCCTTGGATGAGTTCGCTTTAATCCTTTTAGTTTGCCCTCTTTTGGAAGAGAGCACAAACATACATACGCACATATATATGTGTAAGTGCATATATGTAGCTTCGATCGATACGAGACCTTTTAATCTTTTAAAATGAGAATTCATTTATGGCAGCTTCCACAATGGAACGTTATACAATATACCTAGCTGGCATACAGAAGAATGGAAACTTTCTGTGCAATTAATTAGCTGAATTTTTAATTATCTCACTCCCTTATGTATGTATGTACGTAATGAGCTCGTAATTACCGTAATACTTTCCTCACACCGCGCCGATAAGATGGGAGCTTACCGGCTTTTTCGTGATAAATTAATAATTGTAGATCCTGAACTACACACTCACGCGCGTCACTTGTGAAAATCGTTTTGGAAATCACAATAAATATTTTAAAGTTCCTTTATAAGTTCAACATAAATTTATCTGTACTTAGCTCGTAAGGGACAAATAACGGAATATTTTCAGTCATGAGTCAAGACAGATTCTAATACTCAGATCTTTTCTATTTATTTTCATTTCTCAAATGTAGCAAATCTGTGGCGAAATTTTTATTCTAGACCATACAATCCATTGTTACCAAATCAAACTGTTGAAATCTCTGTAACTAAATACTTCGATATTGCTCGGATTACCTTGCTAATTACAAAAAGCAATTAGTTAGGTAGGCGGAAAATATGTAGATGTTGAAAATCACATATTTGTCAATAGCCTTGATTGTCTAGTCTCAGCGAAAAGTGCAACTAGGTCAATAGTTTATAAATATATTCTTTAAAAAACATATAAATAAATTAAAACAAAAAATTATATAAAATCAACAAACGAAAAAACTATCAATTACAGAAGAATAAAAGAGAATCGAAACTCGTTCATGAACACAATATGAAAAACCTACGTTATGAACATTGAGCATGAGTTAATGAAAGCTATTAAAGGTACGATTGGTAGTCGAATAAAAACAGGCAAAGTAATCGATCTCCAAAATGTGACCCCAGCTGGGATTTCCAGGGTTGTTCTTGTTCTTGGGTTGTGAAGTTGAACCCCTAACCGCCAGGTATCATATTGGAACACGGAACATACCAAAACAAAAGCCGAGGGTCAATAGGAAAGTCGCCCACTATCAAATATCTGCAGCGACTATCTTTTATAGAATATAATAGAAGAAAACATAGATCTGGCACCCTATCTGACATGACATAACATATGTAGATCAAATACCCTTAAGTATACCACGCTCTACAAGATGCTTTCGAAGAATAAATTCAATTCAACATGAGATTGGAAGCAAATATTTCAACTCAAGACTTATGTATATTTACCTTGACTCTTCTATTCCCAACCAAGTGATAAATGCCCCTAGCCCAATCAACATAATCAATAACAAGGGTGTGTATTAAAAAGTAATCGGAATGATCAAATTAAGTACCTACACAGTATAAATTTTTACAGTTTATTTTTTTAACATATGATCCTTGAATATCGAAACACTGTTCCATCCGATGTTGCCACTTCTCCAAACCCTTGCTGTAAAAATCGGTGTCTTTTGAACTAAACCAAAAACATCCTGTTAAGAGTAATTTAAGGAATCCTCTCTTTTAATTTTTGGAATAATAGGGTAATAGAGAATAGTAGGGTGGATGAGGTAATATTTCCAAGCGAAATACCCTTAAAATATCCCAATGGTATTATTTTTTTTCCACTGCGTATTTCAATTTTTATAGTACATAATAAGTTACGGTTACTGGTTTCTTTTGCTCCGAAAAGTCTACCAGAATAATTACTTCGGCATTCCAGAAAACTGTGGCTACAACTGTCTTAACTGACCTCTCCAACTTGAATTTTTTAGCTGAAGCACTTCTCGTTGGCAACCACTCTTTTGATTTCATCTTGGAATCAGGGTCGTACGGGTAGATTCATGTCTCATCGTCAGTAACGACGAAAAGAAAAAGTTCTGGATTTGCCTGAAACAAAAACAAAACAACAGCTGCTTTAGCTCTTTGGATAATGTCTTCTGGGCGCAATGTTCGTAGCACCCATCTAGCTAAAAACTTTGAAAGTCGCAACCGATCCATCAAAATCATGTGAACTGATCCATAAGAGATGTTCAAATTTTTGGATATCTCCGTGATAGACATTGGTCGATAATCTTCTAACAATTCTTGAACTTTACGGTACATGTCTTCATTAATTGAGGTTGCCAATCTTCCTGAGCGCTAATCATCTTTCAACACCTCCCTGCCTTTGTTGAATCGCTTAATCTATTCAAAAACTTGTGCACGGCTTGACAACTGATTCCTGTAAATTTTCTATCACCACTACTCCATCCGAGTTTTATCTTAAATTCGAAGATCGCTTGAATTTTGATTTATTCACCCTCGTACAGGACCTTTAACAATACCAAAAGCCTAGTAAAACAGTTTTTCTAATTCTATTAAAATGGGAAACGTTATTAGAAATTTATCCGAGTTGTTTTTTTTTTTTTTTTTTTGTTACATCCAAAATTTCTGGAAAGATGTCATAATTGCCCATAGCCAGCACAAAAAACAAATGTCCAGCAACGTAGCCAAATCGTTCTGACTTAAGGAACAAATATTTTTACTACACAGTTATCAGAAATATAACTGGTGTCTTCATAGCTGTAGTTTTACTGCAACCATGAAGCCCATAACAAATATCTCACACAGTTGGATAGCAAATAAGCAACGGAATTCATGAGGGCATACACATATGTACCTCATATATAGATTGTCTCTACCCCTATCAAATTTAAGCAGTACCTAGTATTGAAAATATGTAGAAGAATGTGCCAATCTTGTCCTTGAAATACATCACCATAGACTCAAAGATAATCTGGGATTGTCTATATAAACACTCAGAAGAGGAAAGGGGAGGCATTAAATCATTCTCATGGGGGTATCGCGATAAATACGCCACAGAGGTAGCAAGATTTCCGAAAAGCTATCAAAAAGAGGAACGGTTATACTCCTTGTATTGAACCAGATATATTTTGCAACTGTTATCTCAAAGCTGTCTTAAAAGACTTGAAGAAATTACAATCTCTATGCCGGCACAATCTTCAAGGACTATGCTATAGGCAAAATAGAAAATCAACCCCTTCTCTGACGAGAAAGGAAAGCAAATCTTCAAACATCATCTTAACAATTCGAAAAAAAAACAGAACTTCTACTCTACAGTTGCGTAATAGGAAATTGCTGATTACTCCAACTCGAACATGTATTCCCCTCATATAACCATGTGCGAAATATCGAACTAAAAAATGTCGTCTACTCTATCAGTAAAATGATAGTAAAATTCTTTCACTAAAAAACGTCTCCAAATGTTGTCTTAACTTCAAATATTTCTGCATCAAGCTCCAACAAGATTTAATTATAATTTTGCTCGATAAAATCAACAGCCCCACTCTCTTTCCAACCATTCAATTGCTTCTGAAAATCATAAAATCTTATGAATATTTACTTAAACTTAAACTCAATGTTTAACAAAGTGACGACATTTAGTTCGTTAAATTGCGAAAAAGTGAAGCCAATCAACCCCCAAAAGAAAAACGAGTCGTTTCATTTTCACCTTTCTCCTGAGGGGGGTGTGACGGCGAAGAAAAATTCAATGAAATTTTAGCACTTATACTTCCCCACTAATTAACAGATTCCACAAAAAGAAAATTCTTGAAAAATTTCAAAAAATGTTCATTAGGAGGATGTACGGGCATAATGCCTACACCAGCAAAATTAGGCTATTAGGAAGGGAAAAGTTAAAAAGTTGAACTTTCGACAGGGTACACACATACACAAACTTCCTTATTATGCTGGGATTATGGTAAAAATGCGTACGACAGGTAAAGTGTGAACAGAGCAAGAACAAGGTTCTTACCACAAAGTGCATAAAATATTTAAAATGTCCTCACGAAATGGTTGAAGGAGCTTGATGCTCACAGCACATCCTGGAAAAAGCCTAGATCCGTGCTATGGACTCAGGACCTCATTCATAGTCCCATCCCTTAGGTAACCACAATTTTCGGAGTTTTTCCCTTTTCCCTTTCTATCCTATCCACCATTTACGGTTCTTTTTCCCATCGTAATCTTTGTGTTCATAACCATAAACACTTGAGGCGTATAAACATATTCCAACAGCCAGGGCACTTACAGGAAGGCATTAAGGAAGATTGTGGTAACCCTAAAAGGATTTTCCTCAGAAAGAATGAAATCGTAAAAGTACAAGTCCCCGTGCGCCTCCCTGTTTTGAGTTACCGTCCATTTTCCCACTCTCCAATCTAGCTAGACTTAACTCTTATTCACTTACTATACTTACCTTGTTTTGGCCGTTGTACCTCAGGCGTATAGAACTTCCGTAAAAATGGGTTCTTGTAAATGTTCTTCCGTGTGCCATTCCTTGGTTCCATCCTTCCTTCCTTTACATTTTACTAAAAAGCTGGCTACAAGAAGCCTAAGTTAAGGGCATTTGTTGGAAGGTATGGTGTGGTTGGTTGGTTAGAAATCAGAATGAGGTTAAATACTGTCAACTTGCAAAGAAAGCAGAACGATACGAGATACGAATCCAGCGCATTTGACGCTGCGACATCGTGAAAATATGCTAAAAAGAACATTCAAGTGCCCGCACTTACTCTGCGTGTCATTGTCTCAAAACGAGAGATGATTTCTATGCAAGGATTTTGTAAATTACATTTTTTTCGCCCGTTTTAAGTTCAAATAATTTCGGAGGAGGTGTTTTGCTCACGTCGTCGTAGAGAGTTTTGCATTTTATGGAAATTGGTGAGATTTTTATGTGTCCTTGATTTACCAGATGAATATATCTCAAACAGGGAAGAAGAAAAAAAGTTACTTTTGGGTAGATTGAATTTTTTCTACAGCGAGGACTGTGTATAGAGAGGGTGTCAAGAGTGGCTAGAAATTTCAACACCCTCTGAATAAATGAATAAATATTCGCACATAGTGATGGCCATTAAAGAACCTCGCAGAATTACTCTTAAGAGTGACAAAAATTATGAAAATTACCTCCTGAGGGTTCTCCATTTATTATTAAAACACTTCTGCCTGTTCAATGAAATTATTATGCCATCTCCTCGTATCTCAGAATTCTTGCTCCTCATAGATGGAATTCGGTCCCAGACAATTTTTTATTGCACTTAGACCACATGCTCTGTGGACCATTTCAGGGTCCATTAAATTTTATCTTTAATCTCTTTAGTAAATTAATATCTTACAGAAATTTCTGAATATGGCGGAGGGAGTTTTATTGACCTCAATCTCTAATCATCATCAGGAAGATCGAACTACATTATTTCTCTATTGAATGGGATTGTCAGTGATATTTATAGATAGCATAACCTTAGCGATGTAAAAGAGAATCTGGGAAGAAAACTTTCATCCGTTCATATAAGGGAGTAAAAATTTAAATTGCATCCCTTTAAGTCAGAAATATTACTTACATACATGTAAAAATTTTGCTTCATATGTTCACACAAGGAATTTAATAGAAAAGATAAACACTTTTCTAAAAACTCTCAACCAAACATAGCCATTGTGGTATCCATTCGAGATAAGTCAGAACTCTGTTGAAACCGAAAATTCTTGGTCACCTGGTAATTATGTATTATATTGTGTTTTTTTTTTTTTTTTTTTACAAATTGCTCTTTAAACCACATACGCCATTACGCCATATAAATTTTGTATATAAATTTTTGAATCACCCTGTATCAACCCAAAAACTACGTATGTTTCTTATTACTGTAAAAAGTAGACTTAGTATTGCTTTTACGAGGAGTTCTGATTAAATAGCGTCTTTCCTGCTGATTTATATTGACTTAATGAACTAATCGCCCATTTAATCCATTTTGGTTTAAAAATCGTTAATGCTGGGGCTTTCCGTAAGAGGCTCAACTTGATTAGAGTTCAGTGTTTTGTGTAGTTTAGCACTGTGTACTCGGCCTAGTTACAGAGTGTCCTATAGTTTCGGCTCTGAGCCTTACAACCTTCTTATTTACCAAAGTATTTTCCTATAGCTAATTTTCAACAGTTTCTGGGCATGATTTGATGTATGAGCTGCTTGCTTCCCTTTGTAAAGAGTTTTCCAATAAGAGGTGTTATTTTAACTAGACCGCTATTTCGGTAGATGTCACGTTTGGAGCTGTCATTTTTTGACATTTGACAAGTAGAAACTACGCCATTAATAAAAATGGAACGATACACGATTCAACAACGCATTGAAATTATTAAAATTCACATTACACCGTATTTTGCATAAAGATTTGGATCTTAAGGCTTATAAAGTTCAGTTAACACAAGAACTCAAGCCGGCCGATCATCAACAACCTCGAGTCTTTGCTGATTGGGTCCTTGAAATGCATGAAAATGATCCGGAATTCCATCGAAAACTCATCTTGAGTGATGAGGCCCATTTCCACCTCGATGGCTTCGTCAACAAGCAAAATTGTCGCATCTGGGGCTCGGAAAACCCAAGAGTTATTGTTGAAAAGCCTCTCTATCCTCAACGTGTGACTGTTTGGTGCGGTTTATGGTCCCGCGGGGTCATTGGACCTTACTTTTTCGAAAATGAGGCTGGAGCAACAGTTACGCTGAATGGATTGCGCTATCGACAGATGATTAATGATTTTTTATGGCCGGAATTGGATGGTATTGATCTGGACAACGTTTACTTTCAACAAGACGGCGCTACGTGCCATACAAGCAACGAAACCATTGATCATTTACGGGAAAAGTTTCCGGACCGTGTTATCTCTCGAAGATTTGATCACAATTGGCCACCGAGATCTTGTGACTTAACACCCTGCGACTTCTTTCTTTGGGGCCACGTGAAAGAGAAGATCTACGCCAACAGCCCAGCGTCGATTCAAGATCTCAAAGATGGATTTCGTGAGGCTATGGAGGACATAGGGCAGCCACTTTGCGATTTGGTTATTGAAAATTTCATGAAAAGTATATGGTCCTGTAGGCATGGTCGTGGTGGTCATTTGGCTGATGTTATTTTCCATTATTAACGACATACCTTCTTCTTTATAATGAATTAAAGATCCGATCATTTATCTCAAAAAATGGCATTTTTCTTTGAATATCAAAATAACACCTCTTATTGGAAAACCCTTTATCTCTCTGTTCTCTACGCATTTGTTGGTGTTCATAAAATTCACAATGTACATATTCTGATAAAGGTTGGTCATAAAGATCTCACTCTGTCTCCCATGGTTGCTTACGTACACATATTTTCTCTTTGACTAAAATTTGCTGATTGTGAAATTTTTTTTTTTATAATAAATGTTTGCTAACTGGAGGAAAAACATCTTACTCTCAAAGCTTACAAATAAAGCAAATCTCCATTTTACGTAAATCTCTTCATACATTTTAATCACTTTTATTGTACGTACATATAGGTTTCCATTTTAATAAAATTATAAATCACGAGATACAAGAAAACGTAGGCAATTCTGAATACAAAACACTCAACTTTTCCAAGTGGCATCCTAACTCTGTACAGTCTAAAGCCATTTCCTTTCTTTACACCACTAGAGAAGAAATTTCCACTAAAAAGTCACTCTTCAAGAATTTTCCACAACATTAAACTCACTTGCCCTTGCAAAGGGACAGAAGAACGCTACATGTTCATACATATCCCTTCAGAGTAGATGTGGGTGTATATATTCTCTCTGTGATAGGAGGCTTATACTCTATAGCAATTTCTACAGCATAATGGCCTCCGCTTTGAAGATTTTAACGTTTTCCGAATATTGGATGTGAACACTTTTACTCATTCCATATTCATTGGAGGGAGGTATATACACATACGCAGTTAGAAAAACCAATCTATAGGTAGGTATTATAGAATCGTGCTTCATAGAATGTCCATGAACTCCACTCCATTTTCCATTAGAAATTCCTTACTTTTCCCTGGGTTTGGCACCAGATGAAAACTCTTTTTCAGGGCCTCTACAATGGTTACATATTTAGTACTGAAATGATGGAAACGATAAAAGGAAAATTTTATTTCGTTTTTTACTATAAAACTGTTTTATAATCATAAATAAATGTGCGACGGTGTAAGCGGAAGTAGAAAAAGTCACGTAGTGTGATATCACTTTCCTAGATATATTCATATCCCCTACTCGCTCCCACTTTCTTATACTTCAACTTTAGTTGTCACATAAAATGTAATTTTAATTTCCAGATGCGCCACTATACTCATTGCTTAGTTTCATAACGTATCTCAGGGACGACATGACTCGTATACATGACAGACAAAAGGAGACACAAACAAAGGTCAAAGTTAATAACTCTATTACTGCCAAATAAAAGTCTAAAAGTATACCAGAAGGACTTAAAACTAGAAATTCATCGAAGATTTGCCGACCGGCAATAAGGCGAGTACAATGTTAAAGAAAACTTTTTCAAAATTCATGCTTTTCGCCAAACCTAAACTCAATTCGACAAAAACTTTCGCTTTTCCCTGCTTCATTTCGTGTTGGGTAAATGTTAATTGTCAAGTCATGCATGATCCTTTCGAAAGTTGTTTTCCGCCTTTCAAACTTTCGAGAGGTTCTCTAGGGTGAATTTTAGGTTGAAAAAGTGAATCATGTTATTGCCTCAAGGCATCTAAGCTAGGGTTTGAGCTTCAATTTGGCATACCTAAAATGGAAAACTATTTAGGGCTTATTCAAACTATATATATATATTCTATATAGTACCTGTGCAGGCTTAATAGAAATGTATAAAAAAAAAGTCATCCGCAAAAAATCACTTAAGAGTTCATATTTATAAAACATGCCATATTTCTGGATAAAACGACCAAAAGGATCACTTTCTGGCCTTTGAATAATATTATCATGCATTACGGACAAAAATTTCCAGAAGTAACACATCTCTGTCAGATTTCATGTCTATTCTTTTTTGTATGGGGATACTCTACCTCTCCACAGGTATAAACCAAGGTGGAAATATTACAGGAAAATTATAGGCTACGTGTATAAAGAGATTGGTAAGATTGGAAAAGTAATAATAAGTGGCATCATGCTCATAAGAAATACGGGGTCTTTCCCCGTAGGAGGTCAATAGAGTAGGAGGTTATAGTACTCACCTAACAAACAAAAAATTGAATACCGGGGGGGGGGGGGGGGGCAACTTCAACCGTGCTTAAGAAAATTACCTGTATTTTAAAAAGTAATGGGTGCACGGTCACAGTTAACAGTTCATTGTATGCAGATCTTTATGGTCTTTCCAACGACTGCTCAAGCATCCCCACACCCTCCTACCCTCAGGAGTTACGAGGGTTTAAACAAAATATTTTTACTTTGACCTCTTTTTTGTTTTTTGCAAAACGGTCAATAACATAACTTTTCTTTATAAAATCTATAAACGGTAGACTCTTCTCTTTAATTTGACTCATTATACCCTATGTGCTATCTGCAGCTGTTAAAGAGTTATCAGCTCAAAACCTATTCATGTCATACCGAAATTAGCCAATATTTTTTTTAAATGACGTGTTTTCAGTCAGTAAGGTAACAAGTTTAGGTCTGAGAAAGCTTTCAGAATAGCTTTTGAGCTAGTAACTCTTTAACGGATGCAGATAGCACATAGGTCAAAGTAAAAAAAAGGTAAGAAAATCCGAAATTTTTAATTTAGATCAGGATAACTCTTGAGGGGAGAGGGGTATGGGGTTGGTTGAGCAGTCGTTGAAAGGGCCATGATGATAGCATATAGGATATACTAGGCCAAATTAAAGAGGAGAGTCTACAGTTTATAGTTTTTATAAAATAAAGTTATGATAACCACCATTTGCAAAAAAATAGAGGTCAAATTAACAAAAAGGTAAGAAAATCCGAAATTTTTAGTTTAGACAAGGATAACTCTTGATCTTGAGATGAGAGAGGTTCGGGGCTGGTTGAGCAGACGTATGAAGTTCTGCATACAATTCTAACACTCGATGACACGTTTTGAATTTAAAATTGCAACAATCAATAATGGACCGAATGAATACTTGACGAACCCGCCATCGCGCCCAGCATCAAGATCCAGACTCAGGCTTGAGGTCAGTCACTTCACTATTCAAACTGCTGATCAATTCACCTTTTCTGTTACTTATACTTGAACTTTTTGTTTAGGGGATTACCCCTTCTACGTTACCTAAAAATTACTCTGACGCCTGAAATTGTTCTTGGTCGCGATGACGGGCTGTCGCTCATTCTGTTCATGAGAAATGTGTAACAGTATTTGGGTTAGTGTGCGGGTACATGGGGCTTTTCATGTACAGGGTGATTCAGATGGTTACACAATGAGCTCTTAACTGTTACCATATGCCCTGTACTTTTTAATATACAGGGTGTTTTGTGAAAAACTAACTTTTTCTCTTAATTACGGTTGATATCCCCCCCCCCCCCCCGCCTAACATAAATTTTTTTGTTAATATAGATGAGTACTATCACCTCCTGCTTTATTGACCTCCTAAAGGGAAACACCCTGTATGTACTTCAAACAGTGTCAATATCTGAATACTGTAGAAAATTACTGTAAATTTTGTATGTTTGTGTGTTCCACGAAAATATTTACAATAATGAGCGGAAATCATAGGATCTGAACTGAACTAGTTTTTGTCCAAGCACTTTAAATATTTTATCTGTGTTCATTTGACAGAAATCTAACTAAAGCAGTTACAGTTTCTTCTATACTATCATTCGCCAGGGGTTTAGAAAATTAAGGGTTCCTCAGGAAGGAGTCTAGTGGTGCCTGCTCCTGTTCTGTATTTATAAAATTTTATATACAGCTTTACTATAGTAAGATGAAGCCTTCTAAATGAACTTATATGCAAACAATGAGAGAGTTATGTAATGTTGATCTCCAAAGGATATATGACTTGCATAAGGGCAATAGTCCTCTAAGGAATTCAATTGAAGAGAGCATTTACATTATTCGTAACTGCCATAACCATTTATCCACAATGCACCTTTACCGTATCTTTCGTTGACAACTTCGGTGTTATAATTAATAGATGTGTTCTGAGGAGCGCATTCGCTACAGCAGTGGGCAAATAATAAGAGGGTTGGTATCGATCATTTATAGACTTTCACTAACTAGGAGCACAACTTCAAAAATATCTTTAATCGTTTCAGTTGCGGGTTCAATCCTGAGTAAAGACAACAGTGCCAAAACCAGTACACAGATGAAACTTGATTAGAAGCAATTAGGCCAGAGCACTATTGTTCAACGACTTGACTGAGCTGAAAAGGTATAAGTGACCGACTCAATTTTTCTCATTACTGCCACCTTATTCCCTATCTGTAAAAATAATGCAAATATATCAAAAAGAATTCCTTGGTGTTTTGTTTAAAAACCAAATAACGTAAACAGCATTATTATAATTATTTATTTAATGAGAGCTCTACACAATTAAGCCTTAACTTTTAATTATGTATAGGTGGATGTGCACAGAAACAAACAATTAATGAACGATAATGCTAATTTCTAATTTAGTCTAAAAAGATGGAAAAATCATTAATTCATTCCCTCACGGTTGCTACTTTAAAAGCAGCCCAATTTACCTAGAGCTTTTTCGTCTCATAGACTTAATTCATCTACTTTGAGAGATATCGTTAGTTACTTAATGATGAACGGTAACTAGTTCAAGCTATGTGTTCAGGCTATTTGAAATTTAAATGAACCGTATTGTATTGTGCAATTGCAATATTTAAAATTCTATTTAACGTGCGACACTATCAAAAGCAATTTGATATAACATTCCTTTATTATTATTTTATTTTATTTTTATTCAAAAATCAGGGCGACGAGATATTCCAAGCACGGAGGCTAACCTGCTAAAAGACCTTCCTATCAAAACCCTACCGTCCTCTCAATGAAGCGCATCAGATCTAAGTCAGGTAAGTTTTCATATTATACACAATTAGGAGGGCAGACCCAAGTGTATCCAGCCTGCTGCGGGTAAAGGCCGAACACCAGCACACGGAGTGTTCGGTTGTCTTACGCTCAATTTCCAGGTAGGACAGATAATCAGGGCTGTCAACAGCTCCCATCCTTGTTGCCATGAGCCTGAATCAAGGGGTGACCGATGATGATGCCAAACACAGTTCTGCATTGTTTTCTTCAGAGATATATTTATTAGGCCCATCAAGAAAACGTTTTGTACACCTGTCAGTACTCAGGTTCGCCCATCGCTGCTAATATTTCATGCGAACATCCGCTTTGATGAGAGACCCGATTTATGAGGCGGTAATGCCTATAACGTGTTCCGGTTCAAGGAAGGAAGAGCCAGGCTAGAAGGTCTTCCCTCTAATTGCCCATGTATCCAGGAATCCACTGAAGGGATACCTAGTTATAGATACACAACTTAACCACAAACGTCCTGCAGTCTGTCAATAACTTAGATGTTATCCACGGTCCACGCAGAGGCATCATGTCTGCCTGACTATAAGAGAGGATTTACTCTAAGTTTCTAGCCTCAAAATTTTGTTTCCCAAGAGTTTAATCTCAAAATCGCATCCTTGGGGTGTCACCAAGAACGATTTTAGAACTAAAACGAAAACTTTTTTATTACTTGCTCAGATAGCTACGAAGATATTTGCTTAGCTTTTTCAAAGAGGATTTATACTAAATTTCAGCTATCAAATTTTTCGTAAAGTTCGTCACCGTTGAAAAAAGTTATTGAACACCTGAGATGAGACCATGTGACTTTAATATGCCGAAGAACATAATTTGTTTATCTGATAATGAAAATGATTTGATGATTTCATTGGGTGCCTGGAGCATAAGCACTTATGTACAATTCTGGACTCCTTATCTTCTTCGAATCGATACCATATGAGCTGCACAGTTAATTCTCTTTAAGCGTGTCAAAATTGTGTTCTTATCTTCTCGACAAGATGGAGATTCTGATCGTTTGTGCGTGATTGTCCACTAATTCCCCAGGTAAATTATTATCCTGCATATTGGAGATTACTTTCTGTCTTGAGAAGTATGATAATTTTGAACATCACAATTTTTCTATTTCAAATTCATTCCTGATATTCGATATAAAAATAAGTCAAAGTGAAAATTTTACTATTATTTTCATTACAGAATCACAGCAAATACTTTCCTTTCAAAATTTGATAAACCGTTGGTCTTCAGTATACAGGATGATTTGAATCGGTGGTCTTAAATAAAAGGTTTGGTTGAAAAAAAGACTGTAAAAAGGGTGTTAGTCAAATCCATCTTTTCATAGTTAGGGAGTGATATTTGGTGCTTTCTCTCGCAACACCCCCTTACTTCATTGTTATAGAACCTATACAGATTTCTTTTTTCAGCTCGGATGATAGTAAGCACTCTAAGCTTTCTAACGATCATCGAACCATTACGCTACCCTCCCCCATGTGGATTGTAATATAAGACGTCAAAATAAAAGAAAAGTTTTTACCATTTTTAAATTGTATTCACACCAAAATGACAGACTGTTAATGTTATCCCAATGTGGGCTTAATCATAAAAAAGGGGGGCAGGTGCCGGTTTGATAAATGGAAAGACAGGTGGTTTCAAAATGTCAGATTTCAAAGTTTTATTTATCATAACATATTTCCTTAAAAACTAGACAATTCAGGTGCGTAATATATAACTAATTTAATTTAATTTGTTAAAGCTAACTCTTTTGTTTGGCTGTTAAAAATTGGTAGGTTAAAATGATTAACCTCAACCTTGTTGCTGTATATTCGGTGATTTACCGATTACACGAAATCCTTGAACCTGAAAAATAAGTTACGAATTAATATCCCGGGAATGCAGTTCTAGTCCAAAAAACGACAGACAAAATTTATTCAGTTTAATATTTATAAACAACCTAAAATCTAAGCACCTGCGCTTCATAAAAATTGCTGACTCAATTCACACCACATAACTTTCCCAGAATATTCTAGCAACCTCGCCCCGAGGTAAAGCTTGGTTAAAAATTACCTGGGATCATGTTTCGTCTGGCGAACGGTGAGAAAATTTTGGGACGTAACTTGAGTAATGAATTTGCGAATAAATTCTACATTTTATACAAGAAATTCGGGAATCTTAATCCAATTTTGCAGTTTTTATACACTATTCAAAAATTCGTTTCTTGACGGTTTATGACTATTGAAAAATTACCTCTATACAATTCAATTTCTATACTAATACTAATTTTTATTTTTGACTCTAAGGTTAATAATATCGGCCTTCAATGGCGTTTTAATTGCTCAATCTCTAATTTAGAAAGGATGATTTTTAATAAAATTCAAAAAAGTAGGGTTAAGTCGAGAAAGTAAGCGTCATAGACCTGCTCATGTAAAATGGCTCGGGTTAAAAACTCCCAATGGAATGCTGAAAAAATATTTAAATATTATTAAATTTTGTAAATGAGTTAGTAATATGGTATGCAATACTTCCCGTGGATTTTTATTAGTCAAGACTTAAGTGGCTTCAATTTTACTGCCGATCGGTCTTGTGGCTTGGACAAATGGCAAGTGATTTGCTGTTTCCATCAGCTTGCTATTTATAGGCAGAAATACAATGGGAGTTGTGTCTGCCGATGGCTTTAACAATGAAGCCCTACAACTTTGTAACGAGACGAGGTGCAACTGCATGTAATATTGAGATCAAAAGTACGTCATTTCGTGCACGAAACTACGTCATCGCGTTTTTAATGAGAATAATATTTCTGTACGGTGATCTGTCATGTCAGGAGATTTGATAACTGCCGTCAACAAGTAAGTTTAGCTAGATTGTTTTACTTTATTTTTATTAATTAATGTTTTTAGTAAAAAAAAAATGGAAAAGATGTTTTTCCCTGTTAAAGGAAAGTTTGGTTTTGATTAAACTCTCAGATCACAAAATAATCTGAGACTTTAGCATTTATTTATATCCTTTGGTAATTCCCTTTTTTTGTTATTTATTTTTTAGTTTTGTAACAGCAGGAGAGCTGTCTGAGATACCGAGTGCCTTTATTATTTGTGGTGGTCGTCGTGGGAAAATCTTTTGCAAAAAATCGAATTTTATGTGAGTTGATTTTTTAGTTTTTAGTTTTTTATTCCGAAACGGAACAATTAAATTTTCTTATCAGATTCGGAAACCTCAGAATTTTACCTTTCATTTGATTCTACACATGCCACCGTTAAAAGAAAATGACATGAGCAATATGCTCTGGATTTATAGCTATTAAAGACAAGTGTTGAATAAATATCTAAAACAACATGAGTTGTATAAACGGGATCTACAGCAACGTCTCCATTAGATATACAGTTACTTAATAAAATATGCGCTGTTCCAAGATTTCCCGCAGTGTTCTGCAGAGTTAAACTTTTTTATGATGCACATTATTTTTAGTTTCACAACTAAGTCCAGTCTCCCCTATAAACATTTTCCATAGCCTAACTTGTATCATAAAAAAAGGTATACAATTTTTTTAATGAAATAAGTAGGTAACTGCAGCAAGTTATGCACATACAACAGGTATTAAATTTTTTTATATTTTTTTTTTAAGAAGCAAAAATATGGTCGTCATATTTGTGTTTGAATTTCGGTAAAAATTATTAATACAAAGGAATGATTCAATCCAATGTATACATGATTTATCCAATGTACATTACGTCCTCATTCCATTCCAATCGCTCAACGCGGGTGCTGTGGAATTTATATTTGGAAGAATGAAGTTAAAGCCACCAATATATTTATGTAAATAAAAAGTTCAATAAGGCGTATATGGGCAATACGGGAGCTATTCTATTTACAAAATATTCAAGAGCTGAAAAATTTAATTTTCTTTTAATGTTATTAATATGCATATATGCGATTCTGCTGCAACATGAACTCATGAACAGAACTGCGATTCGAACTCAAACCCCTTGAAAAATGAAAAAATCGATGCACCAGAGTAGGACACACAAAAGACCAATCCCTGAATATACAAATATAAAACATCAATTTTCTCCATTTCTTGAACAATATTTACACACATAAAATACACAAATTTTGTATTCAAAACTACATTGGAAATCATGAAAAATACCAGAAAACTGTGATAGATCTATATACGAGAGAGCTTGCTCTAATATTTTGCAGAATTTACTGAATCGGCACTGATTTATTTCAATTTTTGGTTTGTTTGTTGTTTATTTATGTTTGTTTGCAAGAAAAAGTGATAACTTTAAAAAAATATTTAAAATTTTTTTCTTCACAGGAATACAACAAACCAAACCCCCAAAAACAAAAACGATATTTTTCGATTATGAATCCTCCTCTTCATGCTTTTTTGTTTTTTTTTTTTTCAAGTGGAACCGAGTTTATATAACATACGTGCTATGAGGCTGCTAGCCTAAAGTTTATCGACGACTAAATTTTCATGAAAATATTACCCTCCCCTCTACCCCTTACTGCTTCCTAATGCAGAGCCGGCAGTAGATTGAACGATTTTTAGTCCTCTGTATACATCACGTACGGCAAACATCGGTAGGATGAAAAATCTGCAAAGAGCATAATTAATTTCCCTTTGAATAAAAAAACTGCAGAACTTATGGTGCATCCATGCAAAGCCAAATTAGATTGTGAGCTATGCCATTCAAGCATTGAATCCTCTCTCTCACGTGTATGCGTGTCCTTAATTTCCGTGGTTTGAGCCTTTAGGACCAAACTCGGGTAGCCAGATATGACATACAAGCGACAAAATAACGACACAATTTTGTTATTTGTCAAGAAAATTATGTGGCATATATAATTCGAAACTGTGATCAGGGTTAACGCCAATTGTCATATAAACAATATTTAAGATTGTCCCAGTAATGTTAATAAATTCTGTGACATTTTATTCACTTCTATTTGTGACATCTAAATGTCGGGATTTTGTCAAGCTGTAACAAATAGTGAATAGATATATGTATAAAACTGAAGTTGAAATTTTTTTATTTATTTCTGAAAACATCCAATTTTATCTTGTCTAATATTGGAGACACACATATGGTATTGATACCATATCATTGATACCGAGCATTGACACACGTTTGTTCGTAGTATAGTTTGACATTCGCTCGCACTGAAAAGTAAAAGTAGAAGATTTTTGTAAAAATGTCACCAAATAAATTAATTTCAGGTTATATGAATAACTTATTATTAATAAATTTGTTGGAGAGATCAAACACGCAACTTAAGTTAGTAACAATTAGGAGCAAAAGACGAGCAGCGCTTTACAGAAAATTTTACATTTTTAATTATACATGCAGAGTCAATAGGAAGGTATGGACAAAGGTAATCCCTTGTTTTGAACTATAATACACTGATAATATTTATGCTCGATTTTTTATATCCTTAGGTTCAAAATTCTCAATATTGGGAAAACGATGTGCCGAAGATGTATTAAGAAGATTTCAAGAACGCGTTTGGAGTGGACAGATCAACATTCAAATTTTGGGTTGATTATTTGAAAAATATGGAAAGAATGGATACAACATGGCGCTTAGCTATTCCCCTAGCTAAAAAAATTACCATATCTATATATGCACTCGGTTCTTCTTCAGATTATAGGACTATAACAAGCCTATTTGGTGTTGGCAGAACTACCGTAGGAGAATTATTATTGTTATTTTGTACAGAATTGTATAATAGTTATATTCCAAAAAGCATTTTTGACTACATATTCTCCAACACAAGAAAAAATTAATGAAATCGTTCGAGGATTTGAACTGCTTGGCTTTCCACAGTGTTTCGGATCTATCGATGGCTGCCATATAGAAGTAAGTCCACCTAAAGATGAAGCTGTGGATTACTATCACTACAAAGTATGGTACTCTACGGTTTTATTTGCAGCAGTAGACTATAGATACCGTTTTACATACATAAATGTAGGAAGTCCTGGCAGATGTAATGACTCTACATTTTTTGATAATTCCCTCCTGAAAATACAACACGAAAAATATTCCATTTTTGTAAATAATAGCAAAAAAATTGAAGGTGTGGACGTTCCGGTATTACTACTGGGTGATTCAGCATTTGAGCTATCAAAATCAGTGATGAAGCCATTTCCATTTTCTGTATGTCGAGACATAAATGAACAGAGATTTAATTATCAACTTAGCAAATGCCGGCGAGTAGTGAAAAATGCCTTTGGGCACTTAAAGGCTCGTTTCAGAAAGGATTAGAAATTCACATTGACAACGCGCCAATAATAATTAAAGCATGTTGTGTGCTTCATAATATATGCAATAACAAAAATGACAATATTAACAAAATATGGTTAAATGAAGCCAAACAATTAGAGAAGCGCAATCAACCTCACTTAACAACAATAGCTGGGCACACAGGCGCCGGAAATATGATAAGAAGTGCATTTAAGAAATACTTTGGTAAGTCTTTATTAGATTCTCATATTATTTACTTTTTATTTGACGTGAAAAATTCTAATAATTTTTTTTTTGCAAATTAATGTTTTCCCGCAAAAGTTCATTTCTTTTTTTTTTTTTTTGACTGACCGACGAAATCCTTGAAGCACTCTGCTTCCTCCTTTGCCACTTCTAGTAAAACCTCATTAATTGCATCCTTCACTCTTTTTCTATTTTTAAGACGTGTTGATTTTGATTACCTAGCTGCCGAAGATGGTCCTTATTCTAGTAAAATATTAATCACGATATACTTTCGTGACACTTTGTTCACAGTTTCTTGTGACATTTATATCTATTAAAATTGCTGTGCATCACTGTATAAATGTTAAACTATATTGTGTGGTATTTCGTTTTCACAATAATTTCCTTTTTTTTTGTGTGACAAATTTACTACATTGTTTTGTGATAACATTACATGGCCACCTGGGAATAGCCTAAAAGTTGCACTAATTTTCTTAATCAGTTTGAAAAGGTCCAAGTAGGGTATAAAACACCGCGTAGATTTTTCAAACTGAATGTCTTAATTAAATGAGCTGAGCACATTCTTACTATATTAGGCCAGTTGGTAACTGAATTTGATTCGATTCATTTTCCTCGATGGATGTGTGTGAACAAGGAATATTTAGCGTCGCCCTTCACAAAAAGATGACAGTATGCGCGTATTCTGACGGAAGGAGACTAACTTTAAGATAACAGGCAGGCGATGTTTTTCCCGTCTCTTTTGTCCACTAAACAAAATTTGTATTTGCAAATAAAGCTTAGATCTCGCGAAGAGTTTCCTTTTTTTATATTGACTAATTTGCATTTACAAGAACTGCAATTTCATCAGTTTCTCCGCCGTCATCCAAAAATGGATGATATGAGTACATATATGACGGCAGTCATGCATTCAGAAAACATTACTTACCTAGACTCAAATCAGGCTACTATCCACCCCCCTCCCCAATTAGTAGGTACTAACTCTGTGAACAAAGCTTTTATTCACACAGGATTTATGTGCTAATTATGTGCTAATTCTTCGCCAAATCTAAAAAATTTTTGACTACAAAATTTAATGGGGTTTTTAAAACATCAAAGTGGAAGGTGCAGGTTGACGTCATCCTCCACCCCGTCAAAATGGTTTTGATTTACTCAGGATTTATGTACTAATTCTATACCCAATTGAAAAATCTTATACTCGAGATATTAATGAGGGTTTTAAGCAACCCAAGTGGGGATGTACGACGACTTTGTCCGTCGCGCTGCCCTTGTAAAAGTATAGTTTCGATTCACTCAGGGTTTACGTGCTAATTATGTGCTAATTCTTTGCCAAATCTAAAACTTTTGTATTCGTGAATTTAATTGTTTAAAAGAAAAACCAAAATAGGGGGTTACAGCACGACTTCGTCCCTCACCCCACCCTAGATAAAATCCTATCAAAATTCATTCGGGATTTATCTGCTAATTATGTGATAATTCTTTGCTTAATCTTAAATTTTTGTATTCGGAATATGTATCAAGGAATATGGTAATTTTAACCAAACGAAAATACTTGAAGGGCAATTGTAAAATAAACCAAAAGGAAAAAAATGGTGCAGCAATCGGGAAATTTTTTAACTTAAAAAAGATCTTTTCAGTCGCTATATAATTGTTAAGTATAAGATAACACAGCAATCTAATATTCTTTTTTATTCTAGTTAGTGTTGAAAAATGTTAGTTTAAGTAGTACTAATGAAAAGACTTTTGTCTTTATGTACTCTTCTTAAATAAATACTTACTTACTTACTTACTTACGTAACTATTCTTAGCAACATGTTTATCAGCAGTCTGAACGTTAATCAACAATATAATTGATGATTTTCACAATATTTTGTTAATGTAAGAAAAACCAATGACTTTCTACATCTATTGAAAATTTTTAGATATATAAAACAAGGGCTTTAATTAGGAAGCATTTATAGTCCAGCAGCCACCGCCTGTTTTTTTTAGTGAGTAATAACAGGCTGAATCTTCGTGAGTAGGTTCCGTTCGACGAGACGCCAAGTTTTTCCTCTGTAAAAATTCTCAATGGAGGTAGCTACTTCAGTGCACAGGTCTAAAACATGTCGATTCGGTGGGGTGTTGAAATTGTCTGAATAACAGTAAGTTTTTTATTTGAATATTGAGATAATTGGATAATAAACTCGGAAAAGCATTTGTCCTACAAAATGGATGATATGACTGGCACGTCCTCCACTCCGAATATGTCCAAATAACGACGTCATAGAAATTAATAATAACCAGCTGATTTTTTATATGCAGCTTAGTAAATATTTGTACAATGAAATGGCCACATAGTCCTACAAATTTAGTGGTATGTTTTCCCAGTCCTACGCTTACAAGTTGTCCATTCCACGGTAACACTTCTTTCATTAATAACTGTAGGACAAAGATAACACGTCTTAAGTTAATGCATTCTTTGCCTAAATCAAGCAGTGTCCTACAAAAAAATGGGTATGTATCGCTAGTCCTACAAGAATATTGAAAACAACATTATTTCGTTTTATTAAAATATATTTTCATTCGGATTCCGATGTCGACGCTTCATCAGTGTCATCTGGAACGTCATCATCTTCGTCATCGCAATCGTCAGAATATATGACATCTGATTCTGTAACAAAATAATTGTGAAAATTAACAAATTGCAGCATAATCATCAATACGTAAGAAAAGTAATAATATATTACCTTGAACATCAGAAGACAATTCTCCAAAAGAAGGACTGCGCGGGCCATCAAACCAATAATAATGGTATTTGCCATTAATTAATGCCCATCCACAATTTTCTGGACTTTTTTCGGTGGGCTGCGCATGTGTGCATTACACCATATACTGCAGATGTGTGATGTTCGTTTCATGTACTGCAATAGCTCCTGTTTGGTTGGCGGTAGAACTGAGGGATCGTAACCAACAACTTTTATTTTTACAATCTTCTCGTCTTGATTGTTGCATTTGTAGCCTTTTTCAAACAATGGTATGCTCCATCTGAGCACAACGTCACAACGTTTCCAAGAAAATGTATGGGAAATTTTTATTTTATTTTTTTCTTATTTGTTACAATCTTGTACTGCACAATTAACCATTTTAAAAGATTTCCTTTGCTTAACTTCTATTAAATATGCAGTTAAAAACTCAATCCGATTTATTCGCTTACGATTTCTTCACATCTATGAAAATTTTTTCAACTGATGACGCAATGAAAAAAGAAAAAACGTTTCTCTCATACTGAAATGGAGCATACCTTCTTACTGTTTATATCATGATATATACATACATGCTATAAAATTTGTGACCTTTTTGTTTTACGTTCTTCATTCAATTTTGTACAGAGACAGTATCGAACGTGTCGAACGCTCTTTTATACTCTCTCTTAAAAGTGTCTATGTTAGAAAAGTGTTTTTTCGTTGTTATTTATTCTTTTTTATACCCTAGATGAAATCTATTGGGTATACTATGATTGTCATTCCGTTTGTAACTCACTGAAATAATTTTTATAGAGCAAAATCGATTGGACACTTTTTGCATGTCCGTCCGTCGCATTGACTTATAACAATGGACTGAGCGATTTGCTATTTCATGTGGCACAAATATTTTGTTTCTGTATATCACCGTTAGAACACCCTTTAAAACGTTTATTACATAAAAAACATGTAAAACTCAACCAATCAGATGAAATTTTACATCCGTAAATCGAATTAAATTAAAAAAATATATTTTCTTTTGCCCAAGTGATATTTAAATCGCTTATAAGGAATTAAACTGATTTCGACTTTAATTTTCAAAAGTTATTCTTACCTGAATCCTGCGTATGCGCAAGAGAGACGGAGCATGGTAAACACTATCTTTACCTTATTCTTTCTGATGTGATTGCATCTGCAGCCAACATGAAAACATCAAATGGCATAAGGAAACATTCAGTAAGCAATATTTTATGCTGGTAGCTCCAACTCTGCCATAGGGCGAAAGAGAAAACTTTAAAACTTGTGCCATTCTTTTCTTTCCTATAGGAAAGTCAGTGTTCCGTGCGTCTGTCCGTCTGTGCGCACGATAACTCGAGAACGCGTATACTTAGAGAACTGAAATTTTGTACACGGACTTTAAAAAAAAAGTAAAATTACTTTCGAAAAGGAGACAAATCGGGCAACTCCTTCGTAAGTTTGCCATACAAAAATTTCGTTTTCCACTATATATTTGGACACTGCCTGAGAACGCATCGACATAATCAGCTGAAATTTGGTACATGGTGCTTTTATGGTAGTTTGCAAATAACAATTCAAAAATGGAATAAATCGGATAACCCCTTCTTGTTGTTATCATATAATAATTTAGGTTTTTTACGTATACTGTGAAAACGATCAGTCCTAGACAATTTTATTGTACTAAAAACTTCTTCAGAATACGAAATCCTATAAAATTGGTTATAATCGTTGTTTCTACCTGACAAAGCGTTCTAGAATTATAATCGAAAAACCACTTCAAAAATCAAATTTGCACGGAAGGGTGACAATACAAAATTTCATAAGTGTATTCATCAAGAGTATCATAAGAATTGGTCTTAAACCAATTCTAGCTTTTTACTTGTTTTCTTTTAATATTAACCCAATATTTTCCGATTGGCCTTACATAGCTCCGGACAATTTGGACGATTCGCTTCCTTGGATACTACAGGTATGCATTGGGCATCGTAAAAATCTCTCACTTTTCTACCGAAGTGGAAAGATGATGCATCGTGCTTTCTAAAGAATGGAAGAAGACGCTTCTGAAGACACTCCTTAATGTACACATCTATGTTGATTGTGCCTGTTGTTACGAAAGTGAGGATTTCTGACCGCACGTGCATATTGCTTCACAAATTAAATATTTACTGAGAAATTTGGTGTACCGATGATTCTTAAATATGGAATCTGGTCTGTGTCATCGTTGGTTTTTACACATGAAATTCCTATCCCGGAAGTTGGTTGAAGTCCACTTCCATCTAACTTTCATCATCCATAATGCAACAGTCGAATTTCGTTAGGAAATTTACAATATCCGACTCCTGAATTTTGAAAATTATTTCTTTTCTGGTGTTCTGTTCGGTGTTTTCTTAATATGGAAACATCGTAGACATTCTCTTTTCTTTAGCAGATAACGTTCCAGCCTTTTCAGCCATATCTCTCAACAACATGTTGGGATTTCGTTTAAAATTGTCTATCGCGGACCATCTCTGGACACTAAAAGATTCCCGCAATTTACTGAGAACATTTTGAATGATCGTCCTCGAGATTTTCAGTTTTTTTTGCTAAAGCACATTAAGACATACATATATATTCCGATTTTCCATAAGTGTGGAAAGTATTAATTTCCGACGTTTTTTAGTTTAATTAGATGTCTTCTCTTTTCTTCTTTCCGCTCTTTGGTTTGGAGGCTGTTCACTTCACGTGATTCTGTTGGTTATTTTACCTACAACTGCTGCGCCACATCAGCTGTAATAAATCTCCCAATAGTTTATTATTGAGTTTTGGAGGGACTGCAAGGGAGAAAGGATTGTATATGTTTAGGGAGTTCTTTTTAGAAAGATAAGAACTGGAAAATTCCTTTGTTGGCAAGCTTAGTGTCATAAGAGCTTATTCTACCTTAAGGAGGTAAATGTTTCTAGTATCGAGCTGTGCCAAAGCAAGGGTGACAGGTATTTGCCGGTATGAGAAAACCGGGAAAATTGTTTATCTGTGGGTTTTGGCTGAATAGGGATTCTCTCGACTTATTTCTCCGCTAGATCAAATAGATACCACTTGATCCTTTGAAAGCTCTAAGAATCTTTCTTTCGAGTTTACTAAGGTGATCCATATAAGTGCGAGAGATTGTATGCCATATGGGAAAGGAGTAAGTAATGGCAGGCCTTAATATTTCTACATTGAAGATTTGTCTGGGTTGTGAGTCCGTTCCGGACATTATTTATATGACTTATGAGGATGTACGGGAAATTGGCTTTGCTAATACTTGCTTTTGCATGATAATTGAATCATAGAGGTTCATAAAAATTGACCCCTAGATATTTCGCTTTTTGTGTGTACTTTCTTTTCCCCCATTGTAGACGGCCGTAAATCTTTTGGATTTAGCGACGTGGCTATTTCGTCCAGCGCTAGATTTCCGAATAAAGATAAGTTCAGACTTTTAGAAGTTAATTTTGATCCCCCCCCCCTTTTTTTGTGATAGGAGCTCAGTTTGTTGACATGCAGATTGAGTTTATAGACCACCAAAACCGGCAACGAGCTTAGACGTATGTGAAGAAGTCATCTGAAAAGAGGAGAGTTGTGCCGCTTTCATTTTGAGGATATTCTAAGGTGTATTGATTGAAGAGTATGGGGCCTAATATGGAGCAGTAGGTAAGTAATGCGGGTTCTGGCCTAAAATCCCATATTATTTCTTATGAAGGTCCTAATTTACTTTGCAGCTATCTCGCTCGCACATATCAGCCGTCTCTATCTCACACCCACACATGATGCGGGTGTGACGTCATTGGTGTACCCCCACCCGAGGCGAATCACACACACACACACACGAATCTTAGGTAAATGAAAATAGAAAATTGAATTTGATTAGATAAATGTACAACTACTATAAACAAGCTAAACGCAAACCAGATTACCCGGTGATCAAAAACTATTATAGGCATTCGCAAACTTTGCTCAACATGTATAATTTGCATGACGTAAAACCCGCTTTACGGTTTAATTATTAAGCATTATTCACTTTTGCTTCTTCGTTGCCGACGTAAGTAGCTGCCATTTTTATTACACTACAAAATAAGAATAAAAAATGCATTGAATAGAATAGAATAGAATAGCATTTATTAAAAAACCTCAGCTTACGCTACGTCACAAACGTTAGGTACATCGAGTTTGAAATAGATAATAGTATTAAATCGAATGAAAACAAAAGCTTAGAAGAACAACAAAAGTTCAGCGAGCAAACTCATTGCAGTAGAAATTATCAAGTAATTGAGGTAATAACGACATAACAAAATCAGATTACATAAAGTAAGATTAAAGTATAAAGTATAATACTAAATAATGTATAAAACGTTAAATACAAAGGTATTAAATAATAGATTATAGAGCTATAAAAATAACGATAAATCAGAGCAGGGTATCCCAAAAAACTTCTATACTTCTCCTCATTTACTCCATCCATCTCTTCTATTTTTTACCTTTTTTCCTCTTCTCTTCTCTCCATCCTCATTACTTCTCCTTTTAAGAACGAGCGTTGAGGGTTAATAGTGAATTTACCAGGGGGAATAGATTGAGAAGAGCAACCTACGTGGGAAGCAGGTGTTGAATCACACAAGTTTTGTTGAGAAGCTAGTGTCAAAAGTTGTTGCCCTAAAGCGAGCGTGAATCGATCGTATTGGAAATTGGAAGAGACGTCCGCAGACTGCCTGTATATATATGTTTTCCTGTGTCTGGTTAAGATATGTAGAATAAAGTTGGCTCGTTTAAGTTTCAGGGCTAGGTGGAGAAGTTCAAGCTCATCCGTGTCCAAATCTTCGTTAACAAAGACTCTTGCATCAGAGCTGCCAGGAATAATGGAGTTAAGTGTAATTGGCTGCGAACGAAGTTGCTTGATGTAAGCCTGAAAGAACGCGGCACAGTCTTCTTCCTTGAAGAAACGAATAAAGCCTTTAGGTTTCCTGAGTTGGGGTTGCAAGGAGGATGGGGGGCGTCTGAAGGACTCCGCCTTCTCAATGGTTTTGTGAAAGCTCTGGTGAAGACCCACACTGGCGCATAAAGCTGGCAGCAGATGCTCACAAGTGCTAAAACTAGCTTCAGGAATATTACTGAGAATTAATGTGCGCCTCTTAGTACTAATCCGAGAGTAAGATTTGAGTATTTCAACGTCTTTACTAATCCTCAAGAGAGCGTGTGATTTGTTGTGATCAAGATCTTTGCTAAGCTTCAGGATTTCAGAGTGGAGTGAAAGGATACCACTGGACAGCGAATCAATCTTTGTATTTAGCTCGACAAGTGATGTTTGTGAGAAAGCACCAATCTTGCTATTCTTGCCTGGGACAACCGGGGCCACAGAGTTACAATTTGACAATTTGGCACTCTTGTTTTGATAAACAGTTAAATAATCTACCACAGAGATATTGACACAGGCCGAGTGAAACATGCTCGAACAAGCATCACAGGTTATCCAGGCGACAGTCTTCTCATTGCCAACCTTAATCGGCTCGACCTCAGCGCATACACTACAACAAAAATCACTAAGGCCGGGGGCATCCTTGGCTTTAGCCTTAAGTAATTTTTTTCCTTTTGAAACAACTTTTTTCTTATGTTGTTTAGTAGTTTTGTTAGATGTTGTGCGTTCTTCATTCTTTTTTCCCTCCAACAAATATATATCTTCTTCTAGTGATGATTCTAAAGCAATTAATTCATCATCATCTGTCAGGACCTCTTCGTCGGATATTGTTTCATCTTCAAGAAGACCTGTTTGCAGCCGCTCCTGTAATTCAGCTTTATTCCCTACTGTGAATAAGCCACGATGTTTTAACTCCCTCCTTAGGTCAGCAACCTTTATTTTCAACACATCGGTTTCAGACATGATTTTTATTTTATATCCTCTTCTGGTGTACGTGCAATGCTGTTCCCAAGAAAATAGTCAACATAATTTTGAAGAACAGAATAGTGTTTTGTTATACAAACAGCACACTAATATTATACAAATATGTTCTTGCTGGAGTTTTCTCGACAGAGTTTTAGCAAATGCGGAAAATAAATCAAATTAAAAAAGAAAAAAAAGTAAATTAAATTAAATTGCGAAGGTTAATAGCAAACCACATCTTTATAATCACGTTGCTGCTGCTTCACCCAATTAAATTCGCATAATAGAGCAAATTGCGACGGTATTACTACCATGCGTAGGAATGGGAGATCAATGATCTTTAATTATATGTGTAGAAAGATAGGAAGGGGTAAATACAAACAAAAACGGTTTGTAAGAAAAACAAAATCTTTTTTTTTTCAGTATTATGTAAATTTAATTGGGGGAACGAAGTAGAGTAGCAGGATCACATAATTTAAACGTGCTCATAAAGATGTGGCATTCAAAGCGTACATCGATTCACTCAATACAATTAATATGGCTCACCTTTCGCCTTCAGTTCACAGTTCAAGTTTACTAAATTATCAAACTGTTTACATACCGACAAATTTTTTTGTATTTCTTACAGAAAGAATTAGTATCTGGATTCTGTTCGTGTTTATACCATCAAACTTATGCCACATAAGGGAATTATGCTGCATAAGTTACTGCGGTCTAAACGTAGCGAATGTTTTATATCAGTCGAAACCCGATATAAAATGTTAGTCCCTCTCTAGCCAACCTACTTCAAACGATGCCAAGTCCAAAACAGATCGAGACAAGTCAAGTCAAGTCAAGTCACGTGTGTTTTGCGCCGATGTTTATTTTCTTTGTCGTCATTTCCCTCGATGTTCACGTTATCGTCTTCTTTTTTTTTCCCTTGGGGCTCATCTTTAGCCCTCAGTCCGATTTGATGTCGTCTCTTGTCCTCATGTTGATAGTTGTCCTTAGTATTTGTTGAAACTTTTCATTTCGCTGTCTTTTCTTTCTCCACGGATGATCAGCCATGCTATGTGTCATTCTCTCTTAGGAGTTAGTTGTTAGTGGGATGGCTGGAATAGGAGAAAAGGAGGGATAGGAGGTGGATAGTTTGGATAATTTAGGATTCGATGGTTCCTAAAAAAATTGGCGTGCTTCAGAGACACTCTCTGAGTAAACGTGGCACGAAGTGACTACCCGCGGTAGTAATCACCTTTGTGGTCGTAGAAACTTAATCTACCATCATGTAGATGGTAGATATTTCTAGCCTCGGGCACTGTTAAGAGCAGGGGTGAAAGGTATTTAAATGTTGCTGGTGCGAGAAGGTCCGGCAGGTTATTTATAACTGGGTTCGGGTGGTTAGGAACTTTGTCGACTTGTTTGTATGCAAGTTCGAAGAGATACTCCTTTATTGGGGTGATGTTGGCTGCTTCGTAAATTACCCTGTTTGGGAAGTGTTTACCGTTACTTCTTCTATGGAGCCCTGTGCACGCTCTTAAGATTTTCCTTTCGAGTATGCTGAGGCTTTCCATGTAGGTAGGAGAGTTTGTGTGCCATATGGGGAAACAATAGGTGATTATTGGCCTGATAAGTTGCTTATAGAGCAACAGTTTTGTGTTTATCGAGAGTCCGTCCCTGACGTATATTAAAGGGCTGAGTAGGCTGTAGGCGTAGTTGGCTTTTCTAATGACTGCTTTGGCATGGCGATTGAATCGCAGCAGCGTGTTGAAATTAACACCCAAATACTTGGCATTATCTGTATGCTTGATTATTCCCCCATTATAGGTGGCTTCTATTTGTTTCGATTTTTTGGGTTGCAAGTTTCGACCCGTAAAGGGTCTCCGAATGCAGATCAATTCAGATTTCTGAACGTTTATTTTGATCCCCCATTTTTTGTGGTAGGTATCGAGTTTTTGGAGTTGTTGGTTGACTTTTTTCATAGCCAGAATCGGGCAGCGAGATTGGGCGTACGTGAGAGAGTCATCTGCATAAAGAAGTGACGTGCCATTTTCATTGGGGGGTTGGTCAGAAGTGTATAGATTGAAGAGAATTGGGCCTAATATGGAGCCTTGGGGGACGCCGGCTTCTACTACCTTGAGTGGTGATTTGTGATTTTCAAGCTCCACGTAAAATTTTCTTGAACTAAGAAAACTGTGGATTAATCTGGTTAGGTGGGTGGGAAATCCGAATTGATTTAATTTGTAGGTAAGCCCTGCTGTCCATACTGAGTCGAAAGCCTTCTCAACATCAAGGAAGCAGCCTACAATGCACTCGTTTTTGTTCAGAGCGTTGGTGGCATCAGTGTGCAATTTGAGTAATGGGTGGAGTGTGGAGTGCTTTGGCTTGAAGCCGAATTGAGATTCCTGTTGGATGTTTTTGTCTTCACAAGTGTTGAGGACTTGTTGTTTTATGACCTTTTCAAAGAGCTTACCCAAGTTTGAGATCAGTGATATCGGTCTGAATTCTTTTATGTCTTTAGACGAAGTTTTCTTTGGAATGGGAAAGATACGTGAGATTTTCCAATTTTCTGGGAAGTAGCTGTTATTTATGCAGTTATTGAAGACCATTGACAGGAAGTCCAGAGCTATGGGAGGTAGTTTTTTTATAACTGCATTAGAAATTTTGTCTGGACCACTAGATTTCTTACCGTTTATTGTCTTTGTTAAGACGAACAGTTCGAGAGGGTTGGTAAAGATGCCTTGTTGTTCGGGGTAAATTGCTGGATTGTCCATGCTGAAAAAAGTTTGTGGCAAGGTCTCGTGTGCTAGGAAGGTGTTCACATTTCTGTCGACCTCTGAGGAAAAGGAAGGGCTACTAAGTTCTGAGTTATCCTTGAAGGTATTTTGGAAGTATGAAGCAAACGAATCACACTTTTCCTGAGGTAGAATTAGTTTCTCTTGGCTATTGGTAATAACTTTGGGGAGTTTTGGCTTCCTGGAACAGACTTTGTTTATGTTTTCAAAAGTCTGTGGGCCTGGCTTGATCTTCTCCAGTTTTTTCCTAAACTGTTCATCGCAGAACATTTTAGTTTGCTCATCAATGATTATTGATAAGCACTTAACTTGGGATAACACAGATTGATACGCCTGGTTTTGAAAATTGAGCGTTCTGTGGTAGATGCGGTTCATGATTTTCCGCAGTTTCTGCCGGTACTTGTACAAGCTTTGAAGGCTAGCCGGGAGATTTTTGAATGTGTAGTTTTTTGTGGGAACAGGTTTTGAAAAGAATTCTATGTTGCTTTGCAAGCAATTTGTGAAGAGCTCAATTTGTGAGTCGATTTCGGAGTTTTCGAGGTTTCTGTTATTGGCAGGAAGGTTGCCTTGATACAGGGTGGTCAATCTGTCCTGGAAATCGTTCCAATTGACATCTGTTAGAGTGGTGGAGGTGCGTAGGGCCATGGTCAGTATCCTCACTGGCGTGTTTGGTTTGATGGTTAGCTCTATGGCAAGGTGGTCGGATGGCGCATGGTGCGTAGTGCAATTGAAATTTATTATTTGTGGAAGTAGGCTTATCATGCTTGAAGAAACAAGATAGAAATCGATGTATGAGCCAGAACGCGGAAAGGTTGGGGTGCTTGGGGAGACCACAATGAAGTCATGATTAGCTTGGTTTCTATCTATCTAGTTAGCTATGACCCTTCCAGCTGATGTTTCAACTGGGTCATTCCACTTTTGGTGTCTGGCGTTAAAATCTCCTCCAATAACCGTGTAGGTATACTCTTTGGAGATATTGTTGAGTGAGTTGAGGTTTCTCTTTATTTGTGCTGACCGAGCACCACATCTGTTGTAAATAGAGATGAGAAGGAGAGTTTCCTGTGAAGCTAGTGAGACTTTTACTGCCGTGCACTCCATGTTGCAGAGCGGTCTAAGCCTTACTTCTTCATATTTGAGCCCATCCCTAATTAGTATTGGGTACCAAGGGATGATTCCGTCTTATCAGAGCGGATGGTCGAGAATTTCTCGAAATCAAGTTTGTGCCTAGGGTTAAGATGTGTCTCTGAGAGGAGCACGAAGTTGGGTTTCTGTTCCGCTAGGAACGAATTCAGGGCTATTCTTTTATTGTGCCTCGCAAGTGAATTGCAGTTTAGTGCAATTATCTTCAATTTGCTTATTTCCCTAGACATAGGCCGAAAGCAAATTGAAGATAAGCGCTTTGGCGTTCCGCAATGGAAGAAAGTTTCCTATATTGAGGAATGAAATTGTTTATTTTGACCATGAGGGTGAACAGATCACATCCGAAGAGGACTTTCGCTTCTTGTGTGCAGAAATTATCTGCCTCATTTTGTGAGATCCTTGGGGCCTGGGATACCCTAGGAGCTCGTGGAGCTGGTTTAGGTACCACCTGTATTTGTTGGGGTTTTCTTGTGTTAGTGTTAGTGTTAGAGTTAGTAATTTGAGCAAATGACAAACCTGGCTTGATATAGTTCCTCACTGATTCCCTGGCGAATACTTCCTTCTGCTTCTGTTGCTCTCTCCGCCTGTTTTTCACTGTTTTCACTTCCTTGTATTTCGGGCATCCTCTGTAATTGGCTGGGTGTCCCTCCTTCTCACAATTCACGCAGTATGGCTTCGAGTTCTTGTCATTTTTGATCCTTGCGCATTCTCCAGGTCCATGTTTGTCGTTGCACTTTACGCATCTATAAATCTGTGCACAATTGCTGGCTACGTGTCCAAAGCGTTGACATCTTTTGCACTGTGACACACCACTGGTGATGTGCTTCTCCCAGTGGACAATCTGGTGTAAGAGCCTATTTACTTTAATTATTTCGCTCACGTCGTATTTTGCGTCGAACGTTATAATGAATCTATCCAGCTTCTTTCCTGTTGCCTTGCTGCGTCCAGTTTCCAGCTTTGACACATTCTTTATGGTATAACCTTGCAGCTGTTCCTCCAGTGCGGCTTTTACTTCTGCTTCCTCAAAAGTATGCTGAAATCCCTTCAGCACCAATGTGGTTTTCCTCTCCCCTTTAGGGGTGAAGGTGTAGGACTCCACCTTGACCTGATTTAGCAATTTGAATAAAATTTGCCTGTCTTCCTCAGTCATCGGCTTGAAGGTGCACTTATTGCCAGCACCTGTCTTCACGAAGAATTTTGGCCTTGATTCTAGTGTATTCAGTGCTTTATTGAATTCCTTGTAATTCAGGCCATGTGTGATTATCGGCGGTGGTTTGCTGAGCTTCTCCTCAGGCTTTACTTGATTCTGCTTAGGGGGAATCGTGAAAGGGTTTACTACTGTGTCTAGCGCCTGGTAGTAATTGTTGTTTTTTCGTGGGTCTCCTGACTTGGACTTTTTCAACTCCTCTAGTTTTGGGGGGTCCTTTTTTAGTCTTCGTTTTCCTCCAACTACTTGGTAGTCACTCTCATCAGTTGTCTTCTCATCAGTGGTGTCTTCATTGGTTGTGGACTCTTCATCCTCTGACATGTCTTCTGTGTCCATTTCCTTAGATTTTTCTTGAACTCCGCTTCCCGACGGAACTTGGTATTTCCCTTGTAGCATTCGCTTTACCAGGGATTCTATTATGTCGTCTGGGATATTATTAATGTTACTTGATGTGAATACATCAAGCACATTGGCTTTTGCTGCGTTTAGAATGCCATTATCATTCACTTTTGTTTTTATTATTTGTTAAAAACACTAATTTCACTGGAGTCTTTATCTCACTTTTATTAATATTTTACGTGTCTATTTCACTTATTTATATGGAACACCGAAAATGCCGTCGGCAAATTGTCTTTCCTTCTTTGTTCCTTCTGCACATTAACACACAATTGTCATTTATTAAAAACAAAATGTCCACTTTCCCACTAACACACGCGCATGTTAAGCGGAATGCCGTCGGTGAAAATGCACTTTGTAATTTTTTTTTTGTTTTTCCTTTGAACTGGTTTATTACCTTCTGAGGTGGAGTTGCTTCCTTGCTTGTTCAGCATCGAATGACAGATCGAGACGAGCCGACTTGTGGTTTATATAGCCCTTGCTTACACACAACGCGAGTGATAGAGTAGCAGAGGCGCATGATCACAAGAATTACCAGTGCATCTGTGAACTTACGGTACTAGCGTAACTCCCGGAATATACAAGCCATGAACATAGTCTGAAAAAGAGAGTGGCGGGCCGGTTAGTAGGCGGACATCACAGTTTTCTTGCTTAGTCTTACTGCAGGAGTTTTTCGTATAAAATTAACTTATATTTTTTTCAAACGCCATAATTTCCATACAATTGTTCTAGTTGCTATTTTTTTTACAACCATTAGAAAAAAAACATTTGGCTGCAATTTGTTTTAACTTCAGTTTTCTATAGAAGCGATAGTTTTAGGCTTTAGGACCTGTTTAAGATGAAATCTTAGTTTTTCCTCCATGATGAATACAAAACAAGTGAGAGTGAGCTCTTACTGCCTGGGTGTAGCCGGCCCGTTAAAGCCTTTTAATGTGTTGGTGTCATCGTCAACTTAATGGCTTGTATCTAACGGGGGTTACGGTACTAGTGACAAAATCTACATAGCAACGTACAAAAATGCATAGCAACAATAACTTTATAGCAACACGTGCTGCTATGATAAATGAATACAAAAATTCTGCTTGCCATGAAGAGAAGATCCTGTTCGTCAATGATGAAATCAACTGCAATTTGATTTCCTCGAATTGATTGTGTATGTGCAATGAGTGGCAATCCAAAGTGACAAACATATGGCTTTGGTGAATAGATTTCCTGTTTTTGTAAAAGGTCCATGAAACCTTTGATGCTTTATGATTATTATGCTTTCTCTTCAGGATATGGCTATATGGCACTACTCACTTAAATTGTCTCACTCGTTTATATATACAATATTTACATCCACGCACGTGTGCATGAAATGCCGTCGGCAAAAGGCGAATTATATTTTTAAGGCCTTTTCCGATTTTTACCGTTGTTTACTCATTCAGTTGTTGATTCGACGTGCTACTACCTTGGCTGTCAGAGTTGCTTCAATCATCAGAATGGCCTACAATGGCCTGTAATTACAACTGCACACCTTTTTATAGATGCAATCTTCCCTAATCTTGTTTTCCTGATGATTAGTAATGGGAGGGAATAGTTAGCGGTTTTAAATATCAGTTGAGTTTCCACAAAATTTCACAACCATTAGTATTCATTCTATCCTGCTATTTGCATATAAATCAACGTAATGGATGGATTCATTAATCTGACAAGCATTTTTCTCATAGTAGGTACCCACTCTTTGTATTTACTTATAAGTAAATTTCTTCGTGCAATATTCATCTTTAAATAGGACACGAGGATAGGGATATATGTTTTTAACTTTATTTTTAATTTAACTAAAAGACCCCCTCCAAGAGAACCATTTTATGATGAACACACAAAAATATCTTACAGACACATACGCACTTAAGAATTTTAAAAGATAAATTTAAAAACGAATCGAAGAAAGCATGACTTTTCAACATAAACAATTCTTTCTACATCAACATACTACGGCCCATCAGGAATATTTACGAAACACTTCTGGAATATTTTTTTGAAAAGCTTGTACATACAACACTTCCTTGATATTGACTTAATGTGCTGTCATTATTTTCTTATTTTTTCTCTGATGTTTGCTCGATGTGGCTGAGTGCTTTTTAGAAATTGCTGCTCAGTTATTTACAATGTCCTCATCAGCAGTAGAGAAAGTGGTTTCATCAAGCATAGTTTACACATATGTTTTGTTATGTATTGCGGTAAGACGTGTTGGAAAATATAAAAATGCAGAAATGGATTTGGATATTAAAAATCGCTTGATTTTTTTAAAAAGACTCCATTAACGGCGTTGCCATATTTATTAAAATAATGGTCGTAAGATATAACTGTACTATTTTGCCAACTCCCCTTTGCACTGGGGACACCTATGAACCGGTTATCCAGTACCCTAACTCCTTATAATCTCAGTGCTCATTGCAACAATACATTTCCCATGAATGTCAAAGGGGCAGGAGGCGGAGCCTAATCTCCATTGCTCCCTTTAGTGTTGTTCGGACACCTCATAAAATCAAGTGAGTCGTTCTTTTTCTAGAGCACTGCAAGGATGGATATCCCATTTCTTAGGAAAAGTTTTCTCGCAAGCATATAGCGCGCAATGACCTCATTCAAATTAATTTTTGAGTTCAATTTAGAGTATAGTGTCACTTTTAGGTATTTGGGTTCAGTTCTAAAATCGAATTGGATGTTACCCAGTTTTGGGAGAAAAAAGTCGGGATAACTCTTCTCATTCTGAGATTAAATCCCAGGGAACAATTTATAAGTCAGTTAGGAAGCTTTCGCAGTCTTCTTTCGGTTAGCTCACCGATCATAGATAAGGACTTTACCCGAGACAAGGATGAATACATCGTTACCATATGCTACCGCGTTTATTCCCTCCCTTTGTAAAGATATGAGAATTCCACCAATTCACCAATAACCAAAGTCGAAATTAAAGTAACCTACCTTGTGAAGTCTCGATACACACTTGCTAACTTTACTTTTTCCAAGCTCTGCATTTATTAGACGGTTATTGAGTATTGAGTCTCAATCCACCTGCGAATATAGGATTTGATTTGACCTCTAGACCACTCAGTATACGACCGTATAATGACTTTTCATCCTAAGCTACATCAAATTTTTCCAACCTTCGCGTTCAATGAAAACTTCCTTCTCATATAAAAATAGTCAATAAATGGAAACCTACATCAGATAGAGAAAGCAAGACAAAGAATTGGAGAGGGATGGGGGGGGGGGTGTGTTAGAGAGTTGTTGATTATTCAAAGTTTGTTTTACCTCTGCTGAATAAATAAATTTCTGTATTTCTTGTAAATTTATTGCTGCGCTTAATTCTGCAATTATATATGTATTTACTTTAGACTAATCTATTTGCGATTATGTCTACTTGAAAGTATCCTCTTAAGGCAGATCAAAGGAAAACTTTCTTAAAAGACAAGATCCAATCATGCGAACTAAACCAATTTAAATTATGATAATCCTTTATATTCTGTCGGATATCTTGGGGACAATAGCTGTCTGTTCGCAGCTAAAGCAAACCTTTCTTTTCAAATATCTCTGAGCATGTCTCTGTTATGAGATATCAACATTTATCTTTGAATTAATTGGATGAAATCTTTACGTTAAATTTTATTATTATTTTTCTTTTTTTTATATTCAGGCAACTCATCTCGTGCTACACAAAAGCGCTCTCGAATGCTAATTCAGAGACGAAGAAAATGTGAAGCAGGCTTAATATCTTTAAAAAAAAATTTTTGCTTTATTCGGTTCACAATAATCGAATTTTCCCTAGTTACCCATAATAGGCACTAATGAAGTCAATTTATGGAACGGTTTTTTTCATCTTTTTTTTTTTAGTTCACAAAACGCGAATCGATGCCATCTTGTTTGAGGAGGCCTCCGATTGTGGGCCTTGCAATTAAATCTCGGCTGGAGATTTCCAGAAAAGAGATTATGTCATTTAAGGCTGCGGATAAGTGAATACACAATATTGTGCGTTAGACAGGGATGAACTGGGAGACTAATTTCCACATTATGAATGCCTTTTTTCATCCGATTAGATATTATGAAAAGGCGCGGATGAATAATTCCAAAAAGGATGGATCGGAAAGAGGGTGCAATATAGACCATGAAAGGGGGGAAGGGAAGCTAGAAACAACCTTGCACAAAATTTACAGCAGACTATAGAGGGTGCTCTCGTAAAATATTTCATAAATGGAGACGAAGAAAGTTTCCTTTGAATGAACCAACGAACGAACAGAGCATAAGCTCCTTTTTACCTTTACTACCTATAGCTCCTTTGCTGTGAAAAATTAATTAGGAGCAGAGAAAAGGTCTTAAAAGGAGCCCTGAGCAAAAGAACACATAAAGAAGAGTGATAGAGTCCAGAATTTACAAGTTACATACACACATTCATATATACCTTGAAGACAGGGAAAATGGAAATTTTCTCGTTTTAGTATCTTTGCTGTAAGTTGCCGAAGTTCAGAAGCTCTTAGGGCTTGAAAATGGAATTCACCACCCGTCCTAAAAATTTCATCAACAGAGCATCTATTTTAGTCTTGTTTGCCATGGTGGATGAGGACATTTGCGAAGACATAGATACCTAAATCTATACATCTGCCTATACCCATCACTAGTCACACTGTCAACTTCATTATGAAACAGGTGTAAAAATTAATCGAATTCCTGAACTACTGAATTCTGGATCATGTTTCTTTGTTTTTATAAAGCTTTAATTTTTCCAAAAGTAAAACAAAAAAGATAAAGAAAACTTTCATTTAGTTTTAGCCGTGTGTAAAACATACTTATGTAAGTACATAAATACGGACACCTGCTCTTTCTTGCCCAGCACTTAATTAAAATTTTAACAAGCATTCGACTAACTATAAGAAATCTTTAAAAAGGTGTTGAAAAATAAAAGAAATGTTGAAATAAAGTTGAGTTCGAAAGATTTACAAGTTTTTGAACATAGTACTTCCTTGATAATCCCTGTTATGGTATAACCCCCCCCCCCCCCCCCCCCCACTCATTTAAAAGTGCCGTATTCTCTTTAGGTTTAACTACTTTTTTGGGTAATTAAGCTCAGGAGTCTAGTGTTAATCGTGTTCGCGGATAACCAGTGTCTTAGTTTTTTAACGCGTATATTCTTTAGGAGGGGCCTTTCCATTCAAATACAACATATACATGGGTAAGATTGGTGAAAACATATTGTAATCCATAAAACAAGCTTCTTTTATCCAATCTGAAAAGGAAAAAATCTTTGGGATATTAACTAAGAAAATGCGAGTTTTCGTTTGCAAGAACTGACTTTAATTACGCTTTAAAAAAACACCCCCTTTTATAAAACTGTCCAAATTCTCAAACTTTACTTAATATACACCAAAATTCTAGAATTACAATTTTTTTATTGTAGATATTTAATGAAACCAAATTTTATTCAAATTCAACTAATTCGTATAAGTTGCTATATTAAAATTTGGACAACGCTTAAACCGTTGACCGATTTCAAATGTTTTTTTTTTTGTGTATTATAATATATCTGTCTCACTCACACTTAATGCAATGATTCTCCGTCTCACTCAAACTAGAATATTAAAGTTACGGTCTTAACGGAAGCTTTGGGTACACTAGAATCATTTTTAGTAGGTGAAAAGAAATTTTTCGAAACTGGGTTTCTTGAAGTAATTTTTTTTTCCGTAATCTAAGAAATAATGTAGTATTATACCATTTTAGAATCCCTATTAAATGCGTAAACTTTTAAAGTTACTTGCCAAACTGGCGTAGCACATTTTTTTTTTCATTACAGTCAGTTAAAGTTGGGTGAAATATTAATTTTCTATTATTGGTTCGGCAAAATGTGAAATTTTCGAAACCCGAGATAATATTCTATAAGTCAGTCGAGACCCGGCGTAAAATGTTATCCTATCTTCAGTCGAGACCCGACATAAGATGTGTTAATGATGTTAATGAAATGATTATAAGTAAAAGAATATCTCAGTCGAGACCCGAGATAATATTCTTTAAGTCAGTCGAGACCCGGCTTAAAGTGTTATCTTGTCTTCAGTCGAGACCCGAAAAAAGATGCGTTTATTTCCGTCCAGACCAGAAATAATTATTAATAAAAAATTATCTTAGTCGAGACCCGAGATAATACTCTTTAAGTCAGTCCAGACCCGGCTTAAAGTGTTATCTAATCTTCAGTCGAGACCAGAAATAAGATGTGTTTATTTCCGTCGAGACTAGAAATGATTATTCGTAAAAGATTATCTCAGTCGAGACCCCAGATAATATTCTTTAAGTCAGTCTAGACCCGAAATAAGATGTGTTTATTTCCGTCCATACCAGAAATGATTATCTCAATCGAGACCCGAGGAAATATTCTTTGAGCAAGTCAAGACCCGGCTTAAAGTCATATCTGATATTCAGTCGAGACCCGAAATAAGATGTGCTTATTTCCGTCGAGACCAGAAATGATTATTAGTAAAAGATTATCTCAGTCAAGACCCGAGATAATATTCTTTAAGTCAATCGAGACCCGGGTTAAAGTGTTGTCTTATCTTCAATCGAGACCCGAAATAAGATGTGTTTGTTTCCGTCGAAACCAGAAATGATTATTAGTAGTTGATATACCAGTTGAAAATTCGGTATAAGTGTTAATAATTAAGATATCAGTCGATTCCCGATATAAATGTTAGTCCCTAACAAGCCAAAAGACAACTTACCCCAAGCGATGCCAAGTAGAAACAGAGGTCGAGATCAGTCAGCTTGTCATTTATATAGCCCTTGCTTGCACACGACCCCACTGATAGAATAGTAGAGGTGCTTGATAACAAGAATTGGCAATCCATCTGTGATGTACGGTACTCGCGATAAAATTTGTATAACAACGAACAAAAATGCATAGCAACAAGAACTTTAGATCTGCACATGCTGCTGTATTAAATCAAATTATATTTGCAAAAATGTTCTCTATATCACGTAGAGAAGAAATTCCCATTGGATTGTACTTGTAATTATGATAATGACAGAGTTGCACATTGATCTGATCGTATTATTGCCATGCATTGTATGCTACTTGAGAACACATGCTTTTGTTAGATGTTATACATATTTTTGGGAAAATTGTAATTAGATTGAATTCATATTCTTTCAGAACTCAATTTTTACCTGATATTTTTATAATATGTTCCCTTTTCAGGAATTGTTTTTAGCACGTGTTCTGCCCAATGAGAACACTCAAGAAAAAATATAGAGAAGGATGTGGACTGTAAATAATAACGCCGGGGAATATTTTATAGCCAGTGGTTTATTGTACGCACGTAAAACTTAAGTACAACATTACAACTAGAACTAAAATTAACAGAATTCAATTTCACACTTAAGAACTAAACTTCAATATATTCAAAAAAATCGCTTACTCACTACACAATAATAATTTCAATATAATACAGTCAAAGTTGTGGCTACTTTGACCAATGGCACTATATGTATATATATAGGTATATAAATATATTAATCAATATGAAATATAATATATGATCAATCAAAGATGTACTCACCAGTATAAAACTATGGAATCAACTTTATGGCGTTGGTAATCAAATAGTTAGTGATTATCTTGTTCTAGTCGTTCCCCGGAACAAGATACTTTACTTCGGTCGAGACCCAAAGCAAAGTTGTATTAGTCGTGTTTATTCTAGTCGGTACCCAGAATAAATATCTTTATCTCAGTCGAGACCCAAGATAAAGGTTTGAGATTAGTGAGTGTTATTCTAGTCGCTACCCGGAATAACTATCTTTATCTCAGTCGCTACCCAAGATAAAGGTTTGAGTTAGTGTATGTTATTCTAGTCGCTACCCAGAATAACTATCTTTATCTTAGTCGGTACCCAAGATAAAGTTGTTGAGTTAGTAAAATTTATTCCAGTCGAGACCCAGAATAAATATCTTTATCTCAGTCGTTACCCAAGATAAAGTTATTAGGTTAGTAAATTTTATTCCAGTCGAGACCCAGAATAAATATCTTTATCTCAGTCGGTACCCAAGATAAAGTTGTTATGTTAGTAGAATTTATTCCAGTCGAGACCCAGAATAAATATCTTTATCTCAGTCGCTACCCAAGATAAAGTTATTAGGTTAGTAGAATTTATTCCAGTCGAGACCCAGAATAAATATCTTTATCTCAGTCGTTACCCAAGATAAAGTTGTTATGTTAGTAGAATTTATTCCAGTCGAGACCCAGAATAAATACCTTTATCTCAGTCGTTACCCAAGATAAAGTTGTTATGTTAGTAGAATTTATTCCAGTCGAGACCCAGAATAAATATCTTTATCTCAGTCGCTACCCAAGATAAAGTTGTTATGTTAGTAGAATTTATTCCAGTCGAGACCCAGAATAAATATCTTTATCTCAGTCGCTACCCAAGATAAAGTTAATTTGTTAATAATTATTTTTGATTGCACTAGCCAAGTCGAATTCCAAAATGATGCGCACTCTATAGAAGCTGGATACTAAAAGAGAAAGATTCAAGTTGGCCTGCGACTTATATTGCCTCTGAACTGCGCACGGCACCAACAAATTATTTTACCTTACGCATAACATTGACCTTAGCAGCTGTGCGTAGGTAGCAACAGAAAGTCCGTTGACCTTAACAGCTGTGCGTAGGTCAGACGAGTGCATTGACCTTAGCAGCTATGCTTAGTACGTACAACGTATTAACTGAACTAATAGAATATACCTATACATACACAATATGGCCATTTCTAAATTATTTTTAGTTAATACTAAAATGTTTTATACTTTTTAAGCTAAGTAATAATTTGCTAATAATATACATTTTAATTTCAATTAAAAGCCTGATGAATTCTGTCGATCGTGTCGAGATTTTGTAATGTGGAATGTAGCGATCATGTGTCGATTGTTGTCTCCACTAAAAAACTGCTTTATCGACGAGCTTGTAGGTAGGTATATGTAGTTTCGTTCCCAACCTAGTTTCAATAATAAGAAATGCTTGGAATTAAAATCTTTTGAATGATTTAATTTTCAGGTGGCTATTTAATGTTGGTTTGAACAGCACGAATCTAACTGCTTCAAAAATATGATAATAATTTTAATTTTATCTGCTATATAATGCTATACTGTTATACCGTTATGTTGTGTATCTGTTTTCTGATTAAGACTAATTAGATTAGATTTAATTTTCCTAAAAGTTTTGATGCTTTATTTTCAGAATGTTTGCTTTTCAGAAAGTATCTGTTAACAAAAATTTATTCGAATCAATTTGGTTCGAACAATCTCGTTGACTCTGAAATTACGTCAATTAGTAGTAAGGAACTTGATCTGATCTTTTTGCTGTAATTTATTGATCCGGAATCTTTTATTCCTAATGGAGGTCTCAGGCGAGCGCCTTTGTGGTCCCGCACTTGCAGTCCTCGATAAGTCCTGTGAAACTACATTTAGCAACTCACTTTTTATTGTTATCAATCAGATTGACCGCAAGCTGAGTTAGTGAATATTTAAATATGTATCCATTTATTCAATAAACATAACATAATTTTTAACGTTATGCTTCTATAATATTTGTGTAATTCTTTCACACTCCCGGAGTCCCTCAAGTATGAAAGGTTGATCAGGTCCGCTTCTCCTCTACTTTAAAGGGCACTGCAAAAATAGTGCCTGCAGTGTTATTGGATGGATGGGGCATGGCAAGGAAGACATTCCGTCTATGTCTAAAAAGTGAGTCAACACAACTACAACCACTAACTTGCTGGAATATCATTGGCGCGTTGGCAAAATGCTATCAGACAGATTGCATTTATACAGACTTTAGTAAGGCGTTCGATAAGTTATCTCACTTAAAGAGTATCTAAAATGGAAAAGTAGGGGTTTTTTCCCAACTTTTCTAAAATGGACGGAGTCTTATTTAGATAACAGAACTTACCAAATCTTATTCCGCCATCCCATCTCCAGAGTCTTGAAGGCTTCGTCTGGCGTACCTGAAGGGAGTCACTTGGGCCCTTGTTCTTTATTCTGTCTATTGACGACATTGTCTCTGTGATGAGGTACTGTAAGGTCTTGATTTATGCTGATGATGTTAAGTTTTTTGCTCAGATAAAATCTGTTCATGATTGTGAACATGTACATGGTGACCTTCAAAAATTTTACAATTGGTGCGATAGCAATAATTTAGTACTCAATATCGACAAATATGAGATTATGACTTTCCATAGGAATAAGACACCAATCACTTATGATTATGAGTTCTCAGATTCCTCGTTTCGCCGTGTGGACTCTGTCTGTGACTTGGGTGTCAAATGTGACTACAGATTGAATTTTATCTCACATATAAGCTATATATCGAATCAAAGAGTAGTTCTATACTGGGTTTTATAAAACGTTGGTCCCGAGAGTTTTCGAATCCTACCATAACATTGAGTTTGTACACTTGCTTTGTGAGACCACTTCTTGAATACGCTAGCCAGGTCTGGTCTCCATTTCACGGTACACACATCGACCGCATCGAATCTGTTCAGAGAAACTTTTTACGATTTGCTCTCAGGCACCTACCCTGGAATAGTTCATTAATTCTTCCGCCCTATGAGGATCGCTTGAAGCTTTTAAATATGCACTAGCTTAAGAATCGTCGCATGGTTGCCGATGTAACTTTTGTGCATCAACTCTTATGGGTGCCATACACGATCCATTTTAGTCGAGATAAGAACCTAAAATGTGGTACAGAAAAAGCCCCATACACGTATCAACTTCATCACGTTTTGCCGTCATCTTTTAGTGACAACTAGAGCACACTACCTCACATTTTAAAGAAAACGATAAATTTCGTTTTGGCCAAGGTACTGAAAAGAGATGTAAAGTTCCTCACAAATAAAATTCTCATTTTCCCGCAAATATCAGAGATTCCAACATGAGTTCTCCCACTTAATCTCTTCAGAGCGAAACGAATGTAAACAAAAGCACGTGCTGTTCACATATTATAGGATTACAGCAACAACATGTGTCCATTACAGCAACAACATGTGACCAAACATTTTATGGGAGAAAAACGTGAAAACTCTGCCCCTTCTCATTTATTTACGAAAATGAAACATTTGCCATTCTGCTTCGTTGCATGCAATTCGCGCTCTCACATTTTTTATCTCTATTCATAAAAGTTTTAAAGAGATTTTGATTTTTTTTCTTCTTTCTTGTTGTGTACATTTTAAATGTAAAACACTTGGAAATCTCGCCTGCTTCACGTTTTAGCGGCAATCACCACACACGTAACGCTTTGCCCACGTTTTATCCACGTTTTGAGAAAAATTTGTGGCAGGACCAGAATTCTGGTTTTAGTAGACATCCGAACCTCAAAACGTGGTGTTCGCCACACACGTTCCATTTTGTCGTAGTTTTGCTGTAAAACCACGGCAAAACGGATCGTGTATGGCCTGCTTTAAACGGGAGTATTGATTCTCCATTATTACTTAACAACATCTCTTTCCGTGATCGTACGCCCAATTTGAGAAGGCTACCTTAGTTGCATGTTAACTCCTCAAGGTCTAACTTTAGCATGTATGGACTTGTTTTTCGCATGTGTATTACTGTTAATAAAATGGCTGAGCATTTCGTTCTTGACGTTTCTAAGAATGTTTAACAAAAAAACGTCTATATAATATTTAATCTTTTTTGTTTAATGTTTTTATGCATTGCATGTTATTTTATCCGGTGCTTGGTTTATGTTTAGTTTAACATATTAATACTAACACCGACTAAGTGATAAAACTCATGTATTGTTGACCGTTTATTTATTAAACGTATCCATGCAGCGAGCTTGTGTTAAGCTGATTCTGATAGTAAAAAACATAAGGTAAGCAGTGTAAGCGTCCTTCAGGACATTTGTTTTTTTGTTTTTTTTTTTTTTTTTTGTTAATGGTGTCGTGACAGCGCCAGGTATTTCATGGTCTCACCCTATACTCTCCGCCAATAGTCGTGGTGAGCTAGCGTGCTGTCAGCTCATGCCGTCAATCTGGACTTAACGTCCAAGGGCACTCACTCACTTCCATAATACATTGTATGAATTAAAATATTAACTTTTATTCAATTTTGCGTTATTCTTGTAATTTCGCGTTAAATGGATTTGATTTTTGAATTCCGCGTAAAAACGTTTCTTAGAGGAATGTACTCCGCCTGAAAAATAATTAAGGTTCGAGCTGTCAATCGCCATTAAAGTTTTACTTGTTTTAAAATTGGTGTTTTTCATTATGTGTAATGTTCCATTAAATATTTGTGGGTTTTTCGTAATTTGTGGTGCGTACGTTATGTACTTTTTCTATTTAGGAATTAATATATGTTCAAAATTTATTTTTTTATGAACATTTATGTATGTAAAAATGAAAGGGTAAATCAGTGAAATTGCCTTGTTTATTTGACTAATTTTTTTAAATTAATGGTTTTATGCATTGGATTTATTATATAAAATTAAGTAACCAAATTCTTCTCTCTTTTAGGTACTGAACGAGTAGGGAGGGAAATGGGTATAAAAAATACTTGTATACCGTTGGGACCGGCTTATTGGAATGAAACCACATTTAAATGTACTTCAGGATTTAATTTCAGATAAGTTTGAATTTCATTTGCTTTGATGGATTTGATTCTTTTCTTTTCATCTTCCCAGCTTTCAGGATTCTGCTGGATGGTTCAACAATTACTGTTATTTGGTTGACAGATATTTGTTATTACAAATACATGTACATGTGTGGGTTAATAAGCAAATACAAATACTGTGGATAGCGAATAACTATCAAAAACATAACTCAAAAACAAAATAACATACATTTTACGTATTTTCAGTACATGCGCATTCATCGTTTTCATAAATATCTGGGGTTTTTCAATGGTATTGGGTCCTTCAAAAAGTCATTGAGTTTTTTCCCGGTAGTTGTCCTCATCAGCTTTGTGTCATAGTGTGACATGTACGTCAATATTTGTGATCGTTTTATTGTTTACACTTGAATGAAAAGTTAAAAGCAGTTTAACGTGATTCGGTAGAGATTTGTGTTTAAAAATGAAGTTCATAGATGGAGAATTTTGAAGAACATATTCGCCATATTTTGCTCTTTTATTTAAAAAAAAAGAAGACAGCAACTGAGGTAAGAGAAAAGTTGTACAAAGTTTATGGTGAAGATGTTAATAAAAACCGGCAGTGCCAGAATTGGTTCGCCCGTTTCCGTGACGGAAATTTTTCTGTTCAAGACGCTCATCGCTCTGGTAAGCCATCCGAGATCGACGACGATAAAATCAAGATGTTGATGCAGGCAAATAAGCATTCAACCGTTCGGGAGCTTGCGAGCGTTCTAAACGTATCCATTGGAGGTTTCCTTGACCAACCGAAATCAGTTGGCTGCGAAAGAAGCTCGATGTTTGGGTGCCGCATGAGTTAAAGGAAATTCATAAGGTGAATCGCATAAACGTTTGTGACCATCTCATCAAGCGCAAAGAAAACGGTCCTTTTCTGAAGCATATAATTACGAGTGATGAAAAGTAGATTGTGTATAACAATGTAGCCAGAAAAGAAGTTGGTCCAAGAAGCACCAGAAAGGCAATCAAAAGCAGACATCTACAAAAACAAGGTTATGTTGTCAATCTGGTGGAATTGGAGGGAGCCTGTCTACTACGAGCTTCTCCCATCGAACAGAACAATTATTTCCGAAGTCTACTGTAAGCAGCTACGAAAATTGAATGATGCCATCGAACAGAAACGTCCTGAACTGTTCAATCGGAAGGGTGGGCCTTCCACACAAACAATGGTGTTCAAATATAAAATATACGATTCCTGATTTCTGTATTTATTTTTAGGGTTCCGTATCTCAAAAGGAAAAGATTGAAATTAAAAAATTGAAATTTGGAAAATGTTGTATCTTCGTTCGACTATTTTGATAGTCAAAGACATGATTTTTTTTTTTTCTTTTAAGGATTTGAGAGGATTCCACAAATTTCCTTTTCAAAATGTTTAATTGTATTTATTAACGTATATTATTTATCAATTTTCCAGAACAAATGGCATAAACTATAAATTTTTCAGTTATCTGTGATAATTGAATACTAAAAAGTACAGGGTGTACGGTCACTATCAAGAGCTCAATCTATGATCAATCATTCCCATACTCCTCCCCTATGGACTTATGGTGGTATAAACAAAAAATTCCGGATTTTCTTATCTTTTTTTATGTTGACCTCTATGTTTTTTTTTTTCACAAAAAGGTAGTTAACATTACTTTTTGTTAAAAAAAATACTGTAAACTGAGGATCAGCCCTATTATACCAGTGTGCCAACTGTAGTCGTTAAAGAGTAGCTCTTAACCTATTCTCAAAGATAATTTGTTCCCTTATGCCTGTTTTTATCTAGCTATAGGCCCTTTTTTTCTGAGACATTATTCTTAGAACTGAGATTGCAAAGCAAAAAAGATAAGTTACGAGAATTTTTTCTTTAGAAGTCTTTGTTTTTAGTTTATTATGTTGTGTTAGCAGGTTTGCATATTCGATGGGGGTTTTACAATTACAATTAAATATTTTTAAAGCTTTGTATGCCATATAAATTTATTGACATATGTAGTTACATCGTTGGCATGCTGGAGTGATTCGCCCTTTGACGACTAACGATCAGGAATTCTTGTGAATTTTCTTATTTGGGTAATTCATACCTAATTGCCTTAAAATGTTCCTTCCTGAGACTTTAATTTTTAACTGATGTCTTTTTTATGCCTCCGTACAATATCGTCACGCTTAGCGGATTTCCATAATTCTTTTTTTGTTGGAGTATATTTTGGGTTACGGGTGGTAGCCCGCCACGGGGTGACGTGTTGAAACATGATCCGCGCGGTCCGCCATCGTGAATTAAAGGTACAAAAAATTGTTTTTTTTTTCCAAAATAACTCCTCAACTGTTGATCCTACGACAAAAATAGCTGATACAAGTTTGAAGAATACTAAATTCCCTAGATTTTTTGGATAAACCCCCTTTTTGTAAATCTGATGTGTAACGAGTTACAGCGGCGGAAACGTGAACATTCTTCTAAAAAACTTTGCACGTATATTACCCCTTATAAAGGATGTTTCATCCATTGAGGTCCATAGGACAGGAGGTGATAGTAGTCACCCAGTCAAACAAAACATTGTATGGCAAAAGGGGGAGGTGGCATCTCAACCGTTTCGGATTTACAGGGTGATTAAGAAAATATGTTAGTCTTTTACAAAATAACGCTGATTACCTCAACCATACTAAAGTCCATTCGTTCTCAAGAAGTACAAGGTCTACAGTCACCGTTACGAACCATTATATATCGATTTTCACGTCCTCTCCAATGACTCCTGAACCATTCTCGTACTCCTCTCCCTTTAGGAGTTATAGGCGGCTAAACTAAGAATTTCACATTGTTTCACCATTTTATTTACTTTGACTTCTATTTTTTACAAAAACCTGCTTGACGTAATTCTTTTTTTTTTTATAAAAACTGTAAACTGTGGAACAATTTGACCTGTTATATAAATGTACTATCTGTAGCCGATTAAGAGTTATTAACTCTTAACCTATTCTCAAAACTATTATCAAACCTATTATCAAGGATAATTTGTTCCCTTAGTGACTGAAAAAACTTCATTTAAAAAAAAAACGTCTAATTTCAGTATGACCTGAATAGGTACTCATCTAATAACTGTTTAACGGCTAAAGGTAGCACATAGGTGGAATAGGTCATATGAAAGAGAAACTAAATAACGTATTAAAAATCACAACTACCCCAAATATTGTGGGGCAAAAGCCTTTTTTAGTCCCTACTGACTGCACTATAAGACTAACCTTGATTTACCTTTGCCATTGCGTACATACATACATAACAAACAAAGTAAAAAGAAGTGATGGCTATGAATTGTTGTTTGTGTGTGTGAAAGAAACTTAATCCTTTTTTCCTATTCAGTTATGTGTCATTTTCACGAAGATTATACATGAGCTCCACATGCTTTTTTTCCTCAGTTAAGTTCAGTTTCATTTAAGCAAGATAAAAACTAAACACTACAATAACAGAATATGCACACAAAAATATTTACTGTAATGATATATCGAGAGATTTTTGGAATTTTAAAATATTGCCAATAGATGTGGCTGCCATCTCCAAATATAGACCGAAATGCCCCTGTTATAACTCAGGTGCCCATGCCCCGAATCACAACCATAAGGTTGATATATCAATATCTTGTCGTATACAATATATTCATGTATCACAGATAGTACCCTGAAAACCAAAAATTATTTCATTCATTTCAATTTAATTTAAACTTCGCTAAAAACCATTTTCCCATATTATAATAAAATTTAATTAAACATAAATTGCATTTTATTATCAGGCAGATATTCCATTCTCGCGATATGCATACATACCTACCTACATACAGTGCCTTCTTCTTTTTCTTTTCCGTATGTACACTCTACATACGTACATTACCTAATTCTTTAAATCTAATTGCATGTACATACATACAATTATTCTCGCCCTCTTAAAGTTAATTGCACAACGGACACTAAATTGCATATCAGAGTTCATATCTTACTTAATACATATGTATACCTTGCATCAAAACTTTTCTACATTTTCTCACGTACGATATTTAAACGTCGTGAGAAAGTAACAAAAAGAATAAAAAGTTTTTTGAAGCTTTTCATGGGTACATGGGTGCAATATCGCCGATCCTCGAAGATATACAAGATATTGTAACATTTAGTTATTATGGCAACCAGTTGTGGATAAAGAGGAATAAAAACATAAACTTGTAAAGCTTAAGAGGAAAAGGTTTTTTTTTTTGTAAAAATCCCAAATCGACAACAGTTTTAAAGGTTGCCCTTAGTATCAATGGGATATCAAGTACGGATGCCAAGATGGCCCATTGTATCTACCAGTTAAGTATAAGAAGCCATAAAGCTATCAAAGCCGAAATTATAGCAATCAGAAAAAGCTTGTTAAAAGTAATAGGTTAAGTTAGGTAAGAGGAGTGCTGCTGGAAGTAACTAGCATGGCATCACTTAGGCCTTCAGTGGGTCCATTGTGATCCTCGACCTCGTGCGATAACCTTTTAAAACCAACTTAGAGTCATCCTGAGCTCTTTAATTTGCAGTTCCCCAAGATTTGAAAAAGAAAACTTATTGCAACTCGGGCTTCCGCCCCCTTTTTGGCCGTTTAATGGAGCTAGTGCAGGTACAACGTGAACTCTAATTGGGCACGACGTGATTTTTGTTGTGAGTAAAAGCACGGAACTCGTGTTGGTAAATGAATCACACCGCTAGCCGTGAAACGTTATAATTAAAAAATTATGATTCATTTGCTTGAAACTACAACTTTGGACTATTGGACTATTCAATCCAAGTAACACTACCACAATATAATGGATAACGCAATTCTGTCAATTCAACTATATATGAAGCCACGAGTGGAAGATCATTCCACTAAACAAATCAATTGCTAAGATATAAAATAAAATAAAAGAAACTTAGCTTTGGCCTTGCTACGTTTGAAAAATCGGCGACTCAACAAACAAACAGCCAATATTTTATTTCTTCCTTGTGTCTTCTTTTTTTTTTTGTTTTTTTTTTTGTCCCTATTCCCAAGCTTCCTCCTGGTTCCTTAATATCATCGTCCACTTTGCTTTCTTTACTCTTCCTTAGCGAACCAAATCGGAATTAATTTTTCTTCTCTTTAATTCTCTTTTACGAAAACTTTTCCCTTTCTTTGTCTGCTAAAACTTTCCCGGAGCTGAGCACCATTCTAGTCCGCAATGATGTTAACCGTACAGTAATTACTGTTTTTGACAGTAATTTCGAGTTCCGTACAGTAAAACAGTAATTCCATGCAATATACAGTCATTTTTCATCTGATTGCATTGAAATTACATATTTATTTAAAATTTCGCAATCGGCCGAAAAAGTCACAGACGCGGTTAAAGGCGATGCGTTACGACTCTTTCCAGAGCGTTTAGAGGCAGTTAAATAATAGATCAACATTTTTGATTTCAATCGCGTGAAACTGGTTATACATTGGGTGAGTGACAATTTGTGAATCCTCATTTGTGGAAATATTCGACGATATGGATACTGGTAAGCTAATTTTGGGTATTCGTAACCGCCTGACTGTGTGGGATAATGAAAAATAATAATTATTTTAAGCGAGATCTAGAAAACTATGGGATGAAGTTGCAATAGAAGTAAAATATACTCAAAAGCAACAGTTGTCATCCGAAAATACGCATAAAATCTTTCTCTGGATGCACTGCAATTTTCTTTTCCAAAACTTTTTTAATTTGAAATATGTTTTTTCATCCCAGATAACACAGAACTTGTTTTGACCATCTTCTCGATATATTGCAGAGGATGTGAGAACATGTTCTCTGATTACATGAATTGATATCAAAATATATATTCTTTCCACATGCTTTTTTTTATAAGGCTCATGTCCGCCCAGCCGAGCAAAATTTTCGGACGTGCGTCGGTCAAAAATAATCATAATCGGTGGTAATAGTGCGTATCCGAAAGAACATATTCAGAGCGTATACTAATGATATATAGTGAATGAACTACCAGAAAAACATATTCATAACGTATTCAAAGCGATATTAAATAGATATGGATGAAACCCATATTCGGGACATTTTCAAATGAGTATAAATTTGAAACAAAAAAAAAAACAAGTAAAAAAGCTAGAATTGGTCTAAGACCAATTCTTATGATACCCTAGATGAATGCCCGTATTAAATTTCGTATGGTCACCGATCTATTCAAGTATTGATTTTGAAGTTGTTTTTCGCATATATTTCTAGAACGGTTTGTCGTACAGAAAAAATGATTATAACCGATTTTATAGGATTTCGTATTCTACAATAAAGATATCTTGGACTGATTGTTTTCAAAGTATACGTAAAAAACCGAAATTCTTATATGGCAACACCAAGAAGGAGGTGCCCGATTTAGTCCATTTTTGAAATTTTATTTGCTTATGTAGTAAAAACATCATGTACGAAATTTCAGCTCTCTACGGACGCGTTACCAGGCAGTGTCCAAATATATAGCGTAAAACGAAATTTTTATATGGCAACCCCATGAAGGAGTTGCCCAATTTGTCTCATTTTCGAAATTAATTTTACTTTTTTTTGTCTCATTTTCGAACTTAATTTTACTTCTTTTTTTTTAAAGTCCGTGTACAAAATTTTAGCTCTCTAACTATACGCGTTCTCGAGTTATCGTGCGCATGGACGGACGGACGGACGGACGGACATGCAAAAATCGAAATAACTTTTAATATTATGAATAGGTGTCCAATCCATTTTGCTCTACCATCATTATTTCGAGGTGTAACAAACGGAATGACAAACTTAGTATACCCCTATGATTCATCTAGGGTGTAAAAAGCATAAACTACCAAAATTACTCAGTAGAAACCACTACAAATTAGACATTACAATTGATTAACAGAGATTCCATTTGGAAACGAAAATTCGATATAAAATAAGGTATCGAAAACGATTCATTTTTATGTCCGCCGGTACACAAATCCAAACGATGCTGTACCGAGGCAGGAACGAGAATTCGATTTTCCAAAATGCATGGTAAAAATATATTCTATTTATCATATCCAGTGAAATACTTTTACCGAAATTGAATGAAGTTTACTGATTTGGAGCCGATCGTCTGTGTCCAACAAGTATCTTTTTAGAACATGTTCCATTTTGTTATCTGGGATATAAAAAACCAGCATTGAACTTGACTTGAGCATATTTAACGCTGAAATATCAACCGCTCGAAACAACTTCGAGTTGAATAGAAATCAGCGCTATACCGCTTCTACGTTTTAACGTTTTCTGTTTCTAGACTTTTAAAGCGATTACACACGCACGCGCAACCGCTCCGCTTCAAACCACTCCAAGCTAAACACAGCCTAATGCCGAAGTTTATTAACAAATTTTTAACGCATTGCAAGCAATGCGTGCGTTGGCAGATAAAATTGAATCAATGTATGTTTGTTTATTGTAATTGTAGGATTACTACACCACGCGATATTAATTGAAAAAGTTCAATAGAATGAAGTAATTACAACAAAAAATTAGTACGCGATGCTTAGTAACTTTTTAACAAAAATGTACCCACATCATTTTCGTTATTGTTTGGCAGAATTTTTACATCTTTCCAATTGAAGAGATATAATTAAGTCAGTGGAAAGTTCTCAGCAGGTTTCTTAGAAGATAATAATTTAAGTTCTAAAAAAAATTTAGAATTCAAAAACACTTGGTTAAAATTTTATATTGAAAGTGCGGTACAAATAAAAAAAAATGGTTTCCATTCAATGCCATGAAATGTCTTAAATACTTTGAAATTTTAGATTCTAGTAATTTAAAAAAAATGCATCAATTATTCCTTTGGCAAATCATTAAATCATTTTCGCAATATATTATGTGACTATAGAATTTTTAATGCCTCATATCCTAGAGCCTAGGCAGACGGGCAAAATCAATGATCATTTGTTCGTAATGAATTCTACAAAAATTGTTTTACCTTTGAATTTGAGTTATTAAAGATATGCTGTCAATAACATATAAAAATTGACAAGACTTTCGTATTAATTTACAATATCTTGGGTGTCTTAATTTTTGAAAAAATCAATTACGAATGAATGAATATTTTTTTTTGTCTGCCTAGGGGCTTAGATTCAGAATACAGACTTGTTAGGGAATTACGAGAAATTGATAATAATTTGCCAATTTACCAATAATCGAGTTTTGGGAGAGGATTTGTAATAACATTAAAAATGAAGAGGCATCTTTAATATTTCCTTATTTGAAGAAACTTCTTTCACATTTATTCTGTCTACCTGATAGTTCTCAAAAGAGTATTTTCTTTCATAAATCTCAACAAACGGAGATTAGGAATAGCAGAACTACAGGGAATTTGGCGCACTAAAAATTTGTTTAAAAAAACAAATTGTTACGAAATTGAAATAAAGCCTGTTCACTTAAAGTTATTAGACAAATATGTACATGACCACGAAAATATGATAGAATAGCCTGTTTTTCATATATTCAAAATATAAATAATGTGTATTTACAATACAGACGGCAGTTATATTCATGTTAATAGCTGAAAATTTTTCTAGGTACTATTTGTTTATATTAATAACTGAAAATTCAATTTCATTATTTGTTTTTACTAGACTGAAGTTTGAAATAAACTGTAAACGTAATAATTTTTTTCCAGCTGTATAGTAATTTGAAATTTTGAGTTAACATTACTGTCCGTCAGGTAGAGAGAAGCGCTAACCTCTTTTTTTAACTCTCGTCCCTATTTGGCAAAACTCGACCAAAAGGGGCACTGCACTATAATTTATCGATTCATTTATATGGATGGAGTTCCGAATAGTACACAGAATGCATTCCGAAGTTTGGCTCTCACTTTAAAATTTGTCATTTTAAACAGACTTTTTTTATTAATTCTTCGACGAAGACCCGGGAAGTAGTACCGCACTTATCCAACTGATGACTTAAAGTGCAAAAGAGTTCGATTTTCCAAACTAGGCTAAGCAAGACAAAAGGTAAGGAAATCTATTTTCAGTTCATTGACGACTAATCTCACGGCTCCGTTTACAACTTCTAGTAACATTAATATATATTTAAATATCTCAAAAATACATTCCGGTTAAAATTTCTCTGACATTTCAATCTTCTGGAATAGCAATGATTACTACTATACACTAGCAAAATGTAAGAGTTTAGAATAATAAAAAAAATTGCAAGGACCGCCTAGCCGTCTCACTCTCGGTTAACACGAATATTTATACCCTCGGCCGCCAAATAAATTCACATCGTTGATCCTTCAAGAAGGGAATTCTTTATCGCCGCATATACTTTTATTGTGTTTTTTGAAATAGAAAATTTTGCTGCATTTTTCTAAGCATATAGCAGGACCGAACGACACACATGTAGATATTATAGAACCGTACCCGAGAAGCTAGCACCTATGGCAACTGCCCCTAAATTCAACATAACAAAGTAATAGCCTAATAGCCTACATCTTTAATTCATCAGAGCTGGGCACTCACAAAGCAGATGTTGGACGGATTCGATTTCTTCCGAACCCATGCAGCTCCTGCAGAAATCTTCCTAGTTTACTAATAACCCAATGACCAGATGTAGCTCCTGCTAGATTCCTGGTATCAGTTCTACTATCATGAAGAAGTTCTTATGGCCACCTCCTGTGATATGCAGGCCACAATTGCTTCACAATACGATAGGTTTTCCTGTTGATCCACCGGAGGCTCGCCTTTTGATCGGCGCCCCTGAAGATCTCTTCTTTCAAAGTTCCAATCGGAATCCTCACATAAGCTACCGCAGCGGAGCTTTCAATTTTAGAGCCCTTTTTGGCCCACTTATCAGTCATCGCGTTGCCTGGGATATCCCTATGTCCAGGTACCCAGAATAAGGTCACTGTGCCGTGTAGTCAATTCCTCAAGGCTGGTCTTGGATAACTGAATCAACTTTGATTTTATGAGCACAGCATCCAGCGCCTTAATGGCTACTTGGCTGTCAGTGTATATGCAGATGTTCTGTACGGAATCTGTACACACAGGTACCAATAAAGCCACCTGGTAAATCGCTACTAGCTCTGCCTAAAAAACACTGCATTTGTCCGGCAGACTATCAGATTGATGCCACTGGCAGTCCGTAAATATCGGATGTTACTACCATCACTTTCCCGTCCCAATCACTCCTGGTGAGCATCATTGCATTGACACCCCCACCAAAAGTTAGGTCTGTTTCTTTTCTGCAATCACTAGTCTTATTCTAGAATATATTGGAATACCCAGATTGCCACCACATTCTTTCAGTGGAGATCTAACGGCGATAAATCAAGAATGACCTTCAGTGACAGCAGCGGTGTAGTGCGCAGACACCCAGTTATTCTTTGCCAAGCAGCCCTCTGCATTTTTGACAGCACATATAGGTTAAATTTCCTGGTCAGTTCCGTCCAGCAGATAGTGGAGTCGAAGCAGAGGATCGGCCGGACTATGGCAGTATACATCTATCGTACCACCCTCAGTTGATACCAAAATATTTCTTGTATGTGTAGAAGGCTACACTGGCAATTTTAATATGTTCTTTTATATTAGTCTTCCAGCTCAGCTTGGAATGAAGTATGGCTGCCAGATACCTTGCAGCATTGAAAGTCTGACACTTTGCTCCTGCCTTTTTCTTGTAAAAGGCTGTAGCTTTGTGTTCGAAGTTTATATACTCTATCCACCATTATTAGCCCAATTATCCAATTCAAGCAGCGCATACTGGACCCTTTTACTAATATTAGACAGAGAGTTTCCGGTTGCTAAGATACGCAGTTAGAAATTTGTGCAAATACTGCCACAAAACTTAGGTATTTTTCGATAAGATTAGGGGTGTTGTGTTTTTGAGTGAAGGAGTTATCTTACGGAATAGGCGTTGTTAAATAAATGGCGAAGCCAATTGAGGCTTTGCACCTATTTATTTAACGTACAAGTTGTTGTTCAATAAATGGCGAAGCCAAATAAGGCTTTGCACCTATTTATTAAATGTTCAACTTGTTGTTGCCTGAAGAATAGGCGAAGCCAAGTAAGGCTTTGCACCTATTTAATTTCTGAAGACCTGGTTGGAGATCGATCAATAGGCGAAGCCGAATAAGGCTTTGCACCTATTTAATCACTGAAGACTACTTTAAAACTCAACTCTAGGCGAAGCCAAATAAGGCTTTGCACCTATTTAATATAGAAAGACTTCTTTACGACTGAACTCTATGTACTTTATTCTGTACTATATTTATACAAAAATTGTCTTACTCTAAGACTACTAATACTACACAGAATAATGTATAAAATACCTCTGACCCAGCACTTTATTTATTTAGCATATAATTCATACAAAGTGTAAGTCGGAAGTATTTCATTAACAACTATTACTTAATTTTACTACTTACGGAAGTATGCAAGTCACGGCACTCGTTGCTTTTTATAAATTTATACATATATCTTACCCAATCCATGTTGCGGGCTTTCAACTCATTGTTTATTTTAATTTCTTTCCTACTCGAATTACACTCAGTACTTTGCGGCTTATTACCAAAACAATTTAGTTACTTACAAACATATGTTCTACCTCTGGTGCAAGGTCGTCGTATTTCAACGTGCGAATTCTTGCGCGCAGCGGTATTATCACATCATTCACTGAAATAATTGAGGTAGATCAGTGATGATTAATTATGTATGTACGTATACTGTTTGTTTTTACATGCAGTAGAAACTGATGTAGGTATGTAGGTATACCATGCCGTAAACTTTTTGTTTTATTTCCTGATCGGAATACGTGAAATGTTTAATGTACTGATGTAGGTAGGTAGGTAGGTAGGCAATTGATATTTTTAGATTTTGAGTTTTATGTATGTAACAAATCTCCCCCTTGTAAAAAAAATGTGTTATTCTTTGAAGAGGAATAACGCATTAAAACATGATGAAAGGGTTTTATCTTATTGGCAGCACTTTGTTATTGATTTTATATGTATAAATTATGTCGAACTCCGGTTAGGACGTTAAGACTAATAAGTACAAGTTTATCTAAGTAATAAATTAAATTAAGGTTAGGAATACGTTACAATATTTCTTATATTAGTACAATAAAGTTATAATATTTGATAGTTTGTTTGGCACACATTAAAAATTTCACATTGTAATTGTTTTTTCTTTTCTTTTAATATAGGGCACGATTAATCATATTGTTTATACATATTTGTGTGTACATATTTTTCTTTATTTCAAGTATTGATAATCGGATTGCTTTCATATATTCTTCTTAATTAATTTTATTAATTATATATATTTGTTTTTTTTTAAATGTTTATACATAAAGTATTTTTCTTAATTAATTTTCTAATATTATTATACATTTACAGGTATGTTGGTTTTTAAGTTGGTCTCTTTTATAAATTAACATTTTTAGTTTCTATTATTGTACACATAGATATTATTTTTAATTCTAATTTATGTGTATATATGTATATATTTTTACAATTATACATACTCGTATGTATGTTTTTATCTTTAATTATAATATACGTATAGGTATAAATCTTTGAAAAAAGGAAAATTTTTTTTTTTTTTTTGAAGAATTATATATCAAACAAGGCAGGTATTTCTTATTATTTCTGGTATTTCTATAAATTTATATTCAATGATTAATTAAACTACTTGTAAATTGCGGGGTCTTTTAATTGAATCTAGTTCAAAATTGGTTAAGGATGGTGGAAGTGGTGGTGGTGGAGGTATTGGTAAATTGTGTCTACTATTTGTCAGTGGAGACGAAATATTTTGTGATTTAATTGAACCTTTAAATTCAGAACGAGCGATTTGAGGGGCAATGCGTTCTTTGTTTGTAGTGTATTACAAACTGTTGTGATCTTGAGTGTTTATTTTATTAAAAATATGGAGAAGAAAATTGATGCTGCTTTTGACAAATTGATGGCTAAATCGACTATCCAGCCGGAGAGGAATATTGAAGGTATGCCCTTATATCGAGTGGACCAGCCAATCGAGTCGTACGTGCATCTGGGGCTGCCTGGAACCTCTCAAGAAGTGCCGGCTTACGTACCTGGACCAAGGAGGCTGACTTTAGAGGAATATCACAGGAGGACTAAGAAGAACTGCGGAGATCAGCCAGATATGGCAAAGAAAACCAAGTCGACCGGAGGAGGTAGGCGTGTTAGGCTAAGCCGAGAGTTACATTATTTCCGGCTTAGGGCTAGTCTAGCCGCTGCAACCGAGGAGCGTGCTCAGTATGAGGATTTGGCCAAGGGAAAATTGAAGGAACTTAACGCCTTCAAAAGGGATAAAAAGAAAAATTCTAAACATCAAAAAGAAACAAAAAAAAAATATGTCTAAGTTATAATATAAATGATTAGTTATATATTTACTTTCTTTTTCTTCCATTAACCCAAAAGAAATTTTTTACCATTTTTATCCCTAATAGGTAGGTTGAGGGGTATTGTTTTTCTGCATGAGAAGTTCTTCTATTGAATTTTTGAATAGGTGCCTACTATTGCTGCATGGGAATTGCAAAAATGTATATATAATATATATATATATATTTTTTTTTTGTTGACCACTACTCATGGAATGGTTTTAATCTGTTGTTATGTACTGTTACTCGTCGTTTACCGATTTGAATAACAGTATTAACAGGGGTAAAAGCTTTTACCACGAGATATGGACCTAGCCATATCTGGGAAAGCTTGTGTTTTTTGGCCGGATTTTTCAGTAAAACTTTATCACCTGGTTGGAATGTTAACGGGCGTGAGTGTTTATCGTAATAAAGTTTTGACTTTTCCTTGGCGTTGAGCAGATTTTTCCGGGCGATAGCATATGTTTTTTGTAATTTGTACCTAAGAATGTGGTAGTAACTTTCGTGGTTGTAAATGGGCTCTGGTTCTCTTTTCAGATTTGATGGTACATCCGCTGTAAACCCGAACAGACAATCCATTGGAGTGAGCTTAGTGCCGTCATGTGTGCTATTATTGTATACGAAAGCCGCGGTTCTCAGGAATCGATCCCAAACCTTTGGATTTTCGGACACAATAGCTCTTAAATACTCCACTAGAGGTCTGTGGGTTCGTTCAAGTGCGCCATTGGATTGATAAGCGGAAGTCTGTAATTTTTTTATTTTTAGAAGTTTACAGACACGTTTGAAAAGATCGCTTAAAAAGTTAGATCCCTGGTCAGTTACTACCTTTTTAGGAATTCGATAACGAGTAATTATCTCATCGAAGAATATTCCTGCTACCGTTTCTGCTTCGCCATTCGGCATGGCATAACAATCTACGAATTTCGTAAGATTGTCTTGGAATGTCAATATGTACTTGTTTCCGGAGTGGGTTTCTTCAAGTGGTCCTACTATATCTAAATAGACTTTCTCGAAGGGCATTTGGGCCGTATCTGTTATGATCATTGGCATACGGTATTCCGGGCTAGCCTTCATTTTTTGGCATTTGGAACATTTCCGAATATATCTCTTAATAGAACTGAGCATATTCTTCCATTTATATTTTCTTTTTATTTTTTTGTACGTTTTAATGACTCCTTGGTGACCACCAAATGCCGAGTCATGATAGTCCTTTAGAATTATTTGAATTTCCTCGGGGTCTGTGATAATTTCAGGTAATTTACTTTGAAAATTTATATAATTATTGCTCGGGGATAATTCGCCGTGTTCAGATGTACTACTTCCAGATTGGTTGTTTGTAGTTGATTTGTGTTTCATTGAGTCATTTTGGGGACTCCCTGAACGTTCTTGAATTCTCTGGGGAGTTTTGTGAATTATGTCCTCAATTTCTGTTTCCCTAGCTTGAGCTCGTGTAACAGCATGGCAATGTGCTGGTTTGGACTTCGGTGTAGGCGAAGAACTAGTATCTTCATCGTCTATGTCGGAATCGACACGGTGATGTACCTGGGCCTCTACCATGATCGAATTGGGGCTTGTCTGTTTCAGCTGGGCAGGTATTCGACTAAGCGCGTCTGCATAAGTGTTATATTTGCCAGGCTTATATTCAATCTTGTAGTCAAATTCCGAGAGTTTGTGGTGAAACCTTACTAATCTCGAAGTCGGATCTTTTACATTGAATACGCCTTATAAGGGCTTATGATCTGTGTAAACCGTGAAGGTTCTACCCTGTAAATAACACCTGAAGTTCCTGGCGGCCCATACAATAGCGAGCAACTCTTTTTCTATTGTGGAGTATTTTTGTTCCGCCTTATTTAAACTTCTACTTGCATATGCTATTGGCTTGTCTTTGCCTATTATCCCTTGCGATAAAACAGCCCCTAATGCTTCGTTGCTAGCGTCTGTCGTTAGATTGAAAGGTTTGGTGAAATCTGGGTAGGTGAGTAGAGGAGGATTAACAAGAGAAGTTTTAATTTCATTGAAAGCGTCTTGGCATTTTTGTGTCCACTTAAATTTGACGTCTTTCCGTAAGAGATTTGTTAGTGGCCTGACTATTTTTGAAAAGTTTGGAATGAACTTGCGATAGTAGTTGGCCAGTCCAAGAAATGATTGAGTTTGTCTCACCGTTCGGGGTTGAGGAAAATTTTGAACGCAACTTGTTTTACTGGGATCTGGAAGTGCTCCTTCGTTCGAGCATTTGTGTCCAAGGTAGATCACTTCTCTGCGAAGGAACTGACACTTTTCGGGTTGTAATTTAAGATTATGGGCTCGAAGTCTGTCGAATACCTTAGCCAATTTCTCGTTGTGATCTTGTAAATTTTTTCCATATATTACAATATCATCGAGATAGACAAAGCACTCTAATCCTTGGAGACCCGTTAGAATGTAATTCATTAAGCGCTGAAAGGTCGCAGGTGCGCCTTTCAGTCCAAATGGCATTCTCTTAAATTCATAATGCCCGTAAGCAGTACTGAACGCAGTTTTCGGTCTATCCCTTGGGTCAACCAGTACTTGATGGTATCCACTTGCAAGATCAAGTGTGGTAAAATACCGTGAATGCCCAAGTTGATCCAGTATATCCTCTATCCTGGGTAGTGGAAAGGCATCCCCTATAGATTTCTCGTTGACTTTACGGAAATCTACTACTACGCGCCAACGTTTATTGCCGTCAGGCCCAGCTTTCTTGGGGACTACAAGTAACGGAGAATTCCATGGACTTTTGCTTATTTGAATGATGTCATTCTCTAGCATCTCTTTTATTTGTTCATTAATAATAGACCGATGTGTTTCTGGAAGTCTGTACATTTTTTGATTTATTGGTGGTTGATTATGCAATATAGGTATGGTGTGTTTTATAGTACTAGTGCACGTTAGTTTATCTCCTTTTAAGTAGAAGAGGTCATTATACTTATAACATAGCTCAAGAATTGACTTTTCTTCTTCGTGATTTAAATTTTCTTCCAACAGTAATTCTTTACGTAAAGCCGCAAGTCTGTCTTGATTAGAGCTTTTAGTATGGTTTACGTTTACTGAATATGGATTGGAAATGAAATTTGTCTTATCACTTTTGAAGTTGTAGTAGCTATTGTTTTGTGCACGAGGGAAAGGTGGGACCACCTTTATTCTGAAAACTTTGGGAATTACTGACGTCCAAAGGTAAATAGAGAGGCTGTAGGTTATAGTAATTAAGTGGAACTAGCGTAAGCGTTAAGTTCTTCAGGAATACTGGTTCTGTGTTTACGTTCAGAACGGATAACGGTATAAAACTTTTATTCGGACTAACTAAGCAATTTGCGACAAATACTCCTTCTCCTATCTCCTGAGACATACAGATCATTTCTTGATCCAATTGTAATGGTATGCTCAGTACGATTTGAGATCGAGGAGGTATTTTATTAGGTCGCTGAAGCACTACTTCAAATTGCGTACTTTCGTCTTCATTCTTGTTTTTCAAGGTACTCGAAATTTCTTCTATTTGAGGTAAGGAATTTTTGCTATTGGGTGCCATTGAAGTGGTAGCAGAAGATTTAAATTGCTCCTCTATTTGATCCCTTGGTATTTCCTCCCCATCTTCTGTGGATGTTTCGAGAGGTACCGTGAACTCAATAGGATTGGTTTCCGTGCGAGGAAACCGGAGTAATTTGTTAGGGCCTTCTATATTGCAATTTTTTGCAAGAAAGTCATTACCTAACAGCCCATCGTGAGAGAGTTGGGCGTTATCTTCTACAACCTGTAGATGGCATGGGATACCGCGGCTTAGTAAAAAGTTGCCTTGGCAGCTACCCAATGTTTCTCCATCTCCAAATGGAGTTTTCAGAGTGACCTTTTGACTCTGTTCTATACGATCTGGCGTATCAAGTGCTTCCTGTTTTATAAGACTTACTTCAGCTCCAGTGTCCACTATCAGCCGAACGGCTGCGTTTTTGCTTATATCTAATGGCAAATCTACTATTGAAATGTTTTCCCTTTTTCGGGGGTTTTTCTTTTGAGAGGACCCTGAAGTAGTATGATAAGTTTTCTTTAATGTCGAGCCGGGGACTTTTCGGTCGACAGTGTGCCGTTTCCCGAATTTGCAGTTTCCCATCGTTGTTTCTGCCGACAGGTGGACACGGTATGGCCCCGTCTGCTACAAAAACTACACATCTCTTGTCCATAATTAATTCTAGGTTCGCGATCTGAAGTGCCCCATTGAAAACTGTTTTTTGGATTTGCTCGCTCAGGTGGTGCCTTAACATTTTGTCGACAATATTTTACATCATGTCCTTTCGCTCTGCAGTTTATACAGAAAGGGGTGTTTTTGCGTTTTATGCACTCGTCATACGTGTGCCCCTTGTAGTTGCAATAGCTGCAGGTAATCTTGTTTAACAGTAATTTCTGTTTTTCGTCTCTTCTTTCTCCTGTATGATGAAAGGTAGAATTCTGGTATGGAGGTGGACTTCCTAAAGATTTTCTTGTTGAGCTGACTTGGGTCGAGTGCCAATTATCCGGTGAGTTTCTGCCAGTATTAAAGGATACTGAAGCTAATTTTGTCGGCTCCTGTGTAGGAGGTGTATGGAACTCAGTCTTTATGTTAGGTTGTCCTAGCTCACTTTTGTAAAGGTATGGAGCAACAGTCTCGTGAATAGGATGACTATAAGCATTAGCATAATTTGTGGAATTATGCCTTGAAAAGTTATCCATTGGAAAATAGCTTGCGGGATTATGAATGGCGGGTTGTGGATTATAAAAGAGGCTGTGTTGTAATCGTTCCATGTCTAGTGCCTTTTGGATGAGTTGGTCTACCGAATCTTCATTTAAAGTAAGTAAATAGGCACTTAGATGCGGATTATTAGCACCACTCTTCACTGAAGCCATAGCAAAATCTTCTATTTGTCGCTTCACCATATATTGAAATTTTCAGCACCATATTTACTCTGTGCTGCCTCATTACATTGTAACAATAGGCCTTTTAGCCTAGTTGTGAAGGAGTTAAATGACTCATGCGGGTATTGTCGACAAGTGATTAATCTATTTATCAGCTCATGGTAAGTCTCACGAGGTAAGTAATTACGATAAAGTAATTGTTCAACCTCTGCAAATGTTGTGAGTGAGCTAGATGCGATTACGAAGATGGGGAGTTTTGTACCTACGCTCCCAAAGGGAATCTGATTTCGAATCAGAAGCCTTAACCACTCGGCCACGACTGCAAGAAAATTGTTGTGTTTTTGAGTGAAGGAGTTATCTTACGGAATAGGCGTTGTTAAATAAATGGCGAAGCCAATTGAGGCTTTGCACCTATTTATTTAACGTACAAGTTGTTGTTCAATAAATGGCGAAGCCAAATAAGGCTTTGCACCTATTTATTAAATGTTCAACTTGTTGTTGCCTGAAGAATAGGCGAAGCCAAGTAAGGCTTTGCACCTATTTAATTTCTGAAGACCTGGTTGGAGATCGATCAATAGGCGAAGCCGAATAAGGCTTTGCACCTATTTAATCACTGAAGACTACTTTAAAACTCAACTCTAGGCGAAGCCAAATAAGGCTTTGCACCTATTTTAATTATAGAAAGACTTCTTTAAAACTTAACTCTAGGCGAAGCCAAATAAGGCTTTGCACCTATTTAATATAGAAAGACTTCTTTACGACTGAACTCTATGTACTTTATTCTGTACTATATTTATACAAAAATTGTCTTACTCTAAGACTACTAATACTACACAGAATAATGTATAAAATACCTCTGACCCAGCACTTTATTTATTTAGCATATAATTCATACAAAGTGTAAGTCGGAAGTATTTCATTAACAACTATTACTTAATTTTACTACTTACGGAAGTATGCAAGTCACGGCACTCGTTGCTTAATTAAATAGGTGCAAAGCCTTACTTGGCTTCGCCTATTCTTCAGGCAACAACAAGTTGAACATTTAATAAATAGGTGCAAAGCCTTATTTGGCTTCGCCATTTATTGAACAACAACTTGTACGTTAAATAAATAGGTGCAAAGCCTCAATTGGCTTCGCCATTTATTTAACAACGCCTATTCCGTAAGATAACTCCTTCACTCAAAAACACAACAATTTTGGCGCAGCCGGTAGGATCAAGGAAGTTGGTCAATCTACATACACTTGAAAAACCTTGATCCTCCAACCTACGAGTTACGAGCTACTTACCGTGGAATCTGGCGATAGAACCCAGCCTAAGAAGATAAGAAGTCCCCAACTTGGAGAATACGACTTCCATTTACGAATAAATAATACACAACAAAGAGTACGGCTAAACGAAGCTGACTGAAACGACAACAATCTTTCTTAAGTAAGTTAAAAAGAGGCAAAACTGTTATTCCTCATTAATAATAGAAAAAAGACTAAAACAAGGCAGCTTTCACATATTCGGGAAAATTTTTTTTGCTTTGATTAAATTAATTAAACTTCTTTGATAAAACTACTTATTCCCTGTTCTCCTCTATTCTCTCTAACTCGAATGATTTTGCTTTCATGCCTAAAACTGGCCGTAGTTCTTCATGCTCTACCTTTGAGACGGTAATAAATTCATTATCATTTGATAATACCAGTCCTCCAGATAGCCCAAGAGTAGAGTGTAATTCATCCCAAAGTCGACCTTCCGTAAACTGGTATCGTGAGCATCGCTCAGGTAAACGTTTCAGAAGGCACAGCCTAATTAATTTTCTAGTAAGAAGAAATAGCTTAAACGCCCTAATCACAGAAAAATCATTAACCTCGCCTACTTCTAATAACAATACTCCAGATATTCCCCAGAGAAAGCAACCAAACCAACCAGCCAAAATGCCAGTGAATTATGAAAAAGTAGTTAAACTGACAGCACAAATGGTGCCCTTGTTTTCTGGAGAATTTAGTCCCCAAATTCTCACAGAATTGCAAACCTTTATAGGCTGTTGCAAACAAGTACAACAGTGCCTAGAAGAGGAGGAAAAGCAAGCTTTTATGCAGATTTTTCCCACTAGATTGAGAGGAAATGCATACCAGCTAATCGCATCTAGCTCACTCACAACATTTGCAGAGGTTGAACAATTACTTTATCGTAATTACTTACCTCGTGAGACTTACCATGAGCTGATAAATAGATTAATCACTTGTCGACAATACCCGCATGAGTCATTTAACTCCTTCACAACTAGGCTAAAAGGCCTATTGTTACAATGTAATGAGGCAGCACAGAGTAAATATGGTGCTGAAAATTTCAATATGGTGAAGCGACAAATAGAAGATTTTGCTATGGCTTCAGTGAAGAGTGGTGCTAATAATCCGCATCTAAGTGCCTATTTACTTACTTTAAATGAAGATTCGGTAGACCAACTCATCCAAAAGGCACTAGATATGGAACGATTACAACAGGGGGACTATTCTCTAAAATGTAGGGAATAGTCCCTAAAATGTAGGTTCCCCAAGTGATCACACCTACTCCTTTCTCATATTGTACATATCACCGTCCTTTCCCTATAGGTACATAATTCATTTCGTAGAACTAGAAATGAAGGTAATTATATGTGGGCCTCCATAGAAGCTAAAATAATAGGGTGAATGTCACTATGATTACGCATAAATTGAGAGTATGACATTTATTTTTAGTAACGTTGTGTATGTAAATTGCAAACTTGCTCTCAAATATACTCGAGGCAAACAAATAAAAACGAGTTTTATATAAAAGTTGACTTGACAAAAGCGCAAAGGACTTTAGTATTACGCTAAGACAAGGTATTCCTTTTATCATTTACAGTGTCGTTTTTTTCTACTGGAGACTGTTCCAGGCTACGAAAGAAGCTATATTACTATACATTGTTTGAATTATCAAATCAAGATTTGAACCGAAAAGCCTCCTCTTTATATAAAACAAAAACAAAACCTAATCAAAGCTCTTTATATTCCTAAAAAATTAGAAGTTGATTTTAATTTTAATTACATTTCGGTATGAATTCAATTATCTGAAATAAGGTAGCTCGAACTATGGCACCTAAATTATGTACAACCACCTTATAAAAGTTTCACAGAAGAGAAAATAAGCAAAGCAATAATTACATTTCACGGACAAAATATACATATCCTGGCGCTCATATTCTACTGGAGAATAAATAAAAATAACATCCATCTTCCGTTTACAGAAGCTAGAAACACTAAGCAATAACAAAAACAACAACAAATACTTTGGCTCAAATTTTGGTACTATTTGTTTGGAGTTTCTTAAGTAAGCTTCTCATCAAAGGGATGAAACCTGAATATATTGAAGAGAATTTATATATAACTGTAAAAGCTTTACGAATTCCATAAAATCGATTTTCCTACTGTACATAGGTACTTAGGCGAATAAACGAAGGAGTTGAATGCTCTGTTTAAAAAGGGAAAATAAAATTATGTACTTTAGAAGGTCTTCATTTTTGTGTAGGTAAACACAACTCTCCGTTTTCCATTTTGCTTAGTTCAAAGTAAAATTTTAATATGCGATGCAATACAGCTTTGGAGGGTCTTAATTTTCTCACGAGTCGTACAAAATTCAACTAAACCTAAATCCATACAACAACAAAAAAACAAAAAAAAACGAAAAAATCAAACTCTAACTCCATCACCCAAGTGTGCGTTTATGCTTTAAGTTATGAGATTTAATTCAATATTGATCGCTACTACTTTCTAAAGAAGCCTCCAGCGTTTCCTTAATTAATCCTGCATCCCTGATATCTCGGCATGAACAGTAAAGTGACAAATTCTATAATAATGGAACCCCTTAATGGAAAACCGAACCGTATCAAAGCTTCCAGACTGCGGGGGAGAAAGAAAATCACTTAAACGAAGATAATGGGACTCTCCAAGTGACTTTCTACTGTTCCGTGGAGGAAATGCTATCAGCTGACACTTTAGTTCATCACTACCACCACCATCAACCCCACCAGCACAACCAGCCCCACCAGAACCTGCTAGCTGACGGCAATAGATATTTTCGGGTATAGACTTGTAACAAACAAAGAGAGTAGAAAATGAGTAAAAATGAAGGCAAAAAATCGAAAGTAGCAGGTGGGTGGCTATAAGGAAAAATGATGAAAGTTAAAAGAACCCGAAATAAATTACGTGTGGGCTTTGTGTGAGTGGTGGAATCGGACAGGAATTTGTCAAAAGGAAGCCATCGATGTCAATCTTTTGAAATGAACATAAAATGTATAGATCATAATATAAATCGATTGACATTAGATTGACAATATTAATGATGATTTCGCGGATTTTGTCCTTGTCAAAGTCGTCATAGAAGTAGTCTAAAGCTAGCTTCCCACGGCCTGTGATTTTACGCGCCACTCAGCGCCGCAAGCACGAGCCACGATGTTTCGTGGTGGCGCGATCAAGCATGTCATTTCTTTATACAAAAAAACAAAAAGACTGCAGAAAGTACGACAATTTCTTCACGTGACATTTTGGAATGGCAATTTTATCAAAATTAGGTAAATCAGCTCAGGTTAGCATTGCGCCATGGAAAGTGTATAGGCGCGTCGCGGACCGACACCACCGTCTCCGCACTGACTAAATGGCTTGGAACCACACGCCGCCGTGGGAAGCAAGCTTAAGAAGTCGAATTTCGTGTATTTCTTGGTACTGGATTTGTGTAAAAATCATAATTACAGTTGAAATTCAAATTTCAAAACTGTTATATACAGGGTCTCCAGCTCTTATAGACATGTACAAAACGCGATAGATTTCGTTAAGCTAAATAATAAGTTTTAGGGAATATTGAAGGAATTAAATGCGTTATTTCCCACGGGAGGGGATTCATGATCTTAGATATCTTTTTTAGGCTACTTTTCACTTAAAACCATGTAAAATCCTTACACTATGAAGTCTGTTACACAATAACATTTGATAAGGGACTCTATCAGCAAAAAATTCCAAATTTTTTAGTAACCATACCGCCGCCCCCCCCCCCCCAAACTAAAATACCAAATTTTCCTATACTTATATAGAAACTTCTATAACTTGAGTATGAGAACTGCTAGTATGTGAAACCAACAAATAACGCATAACTTTCCTGACGTGTAGCAAAAAAGAATGTAATAAGTAGATTTGAATTGCCTGTTTTATAAGACGGCACAAAAGCTTTCTGCTTAAACGAGCTGTTATTACATCCTATGTGCTATTTGTAGCCGTTAAAGAGCTATTAGCTCATAACATATTCAGGTCATACCAAAATTAAACGATTTTTTTTTTTTTTTTTTTTTAATACGATATCAGTCACCAAGAGAACAAACGGCTACAGATAGCACCTACGGTGTAATACGTCAAATTAAAGACGGGAGTCCATAGTTTACAGTTTTTATAAAACAAGTTATATTAACCAACAATTTGCAGAAAAAAAAAAGATAACAAAATCAAAAAAAAATGGTAAAAAAATTCTAGACCGCCAGAACTCCGAAGAGAAGAGAACGCCGGGGCTGTCTGAGCACAGCGATGCCACATAGGCAGACTTATCTTCATTTGGCAGATTTCAGACACAATAAATGATTTGAAGATTTTCTCTATTAAAATAAAGAATTTTCAAACTCTTGAAATAATGATGTTAGTTTTCAGAATTTAATATTACATATTACTACTTTTCAATGAAATCTTTTATTCTATCAAAACAGAAATCTGAAAATAGTCAAGCATTTCTGGATACCTACATCAATTAAAACATCAATTTGGTGGTAATTTCACATATCGCCACGCATTTCTTAACGCATCAATTAAAGACTAAAACGTGTTGCTAACTTCATATTTTTAATCGTGACTCATTCGCGACGTTTAACGGTTTTGTGCCACTTTTTAATTCTGTAATTTTTATTTCATGCCGCTTGAATGTGAATTCTTTAAAATATGTTGCTATTGCTAATCATTGTCGCCATGGACTAGTCTAGACCAGACTCGTCCAAAATAAAAAGAGGTTGCGAAAAAGTAGCATCTCCGTTAATTTCTAAGCTAATTTTTAATATTGTTTCACTGCTTCATTCATCTGCCAACGTAGATCGAATTTAATTTAAATAAAACTAAGTTGAGAAATAGATTAGAGGTTGAAACCTTAAAAAGGAATGCTTTTATCCAAAGATAAAATGACGAAAAGTAACCGAAATTGTTTTAACTTAGAAGTATCAAGTAAGTTTAATGATAAAAACATTTACAAAACAGAATGAGAGAACTGATAGTGATTAATATTTTATACGGAAAATGTAAATATGTACTTAAATCATATTATGTCTTTCATAATTTTGACCTAGTTATAAATTAAAAGTTTTGTCCACATTATTACATTTTCTTTTCTTTTAAAGAATATGTTTATTAAGTTTTATTGTTTTTCTTAATTTTGACCTAGTTATAAATTAAAAGTTTTGTCCACATTATTACATTTTCTTTTCTTTTAAAGAATATATTTATTAAGTTTTATTGTTTGTCTTAATTTTGATTGAATGTACTTGTTAATTATATTCTCTAAAAGGATTTTAACAATAAAAATTCTTTTAATTATTGTATGGGCCTTCCTACACGAGAACTTTTTCGGGAAGGAAGAAATTTCCTCCCCTTGTCCTTAGACGTGCCAACAAAATAATGTTGCTTCGCGTTGTTCCTTGTATGATTACCGAAATTAATTGTGTGCGTGTTCAGTCAGTTAAGTCATACTTTTTTATATAACCAATAATTGTATCCCAAATTCACAGCACGTAATGATAACTAAATTATTATATTATCACCTCAAATCGCAGATACACAATTATACAGCCACAGATTAGAAATTTCGCAATTTTAAAATGGGCGAAGCTAATTTGCTTGCAGTAGTTTTGGTATGCTCCCGTATTACCAATTGAAACTAGGTAGCACAGAATTTTTCCTACCCCCGAATACTTCTCACCCGAAAATACTGCCTATAATCTGCCATGTGTGCCCCCTGGCTATTTCCTCAAAATTATTCTAAGGCAGATTTCTTTGGGAAAAAGAAGATTTTTTTACCGTAAATTATAGATTTTTATCACTATCTTCCTGGCAACACTGTCTGAGCAGCCGTAAATTTCTGCATACAATGAGCTTTTTACAGCGACCATACGGGCGTATGTCCAGTACTTTTTAAAATACAGGGTGTTTTTTAAAAGACTAGCATAATTTCTTAATCACCCTGTATCTTCCAAACGGTTCATATGGACCCCCTCTGCCATACAAGTTTCTGTTGATCGAGGTGAGTACTATCACCTCCCGCTTTATAGACCATTTAGGTGGAAACACCCAGTATTCCGTGCATTTCAAAGTGAAAGATCTGCTTATAATTTCAATAGCTTGTTTTTCTTTTTTTTCATTTGAGAAAAAAATTAGAAATAATGATGCCGAACACCCAATTTATCTACGTTCGCAAATAGGAAACCTTTGATTTTGAAACCTGCTTAAATCGACTGCCTTTAAAAATGAATTGTTTTCGTTGTTTTCTAATAACAATTGAATTATTATTTTGCAAAAGCAAAATAATAAGTTAGATATTTAAATAAAATTAATATTTCACTTTATACAGAATGAAACGAGCTATTCATAAATGCAGTGAAATTCTTAAGCAAGTTCGAATCTGCGAAATGGGCATCAGAAAAGCAAACAAGGAATAAGGTGCACCTATAAATACAAATTTTACTCACCAAGGAAATTCTGTAACAAAATCTCTAATCCCCAATTTTTGTTTTTTGAATTTCTACAAAGAATCCTAAATGTAACTAATAAAAAAATCTACACAGCAAGTAAATCACCACACAGCACTTTTTTGGTCTTTACACATCAAGATTGCAAAAGAAACTGATAAAGTGGCCCATTCGTATCCACAAGCACAATCTCATCGCAGCCATAAGAGCAGTATTGGAAAAATTTTATTTATATTAATGATTAATTATTACGATTAAAAGTATGAATCGTCAATCAGGAATAATGATTTAAGTATTAATAGTTTAAACAAATCAAATCATGTGAAACGACTAATGATTAATTAATCATAAAAACTAATGGCATAACACGATTAACGATTGATTAATTGTTAATCGCTTAATCGTTTTCATAAATTATTAATTTGTTTTAATTTCCACTAATTATTTTGATTAACTTTCAAGCATTTAAATATTTTTAATGGTTCTTTCCTACTATGTTAATCTAAGTTCTTATAAAATAAAGAATTTTTTTTAAGTATCTTTAAAATGTTTAATTTCGTAATTTTGGTTTTCAGTTTTTACTAATAACTAATAAACTTATCTTGAGTTCCCAATACCTCGTTCACTCTTTGTCAAATTAACAAATCAATCAAAAAATACAATTAACGATTAAAAACTAAGGAGTAAACAATGATTAATACCTGTCGATTGAACTTTATTATACTCGAATGACGATTAAATTAGCCAATGGATTAAATTAATTACGATTATTTTCTTGAGATTAATTTTTCAATTATATTTTCAATAGTGGTATACGCATGGAAGCCAGATATGTTATTAAAAAGTTAAAAGCGAAAATTCTGATTATTACTGATTGTTTGGAAATTTTCATACTTCTTGATAATTAAATATCCTATAAATTTTACATATGAATATATGGCAAACTTTATATCGCATTGTGTTGTGCTGCGTAGCTTTGCACATTCAAAAGACGTGCTGGTGCACGCTGACGTTGGTATGCAAAAGTAAAGATTTCCAGTTTTCCCTTTGCAAGCCCATGAATTTTGGTGTATGGAAATAAAACGCATAATTCTGAAATAAATTTTTGTGAAATCTTGTGAATTTCAAATTTTTTCAGAAAGATATGAATCACTTTAACATTTATTGTATTGATTACAACCACTTGTATAGTATTTTACCACCAAGAAGTGTGAAAATTTCCACTTAATACAGTAATAATAACTACTTTCAATTCCAAAAAATGACAGGAGCGTTTGATTTTTGGATTTTTATTCCTTGTAGCAATGTTATAATTACTTAATTGACAGACGTGGCTAGGATGAGAGTAAAATTAAATTAAGTATTACAATTCCTTAGGTAATATCTCCTGCTTTCTTATTCCTATGATAAAATAGGAGAAAAAAATGTTTTTATTTTTTTCAGTGAAGAAAAAGGTAAAAGTTACTTGGGTGATTGCTATGTTGCCGATTTTGTTGACTGATTTTCTTTTTTTTCCGAAGGCAAAAATGGCATTTAATGAAAATTTAAAGTTAACACGAACTAATTTGAAAAAAAAAAGGAAAAGAAAACAAAACAAAATAAAATAAAACATAAGAAATTTTTTTTAGATAAGATAAGATAAGAAAACAAAACAATACAAAAGAAAAGTAAAGTAAAGACCACATAAGTGAAACAGTATCGCATATGCCGCATGCGGTAAAATACTGCAGTAAAATATGAATATTGACAAACAAAGACAGATGAAAAATGTAGTCGACCAGTCTACTAACATCGACACAAGTGGAAATCCATAGATGGACTATGCTAAAGCCATCGCTTTACCAGCAGTCCCATTCATTCACAGATATATCGAACAACACAATAAAGACATCCGCAACACAAGGAAAGAAAATGAATACCACAAAAATATTTCGCCTTGCGCATTTTTAAGCAACGCATCCTATACTGCGCACGCGTTGTACATCACGTTTAACAATCTTGTTATTTTTAATTCATTATTCAAAAGTATCTGTGCCGACATTTTGATGGCATAGAGCGCAAAACTAATACAACTATAAAGCTCTGCAAAAAATTATGATGCATAAATAGCTTCTGTATGATTCTGCAATATTTATCGGTTTGGCAAAATCAAATGCAACTAGTTAGATGCAGTAAAATAAATTCACAGACAACGTCGCTAGTAACTAACAAGTTGTAATCACTTTTTCGTTACAATATTTTTTTGTGTTATTCTCGAGTTATTTTCAATGTTAAAATAGTCGGATATAAAAATAAAATATATCGCGCTATTCACAGGCAACTTACAACTTGTTTAAAGCTACCTCTATTTAATTGTTAGCAATAGCTTATTTTTAGTCAAAATAAAGTGAGTTTTTAGCTTAGTGCTGACTTTTATTTAAAAGGTCAGTATACCCACCTTTAAACTCATATTAACCTCAAAATATTCATATTGTCATACCACAAAAATCTATGAGAAGCATTTTCCCAAAGTAATGCAAAATATAAATTTTAAATATGGACATTGATGAGGAATTCGTAAACGATATAAACTTTTTCGATGACATTGATTTAAAAGAAGCTCGTGTTTATAAAGAAAGAATCGATCCATTTCTTCAAACTGATAACAAATTTTATTCGAATTATCGGTTCAGAAAAGATTCTGTCCGGCTCATAATTAACTTAATAAAACAGGATCTATCAATAATAAGGAATAATAGAGGACTTCCAATTAGCCACGACTTACAAGTATTGATTGCTTTAAAATTTTTCGCCAGAGATGCTCATCAACAAGATATCGGTAAGACTATATTAGCCGCGACATATATTTAATAAAATTCTTGCTTCAAATAAATTAGGTGAGTTGCATAACGTGTCACAATCTACTGTAAGTAAGATAATTACCAAAATCAGCAGATTACTAGCGCTCCAACTGCCAAATTTCGTAACTTTTCCAAGTTCATCTGAAGATATTGCGGCAGTTAAACGAAAATTTTATAGTAAGGCCTCATTTCCCAATGTGATTGATGTAATCGATTGTAGCCATGTGCGTATTAAGGCACCAATTAGAAGGAGGGGAAGCAGCAGGGACTTATCTTAACAGATAAGGATACCATTCTTTAAATGTGCAGGCGGCTACTTTTACTAAGCTTTCAATTAAACAATATTTAAAAATATTGCTGGACGACGTCCCTCAAAATCTGTCCACTTAATGCCAATCTGCCTACCAACCCGGAAAATCCACCGAGGACGCTCTCAGCAGTCTGGTAGAGACTATCGAGAAAGCCTCACAGGAAAAGGAGGTCCTTATATGTCCCTTTATGGACATACAAGGCGCTTTCGATAACACTCTCTTTGACTCGATTAAGAGGGTATCCGAGGATAGAGGCATAGAAACCTGCATTGTCAGATGGATTGGCAACATGCTTGAGAAACGCTGCATAACAGCTACCATGAACGGTGAATCCATAACAATCATGGCCACTAGAGGCTGCCCACAAGGCGGGGTGTTATCGCCCCTTCTATGGCTACTAGTTGTGGATGAGCCACTAAACTTACTCCAAGAGGCCGGCTTTAAGGCCCAAGGATACGCTGATGATATTGTCATCTGTGTTAAAGGAAAGTTTGAATCAGCTTTACCAGAGCTTATGCAAACTGCTTTTAACATCGTTACCAGATGGTGCCAGAACATGGGACTAACAATAAACCCAGGTAAAACAGTGCTAGTTCCTTTTACTAGGAAAAGAAGCCTTCAGATTCTACCTCCTAAGTTAAATGGAATTGCAATAGAATATTCCAAAGAAGCAAAATATCTAGGAATAATCCTAGACAGCAAGCTTACCTGGAATCCCCACCTGGAAATGATAACAAACAAAGCCATGTGGGCATTCAGCTCTTGCCACAGGCTTTTCGGGAAAAAGTGGGGCCTGAGCCCCAAAATGACCCTATGAATCTTCCAGGGCATAGTCAGACCCATACTTTCTTATGGGGCAAATGTGTGGTGGCCTAAAACATTGCAGGCAACCACCAGAAGAACCCTTGACAAGGTGCAAAGGATGGCATGTTTAAGGCGCCACTGGCGCCTTTACATCATGTCCTCAACGAGCACTTGAAGCCATTCTTGGCTTACAGCCTATCTACCTCTTTATTCAGAGGGAAGCTGAAGCCAGTATGCTTCGAAAGAAAAGGTCAGATGATTGTACCTCCTTCAGGGTGGGTCATCTCAGTATCTCCGAGCAGGTTAACATTAACGACCTAGAAGCTCCAAAAGATACTATGGCCAAGAGACTCTCTTTTGAAAGAGGTTACAAGGTAACCATTAATGAAAGAAGCCAGATACTAGACAGAGGACTCCAACTCCCGCAACGGGCCCAAGTCTGGTATACTGACGGATCGCGGAAGGACGGGAAAACAGGCGCAGGGGTGATTGGTCCTGAAGTGGAACTATCCATTCCGCTTGGTGTCTCACCTTCCATTTTCCAGGCGGAAGTCTATGCTATAGAGGTTCGAGCTCAGAAAAGCCTAGATAAGGGCTGTAAGAACTCCAACATCTACATCTGTTCAGATAGCCAAGCTGCGCTCCTAGCTCTTTCCTCTCCAGCCTTTGAGTCGAAATTAGTTTGGAGCTGCTACTCGAAACTCCAACTACTGTCTAGGGACAACCAAGTAACCTTGGTTTGGGTCCCTGGACACGAAGGAGTGGACGGTAATGAAAAAGCGGATGAACTGGCTAAAACCGGAGCTGATTGTCCGTATATTAGTCCCTATCCGACATTTGGCCTACCAAAAAGCCACTTTAGGGGGGAACTGCTTAAGTGGGAAAACAGGCAACTCGACCTCCTTTGGCGTAGCGCGCCCGGTATGAGGCAGGCGAAGAAATTCTTCAATCCTTCTCATTTCCTGTCGCGTCAACTTATTGGACTTAGCAGACAGTCGCTCAGACTATTTGCTAATGCAGTCACTGGTCATGGCCCCTTCCGTCACTTCCTGAAGAAGATAGGCAAATGCGACAGTGAACTGTGTCGACTGTGCGAAGAGGAAGATGAAACCTCGATGCACGTTATATGCGAGTGCCCAGCACTTGTAGGTCTAAGGATGCAAATCACTGGAAGAGAACTTATCTCTCCAGATAATGTCTGCAATCTAACTCCGAAAGCAATAATCGAGCTCGTTAAAAGACTAGATTTTGCCTAATCACTATAGGGAAAGGCACAATAGATCAACTATGGTCGCGGTGTCCGCAAGGTCCTGGAGGCCTAGTCGCCCCTACTCTTAATATTAACATTAACATTAAAAATATTGCTTTAGATTGTATGCAATTTAGACCATAAAATTCTGGATATAGTAGCACAATGGAGGGGATCAGTCCATGACTCACGAATTTGGAATAATTGCAAATTAAAGGAGATATTAGAGAAAAATAACATTGGTCTTTTGCTGGTCGATGGTGGATATCCCTGCTCGAAAGTTCTTCTCACTCCGCTGCTCAACCCAAAAAACCATTAAGGAGAAGCGCTATAACAAAAACCATATTTCAACTCGTTGTAATATTGAACAACTTAATGGAGAACTTAAGAGCAAGTTTCGATGCATATATCAACGCTTGAGGGTGGATTTAGCAACAACGAAAAATATTGTGATAGCAGTTGCTGTTTTGCATAATATTTCTAAAGATGTGAACTGTTTTAGTACATATTTCTTTCTATATATCAAAATATGCGAGAGCAATTAAGTATTTACCTTGCACTTCCTAATGTTCCTCGTCGCAGACCGTATCCAGCAATAATAGGGAATGCTTTCCAACATGAAGCGAACAATAAAAATGGCGTTATTTCATTGAAAAACATTTTTAAACAAAATAGTTTAGTTTATGTAAAGTATTTATTTCATTAAAGTGGAACACAAAAAAAACTTACTTTCAAGCTTATTCATAGAAAGATTTTTTTCCATAATTGGAATTCGAAGTTTATGAATTTTTCCTGCTAGCGCTCTTCCCTCTCTTCAAGAAATTTCTTTTCCAACTCTACTTGGCTTAATTTTGCTTTTTCAACATCTTGTTTAAGTTGAAACAGCTTTTCATTGTACGCTTTTTCCATCAAAATTTGATCGCAACGATTTTCCAATGCATTTATAACCACCGGACTTTTGATAACTTTGCTAGTCTTCGCCACTTCTTCTTGATAATTTTTGTGTCAAGTTTTCGTTATTGTACCTTTCCTTATGATCGTTGTCAAAACTATTGGATTGATTGCTTATGTTGTTAATCTTAGTTGACTGCGTTTCAAATTTAGAAGTTGTGGCCTAAAGTAATTAAATTATAATTTTTGGTATATTACTTTTCATTTAAAGAATGCTTACATTACACCAAGCAACATCAAAATCTATTTCTGCGACGTCTTCAACAAAGTCCTGTGGTATCATATCCTTTATTGCAAAATCTATTTCCTGTGATGTATCGATCGGGCCCTTATTTCCAGTTTGCTGTCTTTCTCGCTTGTAGCGAGATACATTTAATTTGGCTGCCTGTTTCATCCGCATCCATTGATCTCGATTTTCCTTATTTTGTCTGATGAATCCAGATTCCTTCATTTTATTTTGAATATCAGACCATGTCCCTTTTTTCTTAAAAATAGTTCGCTTTACTTTCCAATACTGTTATGTGGTCGTTGACAAAAGTTCTGAGAAATTCCTTTTCCTCGAGTGACCAATTTTCAGATCGATGACATTTCTATGGAAATTACAATATTACATGAAGTTTGGCAGATGAATAATTAACTTACATTTTTTAATGCGAAATTTTCGATTTTTTACTAATTTTAGGATTTTATAATTGTCAAACTTTACTCTATCAGGAAAGATGTCAACCGCAAACAGTACGTCCAACAACAAACATCACAATTATTTCACAGTCAACTGTTAATTAATAACAGCTGTTTTCGATAAAGTCCTAGATTAGTTGATATTTCAGTGGTTTAAAATGAAAATGTAAAAGATTTTTTAATAAACTCAGTTTTACTTAAAACAGAGTAATGCTTAAACTGTGAATATAAAAATATTTGCAGTTAGCTTTAATTCTAAATGTTGCTTTAGTTAAAGTTGAGTTTAACCTTAGACTCTGAATAGCGTCCCTTAACTTTAACTTGCTCCAAACTTTTAAGTTCTCTTCTGGTCAGCTTACATTACTTGTTCTTCTTAGTTATAGAACCATGGTAACCAGTTACAAATATCGGCTATAGAATGTAATAAGAATAACATTCTCGCACAATTTTTCAGTTTCGAAAATGTACTAAGATCTTAAATGATGCAAACTATACTGAAAGAAATACCAGGGTTATTGAAAGTTTGCATTAACCAAACTATAATTATAACAATCATGATTTTGTCTGTATATTTCGAATAATAATGTGAATATATTATAATGACCATATGGACATTGTTATTATGGTTATTAAAATCATAAAATGATTAGCATAAAATGGCCTTATGTTTGGTTTGTTCCAGCTAATCTTTCATTATGATTATATGAAACTTGCAATATCGTTAAAAGAGCTATAATTTTGTCATATTATGTTTGCTCCAAACCATTGTTTTCTCAACCATGCTAAGGTTCAACTAAATATAAGTTTTGTTGAAAAGCGTAGACCAACCATATTTTGTTTAAATTTACTGTAATCAGTGTCAAATCAACGTGAATAGAAGTGTGATCAGTGATTTTTTATAAAGTTAAAATCAGTGCTTTGAGTGAAAATAATAACTAGTAGTTGCTTGAAAGAGTTGTCATACATCTGTTTAACTGCCAATGACGTACAAATGATTAATTTTAATGATCTAATATTTGATATGCTACAAGACAGTTAACTCTTGATAATATTGTATTAATTAAAAATTGTTATCTATAAATAAAAAAAATATAATATATAATAGAGATTATTTTTATGAAAACCAATCTTGTATTTGTAAATTTAAACATTTTCTCATTCAAAAACTTTCGACATTCTACTAAGATTCAAATATAGTATATTACCTACATGCCCTCAAAAATTAGCAAATACTTAAAGGCAACAAGAATTCTTTTGCAACTAAAAAATAATTCCAAATAAGATTATTTTATATCTCTTGTACTAATCAGAACTATATTTTATGGTTGCTTGATATAATATAATATTATAAACCATAAAATATTTTTGTTACTGTGTGAACGTTGATGATACAGAAATATTCGTGGTTACTCCAACTATATCTAATGCCTGTAGTTATCATTCTACGATTGATAGAACATAATCCGTAATGATTGCAATAACTTTACATGTTCTGAATAACTATGCTATAGCTGTATTTGCATAATTTTAGTACTTAAGACTGAACCTTATGATTGAGGTAACTATATAATAATTTATCCAAGAATATAATTTTGATTAATGCAACTATACTAATCCTTATTAACGTATTGAAAACAATAAGGATGATTACCAAGACCATAAATTATTATTAGGAAATGATGACCACAGTCATGATTTTATTACCATAATAACAGTTTGCAAAAAGTTACTTTATTATGTAATATCTAGTTACAAAATTTCAACTATAGTATAATTGTAATATAGTAGTTTCAACCGTAAAGCCCAACTATATTATAGTTCTTTAAAAACATAGTTGGACATGTCAGCAATAATAATGGCCACTTATGTTTAGGAACTAAAGAACTAATAATTGAAATCAAAATTGTAATATTACCGTTACTTAAATATTATAACTCATCAAACACAACACAAAAATAACCAAAAAGTTGAAACCATTTTCTTTTCTGTGAGGAGAACAAAAGATCTTAAGCACAGAGGACCGATAAAAAACAGAAGAAAAAAACTCTCACAGAAACCTTCTTGTCCTCTTAATTAAGCGTATAAAAACCACGTGAGGTAAGCTTTTCAGGTCATTCGCAGATAGAAGAGTAGACCTAAGAGTATCTAGCCTGCTTGAAAAGCGCGTAGTGCTCGATTGTCTTAATCTCTCCATTCAGGCAGGACAGGCATTTAGGGCTGTCAACAATTCACTTGTTAAATATTTATGCGATCATCTTGTTCTGTTTTCTTCCGAGCCTCAAAACAAACTCAGTGACCTTCCTATACTAACTACTACTGAAATATTCCATTGCATATGCCTGGGAGACTATTAGCCCGTTTAGACCGTGCCTTTTAGAACTAGTTTTCCGTAAGTCAACATACGTAGAACTAATATGAAGTGGTGTAAGCATGCCGCATTACGAAAAACTAGTCCTACTTTAATCCGGTATTTGATGCGGTATTGACCTACAAAATTAGTATTAAACGTAGACATAAACCTCAGATAAGGAATTGTTTACAAACTTGAGTCCGTTATATTCATTCATAGAGAGAATTGTTATTTTATTTTAATGAAAATGATTAATGATTAAAGAAAAAAGTGTGACTGGTAAGAGGGAGGGACAAATTCTTTTATAGACTTTTGACTTATTGAAGAAAGTATTCCGTCCATAATGGATGGTAAAATAATTAAAAATTTGGAAAATTCAATTAGTTTCTTATGCTCTATTCTCTTGTGCACACCGCATTCACAAAATTAAAATATTATTTCTCATTTTCTCGTGAAGAAGTAGGCAGACCACTGACATGTATATAAATCACTGACATATATATAAATGGACTGCTTGTTGAACCAAAAATGCATGAAAGCAAATGGCACCACTTTCATATTCCTGTCTCTTTCCGTGAGAGCATACTTTCCCACTGAACTGTAACGATTAGGAACGAGAAATTGCTTGTAAAAATCCTTGTAAAAAACACTTCCTTCGACTCGTAATTAAAATTTAATGATACATTTGTATCCCAAATACTTTTGTGGTAAATTCGGTAAGTCCCACTGACATGTATATACGTAAATTCCCAAATAATTTAAATATAGCTGCAGTTTACGACAGTTGGTAGCATTAACTGTGAGAGCATACTTTCTGAAATCAAAATTGGTGCCACATGAAACAGGAGATCAAGCAGTCCATTTATATATATGTCAGTGATATAAATAGACTGCTTGTTGAACCAAAAATGCATGAAAGCAAATGGCACCACTTTCATATTCCTGTCTCTTTCCGTGAGAGCATACTTTCCCACTGAACGGTAACGATTAGGAACGAGAAATTGCTTGTAAAAATCCTTGTAAAAAACACTTCCTTCGACTCATAATTAAAAATTAACGATAAAAATAGTCCCAAATACCTTTGTGGTAAATTCGGTAAAACCCACTGACATGCATATACGTAAATTCCCAAATAATTTAAATATAGCACCAATTTACGACAGTTGGTAGCATTGACAGTGAAAGCATACTTTCTGAAATCAAAATTGGTGCCACATGAAACAGGAGATCAAGCAGTCCATTTGTATATATGTCAGTGAGGCAGACCTGACAAATTTCACAAACTGTCAAAGCTTTAATACGAGTGGACTAAACGGCAGCCGGATTAGTCCTACGTAAGTCGACTTACGTAAAACTACTTCCAAATAGCTGCGGTCTAAACGTACTCTATAATAGAGTTTCTGTTAAAGGATTTAGCTTTTCTGTGGTCCATTTGGCAGAAAATTATCAAAGTAGCACTCTCGTTCCAAAGCGGTGTCGTGTCCCAAAAGCAAACCAATAAATAAACCAATAATTACCCGTGAAAACATTAAAAAGTCATGAATCACTTTGCGATTACAAATCTTTATTCACTTTGAATAACTGGCCTATCTTAATATTTATGACAATATTTATACATATACTTTATATACCGATATGTATGCCACCGCACTAAGAGCTTTGCAAATTACTTTACCTTACGGTAACTTAACACAAACTTGAAAGCACGCGACTCTGAACTAAACACTTGACGATTAAAAAATACTACAGGCACTCGACAGACCAGTCATTGGTCTTTTATGAACCTATATGCGGAAGTAAGCTTCCCTTGCTCACAACGCGGATGTAAACAAACGACAACAATCTTGTCGTTTGTTCTACCGGTTGCAGCACCTGAGTCGATTAGTAGTAAGCAATCGCTTTACATAACAATTACCATGCGACGTTAATTGTTATCGTAATCGTCCATTACTCATCTAAGCGCTCATCGCAGCCAGCTGTTGAGCTAATCAGCGATATAGCAATTGCTAAGTATTTCACTAAAATGCGCCGTTGGCTGCTGGAAGAATAAAAGCGGCATTCACATTGAATTTACTAAATTTAACAGAATAATTTGATATAAATGCTAGATTATTTCATATAATAGAAATAGACTTTCTATAAAAAATACTTTGTATGAGCATTTAATTTTTTCACCAATTATTTCGCCCTCAAAATGCAAATTATCTCTACATAAATAACAAATTCAATAACCTTTTATAATAATTTTATTTAAAATCTTGTTTTCTTTTAAATTCGCAAACTAACAAATAACTTTTCGTCATGTCCAAACTAACTTAAAAAATAAAATGCAATAAGAATGGCAGTTTTGGTGAAGACTGAGTTTTTTTTTCTAAATGAGAACATACAAACTCACTTAAAAAATAAAATGCAGTAAGAATGGCAGTTTTGGTGAAGACTGAGTTTTTTTTTTCTGAATGAGAACATATGTACAATCGGGAGAATTTTCATGATGCGACAACGAATTAAATATGTGGGAAAAAAATCAAAAAAATTTAATTGATAAAAATTCAAGTTTTATCTCAAAAAACACGCACAGTACAAAATTATCAGAGCGTCTATCCGTGCTAACAAGCCGATGATAACTGCCTTCAGTAATTGTCCCTGACTAATTACATGACAACAAATTGATAATGCTCTAAGTTAAAATGTTTTACATCTAGATTTTATTCTGAGTGAACAATCTTTGTGATGTTGATCAGGAATTGTTGTGGCTGCAGATGTTTTATTTAGATATAATTATTATATAGGTACTAGAGAGCAAGTTGCTATATGACTGCATATGTAGATATATAGTAAGACAGCAAAAAGTATTGCTGTGCTGGAGGCTATGCAGTAACGACGATTCACACATATGATCATTTTTTTTTTTAATTTCATGATTTTTCAACACAAAATTCAATTTTTTCGATGCGGTATTAATTTACGAAAATCTGAATATAACTACATAGAAAAAGACCACATTTGAAGAAAAAAATCCTCCAATCTAAATCAATGATTTTCCCTACTCTTTCCCACATAAATCCCTTTTATAGCACTGTTAATACTTAATACACACTAAAGACGTTATGATAAAGTAAAATAAATCCGACATTAGACAAACGCTCCCAGTCAATTATACTACCGAAAACCTCAAACCTCTAATCTATTGCCAACCACCTATATTTATATACATACATAGATATCCATACCTATAAGCACTAAGTAATCATCTCGAAACAAGACCATGTCTAGTCATCTCTGCAACCTTTTAGGCATCATCTAATTCTTGTATGTTCAACGTATAACCACTTTAATCTTGAAGCTACACAATTCAACCAATTAAGTATCTTCCTAGTGATGTAGACTTCCTATATAGTTAGGAGAAACAGACGTCTATCAATGGTTTAGCATAAAATAAAGGACTTAAGAGCATCTTTGTCTGATTCTGATTAACTTGAAATTCAGTTGAGGACTAGACAATAACAACAACAATTTTCACATCATTGAAATTGGAATCTTTATCTTTCAATCTTATCATTTGCAAGGACTACATATAAATTTGATGTGCTCTTAGAAATTAGGTCAGACATATTCGAGTACAGTTCTAATGATATCGTGTGATTTTAAAATAAATCCTTAAGTAACTTTAAAATAAAGGTTTTAATAAAAACAAATATAATAATAATAAATAAAATGCAAAAGTCCTGAGTATGCTTGAAAGTTTTTAATTCAATTCGAAATCCTTCTTAGAACACGTTCGAAATCAGACAGACAAAGGTAGGTACTGAATTTACAGGACTTTCCGGAATATTATTTACCTAATAAGTTGACTTTTAACCCGAAAAGTCCCAAAAGTCTTGTTGTGCTTCTCTCTGTGGCCACCCTCCGCCCGTTCCTCCTTTGTTCAAAAATTTTAATTAAAAATGAAAATATTACTCTCGGAACTCTGTTTATTTTGCTCTTCTCCACTGGACATAATTAGGATAATAGGATTAAATTAAAACAAAAAAAAAAAACTTACTTCCTTCCTTCCTTTCTTTATGTACACAATACGAAGACGTGAGCTTCAAGTTTACTTTCAACTACAATTCAAACTTGTCCGAAGAGCGCTTTGCTTTTACAAGACTTCGCCAATAAAGCAGAAAAGTTATGGATGGGAGCTTAATCGAGTAGACAAGGAATGGATCCGAGGAGCACACAAACTTCTGAACAAGATATTAAGTTGCAAATTGATGGAAAGTTTTTTTCGAGTTTTTGATCCACGTAAAATACCTTTCTAAAACGTTTACCAAAGATGAATAGTAATAAGATTGGATTTGCTGCATATACGCTTTTGTGAATATAGGTACGCACTCAGTAAAGGAAGGCGGGATATTATATAAATTTTGTTTATTAAAATTAAGCTAAAAATTAGAAATATAAGAAGATACTTTATGCAGGGTTTGTGGACAATAGTTCCGTACAAAGAAGTATGAAAATGTATAAATATACGTTCTATTCTGGTTTTAAAATGTTTCATGATCTTTGAGTCCAAGTTCTAGTCACACTTGCACCCATCAATGATCGATTCAAATTGTATTTCCCCTAAGACAAAGCCTCTAACAAAGGCATTCGTAATATTATTCTTACTATAATTTAAAAGCATATGGCGTTCAGAAACGGCTTTGTGCTGCCGACATCCCAGCACAAACGCCACGTAAAACGGCAAAGATTAGGCTGCTTTGGGCCAAGAAAACTCAAAGGAGTTTGGGAATGACTGGAGACAAATAAGCTAACATATCTCTTAATTAACTAATCAATAGTGTGGATTTAAAGTGTCCTAGCCGAAAGCCATCAAGAAAACTATATTTTTTTATCTTGTCCTTATTTTTAGGTCGTTATGTCTGACGAATCCATCTTCGCGATAGGTGACGAGAGTGGTCAGTATGTACGCTGAATAAAAGATGAATAATTTCAACGACAATGTATCGCACAGATTTTTAAATGCCCAATGACGGTAATGGTGGCGAACTATGTATATGTCCTTCAAAACGAACTCGACGATTGTAGAAGGCACCATGCGATAGGACCGGTACCAAAAAGTTCCTGGAATCATAGGCTTTTTTGACAGCTAAATGACTGGTTCTTTGGTGCAGATTTTGTCTTTATGCAGGATAGGGTACCTTGCCACAAAGCCCTTTGTAACGGAGTTTCGGTGGGATGGATGCGGATAGCTCGTCGTGTCAGCGTTTCTAGAAATGAAACTTCTTCAGTTAAAATAAAATTAATAAATGGAAAGTGGTAATGAGTATTTTATTCTTTCGAGACCCGTACAAAATACGAGTCTCCAGGCAATTCTCAACCTACTGCATATGAGCAGAGAAAATTCCAAACAAGTACCCCGATACTCTCAATTCCATAAAGAAATTTTTAGGATTATAGCTAGGTAATAAAGATTCTTTCTTTGAGCGAAATAGCCTAACATTTACAAATTTAAATTAATTTAAGCCTACTTAGCGTCTATGCTATATACAGGGCCTATGTAGTGGTAAGGGGAAGGTTTGCTCGACTTACTACTCTAGAACAATTTAGGACTACATATTAAAGTGTCTAAAGCTACGAGAGTTACTATACATATTACCCTAGATCTATTTCTCAGCGATTATACGTGTATAGACAAGGTAGTGATAAGGGGATTTTTCACACGACTTACCACTGCATAGCCTGAGAGGGAGACTGGTGACACACAACTTAAGAATATTACACATTTTAGGGGAGATACGGTGATTTTTCGTACGACATACCAACGGTTCTCTTTAACTCCTTAACTCTATTCTTAATAAGGCAGATTGGGAAGAATGGTGCGGGGATTGTTCACACGGCGTGTGGGAAGGGAATGTTAAGGCGGGATGGTTCACGCTGACCTTAACACGACGGACGGTTCACGCTGGCCATAACTCGACGGATTGGGAAGAATGTTACGGAGATTGTACACACGACGTACCAAAGGAATGCTAAGGCAGGATGGTTCACGCTGACCTTAACACGACGATTTGGGAAGAATGGTACGGGGATTGTTCACATAGCGTACCAAGGGAATATTAACCCTTTGATGCCCGCGCCTAGATCCCGCAGTAAGAATTTTTTTTTATACACATATATTTATTGCATAGGTGCTAAATATGCTATAAAAAAATAAATTATGCTTCTCGGAAGCTAAGTATACATTTTAGAGATTGTTGCCTATAGGCAACAAGTGGCATGGAGACCTAAGAAAAGAGCTTTTATTGCTTTATAATTTTTTCGAAAGAAAACATATTTATTTAAGTATGGTAAGCCACAAAACAGTTTTTCTGGGGATTACAACATAAATAGGCATTACATTTATTACATTTACTCCTTGGCCAGCCTGTTTTGCAGATAGCACATCGATGCTTAGTTCCCCATTGTGGCCAATCTCCTATTTGATCGTAACGGATGTCACTGCTGATGGGTGTAAATCGCTTTCTTGGAGTAGAACTGGTTGACGCTAATGATTCTTTTTTACAGCTCTCACTGCAGGGTTCAGTTAAGGTAGGAACAGCACTCGTATCTGCAGTTGGACGACCTCTCTTACGAGTAGATGCTGGTGGTAATTTTTGGCTATGTATTAATCCTTTGCCAATATCGGATTGAAAGTTTATGAGTTTCATGAATTTTTCATCACTATGAAGCATTTGGTATTCTCTACGATACACCAGCCAAGCATTTACGATTGCAACATTTATGCACCAGTAAATAATTCTCGTGTAATACTTTCTTGATTTGTGATCAATTCTATATAATTCGATTAGCATGTCTGCTAAATCAACACCACCCATATATTTATTATAGTCTGCTACAATTTTAGGCCGATCAACTTCGATGAATTCTTTTCTATCTTTGCTCCAACGACGGCATTTTGTAACGGGCTCTACCCCGAGATGTGTGGATAGTAGTAGTACACCTTTCTTATCAAACTACCGTACACAGGTTAAATCATGATCAACGTATGTTTGGTAGTCAAATGACCCCCTTCCTTTTTTTGACAAATCTTCATCTGAATGTAAAGTTAGAGAGCCAAGTCTGTTTGGGCGTGCTGTGCCAGTACAGTGAAAACCACGCTCTTTTAGTGCAACAGCTAGATGAACAGATGTGAACCAATTATCGAAAAATATTTTGAAATTTTTGTGTTTTGGCAAAGTCTCAGTCAAATGTAAAACGATATCTGCAGAAATTCCGAGGCCATATTTTGGACATGTTCCTTCCCCGACGTATAACTCAAAATCGTACAGAATACCGGACGCCCCTGCTCGAGATATAACCTTGAAGCCCCACTTATGTGGTTTCTTTGGTAGATATTGCCTCAATTGTGAACGGCCTGTAAAAATAAATTAGTAGAAACATTAGTACTACGTGAATGCAAAACTGGAGAAACAATCACCTTTGAATGGTATAATCTGTTCATCTACAGAATTGAATTCTTCTGGAGCAATATTATTACAATATCTTTTCAGCGCTGCTAATAGTGGTCGAACTTTGTGTAGTTTGTCATATCTTGGATCATCTCGTGAGAATTGCGTTTGATTATCATTTATGTGTAAACATTTTTTGATTTCTTCAAAACGATTGCGCCCCATTTTATCAGCAATCAATGGGATGCGTAACGAAGATGACCAATACATGCGATATTGAGGCACATGTATTATACCTGTATATATCATATACCAAAATATCTTTCAATTTCTTCAATAGATATTTTTACTTCTTTTCCAAATTGTTGTATACTATATTTATTTGACTCTTCGCAAATTTTTTCGATTATTTCGTTATCAATAAATTTTCTAAAATAATATAGAGGTGTTCTCTGTTGTTCTGAAATATTTTCTGGATATGGTATAATGCAATCGCATGGTAAATCAACCAATTACAATGATCGTCTCCTCCATTTAATTTTTTTTAAATCAGGTTTATGGGCTGGAGCGTAAGACGACGCATTAGTACTTGTCTGAATCTCCATTTCTGGTCCAGGTTCCGCTTCTTCTTCAACTTCCAATTCATTCACAATTAGATAATTATGATTAGGAATTAGTTCATTGAAGAGATGAATTTCATTCCATTGTTCTTCTTTTTCTAATCTTTCCCTAAATCCATCCCGTATAGAATCCTCCACAATGTTCTCCACCTCATCATCCATAAACTCATCAGCAGAATCATCCCAATTTTCTATCATATTCTCTATTTCGGTATCAAGAACTGACTTTTTTCTGTACGACATTATAGTTCTCAGCTGTAAATGAAACCAAACAAAAAAAAACCCAAAATTCATCCCTGCGTGACACTAGTTGCCTATAGGCAACAAGAAATTCAGAAAAATCCACAAGCTAAATTAACCAACATAAATAAAAAATAATTCCACAAAAGAGACATCTACATACTCTACTAATAATTCCTACAAGTTTCAGTTCTAAAAATAATATTTATGATAAAAAAACCAAATAAATATACTCACATATTTTGACCAAAAAAGAATATATTGTTCCAACTTGAAATCCAAACACAAAGTGACACATCTTTAAAACGAATTTAATCAGAATGTATAAACGGCTCTTTCACGAACACATAAATTCTATGAAAAATATTGACGGTTGTAAAATAGAGAAGCAGAGCGATTTTAAAGTTTTGTTGCCTGTAGGCAACGTCGGGCATGTAAGGGTTAAGGCGGATGGTTTATGCTGGCCTTAACACGACGGATTGGGAAGAATGCTACGGGCATCATCCACATGGCATACCAAGGAAATGTTAAGGCGGGATAACTCGCGCTGACCTCAACACTACAAAAATTTAGAAATGCACGGGGATTATTCACACGGCGTCACTTGTACGAGAGTTTCTCGCAATACTAGTACCCTTTCAAAAATCAGCCTGATTACGTAGCTCGTCGAGCTCGCTGACTTGACTGAATTCTGTGGTCTACTGGCGTGCTTTATGAGCCAGAGCTTCTCAGTGACTTAAGGCCAAAACACAGTGAGAGCGACACAACAATGTTGGCAACTTAGTTGGCGATAATGTCGCATGAACGCGACTCGACAAATGTTTTTGACAGCTATCTCTGTTTTATTTATTATAAAAGAAATGGCAAAAAGGAAAAAATTAAGGAAAATCGCTAGTATAGCTTATGCGGCTTACTTAAAATTGCAAAGCATAAAGAAAAAACTAAAAAGAAGACTAAGAGATTTCTTACATGGGATGACGTTTATTGTACAACATAACTTTTCCCTCATTTTATCTATTAATTCCTCCTCAAAACCCATAATTTGTCAAACTAATAAATGAAATTAATTTTATACAAGTTTTTAATAACTAGTTTATTTACTATTATCTTTTAATTTACTATGTTTCATAAAAATATCCAAATCCACATACATGAATGTCATTTATTCACTATCCACACAGAAATGTCAATTATGTTGGCGACTAATTTAGAGATTTTCCCAAACTTTTTGTTGGCAACTTATCGCGTCGCCCTCATTGTGTTAAGTATATGGGACTTCCATATATTCGAATCTTTGACAGCAAGCAATTTACGGCGACTTTGTTGTGTCGTCCTCACTGTGTTTTGGCCTTTAGTGGCTGATGCTTCCACTAGCGCAAGTTTGTTTATGCAACAAAAGCTTTCGAGCTCTTTTGAAAAGCTTTTCTTGTGTTGACTAGTATATGTGTTTGCCTGATGATCATGCAACCAATGCTTATGGCAGCTTTGCTTGCATGCAGTTTTAACCACTTTGTCCTTTTTTCTTTAATTTCACAATTCCTATCATTAATCATTACACGTTCATGGTTTTTATTTTGGCCATGAGTTCACTTTGTCAATTTTATCACTCTCAACGCATTTACGAATTATTTTTAAACTATCATGTTTGGTTTCCTTTGTATCTCTTGCATAACTTCCCGCCACCCAGTAAACTGTTATCGTGGTGCTTTTCTATAACAAGCCTAAATGCATAAAATGCCTATGGCTTAACTTCAAATCGTAAATGTGAATTATATGAAAAGAAAATTCTGATATAAAAACGTATTCCTTTTGAAAGTGGGTATATTTTCAAAGTTTTTCGCTTTTTTTACGCTTGCACCGGTAATTTGAAAAGGCAGGTCTAGTCTGGATATTTCCCTCAATTGAATCCATAGATTCAGTTTGAAAGAAATCAATAAAAAGGAAATCCTTGTTGCCTGGTCGGTCACTCACAGGAGCAGAATATCAAATTTTAGATATACCAGCTTTATTTTGAAAAAATCACTGAAAAAAAGTTAAAAGCGATAATCCATCATTAAGCTCCCAAAAAGGAAACATCTAAGATAAATGATATCTGGTCCAGAATCACACTATACTGATCTCAGCAAATAGAATACTAGATCTCATAATTTTCTCCAAAGCAGAACAGTAAAATAGAGGAAATATGCGGGAAGAGCAGGCTGTATTTAGATAAGGACGAATAAATACACAGATTAATTGAAAATACTGCGAATATACCAGAAACAATAAATAGAATGGAAATTTCCCCTTCACACTACATTCGTTGTCTTCGTAAAAGCATTCGACACAATAAATCGCAGAAAAATATTAAACCCGCAAAGGAATTACGAGAAAAAATAATACGCATGATCAAAATACTTCCTATAATAATGCCGAGTCTGCAATTCTTCACAATGGATTTCTGAGAGATCCAATAACACTTAAATCTGGAGCAAAAAGGAAAACAAGGATATCCTTCCACTCTAAGGAATCCAAACATGACTGGTTCAGAAAAATATAGTTCGAACAAAAATCAAGTTTTCATGAAAAAATACTTGAAATTTGTGTAGGGGTATGGGCAAAAATAAAAGGATACCACTTTGTTAAATATGCTCATTATCGGAGCTTTTAATGAAAAATTAAAATTAAAATGATTATAATTTAGAGTTCGTTTATAATTTAGAGTTCGATTATAATTCATACATTCCCGAGACTTCACTGATTTTAGAGTTCAAACGTATCTACTCAACTATCAACTTCACTTAATGTGGGATTAACCACCAACTTTACTCAGCTATGAACGGCTTAACAAACGGCGCTTGACTAAACGAGGCAAATTTTGTGATCTCTAATCGAACAGCTTGCTGGACTCTAACGGTGATGATACTAGAGATAAATGCGAAGCGTTGCGGTTATCACATTCTGATATCCACATTTATATGCGAATTATTCTGGCAAAGACATTTCACAAATTCGGCACTCTGGTCAATTATATAACAAGAACTAATAGCGGTGCAGATAAAACGAAGAAAATGGAATGGACACATACTAAGAAGGCCTCAAAAAACTGTTAATCGTTAGATGTTAGAATGGAATCCAAAAGTAAAAGGGAATTAGGGAATAACAAACAACTACATGGGAAACGACTCAATAACGAAAGAAATGAAAATGGAAAAACTTGGCCAGAAGTCAAAAGGATGGTTCAGCACACAGGCATATGGAAAAGCGATGGGGAAGTTGTAAGCTCGCAAGAGGAAGAAAGAAACAAAAAAATCAATTTTTCTAACTACACAAGAACTTTCATCTATTAATTTCAATCTAATCTTAGTCGGAAGCCGAATATTGTAGTTCTTCGGTATACGTAGCTTATATGAATGACTATAGTGACAATAATACGACGATGTTTTTAGTACTGCCAATTGGTGTTATAGCACAAAGGCGTGTGAACTAGTGGCTAAGCAACCACCAAACCACGGAGTTCTCCAGTTATATATGTATATGTTGAACCACCTTTTTTATATTCAGTTTGAACCTCCTTACCACATATTCAGGGTTATCCTGATAACTAGCTAATCGTTAGTTCTAACCAATTACATTTAGATTTAGCGGTTAGTTCTAATCATTATTCACACTACCTAACTCAGACGAGCATATTATATTTAACAGAATGAAATTTATCTTGTGATCAAAATTAAAGCCCTTACGGTAAACTTGAGAATTGATATGGCTATTTGTAGATCTCGCTAATCTGTACCTGAAGCATGAAAATAACAAGTAAAAAAACTAGAATTGGTCTAAGAAGCAATAGATCAATATCCGTATTAATTTCGTATGGTGATCCATCTGTGGAAGTTTGATTTTGGAAGTAGTTTTTCGCCTCGGTTCGTCGGACATCAGAAATGATTTTAACGAATTTCATAGGATTTCATATTCTGAAGAACCTTTCACTACAAAAAAACGTCTAGAAGTGATCGTAGTATACATAAGAAATTACAAATTTTATATGGCAACACCAAAAATGGGTTACCCGATATAGTCCCTTTATGAAATTACATTTACTATTGATATGAAAACACCATGTACCAAATTTCAGCTCTCTAGGTCCATACGTTCTCCGGAAGCTTCCAAATATATAATAAAATACGAAATTTTTTGTATAGCAACCTTACGAAAGAGTTACTCGATTTGTCCCATTTTTAAACTTGAATTTACTTTTTTTTTAAAAAAGCCCATATTCAAAATTTGAGCACTCTAAGTGTTCACTTGGCACTTTCACATCAAAAACAAGAACAGAAAAATGTAAACCGAAAAACTCAATTTATTCCACTTTAAAACAAGATTTTTATTCCAATGATTAATAAAATCCAAGGAAATAGGATAAACTAAGAATTTTACTGAGAAAATAGTTATATTTATTTCAGATTTTGAAGAAAAACACAACTTTTATGTTTTATAGGCCGGAAAACTTTTTCGGCGGAATGATTCGGCCGATAAAACATAAAAGTTGTGTTTATCTTAAAAATCTGAAATATGTATACTATTTTATTAGTAAAAATATTAGCTTATCCTATTTCCCATGATTTTATTAATCATTGGAGCAAAAATCTTGTTTCAAAGTGGAATAAATTGAGTTTTTCGGTTTACATTTTTTCGATTCTTGTCTTTGATGTGAAAGTGCCTTTAGTGTTCACTTCTCGAGATATCGTGAGAACGAACAGACGGGTGGACGGACAGACAGACGTACATGCAAAAATCAAATTAAATTTTTACCATCATTATTTCTAGGTGGTACAAACGGAATGACAAACTTGGTACACCCTGTAGTATAGACAGACAATTCGACAAAAAACTCTTTTTCCTGACTTCAACCCAGTAATGCAAAAACCGACTTATAACTGCGGTAGGTACTTTAACTGGCGTAGAAACTTAAACTCATAAGATTTGACTTCCGAAATGACTTGGCTCTCTCTCGAAGACACAAGCATATTCAAAAAACAGTGCCAATTATTTTAATAATTTTCATTCAATAATTTAACAGTTATGAATTACGTCGAAAATCTAGGAAATCGATGAATGAAATTTTCAATAAATAACCCTTTTTTTCAATTTTACGAAATCAGAGGGGATCGAGTTATTAATTTTCTATGAAAATTGAATTCCAATCTAACACACTGCACGAAATTACATAAATCATTTAAGCGTCTAACAATAAATCTTCCCTTTGTAAGGACTTTACGACTACATAACAATTGATATCGATGTATGTGTGTTCTCGTAAATTTTATCATACGGCCCAAATTCAGACCAACAACAGCATTAATTTTCATATCTTAATTAGACGCAACTCGACAACTAACTCATGATAAGATAAGAGTGCTACTATGCTAATTCAAGCTACTAAGTACTCTACCCTCTTCCATTCCTTCTACTTTGGACAAAGAAGGCAGACAAAAGTCGTTAGACAACTCGTTCGGAAAATTGATCAAAGAGAGTTCTTGTCAGAGACAGATCCAGACGTAACGTCTGTGGAATCTCTCAATCAATTTCGAGATCCACATTGAATGAGTGACGGCGGAGAAGGAGGGAGGGGGGGGGGGGAGGGGGAGGTTTATTTGAAAAAGATGGGGAACGCTATGAATATTTAGACATTTTCTAGCCTAAGAATTTATGTTGAAGAGATGAAGATATGTAGATATGTGTCGTGCATTGTGCCGTCATAATTGTATTCTATTTGTTCCCCCTCTCCACTTTCCCTCTTCAGATCTCAAAAAGTGATTGTCTCTCTCTATCTCTCTCACTCGTAAATTTTCGTTATCATATTCATATGCGTGAAAGAAGTACAACTCACGACAGGTGCTCGATATTAATAACCACAAGAGGGTCGTTCTGTACTTGACAGCCTATAGGACACTTCACAATATAAGTTAACAATGCCAACACATCGGAAAGTCGACAGACAAACGGGTTATTTGGGTTCATATTCGTTCAATCCTGTTTCTTCCCACACATTAAAATATTTTCTTTTTCTGCAATGGCTTCACTAAATGGAGGCGTTGTCACTATATCACTGGATGATAGCAAAAAGTTGAGAATAAATCAATTCCGTGTCTGCTTTTATGTCGAATGGAATCATCATTCCTGACAGAACCTGTTAAAGGGGATGACGAACGTGGATATGCCGATAAAAATAGAGTCATCCAGGAATAACGTCCTGGTTGAAAAACCCGAGATATATATTTTAAGGGTTTATGTGAGTGACTTAAAGTAAGGGGGAGAATGTGACAATCCAATAGACGCACTATATGTGTGATGGCATCTATTGTGCATAGTTTCGTGCTTCCAATGGAGTCGTATTGTTTAAAGGATTTATACACACTTTCAGTACCTACTCCATTTTACCACAAATCGCAGTTAATTCAATTCAATGCAATTCAGTTTAAATATATTTTGGAGAGTATGAGATTTTCAAATTTTTGTAACGAATTTTTTATATAAATAGAAATATTTTGTGTAATGCCAATGAAGTGTATTTCATGACATGATGATAGCAAAAAACAAACAACAAAGTGTGTCTATATAATGCGACGTACACTTCGACAAACGAGCTTTTTGAAAATCAGTTTGGATAAATGAATGTGACAACTTCACTTCCTAATGGAAAATGTGATATAAATCCTCACATAAACGAACTGGCACAAAATCGTGAAAAATATGGTTGTGGGGGAGTGCTATCCAACTTACACAGCAATTAGTACAGGCATTCAGTGAAATCTACCTCCTGCCAAGTTACTAACTACAAGACTTGAGTGAAACCAAAGAACGCTTTCATTTATATGTCAATCAAAAATGAAATCAAAAACTTGTCACTTGCAAACCAGAGGTAGAATTTCGCAGTGGGAGCCCCGATAATAAAAAAGAAAACTGTCAAAAGAGTTTTCATATATTCATTTTTTCTTTACTGTGCTGATATAAGTTAAAAAGTTAGTAGAAAAAAATTTCAAGATAAGCTTATAAGAAGTTAAATTTTTGCAAGGTAAATAAATATTTCGATTCAGAACTAAAGGACTCACCTGATTACCGCCCCGTACAGTAATCAGCATTCTCAGCTTCTAGGCTAAAGTATGTACCTAACTAGAGAAGTTATTCTAAATAATCAATAATTTGGATTGTCGTAATTTACTCAGTCCTTGTAAATCAGTTTTATTTGCATTGTCGTAATTAGTTCAATACTTTCACATCTGGTTTCCGCCAATTGCATAGTTGTGAAACAGCACTAATTTAAGTTAAGTCTAACATCAGAAAATCTCTTGACATGAACTATTTATGGCACTTTCAATTTTCCTAAAACTTTTGACTCAGTTAATCATAATATATTATTATATAAATTTTTAATTCTTTACTTTAATTTTTCAAATTAGTTTGTTGCATTAATCGATAGCTTATTATTAGTAAGATATCAACGGATAAAAATCGGTATATGGTTTCCGGTAGTTATCGACTAAGTTGTGGAGTACCACAAGAGTCCATCTTAGGTACGTTATTGTTTAATACGTTCATAAATGATCTGTATAGTTTCATTGAGAGTTGCAAGATTCATTTGTATGCTGATTATGTGAAGTTTTAGACTGGTCGGCCTATTAGAAGTTTGCTTAGATCGTATGAATTCTGATTTCGAAAATATATCAATTAAAACTGAATCCACTAAAATTTCTCTGTATTCTCTTTTACCAGAATAATATTATGCTCTCTGATTTTCCTCATTTCACTTAAATATTAGTTACCACTAATTACTAAATATAACAATCTTAATATTTTTGTATAGTACATCTACAAAATAAATTAAGCGTATTGAATTGAATTGAATACTGATTAAAATGAACAAAAATGGAAACGAATGAATTTATGGTTGCACTTTGTTAGAAAATTATGAAAAAACCTCTGGAGTAGATTACTAAGAAAAAAGTAGGATGTTTATAAGAATTCTTAACAGCTCAGGCACATGGAATAAATTCAACACATTTTGACCGATTACCGAGGAAGTCCATAAAAATTATGAAGATAAAGTTGACATTCTTTATTGCATAGATTTGAGCAGTCGTCATTGGATGAATGCTTTTGTTATGTCTTGAAGATACATATATTCACATACATTTCACCCGTTTCTATATGGAGAACTAATTAAACGTAAGAATTTTAAATGCTGGCATAAAGAAAAACAACAAAAACTTTACAATTCTTTGCTGCAATTAGTGATGCCAGATAGGAAGATTTATCTTTAATTGGCAGATTTTAGATATTATAAAAGATTTACAGACTTTCTATGGTAATTTTCAATATTCTTTTGCTGCTTCAAACACCTGGGCGTAGCGAATTTTATCGCAAATTAATTTAAACAAAACGAAGTTTAAGAATAACCTAATAGATGCTGAAACTTTAAAAGAAATGCTTTCATCCAAAGATGTAATAAGAAATAGTAATCAAATTATTTTTTACTTAAAAGTATCACGTTTAATGATAAAAAAAAAATTAATAATGGTATATATGTACGAACAAAATGATAAAACTCGTGGTGACTAATATTTTGATATTTAAAATGTAAGAGTAGATTCATAAACCATATTTATGTCTTTCATAATTTTGACTTAGTTTTCATCAAAATTATTCCAAACAAGGTACCATTGGGAAAAAGATCACTGTCTTATCACTGTCCTCCTGGTAACACTGGCTGCAATATCACTGAAGAAATATCAATATGTAACATAGTTTTATGTTATAAAACACTACCGTTTTTTTCCCCTTTTTTTTTTGATAATATTATTTAGAGGTGACCCAAGCTATATTTACATTTGTGTAACAACAGAAAAAGCTGGACAAGGAGTTGTTGAATTTCGCTTGCCTTCCCCATATTATGGAATTCTAGCTCAGGCGGCATTTACTGCCTGTGAGTTCACAAATCTTATCAGAGCCCGAAGTGTGACTCTTTAAAAGATTTAAGAAATATGGTGTACTTCATTAACCAAAGTAATTACTTGAAAATGCCTGATGTGAATGAACTAACAAAAATTATGGAATCGACTAAAGGACAGTTACTTAAACAGAACCCAGTTTCTGATTATTACAAGGAGTTTTTTGAACTCTCAATAACTTTGCTGGTGACTCTCTAGCTTGTGGCTTTCAGTTTATGGCAAGAGGAGTAATGCACCATGCCCGATGGATGGCAAAAGTGACATACTTCCAGTATGGTTGCTTCGTATACAATTTAAACTGACTATTATTGAGGAGAAACCCCTTCGGCAAATGTCCTTCTTTGCTGTTATTATTCATCTCAAAGCATCTGTATGCTGCAAAGCCTCTATTATAAGTACAAGATAATAAAATGAAAATATGTTACGATATTACTTAACATAGTCATCATCACAACATCACAACAATGTAACCATTTCACTTGTTGTGACATAATAAATCTAACCTGGATTAAGAGCTTTGCAGAATGTAAGTCAGATCAAACGTCAAAATGATACCAGAAATGTGAAACATATACAAAAATGATGATTAATTTTTTGTATGCTTAATTACAAAATGAATTAATAAAGTGGTGATGACGATGTGTAGTAATTTTTTTTTTTTTTTTTTGTGGGATAAGAATTTTTTTCTTCATACAATTACTTGCCCTTCCCTGTTTTAATAGTGATATTTCGGTAATACCAAATCCAAAATAGCCGACGCTCTGAAGAGATAACAAGAGAAATTACGATTTCCTAGTGCCCCAAAATTGATGACAATCACTGAAACGCCTTAGACCAAAATTCAGAAAGTTATATTAATCGCAACTCAACAAGACATTTGTTCAAGTAGCAACTTACTTTTTCGCAGCCTTCTTGAAATCGGACCCAAAGACCTGAATTATACTCGAAATGATTATAAAGAAGTTGTTGAGAAAATACAAAAGCTAGTAGCATTGATGGCATAAGAACTAGATGTCGCATACAGTACCAGAGAAAAGTATGCAGATTTTAAATCCCTGGTCCATTCCGGAATAGACCACAGCATGTTTCAGAGGTGCTGAGAACAAATGTTCCTTTAATCAGTTTCGTATACATTTGGTCAACTCCCTCAACGTGATGAATGCGGGAAAATATGATTCGCTTGACGTATCTATCATCATTTCTCTTTTCATGTTGCTGTACTGATAAAACTAAAGGAATGATGCACAGCACAACATATTCGGTGAGGTGGGTGGGGCGTAAACGTACTACAGCGGCGGTCCTCATTCAATAGATGCTTGCATCGGTCGCTGTGTGGTGACTGGAGACGAGCGTAATCGACGAATAGAGAAGTAAAGGAAAGGTATCGCCATGTTTGTGTACGAGAATGAAGCATTTTAATTGTGTGCAAATGTTACCAGACGTCGGCAAAGGACAGGGCCATAGCCAAACTAATAACATGCAGAGTAGTGCCTCGCTCCAATATAAAATTAACAATGCATCTTAGAAATTTACTAGAATATTTTTTGCTTATTGCTTGGCTACGCGTCTACGCTCATAGCAATTGTTGTCGCCCTCCAAAAGTGCGTATAAATTCTAGGAAAGAATTTTCTATTAAACTTCTAAGAAAAAATTGCGGCCTTCCTTCCATCAGCTCGAGGCATCATTAATGTTATATTACAGCTCTCGGCGAATGCATGAAAATTCGAAGGTAATTTCCAGTACATTTCTAAAATAAAATTGTGGCCTTACCTTCATCGGGTCGTGCAAATGGTGATTTTGTATGGAGCGAGGCATTGCTGGCTTACCCTTTGTGCACGAAAAACTTTGCATATTTCTGTTCCACGTGTCTAGCCTTTGTATTTTTTAGTTTGTCAAAGACAGGGCCAATAGTAAATTTGTAGGAAAATTGTTAAGTTCGATAGGAGAATATTTAGTTGGTGCAAACCGTCATGCAATACCATTCCAAAAAATTACTCTCAGGGGCAAATGAATTAATAAAGTTGTTTCTTTTAAATCAAATCAAATCCTAATCACTACAGGAAAATAAAAAGTATTTCCAAAAACGAGACAAGACAGAAGTAACATTTACGTCCCTCCCACTGCACCGAATATGTTGTTGTGCATCATTTCTTTAGTTTGATCAGTACAGCAACATGAAAAGAGAAATGATGATAGATACGTCGAGTGATTCATATTCTCCCAAATGAATACAAAACTGCTGTTAAAAAGCAACATTTGTTCTCGGTGCCTCAGAAACATGTTGTGGTCTATTCCGGAATGGACCAGCCATTTAAAATATGTATACTTTTCTACAGTATGGTATGCGACATCTAGTTCTTGTGCCATCTATGCTAGTAGTCACCAACGATAATGCCAAACGTGGGGATAGTACTAATCCAAGAACTGAATACACTTGTCACACATAATCAAGATCAATTTCAGTTTCTTCTCTAAATTGTCAGTGATCATTGTGAGAAATAGATATAGTAGTAAGAAGGAACCATTCAAAGAAAATAGATTTAGCGCTTTAACATGTTGAAATTCATGAACTGATGAAAGACATTCCATTTATAGCTATACAGGGTGTGTCCTCAATGGTAGACCATAGAGCGGGAGGTGGTAGTACTCACCTAGGTACGAGGGGGGTCATATCAACCGTTTCGGAGTTACAGGGTGATTAAGAAATTATGCTAGGTTTTCACAAAACACCCTGTATCTTACAGGGCTCACGGTCACCGTATAAAACTGATTCTATTCAGAACTTCACGGCCTTTCCAGCGACTGCTCAACTAGCCCCGTATTTATCTCTACTTAGGAGTAATTATGGTCTAAACTCAATATTTCAGATTTTCTATTTCTCTATTTTTTTGTCCATAAAGGTCGTTAGCACAACTTTTTTTTATAAAAACTATAAACTGTAGACTCTTTAATTGGACATATTACAAGCTATGTGCTATCTGCAGCCAGTAAGGAGTTATTAGCTCACAACCTATTCAGATCATACCGAAATTGGCTGATATTTCATCAAAATGACGTGTAAGGGGACAAATTATCTTCGAGAATAAGTTTAAGAATAGCCTTGAGAATAGGTTAAGAGCTAGTAACTCTTTAACGGCTACAGATAGCTCATAGGGTGTGATGTAATGGGTCAAATTAAAGAGAGGAGTCCACAGTTTACAGTTATTGTAAAAAAAATTGTGTTAATGACCTTTTGTCAAAAAAAAAATAGAGATCAAAGTAAAAAAAAAAAGGTAAGAAAATCGAAAAATTTTAGTTTAGACCACAATAACTCCGTTGGGAAGAGGGGTATGGGGCTGGTTGAGCAGTCGTTGGAAATACCATGAAGTTCTGAATGCAATAAGCTTTATACGGTTACCGTACGCCCTGTAATTTTTAAGATACTGGATATTTTGTGAAAACCTAGACTAATTTCTTAATCACCCTGTAACTCGGAAACGGTAAAAGGTGAGTACTATCACCTCCCGTTATATGGACCACCATGGAGTAAACTCCATGTATATGTAATTCATCCATTTACTAGTGGGAGCAAATAAAAATAATTAAAAATCGCTTTGTCATATAAGACCACCCACCCTAGTGGCCATGCTTTTACAAAACAATAACTGTTTTTTAATGATTTCGTGATTTTCATCTGGTGCAATCATAATATCAATTTTAATTTAACTAAAATTCATTTGATATGAAACGAATTCACAAAAAATCTAGACAAAATCATATTATTCAAAACATAAGTTCAAACAATGCACCATCCATATAGGTAACTCCCATCGATTAAGACCGACAACAAACTGCGAACATAATAATTATTTTCAATGAAAACAGAACGGAGTCAAATAATCTGCAAAACTCTGCAAAATTATTTATGCTAATTTAATCCATGCGTATCTACTACCGCAATACTTTGCAGAGACATTCAATGGTCACCTTGATAATAGACTCAGACACATCTCATTCATTTCTTTTGTGTGAAAATGTTTTAGTCCCGAGAGTATTTGCAGACAAAACGATGCAGAACATATGCCACTGCCAGAGATATGGCAGTGCAGTGATTCAAATCTAGTTAGGTCAGGTTGGATCCTTGTATTTGAGGATGGGAGAACTAAAGCTGATAGTGGTTTTGCTAACAGCCGTGAAAATGCTAGCCCCTACACATACTCGTATGGTCATATATTTAACTATTGTAGGCAAGCACAAGCAGTTCCATCACTAATTTATCTATCATTTGTGGTTGTGATTGCAATTTGAAATTCTTGTCCCTTTTCGAACCTCTCTGTGGTTGGATGACTTTTATTATAGGTTCACTAAAATTGAGGCAACTTTATGCGCGTTCCTTAATTGATTATCATTTTTCCTAGAGCCCAGCCGTGTATGGCAGTACTAAAATAAAAGCTTATACATACTACTCTATGGGAAAATTTTATTTTTATTCGAATACGTGACAGTTCTTCCTTGGTGCTTACGTACATCTCGTACCTCTACATATTCTTCATGGGGGTTTTATGATGTAATCAGGTGTGAGATTTTTTAAACAAAGGTCTTTTTTACAATTTGGTATTTTATGTAGGTATGCATATGAGGTGTAGTTGGTAAGGAATCGAAACTCTAAAATGATTTTATTCGTGGTGATTTAGTTTAATTTGTGCAACTTCTGAACAGCGAGAGGTTTTTTATCTTGGCCGAAATAAAATCCAGGCAGCTATAAGTACAAAATTAAATTTCTGTTTCTAATTTCGGGAATACTACTAACTAAAATCTAAAAAACTTTTTTTAATACTTCTAAACATTTTTATATTGCTGCAATAATCCTGGGTTCAAATCTCAAATAAACAAATAGAAAATCAGTGTAAAAACTGGGGAAAGCAAAAAAAATACCGAAGAAATTCACTGCGCCGGTTTAAAAATTGTAGGTGACACATGGTTTACGATCCAACAGCAGACCGAAGACCACTTTAACTCTGCTAGTGATGAGGCAACCAGGAGTTGAGTATACCTTCCTCGTAGCCCCCATACAGAAAAGCTTCCAAAAAAGTTGAACATAGAAATATTCATTGCAAAGGTGAACGAATCTTTCATTTACGATCGAAAAAACCTCTTTGAGCTGTCAAATGCCACATCATCACCTGATATCCCACTGCAGCGACAGTATACGTACAATTAACATTAGGCCTCTATCTAAGTTATAGTAGTTCGGAGCAATCAAATTGTTGAAGTGGATAAGGCTCCAAAGGTAAACGAAATACCATACTAGCCCTTAGCTGCCACACTTCTGTCGAATAACATAGCTGCCACACTGGGGTCGTTTCGTACCCCAGCGTTAAAAAAGTAGATTGCGAAGCGTATATTGGTTTTTGTTTTTAACAAAAATTTTCTGATATTCGTTAATACTTACTTTAAAATATAAAATGGTTGTTTTTATGAAAAAATAATTTTTAGTATTGAAAAAAATTGTTGAATGCAAAAAAATGGTGAAAAGGCCTATTTTCACTAAAAAAATTGTTTTATTTTTATTTTTTCATATTAAGAGCTAAAAATTAAGTGGAGTACTCTTGGAATATGTATCTTTAAGGAAAAAAATAGTTTGATAGTCGGCGTTTAAAAAAAGGTATTTATTTAGAAGTTTGAAATTGTAGTATGAGTCAAAATTCAGTTTCCAACGCAAGAGTGACAAAAAGGAAGACGATGCTCCTCGCAAATTGGTGCTTGACAGCTACTGCATGCGACGTTTGTTTTTCTATCTTCTTTTCGAGAGCACGAAACACATCGTTGTCTTGTTGGCAGCTTGGTTCTTTCATAAGTTTCTTTTTGAGGATCAATATTTAATATTGCAGCTATGTCGATCTTGATCTCTCTGCGCAATGTTGGTATTTTGAATCTTTCGGTAATGTAAGGCTTAATCAAGTACATGCACAGATTCTCAAGACACATGATTGCCGTACATTTTTCAGTACTATTCTCGGCTTTCAGCTTACATTTGACAAGAATTCTTGCGTTGACTGCAGCCTGATCAAGCATACCATAAAAAATACGCATCGGCCACCTGCGTGTCCTGCGTGTGACTGTGTATGAATGGCACAGTTGGTCGAACGTGTCCGTTCCTCCTTTCGTTTCATTATAATGCAGAACGATGTTTGATTTACCATTAGTAATTTCTGCAGTATGTAAAAATGATGAAACTACGAGCACTATTTTATGTTTCTTGGGTGTAAAAGAAAGCAGCGTCAAATCTTTAGTGTAGCAGAACTTTGTACTCGGAATTTCTTTTGATGCGACTTTAAATTCTTCTGTGATTTCACGCTTGTTTTTCCTAATAGTACCAGTGATAGTCATATTGTACGGATCCTTTAACATATTTTGTAGCAGTGGTATTGAGGTAAACCAATTGTCGCAGGTGACAGTGCGATTTGTACCGTGGATTGGAGTAGTAACTTCACGAAAGGAATTTTCGGGGATTGATTCGCCTCTTACTTGGACCGATTTTTTCCCTAGGTAAGGTATAGCGTGTACCTATTTAAAAAATTTAAAAAATAAATATTATTATGTGCAAAATAACTAATTCAAAATAAGCAAAAAATATTTACCAGATATGCAGTCTCCGCATCGTTTAGTGTAACTAACTTCAAGCCGTATTTATCGGGCTTGGCTTTCATGTACATTCGAAAACCGCATCGTCCTCGAAAACTCAATAATTGCTCATCCACGGTGCATTTTTCACTCGGTGTATAGATACGTTTGCAATTTCCGATAAAGATATCCCAAAGTTGACGAACAGGCGCGAATTTGTCTGTCTCATCTCTTGTGTTTTTGTCATCGAAACGAGGACACGATGATAAAAAGGTATATCGGTTTCTTGTAAAAACACATCTGTACAACGTAATACCATTTTTTTTTACACCAGAGCCTATTATCGTCAATGTCAGCAGATTTCCACAGACCACTATAGTAAAGAACACCAATATAGGCTCGAATCTCATTTACATGAGTGAAATCATGATAACTTTCTAATTTCTTGGTTGCTTGAAGAGAAGTACGAAGAGATTCAATCTTTTTGTTCGTCTGATTTACTATCATTTCAAGCATCTCTCTAGTGAACAGTAAATCCCAAAATTCTTCGAAAGTTTTTGCTTGCAACGCTTCATTCGCTGGACCAGGTATTAATTCACATTGAATATCAGAGAGTCGATCTACAAGCAAGGATAAATGTATGTAAATTTTAAAATTTGGCGCCATTTCAAAGTCATGCGCGTGTTCCAAAATAAACGTCCGACAACTCCAACACGATGCGCGTTCAGATAAATACGTATAAGTAAAGGTGGGTACACACTGAGCAAACAAACGCAAACATATGTGTTTGAACTCTTGTTTTTGATTAAATGTGTACGTGTTGCAAATGCAAACGAATGTGTTTTATACCCTGTGCTCATGTTCCGTCTCAAATGCACATTTCCAAAGAATTTATTCATTCCGTGGCCAACAAATGTGAAAAGTGTGTACGCATTTGTAAACCAGAACGAACAATATGCGTAGTACATGTGCCGCGATTTTCCGACTTCAATGGAAATCAGGCAAATGCAAACGCATCTGTTTGATGAGACGTACACACTTACGATATTCGTTTGAGTTTGCTTGCAAATCCAGAACCGCGTGTGCACGTTGCGGCCTCCAATAATGAATAAAATTTCTACAGAAAAAATTTCCAGTAAATTTCTAAGAAAAAATTGAGGTCTTCCTTACATCAGGTCGAGGCAATCGTTGGAAATATTTTGAACGCACACACTACAAAATTTCTATTTCAAACGTGCGAGCACATGTGTTTGCGTTTGTTTGTTCAGTGTGTACCCACCTTAAGAGAAAGTGATTGTAAACATACCCGATGTACGTTGGCAAGGAGCTCTTGTATCCCAGGAGAAGCCATTTTTTCCTTTTAGCTTCGTTAAAGGACGGCCACGTGCACGCGATTGCAATAAGCGATGATTTCCACTTGCTTCCTCCAAATCAACACCCTCTTCTTCTAAATCGACTTCCATTTCAGACGCAGATGTAACAGAATGTTCTGAACCACTGAACTCATCATCTGTGTTCTCCGAATTATTTTCAACGACTTCATCGTCGGAGTTTTCGGAGACGTGGTCTTCTCGAATTTCTCGGTTTTCATCCGATAACTCCTGTTGCAGTGTTCGTGGGCGTAGATTATACGCCATCTAATAAATACGAAATCGTATTATATATGCATGTAAAAAAATTTTGGCCAACCAAAATATTGTACTTACGATACTTGCTTTCAAACAATGATAAAACACAACACAAAAAAAAATTTTTTTTAATTCGATGAATAATTGTAGCTGCCACACCAGGGTCTTTTACGGCACCACTCAACTTTGTACAGCTGCCAGAGCTACACTAACGCTTTCTAATACTTGATTTAGGCTCAAGGGGTCGGGGCACTCTTCAACTAACGACAGGTGGCGTTTATAGTCCATATTTGTAAAAGCGGGAGTTTTAAATTGGACTTGAATACGGCTGGGGTCAGTCTGACCCCAGTGTTGCAGCTAAGGGCTAGAACTAATTTTGACGGAAGATGTTCACCTTTTCCCTTTTTTTTATGATGTTTCCACAGGATAGGAATAAGGGTTGGGAATTGAGGATAATTGGGGTGAGAATTGAGGATTATTGGGTTAAGACAAGTAGGTGACGGTGCGTATTACTGTTGAGTGTTTCTGTCTCATAGCTGGAGCTGGATGGCAAACTATTCCACATTCATACTGTTCTGCTTATGAAGGATTCACGAAATTTAATGGTACGGCTGTTATGAAATACAACTCTTCGATTAGCAAGGCACATTAATTAATACCACAAAAGCTTCATAAAACACTTAAATATTTATTTTCCAATAAGCACGGTAGAAAAATCTGACTCTTCTGCAGAATTAGTAAATATTAAAGTTCGGGATTTTAAGAAAGGTTATGAGCGAAAAGTTTCTATTAAATATTCTACTCACCGGTATTTTTGAGCTCCAGATCCAAACTTCAGGAAATAGTCACTGAACTATATGTAAAAAAAGATTCAAAAATTGGCGTGTTTAATTTGAATTCGGCTTCTAGGAAGTTAGACATTTCGCTTCATAACACGGTCGAATTTGACTTCAAGGGTGTGAGGATGAGCTCGGGTTACAGCTCTGTGGCATGCATAGGAGGAATTCTACAAGGAATCAGGCTAGAAATTTCGTCAGAGCAATGACCATAGAAGTAGCGATAAAAGAGAGACAGATATCCGACATTACATCGGTGCTATGGGGAATCAATAATTGCTATTAATATCCCATCGCTATCAAGCCGGAAAGCCTTCTTTTGGACTTTATCTAACGCGGAAAATGCAGTGCGTCCAACCGCTGCTCAAATATGGGAGTTATATTCCAATCTAGGCCTGATATGAGAATTGTAAGTTTAAAATATAACAGACAACATTGCATTTGGAAGCATTAAACAAGACCCAATGCGCTCTGCCCCAAGCGAATATTGCTGTGAGGTCATAGTTTAGTGAACTGAACATGTGGCTTCGTTTGTCAGCTATAACATTTGCACGGAAATTAACAATAGAGTCGAACTAGTACACGAAATCTAGGGCACTGTAATCTACAAAACTATTAATTGAATTGAAAGTGAGAGCTAGCAGCTCATTATAAAAATGAGAGAATTTGAGAGAGCACACAATCTTGCAGTACACTACCATGGATTATATAACGGTCAGAAGTAACTCCGTCCAATATAACTTGAATTGAATTTCCAAAAAGGCTTTCAATCCATTTTAAGAATAGAGGGTCTAGACCTAATGCCTAAAGTTTAGCTACAAGAGCAGGATGCTAGACTATGTCGAAGGCCTTCCAGATATCTAATGCGATGATCTGAGATTCACCAAAATTATGCAGACATTGATTTCAAAGCTCGATAAGGAATGTTAGTAAATCTCCAATAGAGCGGTCAACACGAAAGCCGTATTGGCGATCGTTAATAAGGTGATTAGCTTCTAGATATTTCATCAATTGGGTGTTGATGAGTATTTCGGAAATCTTCGAAAGAATTGAAGTAAGAGCATGTGGTCTATAATTTGAAGCATCGTTTGCCTCTCCTTTTTTGGGTATTGGCTGAACATGTGCAAGTTTCCATACCGAAGGAAAGACTCCTATCGAATAGGACAGGTGAAATAGTTTGCGTAGGAGTTTAACTAAAGAAGAGTCGCAGTACTTGAGTAGCAGGGGCGAAATATCATCAACCGCAGCAGCTTTAGACACATTGAGACCTGCGAGCACTTTGAAGATCTCCATCGTCCGGAAATGTAACGGTCTTTGCCTGCAATTACATGATAGTGGAGAAGGAGGACTTTGCGAAAAATGTGGCAAGAAAGAATTCGCAGTAAAGTTAACTGCAAATAAATTAGCTTTGTCCAATAATTCTGTGTACATATTTCCGTTGTGAATTAAGGGCGGTACCGAAGAGCTGCTGAAGTTCTTCGTAACTGTTTTAACAAGAGACCAGAAACTCTTACTACCCTTTCGACAAGTAAAGATTTTCTGTCTAATATTTTGGTCGAATTGGAACTTAGCTCGCAAATAATGGATTTGAAGATGTTACGTGTTTCTTTAAAAATCTGTCTCCATTCGGCTGAATGGCACAGTTTATATGCCTGAACCTCAGCTTCCTTGTTTTTAATGGCTGTATAACAGTCATTGTTAAACCATGATATATTGTTAGGTTTCATATTCTTCTATCTGTACGGACTAAAGCTGCATATCCCAATCCATAAAATGTTGATAATAGATTCAGAGCAGCACTCAACATCTATCGAGGAAAAACATTCATAATAGTCTAACTCTCTAACGATTTTGTTAAGTGAATCACTTTTTAGGAGGGCGACTGGTGGGTTTCAGTGAATATATGGAGGATTGGGCTGAAACGATACAATGATCGGAGCTGCCAAGTGGAGATAACACTGACGTGGACTACTTGTCAGGGTGGGATGTTAGAAACAGATGTAATAGGTTGGCGCTATGTCCAATTATATCAAGCAAATGAACTGGGCTATCAACTAGCTGTTACAAGTTAAAAGACTCGCTAAATAGTTTAACATGTCTCCCCGCTGGACTTGTGGTTTAAAAATGTCTATGCTTCAGCATGTTGTGGATGTTGAAATCGTCAGTCGACGGTTTAAAAGAAGACAAGTGGCAATACACCGAGAAATAATTACTTCGTAAGCCACTAATGTTGCAAAAATCAAAGCAAAATTCTTGCATTGTCCCAAATGAGCAAAAGCTCACAAAATTACAGTTAAATGCACGTATTCGTCGAACTGACCATGACAACCAGACCCAACTGCAAGCCAAACCACTGGCTAAGTACAAGACAACAATAGTACTATGCCTACTGTGCTGACCTTTGCAGCCAAACAAGCAGTCATAGGCTTAGCAGCGGGTACCGATTAATTACATTCAAAGCAGTGAAATTACACTACTCTAAGTGCGGATGGATTTAGGAAAAATGAAACAGACTCTCCTCGGCTGTGCAATTAAAATATAGGGTATAAAAGCCCTTTCTCTTGCCGGTCACGGCACTAATCCGAGTTCCCACACTCAAAACTCCCGACAAGAGTCCAAAAGTGTTGGGAAACTAAGACCGATCTCAACGTATGGGGAAAAGGGCTACCTAAAGAATTATAACAACTGGCGTGGATCAATCTTCTAACTGCAGCATCTAAAATGATCCTTATATGGAGCAAATAAAACAATCAAGTGCTTTCTCAATGATGAACAGGCAAGCTTTCGTGTGAACTTTTCTTTTAGCTACCACATAAATACCATGGAAATCGTTTTTCAGAATTTATCGCAAATACATCTTGACAATTTTATGTAGAGTAGACATCTCAGAAAATAGAAAAACCATTAAGTAATCTTACACTTCCTTCGCAGCGGAAAACTGTATGAACCCTTCCAAGTGCTCAATAGAGCTAGACCAGGATATATACTATCACCCACTCTATTTCTATTTACAATTAAGGACCTATTGCGCTGTAGTTGCTCGGAATTGGATCAAGTGGAGGATTAGTGTGGTGTATATAACACATTACACGTGCGGTAAAAGGCAACAGAGGAAAAGAAAGTTATATGCAGTAGCCATACAAGCACGAAATAAAAGTGATTATCAGAAAGACGTGACTATCTGTTTTTACTAACGCGATAATATAGTCAACCAACTTGAAGAAGGCGAAAGCATGATGAGAAAGGATGTGTTCTCTAGTTGAATGATTGCTCTTTTCTCAAACTGAATGAGAAATTTTGTGTGATTAATTTGCAGGAATATTGTTGTTATTGCAAGTAAAATAATCTCCAATTTCTAATCCTAATTATTTTTAGCTCCCCCTTATAGCCTACCTGCAACTGAAAAGGCATTCATCTTTTTTTGCTGGAATAATATTAAAATCTAATGCTAATTATATATTTAGACAAAAGGAGAAGACTTAACAATACACAAAATCAAATGACTGAAATTTCATTAAATCTGTTCCTTTGTTCCTTTATAGATAGTCAAAAATCTAGCTTCTTAAAATCAACCTGATTACGATATTTATCTCATGAAATCATCATGCTTCCTGCATTTTAAATTAAATTTTTAATGCTGTATAGTTGTCGTGTCTTCATTAATTAATTCGAAACCATAACAATCGTCTTCCATTTGAGGTTAAATACTTTGAACATAAATCATAAAACAAAGCCAACAACAAAATTGAAATACAAAAAGGACATTTCTTGGATCTTTAATTTTTTTCATGGAGAAATTTTTCTCAAGCGGTATACTCATAGCAACTTTCCTGCTTCATTGGTTTCACCTTTGACTGTTTCGGTCATTTTTGGAGGGTTGGCTGATGATGATATTTTCTTATTCTTCCTTAATATCCTTCAGTGATTTATTTGCTCCCTTGCCAACAGTAAAATATTCCCATAATTTCCTTCTAACATTTCCATTCTTCCGTCACTTTGTTCTTTTGTGGGTTTTACGCACGACTTACTGAAAAAAAAAAAAAAAACGATTTCCCGGCTGAAGTTGAAAAAGTGCGTATCATTCTGGAGAATAAATATATTTTTGATGTAAAATATCGCAGCAACCGCAATGATTCTGTAAATATTGAAAAGGATTTCTTATTTATGGCTATAGATTCTTATAACATTTACTCAAATGATGTCTGACTGTAAATCACATTTTTGCTAAGACTATTTGGTAAAACTGTGAACTAACAAGAACGAGTAAAAAAAACAGTATACTCATGACCGACCGAGATTTGATATAATATTTCGGGAAATTAATTTTCATCTTTCCAGAAAATTCTTCCTTTTATTCAAAATTCATTCTCCATTGAAGCAAGATTTCTGCCTTATACCGTAATCTAACCTCAACTATGGAGCTCCATCGTTTTTCATCAAAATATTTCTAAATAATATGAAGTGAGATGAAGATTAGACAATGCGATGTCAAGTGACTACGTTGGATGGGCCATCATCTTTCATTCAATCTCTAGAGCAATACATTCCGTCTTGAAGCCAACGTTGGTAACGTTTTTCCTATAGCGCTCTGACAATATATTCCTTATTCTGCTCAAGCTGCTTGCAGTATACGCCTCCTAGTTGTTATCGTTTGGTTCAAGTTTTTAATTTTATATTGTGGATTGCACATTTCCTATCGCAACAAAACACCTTTCTTTAGAAGCATACATACATTTTCTCCACTTTAAAGGCCTGCCATCGGACCATTCAACAACGACAAAAATACTTCCATAAATTTCCATTTATATACACACAGACATCCACTTCCCTAATTTCCACTCATGAATTTAATTAGATAATTTCATCAAATATATGTTTGAGTCACGATTCCATCCATCCCCATAACATAGATATTAAGTGAACTAGGCCACAAAAAGAATGAAATTGAAAGAGTGAAAATGACCTCCGACCCAGATGAGCACCTCTTCAGCCAGTCACGGAATTTTGAACACCACCCTGCTTCACAACTAACAAGAAGAACATTGCAAAGAGTGAAATTTCGGAATAAAAACTTTTTCATCTTTCTAGCAAGCACAGTAGCAGGTAGCAGCAGCAGGAACAAGTGTCTTAAGTGCATATCCTGAGACGTCTGCATAAGAAATACAAAAAAAAAAAAAAAAGTTTTTATCTTTTGATAGCTATTTTTGCCGCCGTGACTAGTTAGTTACAAGCTGAGTTCAGAAGTTCCTTGTGAAATTTTATTCGTAGCTGAAAAGAATGCAATGAAGAAAAAACAAAATTTTTCGAAAGAGCAACTTTTCAAAAGGGATTTAAAGTTTCGGTAGAATAAGGACCACTAACAAGTTTAAAAAGTATATTAACGGGAAATTTCTTCATAGGAATATTAAATAGATTTTTTTTTTTTTTAGATTGACAGGAAAAGTCGCCTGGGATTTGATACAGTAGACTAAGTATCTAACTACTACTCCTATCACTGTCCCGACCTAATGCCAAGTGTTCTCAGAAGCTAAAGCTGAATTAATTTTTTGAGATACAGCAAGAGTCTACATAGAGTGCGGTTGCCTCCCTGAATCGGGTAGTCTTTAATTAAGAATGTACGTGCACTAAATATTAAGAGGAATATTCTGATTTTTAATTTATATGCAATTTGCTGTCAATAGTTAGGAAAAATCACATGCAACTTATTTATAAAATTTCCATTTCAAAAAACGATACTCGAACCTCGATTTACTTCACATTTGTATTTCGGTACTCGACCACAATAAAGGAGGTGTCCTGATCCTTGTTCTTCTGGAACAGTTAATTCGGAGTTGCCTCATATGAATATTTCATTTATTTCAATTTCAATCGTTCTCACCAAGGCATTCTAGATAAATCATTTGTTGTTGCTTTTCTACAAGCACTGATTCAATTTTTTTTTTTAAGCGATCTAAACTAAGACAGCAGAACAAATATAAAGGTTTTGAGCTAGGTGTTGCTTTTGGAACTTATCACTACACGATTCACCACAGAAAACTCAAAACAAATTGGTTTGTAAAAAATTTCCATATTAAGTGACGACTCAAACAAACAAAAATGGCGCTGATACTTTTGATAAACCCAAGAAAAAGTCCAAACAAATATGCTTGTAAAAAAAACAGTCTATCAGCTGACGACCCAAAAAAATAAAAAAAAAAAAATAAAATTTTGCTGATACCTACTTTTCATTGCCATGATTGGCTCGGTCAGAAATTTACCCACCCATGAAGATCCGACGGTATACAGAAAACATGGGGCGAGTTCACTGCCACCGAAATAGTGACTTTTTGTCGACTACGAGTCACTATCGAGCGTTCACTCCGCCAATTTTGACAGTAAACGACTACGCTTGACTACGACTATCGTTCACTCCGCACATTGAATGTACCATATAGTCGACTACATTCGACTACGCTCAGGAGGATAGTCGATCGTAGTCGGTTTGACAGAACTACGCTACGACAACGACTACGCTACCGAAGTGGCAGTGAACGCGCCCATGGTAAGTTACCAAGGAAACCAAAATCCGCCATTTTGTAGCCGTGAAGTGTACTCTTGTTGTTGTACTTTTTATGACGATTTACGAAATATTGCCTGAGATTGTTTTTGTTATTTTATTGTTTCTTCTTAAATATGAAATTAGCCATTTTTAGATCAGGGCACGACCATATTCCCGTGCTTATGCGACTTAGTGTGTGGCTTATTACATAAAAATTACTTCGCACTTTACATTGCTAGCTAGTGTCAAATATATACTATATGAAAATGTTTTAGTCTACTTTCGATGTAAGATAGGCGTCTGGTGATTCTTCTAGGCCAGTCAATAGAGACATTTAAATTCCAAAAATTAACATTAATAATAAAAGTTTTTAAATTTTCATGGAATGTTATTGGATGAAGTAAAATAACTGCAAATTTAACTATTTAACTGTGTAACCCTAACCGATAAATAATTCTATTAGTTATGAAAATCAAAAAAAAATTACAAAAGTGCTGCTCAAAACGGTGGAATAGATATTGGAACTTACCTGAACCCTGTACCAATTTGCAACCTCTTATGTTGCCCGCAACATATTTTTTTAAATCAATGGAGCACAAAGGTCTGAATTTGGGTTGGAAACTTTTAAATTGTTGTTGGTCATAGTCTGCTAAGTTTCCAACCTCACACAACATCCGCAACCTAAAACAATGAGCAAAAATGATCAACAATTAGTATTTTGTACTTTCTGCAGTCGTTCAAGTATTGCAAAAGCTTTGGAAATTTTACATAGTCCTTGGTGTGACCTACCTCATCAGAATATGAATTTGCAACTTTCAACATCGCAACATTTGACCATGCTCAACTATGGATGGGTAAAAACGAGTTAGCTGAATCTTGCTTGGAGCTAGAAACAACAACAGAACGGCCTTATGCCCATCCTAACATTGAAGGAACCAACGCCAGCGAAATTGTCAAAACTTTTCATTAAAATTCACACATACGAAAATGTCCCACATTCAAATTGTCTCCAAATACGCATTTTATACTTTCTTTGTTATCCCGCTTTAACATCTCCGATACGCCGTATGAAAAAATCCCATACTATCCATCCTACTTCCCCGTATTAAGGTTACCCTGGTACGTCGTGTGACATATTCCCGTACTTTGTGTCCCCTTTCCGAATGTTGAAGTTTACCCGAAATTTCCCGCCTAAATATTTCTTTGTTTCGTTGTATAAGCACTCCCCATACCTTCCTATTGTAGGAATTAGCGTTAGGACTTTACAAAAAAAAAACACAAAACAAGACGGCACGAGTTAAAAGAGGCACGTTCAATGGTCGAGACTTTATTGCAGACTAAATTCAACAAAAATATTGCCATGATCGACTGGACCAGACAAAATCGTTTGCATCGACAGATGCACCAACCGTTAGGTGATCGATGTGTAATGTGATTATTCAGTAGGTACAATGCACTCAATTATGTGGAGAATTCGTATTGACAAAACTTTTTTTTTCACGTTGTTTGTACATGGTACACTACACTATTCAAGTAATAAGGTTTGCGCAAACTATCCCGCCTCAGTACTTTCCTTGATACGTCGTGTGATATATCCCCATACCATCTGTCCGAGAAATTCCCACGTTGAGATTTTTGCGAAACATCCTGCCTCAACTTTGTGCTGGTACTCCGTGTGAAACATCCTCTTACCATCCGCCATTTGTCCACTTAAGGCCGAATTATTTTATTAGAGTAAAACCGCTGATGTGTGAGAAATCGCCATGTCCTCGCTAAAATAGTGAGGTCTGGGCGAAACATTCCGCCTCCACAGTATTCTCCGTGTAATCTCTGAACAAACCCATTTAATAGAATAGGTGATAAGTATCTAGCTCAGTATATGAGCTTTTGTAAAAGTTAAGGTGTTTAATATTAAAAAAAGAATTATTATTGTAACTGAAGGTGTTTCATTTTAAGAAACTCTGGTCCGACGAGCAGTGATCCTACCAAAACTCCGTTACACCCTTATACACTAGACGCACAAGACGATCTAATGAATCATTAGTACTAACTAATTATTAAAATGCCCTGTGTCGAAAATGAGATGATAATGAAGTACACTTATGAGTTTTTTCTTCCTTCATTTTTTTTTCTTTTTCTCTTTTTTTTCTTTTTTTTCTTAACTCATAACAGGTCACACCGAAGACAAATTATCGTTGAGAAAAGGTTTGAAAATAGGTTTGAGAATAGGTTTAAAGCTAATAACTCTTAAAGGGCTCTAGATAATACATTGGGTGTAATAGGTCATATTAAAGAGGAGAGTCTACACATTACAGTCTTTATAAAAGAAGTTATGTTAACGACCTTTTTGCAAAAATCATAGAAGTTAAATTAAAAAAAAAGGTAAGATAATCCGAAATTTTGAGTTTAGCCAACGATAATTCTTGAGGGGAGAGGACTATGGGGCTGATTGAGCAGTCTTAAACGGTTGATATGCCCCCCCCCCCCCTGCCGTACAATTTTTTGTTCATTTATCTGAGTACTATCACCTCCCGCTCTACTGACCTCCTAGTGATTGCATTAAGGAGCGTTTACAATGGCAGAGTAGAGTGAAATCACCAGATTGCATTTTCTCTCATCATCTGACCAACGTGAGATTAGGAATTTTTCAAATCTGACGCTACTCTGTGAAATCCACTATGGTGGAAATCGCGAAGAACTTATATTAGATTGCAAGCTTGAGACAAGGAAAGACAATGCAATCTGGTGACTCCACTCTACTCTGCCCTACTCTGCCATTGTAAACGCTCCTTAAGCATGGCGAGATTTTATAGATTTGCTGTCGAAGTTTTCATAGATTTTTGTTTTTTTTTTTTTTAATTTATAAAACGTTTTGCGTAAGGAGCAGGCAAGGGGCGAACGAAATATGTGCGAACTGTACTGTTGGTCAGACACTATTCTTGTAATTTGTCTGGTATCATTTATTGCTTGGGCAATCCGCTCTTCCGAGAGCTCTGAGTTGCAATGTTCCATATAATTTTGGCAATGTTCACACTATGTCAGTTTTACCATTTTATTAACTAAATAACGAAAGAACTACTTTAAAGAGTTAGATTTAACTTAACCAACAACAATTTTCTCCTTTCTACAGTTTCACTAAAACCCATTAGGGATTAATATCCATACAATAAAATAAAAAATATCGGGAGTGCACATTTTGAGATATTCAAGGATATCCGAAATATTCATTATCCTTTAAAGTAAATTTTCAGAAAAATTACTTAATGCATTTTTCTCGGAAACCTCAAAGCTCCCACAAAATAAATAACTTTTATTTCATGGAGATACGATGATAAAGTTACATCTACTAAGAAAAATTCCCCATATTTTTCAAATTTCAAAAGACCGTATCTCGGTCATAAATGGATCGCAACAAAAAATTGTTATTTTCAATATTGCCAACATTCCTGTGAAATTTCATCAAAATAAAAAAAAAATACACAAAATTGGCCGATTTTCTGTGTAGCGACTTATAGGATCTTATATTTCATATACACAAATTTACATACCTAGCAATATTCAGTTTTCTCTTCTTTATTTCATAATATTATTCGACCGCATTTTACTAACAGGTCCCATAATAGTTACTCGCAACTATAAACAAATAGATTATAAATAGAACTGCCAAAATAATTTCTCGCCTCCCAAGCAAAAATAAGAAATTACCAATGATAAAACTTAAAATATTCCCCGAAATCTACACACATATACTTAACGCAAAATGCCGGCATACACTCTCCGAGCTTGCACACTACAGCCCGCCGCAGAGCTTTCAAAACAAGTGAATGCTTTCCGAAAGCACATCATTCCATCTGACCGTGATTAAATGAATTAAAAACGCCAAATTGTATGCAAAATATATAAAAAGAAGAAATATTTGTCGTTACCATAGTTAACATTATTGACTTTATTTCCTGTATCATTGCACAAATTGAGTTTTTCAAAATAAACAGAAAAAGGTTCGATCTTTGTTACAAATTGAACTTTCTTTCCAATAATATCATACTTGTGATAGTTATTCGTCTCTGAAAATAGCAACTTTCAAACCAAAATGTATTAGTAACCAAAACTTTTCTACTAGTTTTCTCTCCGTCACTTCCTCTTCCACTTCAAGGTCTTCCATTCTCAAGTACACAATTATCTACTTGATGTACCGTTATTACGTTATTATGTACCAAAAATTACAGATTTCATGAATTTGAGAATATTCTAAAGCTAATTACATACATATAAAACCCCGAAATTTTATTTTTGACACGTCATTACCTAATTTTATGCTAAAATCAAAGTTTATCGCGTTAATTCGATCCATATCACTTCTTTAATGTCATAAGTTTATCAAAACCAGTTTCACAGTACGACTTAATTAAAGAATGCAATTTATGATGAATCATTATAGATTAATAAGTCGTTAGTTATTTTATCATTAAGAGCGCTGTGTGTCTACGGCATTAGTTTGAATATACGGTAAAATTAAAAATTCATATCTCCAAACTGAGGACGAAGGCCTCCGCAATTTAGGCTCACATGCATATAAGGCTTACATCATTGTAATAATGACATATATTACAAAAAATACTGTTGAGCTATTGTAAAGAGCGTGCCCTTAGTTCGTTATTTAAGACACAATATTTCAGATATAACTCTTAAGTTCTTGTTTTATTTAACTGTACTGTTTACTTTTACAAATTAATGAAGAATCACAAACAACTCTACTTTAATTATCGCTAGTAGGTAATGTACTGTACTACTGTATCGCAATCCAAATAATATGCTACGTTTCCTTCACTGTCTGGGACCGCCTCCTGGTAGTGTGACACACTGTGCTCTACAAATTGTCTTAGGATCTTCCCGAATATTCCGTTCTCGAAACATCGATTCTCCGAACCTAAAGTTGTTTATGTCCGTACTTTATAGATGTCGCTAACGATTTTCTGTGATACGATTCTCTTGTTAATATCCACACATAATTAGTCATTTCACGCGAAGTGTGTAGATGTCGCTTGCCATTAATTACATAAACAAAGCTTTTGTAATTAAAAGGATAAATGTCAGCAACTATTAATATAATATTTAATTTAATTTTAAATTTCGTCCTCACAAATTTATTGACAAATGAATAGAACAAATGTCAAATGATGCAGTTTGAGAAATTTTCGTTATTTCCGACGTGATTTCATTGAAATTACGCAAAAATTAGATGATTTCGATTTAGTTTTTTGTACTGGTAATTACGTGATTTCGAGCGTGATTTCATCAAAGTCATGCTGAAACAGCGAAATTACGTGATTTCGATGTAGTGAAAACGCTATATTACATTATTTTCATATTCTATACAAACTCTGGAAATTTTATCCACATCGTAAATGGTCGGGTGAAAAACAAGTCCATTTTCATCGTTTTCGTGTGGGATTGCTGTTATTCTATATTTTTTATGAACATACATATACACTATTCAATATTTTCCGTTACTGTGATTACTTTTTTTTCCTTAGAAATAAATTCGTAATTAGAAAACAAATATACGAAAACTATTTTTAAATCTTGTTTTAATTTCTTAATTTTAAAAATCGTTTTACCTTTGAACTTGAATTTGAATTATTAAAAATTGTGCTGTCAATTACATATAAAAATTATGAAAAAATTCATTTCAGTTCACAAAATCTTAAATAATTGTATTACGGACGATCTTGCTCGTGTGTCTAAGGTAACTTAGCACAAATTTCCAATTTACTAATACAATACGGTATTACTATCAGTTGATAAAACGTACTGACCAGGTGAAATTTTGGCATAATTGGAGAAAGTACCCAAATATTTTAACAAAAATGTCTGAATTTTTCTACATTTTATGAAGCGGTGGCATTATTGACGATCCAAAGTTGTTTGCCCACGCTGATTCAAAGTCTCAGTGCGGCCGTGTGTGCACATGTATAAATTTTACTTCATTTGATTGACAAAAAATAACCATAAGTGGAAAGTGATAATGAGTCTTTTACTTTTTCGAGACTCGTACAAAATACGAGTCTACAGGCAATTCTCAACCTACTGCATATGAGCAGAGAAAATTATAAAACAAGTACCGAGGTACTGTCAGTTTCTGGCTCCCAAAAATTTCTTTATAGAATTTTTGGTCTTCGGCTTTTACTGCGGCTATACAGGATGTTTCCCCTTAGGAGGTCCATAGAGCGGGAGGTGATAGTACTCACCTAGACGAACCAAAAATTGTATGGCAGGGGGGGGGGGGGCAATATCAACCGTTTAGGAGTTACAGGGTGATTCATAAAAAAAGCTAGGTTTTCACAAAACACCCTGTATCTTAAAAACTACAGGGCGTATGGTCACAGTTAAGGGCTCACTGTATGCAGAACTTCATGGCCTTTCCAACGACAGCTCAGCCCCGTACCCCTCTCCCCTCAGAAGTTATAAAGGTCTAAACTAAAAATTTCGGATTTTCTTTCCTTTTTTTTTACTTTGACCTCTATTATTTTTGCAAAAAGGTCATTAACATAACTTTTTTTTTATAAAAACTGTAAACTAGGGACTCTCCTCTTTAATGTGACCTATTACACCCTATGTGTTAACTGTAGCCGTTAAACAGTTATTAACTCATAACCTATTCAGGTCACACCGAAATTAGACGATATTTTGTAAAATGGCGTGCTAAGGGAACAAATTATCGTTGAGAGAAGGTTTGAAAATAGGTTTTAGAATAGGTTAAGAGCTAATAACTCTTTAACGGATACAGACAGCACAAGGGTATAATAGCTCAAATTAAAGAGGAGTCTCCACAGTTTACAGTTTTTATAAAAAAAAGTTATGTTAACGACCTTTTTGCAAAAATAATAGAGGTCAAAGTAAAAAAAAAAAGGAAAGAAAATCCGAAATTTTTAGTTTAGACCTTCATAACTTCTGAGGGGAGAGGTGTACGGGGCTGGTTGAGCTGTCGTTGTAAAGGCCATGAAGTTCTGCAGTGAGCCCTTAACTGTGACCATATGCCCTGTAGTTTTTAAGATACAGGGTGTTCTGTGAAAACCTAGCTTTTTTTATGAATCACCCTGTAACTCCTAAACGGTTGATATTGCCCCCCCCCTGCCATACAATTTTTGGTTCGTCTAGGTGAGTACTATCACCTCCCGCTCTATGGACCTCCTAAGGGGAAACACCCTGTATATATATAATATATACATATATTATATGTTTTGTTATAATAAAATAATGTAATAGCATAACTACATACATGAATGAAAATATAATAAATTGCGCTTATTATATATTTTATTTCAGCGTAATCCAAAATACAAGTTGATATAAACTTTACAAATAGCTAAACTAGAACTATAATTTAATTAAAGTGTACTCGTCGGCGGTCCAAAGGAGAAGAAGGAAATATCGCTTTCTAGACCTTGTGCTAGCTAACTATGTACCAATACAATTATATAACAGTGAGAGAATGTTTTCTCTGTATTAGAAGAATACAGATAATATTGATCAATAATATACAACAGCGCTATTTTGAAAAAAAAAAATTATTATAAAATTTATAGTTACTAAACCGTTTTCATTGATGTTATAAAATTTTGTTTTAGAATTTTAATGAAAATCTTATTTAGAACGAGTTCGAGTGAAAATAAGTTACGTGCTTGCGAACTCTTTTAATATGTGCAAGAAAGGATGGTATATTTGAATTTTTGTTATGTAATTTACTCGGTAGTGGCTTTCACTAAAATCTACGTTGTTTTTATAAGCCTCTTGGAGAATATGTGTCAACTTAAGTAGTAATTTTACACAAAATTGAGTGATATTACAAAACGTTGTAAATTTGCATAATATTTGCCAACATTGCCAAATTGTCTAAAATTACGTTCTTTTATTTAAAATGTATTCAGCTAGTCAGAGCACTCATTTCTTTACCCATACGGACTTGCAATCTTTCCCTTTGACTTTATCTACTGTATCTTACTGTATGTCTTATTTTTGTATGGTCTCCGTTTTAGTAATCATATATTGACTACAGAAAGTCTCTAATTGTTCACTGTGATTGGATATTTGATTTGATATTTTAATCACTCAGATTTGTTCTGTTCACTTCATCTTTTAGCTTTTATTACTTTTATTATGAGTGATAAATTAACGTGATTAGATCATGTAGGTAACATAACTACATGTTTCCTCATACATTGCTAAAAATCGCCTGAAATTTAAATTTATTCTTGACTTTTTCATTTCTCCCACTAAACCAATTTTCAAATTTTATTACCAGCTCTATCCTAACTGAGTTAGGTAAATGTCAGACATGTCTTCATATATTATAACAAACACAGCTGCCTGTCATTAAATCCGCCAAAGACATAAAGAGTTAACACAACTTGTACGAATTATTTCGAAATAATTCTGACAGCAAATAACTTCCTAAATCCAGAAAACGTACAAGAACGTATATGCAGTATGCTCCGGATGTATAGTTAATAGGAGATATGGGGAAGGTGAGCGAAGTTGGGCCTCAAGAAATAGAACAAAAACACAAAATCTTCAAGTGTTGTTATCAAGAAATCCAAGGTGTCATCACATCTGTTGTACGCCGTATAAGAAGATTCTAATGTTTGCTCATTTACATAACTAACATCCTCCCAGCACGAAAAAGCCACCACTTTCAAGGGAGGCTCTTAGAAAGCTAAGTATAGTTTTGGATTCTTTGATAGCGGTGGCATACATCTGTGTGTGTATGTGTGTATATATATATATAGGCTGTATTTGGTTCAGATTTAAAGTGGCGGAAGCAGAAAAACAATGGAATGATGCAGACGACTGTAGTCCTATCTAAAATTATGCAAATTTGCGAAGCATGTGTCCCAAAATGGCGACATGTGGCGTTCGCGTATCAGGAAGTTTTTTTTACCCCCAATTTCCATCCCCATCCATATCCTAAGTGTGCGACTGTAATTTTCAAGTTCTTAATAATGTTGAACACGATTAATTTCTACAATGTCGACATAATGCGTATGCAGGGAGTGAGTTTTAATAATTTACTGTTATATCGCAGGAGAGCGAGATAGAGTGAGGGAGAGAGAGGGGATGAAAGTAGGTCGTCTATAAGACGGCATATTCAGGCATGTCTGATTGCATTACTTTGTGTCTAAAGCAATTGTTTCAGATAAGAACCCCCTTCCCATCATCTATGTACCTACTAGATACAATATAATATGTACCAGATGGTTTCTCTAAGAAACCAGCAGAGATATATTTGAAAGCATGTGGGCGAATGAATCCGATTACATTACGCACCGCATCCATCCTATACTACCCCGCTTCCAGCTTCATTTACTAAGGGCCTCAAGATATGAAATTACTTTTGCTCATTTCTTCCTGCTATGGTTAAGATGCTGAGCCCCGTTTCAATTCCTTCCGAATCTAAGATCAAAGGGGTGTCAAAGCGTATATTTACCTGAGCTGCTTCTGGAAATGTTTACTTGAAGCGTCCTTGTGAAATTAACGAGTTACAACACACGACTTTTCGGTGATAATTCAAAAGAAAGAAGAAGAACAACAAGAAGAACATATACCTTTCAGCTGCTGCGAACAGAAAATGAACCCCAATTCTATGTTACCCGAGATTCATCTGGGACGTGTGTGTTTGTTGTGCGTGTCCTCAAGTGTAGCAATCTTGTTAAGTCGTCAGTATACCGTTAAGGAAGAGAGTTTCATCATTAATCATGTTTTCTGGAAAAGGTGGCAAGATAAAAAGTGGAAGGTGTTAAAATAATCTGACACTGATGAGACTGACGTGCCGGTAGAGCAGAATACGAATTCAATTAAGGCGCTTCTACTAAGATGAGTGCAGAACATAGGAGATACTTGCTAACAGTTATTATAATATATTCCTTTACCGCATGCTATCTTCTAGATTATCATAATATATAAGGAAAAGCATGTACATATGTATATAAGTTTCAGAAATATTCTAAGAGATGGAAATCGCGTGATTATTCATTAGCGGATTTTCATGCAGAAACTACTAGGAATATTGCTTCGGGATTCAAGTCGAATCAAATTAATCCTTGAGCCGCAATATGGATCTGGATTGGATTAGAACGTGACGCGTGTTTAGCGAATTTCAACAATAAAAATCTACAAAACAACAGATAGATTATATTCCGTAGGTATTTGGCTCTCACAATGATTAACCTAGTCTTGATACCACTAGGTGCCCTTTTTCAATATTGACGAAATATTTGCTGCCTTTTAGGTCGAAGAAATATGAAATGTTAAATATCTCATAGAAGAAAGTTGAGATTATTGTATGTAATATGAACTGTTTTTTTTTTTCTAAATGACATCCTGAAAATTCAAAACTTAGCGTAGGCATTTTTCATAACTTTGAGTTTTCAGAATTTTCGGAAATTTTCTGGAGATTTTGTTTCAGCAGAATTTTATTTTTCATAATTATAGACATAACCATGGTAGCTAAAAATTCTGTCACAATATCTATAAGCCATCACATGAAGTTTGGATTGGTATCAGTCGTTTTCCTTTTCCCAAATCAACGGTTAAGGTTAAATTAAGTTAATTTTTTGAATAATTTTAACCTCCTTTATAAGCCATTTACATTATCAGCTGTATAAATTTTATGCCCCCTCATAATTTGTATGATGTTGCCAAAGCTCAAACCCCCTCACGACAGTAAGGTATAACAGCGCTGATTCGAATTTATGACTTAGATTCTTCAGCACCTAGTTGCCAATCAGTTTGCGGTGGACCTAATGCAGTGCTGTCTATGAAAAAGGGAAAATTTATCTCTAACTCATTACTTCCGCTCATCTGGTGTACGATTCCTCGGAAGTATATTTTTATATTTTTTATCCCAGTTGTGTTCTCTTTACATACTTTAAATACTTATTATTTTGGTAATCATTTTCGCTCTAGATGTTTACGTCTCGAATGTTGACTATTGTATGCCACTGTAATCAAACAACGAAAACCCAATGATTATTCATAATAAAACTTCTTCATTATATGACAACACTCGAATTACTTTAAAACCAATAACATTTCCCTTTACTCAACGCATGACTGACCTGTCCTAATATTTCCAACAATCTAACCCGAACCGAAACTTGATTTTGAGATGACTGATTACTAAACGACAAGTATTCACTGGACGGCATGGTCTTTTATACCCTCATACTCGGAAATATACTTTGTTCGCAACACAAAGCGAATATTTAAACAAATGACAACAGCCCTGCCTAAAAAAAGAAATTTCTTTGCGAAAGAGGATGTTTCGAATCAGCAGGAATCGTATTACTCATCAGTATGGCTTGGTTCTTTCCAGCTACGGATTTAGCAGCAAACTCGGTCAATTTATTTTGACCAAATTCGCTATGAATTTATTTCATAGCAAAACTCTCTAACAGCCTCGTCGTTTATTCTACCGGTTGCAACAACTGACTTACTTAATAGTAAGCAATCGTATTACATAACAATTACCTTGCGAGGTTAGTCATTATGGTAATCGTCAATTGCTCTACTACAGCGCTCATCGCACCCAGCTGTTCAGCAAAATAACCGACGGCTGCAGAACAATTCTATGCGAAACAACTGTTTAGTAGTCTCTGATTATTTTACCAGACTGCGCCCTTGGCTGTTGATAAAATCTACCGTATATTGTACGATGACATTAGAATCACTAAAAAAATTCTGGTATTTGTCTCCAGCGATTACAGCTGTTTTTGGGAAACCATCGCTTATACGATCTGGAACGAAAGTGTCGCCACAAATCTCCTGTTTTGGCAATGTGGACTGACTTTCCCGGTAATCTTCAATTAGACCACTTCATAGTTCTTTCATTGGAATTTTAGTGTATTTGAACAAGCATTAGATTAGGCTGGGATTAAAAAACAACATTAAGCATTCACAAATCGGCAATTTATAACCCCAAATTTTTATATAATGTTAGGAAAATTGCAATAAAAAGTACCGAAATTTGCATCAATAATTCCCAAAGCGGACATTAAAATGAAATCATCTATTATAAAAAACTGATGAACAACATTCTACAATATTCAACGCTATGTGGATAAAAAAAGGAAGATAATTCCAATTAGTTGCATCACGACGAACTGAATCGTTGTATTCTGCACGTTATACTTAAGTTGAATCAGTTCGGGTCAGTGAAGAATTTGTAGAATGTAACTTACGTATGTATGTATGTTCGACCACAACAACAACAGCTACCAGTACTGCAATAACCATCTTAATTATAGCATAAAATCCTTTTGTACACTAAAATTTCTCTGCATTCAATCGACCAAGAATTTCATATTCCTGGCACAGAATACATCTTACCCAATTACCAAGCGCATTGAATTCTTTTCTCTTCCTGCAAAGAACTTCAGGAATATTTTGCATTCTGTTGCAAAGGAAGAATGTTTACTGCGGTTTCTGCAGTTTTTAACTAGCTCGACTTATGCGGCTGGAAAATCCATGAAAACAGGAAATTGTTGCGGAATTAACAATTTAAGTTTACATCCCTGCAGAAGAATAGAAGAGAGCCATCTTAAATCCACTACCCTACTCTACTAGGGCAATTGTGCAACAAGTAACGTCCAGACAATGGCTTGGAAGGCAACATGTACAATACAATTCGTTATCCTTCGATTGAAAATGCCCACCACTTGAAAGCTTAAAGAAACTAATATGCTCGCGGTTTGGTGGATGGAAATTGATTGCACTTCACCTACTACCAAGAAAGGGACTAATAATAGAACTATTCGAAAGCATACCCTGTTTAAACCCGCAATCCTATACAGACCAAAATGTTAGTAAATCTCAGCATAAGCGAATATAAACCCTTTAGTGCCTCTCTCTCTGTATCTCCCTCACTCTCTCTCTGTATCCACCTATATGCCTATCTATATAGTATCTATAGTATAACCCCATTCAACAACTAAACGTTCCCGAGTATAACATAAAGGCTCAACGGTACAGAAAAATGAAAAGAAAAAATCGTCCTCAAGGCTCAAGGAGAATGTTTTGCAGAGGGGTGGGTGATGGGAGGAGGGGATACTTTGTTGTGGCTGTGCACGATGCGATTTTTATTATATCGCTGCACCTGTTGTACCTGTTATGACGGTATTATTCGGTTTTACTGTACAGACAAGATACAAAATGGTCCCCATTGCTGCTGTTCAACCTCCCCAAGAATTGCGGGGCGAAACCTTATAATTGAATTTTTATAGCGAAATCCACCCTCTAAATTCCACTTGGGGAGTCCTTACCTTCTTTATTGCTTCGCTACAAAGGATGTAATGTTGCACGGCGGTGGCGGTGTGTTAGGGCACAGCTTCTGAAGAGAAAAGAGAAAGTTCAGAAGGTGAAGCTGATTCACCGACTGAGTGGCATCCAATGGCATCGTAAAAGTCCACAGACAACACACTTCAGTCTGCACACTCCGGCTAATGACCAGAAATACTTTTAGTTCATGGGGGAGGTGGAGAGTTTGTAATTGGAAAATAGATAATTGCAGTTAGACACACAATGCTGTGCGTTTTAAAGTCCATAGGACTTTAGCTAACATTTATGCTGAGCTTTAGAATAGTAGGTACGTTGATCCGAACGAGTACGGTACGATACACTTGTAGCTGCATGAATCCTTTTCCATTCTGGTAGCTTAAAATCGCATTTGCCCTGAAGATATTGGAACGGGAGGACCTCCAGTTAAGTTTTGTTCATTTCATGGAGCTCCTTGTCGATTGATAGAAGTTTTGTTTGGAGCTTTGTTATGATTATAGTCCTATCGATTGGCAGCGAATTTCTTGTTGCTCGTGCTGTTCAACATTTGTTAGCATTCTTTTTAAATTAACTCTTTTATGTATATCCCTTTCATAAATACTGAAAACATAAAAATGTTCACAGGGAAAGATTTTAGCTATATCTATATGATTGGAAATCTCTCCTTAATTAAATATGGGCATTTAAATGAATGATTACGCAACCCAAGGTCGTTTTGTCTATTAATTTCTAATATCAAGCAAAGTATGGTTTGAGTAAATTAAAATGTTTCTCGCCTTCTTAAGGAATAAGGCAACTTCAAAGGTTTAAATGGTATTCTTTTAAGGTGGGACGAGATGTCTAAACTTAGAATATTATAGAATAGTTATTGTTGATTTGGTTGCCGGGTTAAGTAAAACCTTGAGAGCGACCATTGTATAGAGTGCATGGCCGCGTGTTACCTATCATGTCGGGAAACCAAATAAGTTTGCAATCACTACACATGAAAGTCATACGTAACTAAAGTGGATACTACACGATTCACTCGCAGTCCACTACACACCATGACGACCTTAATTTCATACAGCATGTGGCGTCTTTTAGTCACTCGATTATAATTTAAATGTTGATCATTCTGTTTACTTTTACAACATAACTTTAAGCTTTGGTCTAGTACTTCAATGCTTGCGTTTACATTTTGTTTCGTTAAGAATATCGTTTCTAATTGTCTGTCAGCAGTAGGCCGCGATTTTTGTATTTAAAAATAAAACAACAGAAAAAATATTATGTCAGTTCTGTTGTAAAAAAACTTAAGAATTCTTGATTTTACAAAAAGTATTTTTGCAAATAATAAATAAGTACTCCTTTTAAAAAAGACGTATAGAGTTTTATTCATTTTGAAATGTGTATTTTGCAAATAATAATATGTATTCCATTGTAAAACGGAGTTTTGTTGTGTTTGAGAATGAAATAATCGTTCCATCTCAGTCTCATAAATAAATATTATCTTGTGCGAACATACCTACCTGAGTGCCGTTAATTGAAATGGGGGTAACTTGAACCCCACAAACATATCCAGGTTAAGGCGCTCCTACACCCACTGGATAAAAACCCTTATAATAATCATCTACACGCTTCCATTATATTGCTTGATTGGGATTGACATGAAATTGGGACCTAGGCAGAGTCCCTGGAACGTATTCCAGAACAAGGCCCATTATTCACTCTCCAGACTTATGAGCAATTGCTCAAAAATACCAACCGGACCCTATAATAAAAATTCATAAATGGGTCCCCTCCCTTCTTACCGGTTTCATGCAGTTCTTCCAGAGGGTGTGAGCCTGGAAGTCAACAAATCCCATCCTGTGTAAGTGACCCCTGAGAATTGACACTTGAGCTCTCAGGGTTGCCTTCTTTAGTCCTAAAAGCTTTGTCGTTTCGTTTGGGTTAGATCTGCCCTACAGCCCCTTTATTATTTTGTGGCGACGTCAGAGCACGTTTTCAGGAACTGTATTTTGTATATTTTGCCGCTGTATTGACCTGAATATTAGACACATTTCTAATTTCTACTGTATTCGAATTCGACTTTCTGCAGCGCGAGCGTGTTGTTTGTAAGTATTAGTTAGTAGGCATGAAAATGTGAAAAATAAGAAAAGTTAGTTTTTTAAGTCGGCTGTATTCGTTCCCTATAAAGGAAACAACTTAGCTAAACTTAGGTATTCATACATAGATAAATAATTGTTCAAATTAGAAACAAAAATATAAATCAGTTGTCTTGATGACTACAACCGGTGTTAAACATTGTGTTTTCGAAGAATCGAAGGAAAAACTTGTTAGTCTACTCTCACATATCAGAAGGCTGAAAGGATACTACAGGCCTTGCCTGTCTATAATAGATTAAGGACGAGAAGATTACAGCATGTAGTCCGTTTTCCTGTTCCATGTTTCTGGCCAGTTGTTTTAAGAGTTAAAAACACTACACCAAACAAAACACCTTCTTCTTCGGCCATTGAATAAATAACTAATAAGGAAGCGGGGTATCGTGCGAATACAGTGTACGTGTTTAAGCATTTCAATGACAGTGTGACCTATGGTAGGGGGGGGGGGAGAGAAATGACAAGAGGGCATCGTCGCTATTTTGTGTCAGTTCAACATTCTGACATTTCATATTATTTGAAAATAAGTTTCGGATTTCAATTCGCGATATTGTAAAAAATAATTAATTAAACGTAATTTTTATGAATAGTAGTGTGAAATAAGTGCGGAATATCTCTTTTGTGAATGATTATTTATGTAATAGAGACTCCGGAGTCTTAAAAAACCGTAATGAAGTGCGCTGTGATGTGCTGCACGAACGAACGGAGTTATTGTCGTGGGAAAGCATTCTTCAAGTAAGCTTAATAGCTTTACTTATTAATTATATTGTTTTAAACAAAATAAAAGTGAAATATCTATAAAAATAAAGAGCCATGGCAAAAGATTTAACATTTTACCAATGTTTACGATTGAATTGTCAGTTGGTGCCTAAATTATTGCAGTCATACAAAGGCAACGCCAAGAAATATTATCTGAAAATAAGGAAGCGCTAAAAATTTGTTTATTTTACATAGGAATTTGGATTATGAAATATGTGCCCTTTCAGAATGTCAGAATTTAATTACTGCCATGACGAAAAGAATACAAACAGAGCACACTAATACATTTCGCCGAGATGCTTACGTTTTCACCCGATATGGCGTTTCCTTATTAGTTATTTATTCAATGTCTTCGGCACAAAAATTTGCTTACGATTATCATTACTCTTTTAGTCAAACTTTAGAAATTACATGGGGATCCTTACCTACTTAAATGAAGTGAAAGTTTTCTTTTTTTATTGTTTCATTTGAGTGAAAACTGGACCTAGACAATATAAATAATTAACGCCGATGTACCACAAGTTTCAGTTCTCTGTCTCTTGGTCTTTTCATCTTGTTTTATCGATGATTTTCTAGCTCTTTACAGTTTTTCAGACCACAGTACACTTAATTTCCCGTGCTAATTTAAATATATAATGGACACCCAAGAGTGCATGCTGTAGATAACAACCGTTGACCTTACAGCAATTCTCGTTTTAGATGGAGCGAACATGTCGATTTTCATCGATATTAAGAATTGGATGCCCCTAAAATCCTACACATTAAAATATCGACTAAATTAATTGATATTATGTCATATTTCTGGTATCATCAAGAATGCGATTAGCGACTGCTGATTTTGGCACATGTTATGGAACGCCTGCGACTACTGTCGAAGTCGAAAGCCTCTGTCGCAATTTTGGTTAGACCTTAAACTTTCGTGATGTGCACAACAAAGCTGGGTCATGATACGGGATTCTTTGTCATAAGGAATAAAATAATTTAATTCATTAAGAAAGCCTCACGTGGCAACGTGAAATTACCTCGTTACACACAGCCCTTTAGACAGTGCCGCTTTCACTCTTTCAATCCATACTTTTCTAATTATTGCTTCGATGAACTTTCTAGCATGATTCCTGGTAGAATTATTTCTATACGTACCACACGTACCTCAAATCAGACATTCCTTGATATAAAATTTGTGAAAATGCATGAAATCTTTATAAGTGGGACAATGTAGATAAAGTGCCTTTTCCCTTAGGTATAAGTGAGGGAAATACAAATGTGGGACTTATCGTCACGGAGTAATCTAAAAGCATTCAAATGACACAGGTTTTCAATATAGAGCTATAATTTTTTCCATAATAAAACGAACCACACTTCTCATAAAAAATTTGATTTTATATTTTCCTCAAAATTTCAACGTAGAACACAAAAACCCAACAACAGTCGAAATTATACACGCACACATTTCCATTCACACAAAACTCAAATTTATCTTAAATATTCGTTTGCTGACGGCAGTAAAATTGTCATGCACATACATGAATTTACTATGATCGATCGCAATCGTTAATAATAATTAAGGACATGGGTGTCCTTCATCTCATTGAACACCCCGGACCGGAATGCGGCAGCGGCGTAATGCATCACGATGTCCTGATTAAGTTCCATTCGCCTTTTCGGACGTGAATAAATGTGAGTTAAGTCATCCATGTTTAAAGAGATTAAGCTTTCAATTGAGAAAGCAGCCAGCAAAAATTCCATTCAGAAGAGAGAGAGAGGGAGATAGAGAAAGAGCACTCAAAGAGGATTATCTATCGTGTATAGAACCGCTAAGCTGGATTTTTTCTATGTAACCGAACCTCCTTCTCATGTTTCACTCGGCCGGGCAAACACACTGATAAGGGAGGAAAAATCTTTGAACATCACACATCTTCTAAGCTGTGATAATCCGACTCCTCGAACTGAAAGATGCCTTAAAACTTATTTGATGTGCTTTCAGTTCTATGTATAAGGAACCGGAGAAAGACGCGACAATAACGAAACATTCAGATTCGGCAATATATTAACATGTAATAAGGGCAGCATCCCGTATAATCAAGGTACTTGAACTTTTCAGTTGCAAGTCGCATTTATGTCACATTATAAACAGCAATGGCTGCAATCGGGGCGGAATAATCTGTCACTTTTCTGCAGATGTACAATTGACAACAAAATTTTGGCGGCAGCAGCCTGAAAGATCTCCAAGATAAATCTTATCGTGGCTAATTTGCAAAATCTCACTGTCTGCTCTGACTTTGCCTCTACTTTTTTTCTCTTGTTTTTTGAATTACAAAAACTGAAGCTATGTACACGCAAATAATTTTTTTCTCCCTATCATTGCCACCAGTTGCAGACTTGCAGCCCATCCCTTAACTGGTGACATTCAGAGAGTATAAACATAAAAAGTTTTGTCTTTGTCTAAGGGAGGGGGGGGGGGGGGTATCACGGAAATCTCATAATGGGAAAAACCTCTGGAGATGAGAGAGAAAAATCGACAAAGGTCGGATGCTAAATTCATCATCTTGAAAGGAAGACACTGCAGATTAATTTTAATGGATTTAACAGAACGAAGACATGATAGGAATGCAGAATGGTTACATTGCAAAAGATATTCCTTCAGGAGCTTTCTCTGGTTGGTTACATTGACTTTTGCTAGAAAATGTTCCAATTTGTAAAATTCTTTATGCCAGAGCAAAGATGTCTTATTAGTGAGTAGTAAGTACATGTCTGATGACTTTGGAATTGACTTTTTAAATTATAGACAAAACTTCATTGAAATTGGAATGATACATACTTATAGAGGTGAGTATCTATGTACCACCTACTGGAAATAGGAGACAGATGGTAGATAATAGCATATACTATACATAGGCACTTAAGGGGTCGCAATTAATAAGTATAGGCACAGTCACTTAGGAACCGTAATTGATAGATAACCTGTGGGGTTCTCATCATGGCAATCCCATGGAAGTCTGAAGAGATTAAGACTACTCCCCAAGAAATTAATTTTGGGTCTAATTTTGATTACTTTGTGCTAATTAGGTCTTTCCCTAATACATGTGTATTTAGAAAAAATTACCTAAGAAACCAAACTACATGTACTTAATTCACGAAGTATATCTAAGTACGTACATATGCTTGTATGTGTTGTATATGTTGCGAAAATTCACGGAAAATGATTTTGACTATACAAACTTAAATGGGAATTTACTCCTGTGTTGCTATTGCAATGTTTTCTTATCTGAAGCTTCAAAATTTTACCGGCATGCGAAACTAGAATTTCTAATGAACCGATTATCTGGTAGGAAATATTTTTGTCTCTGTTCATATAAAGCACTTAATATAAACAAAAATTTTATATGGAAAATTTTGCTTTACATGATTCACAAATTGAGGAGAATATGTATAAAATAAAAAGAAAGGGTGTCGGGGGACCCCCGACAGAAGTAAAACTTCAAGTGTTGTGTTATTTCACTCACTTTGTATTGAAAAGAGAGAGTGAGAGGTTCAAATATCCACGTAGTAGTATTATAAAGTTTATTTAAAAAGAGTTAAGCTAAAACTAAAGTAAATTTCTTTTTTTAAAGAATTGGAAATTATTTAATATAACAAAAAAGGAATAAACCTTTGACAGCAATTAAAATACATTTATAATTTGCAAGTACAAATAAAAATAATTCTAACTATTTTTTTTTTTTTTATTTTAATCAATTTAATAGACTGTTTTTACAAAAACATATTATTACAAAAATACTGTATAAAAGAAATATAATTTAAAAGTAATCTTGGTTATTCATCATCACATTCAGCTATTGAAAGTGTTGATTCTTTACGTGCATTTTCAATAAAAGTTACAATAGGTTTGTGGTAGGAATAATAGGAAACATATATAAACCCAACTCTTTTTATACACGATCTTTTTTTATACGATTTTGAAAAAACACGGTCCCAAAAAAAGAAAAAAATATTTTTTTTACACGAATTATTTATTCTAACATGTTAGAACAAAATTCGTTACACATTTACAAAAATAAAATATAATTGGGGAAATTCCCGGAATTTTTACGCAGTTACAATATAAAATATAATGGGAAATTCCTGAAAGTCTTACGCAGTTACAAAAATGAAATATAATGGGAAATTCCCTGAATTTTTACGCAGTTACAAAAATAAAATATAATTGGGGAAATTCCCAGAATTTTTATAGTCGCATTTCATATTTTTCTATTAAAATAGCGTTAAGACTTCATTAAGCAACTGTATTGAAAACTGTGGTGGGTCAAAGAAAAAAATATTTATTTTTAAAAGTTTTAGTGTCAATATAATTTCTGTTTGGATTTTCTTACAACGGCTTCTGTTTGGATTTTCTTACAACGAAAAGGTACTATCTTTGCAAAAATCTAGTTTAGAAAATTGGAGTGATTTTTATTTAAATTTTGTTATAGCCTAATAAGATGTCTGAAAAATCACAAATTAACCGAAAGACACAACCGATTTCTTTAGAAACTAACATTAAAATCTTTGAGAGGTGAACGTTCAACATCTGTTGGCAAAAATTTTGGTTTGAATGAATCGACAGTGAGAACAATAAAAAAAATTAAGATTCCATTTGACAATCAGTAATTTCTGGATCGAATGTGAGTTCCAAAACTTCATCATACAGTCGAAATACTACCTTAGAGAAAATGGAAAAACTTTTAGTGTTTTGGATAGAGGATCTACTGCAGAAAAAAATTCCTATAGACGGAAAACTTATAAAAGAGAAGGGACTTAGAATATACGAACGACTTCAGGAATCGGAGCCATCAACAAGTCTCCAAACAACCAGGAAATTGATATTTAATGCAAGTGAGGGATGGCTGACAGGATTCCTAAAAAGACACGCATTTCACAAGGTAAAAATAAAAGGTGAAGTAGCGTCAGGCGACAAAATTGCTGCAAAAAACTTTCCCGGGAAGCTAGTAAAAATAATTCAAGACGGGGGTTATACGCCAGATCAAGTATTTAATGCCGACGAAACGGGATTATTTTGGAAAAAAATGCCTACCAGAACCTATATATCAAAATCAGAAAAACTTGCTGGTGGTTTCAAAGCAACTAATGATCGCGTGACGTTCTTATTGTGCAGCAACGCATCTGGTGATAAGATTTTAAAGCCCCTGTTAATCAACCGATCACTCATGCCACGAGCTTTGAAAGAAAAAAACATTAAACAACTTCCAGTTCATTGGATAGCGAATAATAAGGCATGGATGACATCAGCTTTATTTAAAAAATGGTTCCACGAGTGCTTCGTTCCTGAAGTAAAAATATATATGCAACAAAAGTGACTTGAATTCAAAGTACTTTTGCTCGTTGATAATGCGCCCAGCCATCCTGTGAGAGATCATCCGAATATTCAGTTTGTATTTTTGCCGCCTAATACGACTTCACTGATTCAGCCATTGGATCGGGGTATAATAGCAACGTTTAAAATTTATTACCTAAAACAAGCATTTAAATATATTTTGGATTCAGTCGAACAAAGGGATTTGACGGTCGTGCAAGCATGGGAAATTTATACAATTATGAATTATATTACACATGCTTCTCTTGCCATAAAGCAATTGCGGGCATCTACTCTAAATGCTTGTTCTAGAAAAATTTGGACAAAATGCGTCAAAAGTGGCAATTCTGTAACAATTGTGTGTTCTGAAATTATTAATCTATCACATGCAATTGGTGGTGAAGGCTTTGAAAACCTTTAATCTGCAGACATTGATGAATTGATAATTGATAAACCTTCGGATGAGGAGGATCATGATGATGAAAACGAAGTTGAAATTCATCAATTAACAGCTCATTTTCTCACTTATGATCCCGACATGGAACGTGCATTAAAATTTTAACTTTACCTACAGATCTGTAAGGCTGGGTATCAAGAACTGTATAAGCAACTTTGCAAACCAAAAACACAGAAGCTGATAACAGATTTTCTAATTTAAAAAAGCCATCATCAGAGAACGTTAATAATGAACCAGACTCTTCATTGGATTCAGACTCATCAGATGTGTTAGACATCTCTAGTGATGAAAGCGATTTTTGTCCAGTCGGTAATAAACGCTCGCTCGTATAATCAAGGAGCGATAAATAGTCTAAAATATGTAAAAAATTTATTTCCATTCTAATTTGGATTTTTTATAATTACATATGGACTAAAGTTTCTCTTTATGATGAACTTATTTTAAATATTTTTCTTAATAATAATATGTTGAATTATATTTCGTTTTTGTTATTTACTTAATATTTTTTTAATAATAATATAGTATATATTAATTACATTTTGTTTTTAATTATAATTTGTGTAGTTGTTGGTTTTTAATATTACTTATACTTTTTTTGCACGGTTTTTAGGACAACATATAGCCCCTTTTTCGTCTTACACGATTTTTTAAGGTTTTAGAACACATCCTGAATTTTAATATGTGCAGAATGTCTTTTTCTACACGGTTTTCAGTGGAACGTATCTACCGTGTAAAAAAAGAATTGGGTGTAATCATAGATGGCACAAGAGCTAGATGTCGCATGCAGTACCAAAAAAGTATACAAATTTTATATGGCTGGGTGGTCCATTCCGGAATGGACCACAACTTTTGAAATGATGTATACGACGAGTGATTCATATTTTTTCGTATCTGAAGTCGATCAAATGTATACAAAACTACTATTATAAAATCATTTGCATTCGTCACAATCTCAAAGATATTATGGTTCATTTCAGAATGAAGTACTCATTTCACAATGTGTATACTCTGCTTTAGTATGGCATGCGACATCTAGTTCTTGTGCCATCTATGGTGTAATTGAATTAATTTTATCAATAAATCTCGTTAATACTGCATCAACAGTTGTACCACTTCTAGTTGTAGCTTCATTAGGATCGTTAATCATAGTTAAATTAAATTTATCTTTTAAAAATTTCACTAATGGTAACGAGGCATATGTGTCGAAATTTGTGCTAAAATCTCCGCTCAACACTACAATTGAATTATAATAAATTCTGCCGAAACATTTTCTGTAAATTTCTAAGAAGAAATGAATGCTTATTTCTTAACTAGCGTCTACGCACATAAAAATTATTAGCTGCCCCCCAAGCACCAATTGCCGACCAAATGCATAAAAATTCTGAAGAACATGTAGGGAAGGCCACAAATTTTTCTTAAAAAATTACTGGAAATGTTTTCCATAGAATTGTTATGCATTATTGCAAGGCGAGACCGGGTGCTCGAGCCATTAACAATTTTTACGAGCGTAGACTCGTAGATGAGCAAAAAAGGAGTAGGATGAACGCCGCGAAGAGGGGGAAGGCCAGGTTTTTGTCACTCATTTCCCCTCTCGCGGCAGTTCACAGTCCAGCATAAGAAGCTTTACTTAAAAAAAACCCAGCAAATTTTAGCTTGTATGAAGGACATTTATTGGCATGTTGCGCCATCTTGTTGAAAATATATATCGATTAGGTCAATGCAATTCCAATCGGCTTCTAACTAAATCTTCGAAACCTTTAAAATCTTTCCTGTAGTACTTACGTAGTTGAGGCAAGAAAATCTCGTCGTTATTGTTTGTCTTATTGAAAGTTTCTATCTGTTCCAAATCACTATGTACTGCTCTTGATAAGACTTAGGTACCTCTGCTTTATCTCGTTTGTAAATCGAGCACAATGGAATAAGATTAAATATTGCGTTACGAAATCTTTGGAACGCATCTAGCAAGCTATGAGCAATTTTTCTAATTAAAAGTATTCCAAAATTAGAAATATGTATGTCGATTACCGAGGTAGTCGTGTCGTCGGTGCAAGTTTTCTATATTAATATGCGTAAAACACGTCCGACTGGAATATTAGGTTTAGTGAACCATTTTTGGTTCAATAATGTTTTAGACCAAATTGTGAGAGAAATTTATCTTCGATATATGTACATAACTCGTACTTACTTTTCCTAATTCCAGTATCACTCTCCACGCAGGTACATTAAAATATTCTCATTGCACTGCACTCATATCTCATTATTATTATTATTCATTATGCTTACTTACACCAATATTTCATGATTCTTCAAATACATATATATGTACCTACTTTGCTTAATTTTGGGTAATTTCTGACCCTCTTCATTTTCTGCACAAAGCAGTTCATTTAACTAAGTATATTAGGATTGGTAGAAGAGATAAAAGATCTAGTAAGTCAAGTCAAGATCTTACGACGTGTTAACGAAACTAATTATGAAATTTAACAATCTTTACCGAACCTATATTCCAGGATATTTGTTGAAAATGTTCCCACAGGCTTTAATTTTGGTCTTGAATTCACTCAATGTCTTTACTTCACTTGAACATTTTAATTGTCCGAAGAACATAAAAACTTTCAGTTATCCGATATCTTTATTTTACAGCTTATTGCTCAAGGGCAAGCTGTAATGGTAGTTGGTTATGATAATTTGGTAAACCTCTAGTGTCTTTTTTTTACTGCGGTTATAAAAGGAAGTGTGAGTTATATTGGAGGACAATTTCTCTTACTAACTTTTCTAAGCATATCCTTTTACTTAAATTGTTCGTTAAAAGGTAGGGCAGGTCCAGTTCCTATTTATTTAGTTTGTGAGCTTTACACAAAAATTTTAGATTATTTCATTGGATTAGGGACTAGGCGAAGTAATATCTGATCTGCGCTTAACATAAGGAATGTAAATCATCCATATAGTAACAATCTTCTTAGAACTACAATCTTACTTCGATTTGGATAAAACGGTTCTTTGTGTAGACAGAATAAAGGTGCTACAGTTTCTGATAACGCACAGTCCTAATTTTACTGAGTGAAAATATGCCAATGTTTGAACTGAAAACTAAGTTATATTTGCAAATCGAAGTATTCTATCTTGGTAAATATTATTTTTAGGCTTGAAAATTATTCTATGCTCATTCTGCTTATAATTTTTTAGATTTTCCAAACTATAATGATGATGATATCCTATATAGCCTTTCGAGCATTAAATCGAAGTTTTCAATCAGTCTATATTCAATTTCAAAACTGATTTTGTCAATTCATGTACATACATAAGTACCGCATTATTTTTTCCTGTAAGCCGAATTTTTCGCCCTTCGAATGATTACAGCAGGAGAGAGAGAGAGAGTGAGAGAGAGAGAAGAAGTACCTTAGATGGCAACATATTTTCTACAAGTGAATATCTCACCTTCAGAGTATGGTTAACGTTGAACAACAAAGAGATAGAAGCATTAACATAATTCATCGATTTTTAAGATGGAGCCTCCCTGCAGTTCTAACCAATCTTTCCGATAGGGTTTCTCTGAAATATGGACTTATGGAAAAACAGGTAAACTACATAGTTAAGATTATGGTCTTGCCTCAATCATCTGCATTGATACTAAAAATGTATAAAGTTTCTTAACTAATAATGAATTGCCCCGTCTCTAAAAACAATCATAAAATTACTAAATGATCAACCAACAAGGACGAATACAAACTTTTACTTCACAACTCCAAGTTAATTTTTATACGCAAGAGACGCTCATTCGCTCCTTCCAGTATTAAAACGTTTCAGAAATTCTGTGACCATCGTGCAACAGTAGAATTTTAAATTTGACTTAATTTGCTATACTTAATCCAGTACTTTTAACTAAATTGCAGATAATTCATCTTTTCACAATTGAAAGTTCTCTTAAGCGCTAAAACCAACAATTGTTTTGCTCCTTTAAGTCTTTATGAACATTATCTAATTTCCGGGAATTTTAGTTCTCTTTGTTTCCGCATTTTATTTCTATTCTTTTGTCTTTCCTGGTTTTTTTTACCTTTTTGTTTTTTTGTTTATTGAATATAAAAGCAGAATCCAGTCTCTTAACGGAATAAATAGAAAGAAGAAGATTGGTATACTTCCTGTTAGAGGGCATTAACTGCTTACCTCGGAGGGGACATTCGATTGCAGCAACTCCCTTTGATGTACGCTTTTCATTACAGAATTTTCCAATTATACTCCATTAAGAGCAATAAAGTAAAAGTTTTGGTGACAGGACACTTTTGATTGTTTTTTACTCTGAACACAGGCATTTCAAGGGCCGACAACTTTTAATTAAAAACTTTTATTCAAAAAGAAAAAAAAATGTCTTCTTCTGTCTACAATGAAATTTCCCTTGATGATTGAGACCGGCAAACAGCAAGTGATCGGGAGGCCTAAATTAACAATTTCCAATAATTTCCATCAATTTAACTGAACTTCCCAAATTAATCCCTTTATAGGAAGAACACAAAAAGGAAGCAACCTCAAGTAATTCAATTTTAAATATTTGACAGCGAATTATAAGGGACTGTTTCCATCCTTAGGGAAAAACCTCCTTTGGTAGTACCTATATTAACTAGAGAACAGGGCCATGGCAGAGCAACAAATCCTCTAGAAAAACGTCTCCGGTCGGCTACTTTGGGATAGTGGGACTGAAACCTAGAGATGTATAGAATTTTGTTTTTTTTTTTTTTTTTTTTCTTACCTACCCACTTCTTTTGGTTATGTGAGAAGAATTTGTAATTTTATCGGCGATTGTTCAGGTACAAGTGCCTCTCAATTCTTATCCTGGTGAAGTGTTGGAGGCTTTTTGAATTACATTTACGTTCTAATTATAGGAGAAATTTTCCTTATAATTACAGCAGCATTCAGAAAAATTGCTACAATTTTTAAAATGCCACTATATAATTTGGTTTCTTAGTGAAAACAAGTGTATATAAATAAAAGTCTGCTTTTTAGTAAGATTTTAATTAGCGTGGAAAACAGGAAGACTGTTTAAGCTGTCTAAAACAGCTGAGTATAGCAGCCGTGATGTCGTACGCGACGATGCACGAAGCACTTAATTTCCGAATATAAAAGCGAATAATAATAGTCTTCTCGAATGCTACAGGTACACCTCTCGCCATGGATAATTGCAGCATGATCAGAGAACGTTAAGATTTAGTTGAAGAAAATCGCCATATATTAAGCCCAGAACGACTAATAAAATCATTGTCTTTGTATACCTTCGGCAGATGTAACCGAAGTCTTCATTTAGCCTATTGGAATGATATTTTACAAGGTCGACAGTTCTGTGTATATATATACCTGCATTATGTATATATAAATAATGTATGCGTATATGGGAAATTTAGAAAGTACAATCCGACCTCTATCGGAACCGTCCTGAACCCACGGACATTTCCAGTGGCAACACTTGAAATTTGCTAAGAAACCAGTAAATAATTTTCCTCAATCGGTTATCTTTCCGAAATTTGTGTCCGAAGAACTGTTTAATGCAGAGCAATGCAATATACCTCAATATCCTTCTAACTTTTATGATAACTCTACATATGAATTACAAAAAACTACTCACCAAGATCAACCTAATAATCAAAATAACTGTAGTAACGATAATTTTAATATGTACTTTCAAACGTTGCACGAATTTCACCATCTAACCGAATCAATTGAAAACGAAATTTATAATGAAAATTGTCCATCAATTGTCTCGGAGACCAAATAGCTTACAAAGACTTTAACACCTACCAATCATATCTTCTAACATACATTCACATCCTAGGGTCTGATAAGACTCCACTGAAATTTCTCATAGATACAGGAAGTAACATGACTTTTATAAATCCAGACTTGATAAATCCAAGCTTAATACAAATAGTGGAACCAGTACAAGTAAAAACGGCCTTCAACACCCATTCAGTTAATAAGAAAATTAAATTAAACGCATTCAGGGAATTCAGAATTAAGGAAAAGCTCACGTTCCTATTATTTAAATTTCATAATTATTTCGATGGATTAATAGGATTAGAATAACCTTACATTTTAACAATTGGAGTAGAGTATGCTTGACTCGAAGTAGACGTCTCAGTTCGTGGCTCCTGATTTTTTCCGATATTAATCTGTTTCCAAGTTGCTTCTTTGTCCGCGAAATTTCTGACTGTGCTATTTTGATTGCGCTATTTATTATCCCTCTGTATACTACATTTGGAAGCGTTGAATTAGTGTGTTTTCTTGTAATTTGCAAAATTCCCGTATTTAGAAGCGGTGCCAGAAAATTCTACAGAGATAAATAAAACCACAAAAGAGAGCAAAGTTAGGGGAAATCCCGATGTCCCCTCCCAAGCTGGTTCTACAAATCGTAATACCAGAGGAACAGCGAAGGTTACTCATGGCAGCACAAGTTCAATTGACTCCAATATTGAGGAGCTGATAGCCAGCCTGGAGGCAAAATTTCTTTCCAAAATTGATATTCTTATAAAAAAATGCGAGGCACGTATTTTATTCCAGCTTGATAATATGTTGAAACCATATAATTCTCGGCTATCTGGAGTGGAAAAATTCGTAAGTAAAATTCAGCAAGATATTTCGCTAATCCATAATTCTGGAGCTCTTTGTGATCATCGGCATATGCTGATGTTTTTCGTATCAACAATAAGCGTCGACCGTCCCACGCCCAAAGCTCTGGTAAAGGGTCTTCCAATAAGAGGTGTTATTTTGATATTCAAAGAAAAATGCCATTTTTTGAGATAAATGATCGGATCTTTATTTCATTAAAAAGAGGAAGGTATGCCGTTAATAACGGAAAATAACATCAGCCAAATGACCATCACGACCACGCCTACAGGACCATATCCCTTTCATGAAATTTTCCATAACCAAATAGCAAAGTGGCTGCCCTATGTCCTCGATAGCCTCACGAATTCCATCTTTGAGGTCTTGAATCGACACTGGGCTGTTGGCGTAGACCTTCTCTTTCACGTAGCCCCAAAGGAAGAAGTCGCAAGGTGTTAAGTCACAAGATCTCGGTGGCCAATTGTGATCACCTCTTCGAGAGATAACACGGTCCGGAAACTTTTCCCGTAAAAGATCAATGGTTTCGTTGCTTGTATGGCATGTAGCGCCGTCTTGTTGAAAGTAAACGTTGTCCAGATCAATGCCATCCAATTCTGGCCATAAAAAATCATTAATCATCTGTCGATAGCGCAATCCATTCACCGTAACTGTTGCTCCAGCCTCATTTTCGAAAAAGTAAGGTCCAATGACCCCGCGGGACCATAAACCGCACCAAACAGTCACACGTTGAGGATAGAGAGGCTTTTCAACAATACCCCTTGGGTTTTCCGAGCACCAGATGCGACAATTTTGCTTGTTGACGAAGCCATCGAGGTGGAAATGGGCCTCATCACTCAAGATGAGTTTTCGATGGAATTCCGGATCATTTTCATGCACTTCAAGGACCCAATCAGCAAAGACTCGACGTTGTTGATGATCGGCCGGCTTGAGTTCTTGTGTTAACTGAACTTTATAAGCCTTAAGACCCAAATCTTTATGCAAAATACGGTGTAATGACGTTTTGTGGAATGCCTAATTCCAAAGAACGACGAGGAATGGACAAACCTGGGTTTTCTTCAACACTTTCGGCTACAGCAGCAATATTCTCGGCTGTTCTTGAGCGACGTGCACGGGTTTTATTCTTCACATCACTAACTTGTCCCGACATGACAGCTCGAATTTTTCTACCAATTTCTGTATTGCGGTCCGACAAGGTGCTTCACGACGACCCAAAAATGTTCGAGTTTTACGAACCGTCTCTGCCACATTTTCACCATTTTTATAGTGAATTTTAATAATTTCAATGCGTTGTTGAATCGTGTATCGTTCCATTTTTATTAATGGCGTAGTTTCTACTTGTCAAATGTCAAAAAATGAGAGCTCCAAAAGTAACATATACTGAAATAGCGGTCTAATTAAAATAATACCTCTTATTGGAAAACCCTTTAGTTCTAATAAACATGACACTCCTATAATTGCTAAATTTTCCTTCTAATAGCGCTGTGTACGTTCATGAAAGTCTCATACCCCAAGACCATCCATACTGCGTGAATCTCTACGCCTGCGCTACAACAACTGCCTGCATTCTGATTTCTCCAGAAATAGTGTAAAATTTGTGAAGAGAGCAAAAGATGGTCCAGCGATACGAATAACTGACTTAAGGCAACTGACTGATGTTGTTGCAATCGAGAATAGCAATTCGGGAGCCTAAACCTGGTAAATTTGATATACTATACATCTATGAAGCTAGGCACTGTAATTAAATATGTACTCATGCAATTTATACTAAGTATGATAAGACTCAATTCCTGTGGTGTAGAGTTTTTTCTCTTTATTTTACTTTTAATGTAAATGTATATTCTCCATTTTCACTTCTTGTTTAGTTCTATCTCTTATTCTGAAATTATTCACTTGTACTTACTTTGTAATTAATTGGTTTTGTAAAGAGTTGAGATCGGTGCCATTGCCATATATGCAGGCTTATAATATTTGTTTATTCGTTGGCCATTTGACTGTTTTGTCTGAGAGAACCCCTCGGCCATTCACTGTGCCATGCCAGCAAATAGTGGTTTGTTATCATCAAACGGGGTTGAAGTGCTTCTGAATGTTCTATGCCAACGTGCCTGAATGTTGTTCATTTTAATGCCAGAAGCCTTAGGGGGACCGCACACTGCCAGTCAATTGACTGTCCGGTCAGCGACTGGTCTGTTGACTTGTCACCGATTGATTGGTTTTTAATCGTTGCTGATTGACTATCGCAGTATGTGCGCATATTGCATCGTCTTCTGCCAGCTAAGTAATCCCATCAAAAACGATGAATTTGAATGGTATTTTGATTTTCGTTCAAATTTCACAGTGTGATTAAATACTAGGGAACTGATTTAAAAATTGCAATAAGAAACATAAACCCCGTAATAATTTACTAGTGGTTGAGAAGAAGAAGAAGAAGAAGTATTTCAGGTAAAATGATGTCGAAAATCCATCCATACTTTCCGAACATAAACATAATTACTTAGATATGAATGTTTTTAAAATGTAATAAAATAAACCGAACTTTACTGAAAATTTGAAAATTTTATCAAAGCTGTAAGATTCCTAAATTGCTGGAGGCTTCGTGGAAATTCACAAGTAATACGAATTATTTCCACTTTCAATTTTCAGGATGTTCACTCCAGACAAGCAATAAGATTTCATGCGGTAAATATTAAATGTTAATCCCTTTTTAAAATGTTTATAGAAATATGTACTTTCGTCAGGACAATTTTATTACGATTTAACAAACGAAAAACCTTTATTTACGAGGCGGCAGCAATCAACAACAATCAACTGATTGATATCAAGGTTGCTGATGCAGACTGAGTATAACAGTCAGTTTGATTCAGTCAGTTGCCAGTCGTCAACTCCCTTCTGAATTTTTAGTTGCTGACTGACGTAAAATAGAGCAGTTTGCGGTACCGAATGTTGTTGCGTGTAACGAGCATAGTTTACTGACTTTTTAGTCACCGAATACAGTCGGTGATTGTGATTTCGACATTCATTCAATTTTAGTCAGTGAATCGTGGTTTTACTCGCCTGTTCCATCTTCTTTGATCTCTTTCTCCAGATATAGGTCTTATCGTAACGATAGAGATTTGAGGATGGGAGGCGGCGTTGTTATACATGTTAAGTATAGTTTACACAAGCGAAGTTACTGTCCCAAGTAACCTCTATTTCAGTCCCTCACCTCCTCTTGACATACCCACCAGTTTACTTGCGCCAGTACGAAAACGAGCTCCACTCACTTCAAATTTTTAGCGAAGTGGAACCTGGGAAATAATGAAATTGAGTACATTTTCTGCAATTAAATACGTCCAACGGATTGCTGAAGTAAGGTTAACTCAAGCCATCTCACACAGGAGTTAATCCGAAGGTCTAGACAACTTTATACAAAAGTTAGTCCAGATCTATTTCAAGAGGTTAACTCTGCAACAAATAAATTCAGAAGTTAATTCTATTCAAAGTGAAAGGAACTCCCATCCCACACGTAGCAGCACTCAATTCGCTGCACTAATAAAAGAGCACAAGACTAAACGTCACAAGTGCCATTACTGCTATCCCATACGCAGCAACAATCCGATTTGCTGCAGCTTAAGGGTACGCACTCGACAAATGTCATCAGTGCTGTCTTCATATCCTCACGTACCAGCACGCCAAAAAACTGCACATTAGAAGCAGAATAGTTGATTACGTTTGTCAATATTACTTATAGCAGCAATACAAATTGCTATATTCGTGAATCAACACACTCCATATTGCACCTCCACTGCCCTCACGTAGCAGTTCGAGCAAGAACTTCTCAACTGCACTCATGTGGTATTTCGATTGAAACATTCTAATTTTCGAGATCAGACAAAATTGATTTTTTCTCACAAATCACCTGTCTCGTGCAAACTCACTCACCATACTCTTCTTCTTCATTTCAGGATTAAAGAGGAAAGGACACTCAGCAGTCCACAACGTTGGACCTACGGGCAGAATATTGAATTTTATTTGAATTTTTACTGAATTGTTTTGTTAAGTTTTATTGAATTTTTAAGTAGTATTAAGTCGAAATTAATTGAATTGTGATATTAGATATAAGAAAAACTGAAATAGCACGATTAATAAATAAAATTTTATACTTTGAATTAAAAACTGAGTTATCCTTTCAAAACCGACACACCCCCGTCACACATATTCTAATACAGTCCACTATAGAGAATTTTCAGCTATAAAGAATATTCCAGTTCCGAAAACACATAAACAGATTAAATCAGTTTTAGGGCTATTATAATGTAGGGTATTACAGAAAATTTATTAAAGACTTCGCAAAACTCACCAAACCTCTAACTGAATGCCTAACGAAAGACAAACAAATAAGACTGGACTCTCGTTACTTAGAGTGTTTCGAAAAATGCAAAACCATTCTGTGCAATGAGCTTATACTGAACAACCCGATTTCCCCAAGGAGGTTAACGGGCGCAAATAATGTAGCTATTGGAGCTATATTATCAGAAGGCCCAACAGATTCTGATATCCCGGTCTATTTAGACAATTAAATGAATCAGAACAAATCTACAGTACTATCGAAAAAGAGCTTTTGACCATTGTATGGGCCACCAAATATTTTAGTCCATATTTATTTTGCAGAAAATTTAAGATCGTAGCCAATCATAAACCTCTAACTTGGCTCTTTTCATTAAAAGGACCAAATTGAAAATTGGCTCGATGGCGTTTAAAACTGCAAGTATTATAATATTGTCTACAAAAAAAGGAAGGTAAATGCTAATGCATACGCTCTATCTCGAATCGAGATCAATTTGTCTGAATATCTACAAAATAATATTAATGACATGGCAACTATTACAGTTCATTCTGCAGAAGAAAATTTTGAAGATAGAATTCCTATCTCCTAATGATCTTTGAATGAATTCTCTCTTCAATTAATTATAGAAAAAACAGATGCTTTATGCATCCTTACGATTAAAAGGTGCTGCCAAACGGCTGGTACGATAGCAGACAAGGCTCCATTAATAGATGGGCTATTTTTAAGGACGAACTCAAACAGAGTTTTCGTAGAAAACTACTTTTACGATATAGTTGCTTAGGGTAGAAAGATATACTTAGATGACATGACTATAATTAACCATATAATTGGGGGGTTAACAAGTCAAGACCTTATTAACATCCTTATGGCATCCGAATTCTAAAATTTTCCTGATCCTTTAAGGAAAATTAAATGGTTCGAAGAAATGATGCTGCAGGGGCGCAGAAGTAATCAGCTGGCAGAAGAAACAAAATTTGGTTTTAATCATAACATTATAGTCTATATAGATTCTCGAGATAGAATAAGATCCACCCATACAAAAGTGAAGGTCGGATTTTCAGAAAAGTTGAGAGAAGAAATTTAAGTAGAAGAGAGAACCAAAGTAATAACCATAATACCGACACTGGACGGAACGTTAACAAAAAGTGTTTTCGGTGTAATGAATCTGGAGACTATGCTAATACATGTCCCTTGGCTAATAATACAAGGAAGTGCTGAAACATGTTTACAGACGCGACACATAGCCAAAGTGTGTGTGAATACAATTAATTGTGTCGATTATTGTAAAGACGAATACCATAAAATTTTGTACATGGAAAATAATCCGATTTTGGCCTTTTTGGAGTTAGGAAGTGAGTGTTGTACGATCGTGAATTCGGTGGTTGCCAGCTGTAACGGGCTAATAGAAGACTGTGAAAAGAAGAGAATTCGGTATAACCTTTCCCAAATAAATGATGTAAAAGTATGTACCGACGTAAACAAAGAAGATAAAAACTCTCTACTAAAACTCTTTGCTGAATATAGGAATTGTTTCGCGAAAAGTATAAAGGAAATGGGAAAAACTCATCTCGTAGATATGAATATTAAATTAAAGAAGGAACATATCATAAAATAACAACCCTATAAATTTGTATATGGTCTAAGAGCTGTCTTGAGGGAAAGTGTTCAGGAATAATTAAATTTAGATATTATTAAACCATCCACGTCAGAACTCGCAAGTCCTATACTGCTTGTCTCTAAGAAAAGTGGTGAATGGCGCATGTGTGTAGACTATAGAAGACTTAATGCCATTAGTAAACGTATCACGCCAGAAGGACATTATGAGTTCATTTGTGTACGATTTGGACTTACGAATTTTCCTTCAGTATTCATGAATTTAATGGCTAAATTTATCAGTAAGATGGACAAGACTAAAATAATAGTCTACATGGACGATAATGTAATTGCAACTGAAACTGTAAAAGAAAACTTGGAGATGTTGAGGGCTGACAGAAATTCGAAAGGCAGGACTTACATTGAATATAAAGAAGTGTTCATTTTTCAATAAAAAAATAGAATTGCTGGATCATGAAATTTCCCAAGATAGAGTCCAACCCGCAGCAAAGAAAGTAGCAGCAGTTCAAAATTATAAAAGGCCAGAAAATGTACGTGAGATACGCCAGATTTTTGAGTTATCTGGACACTTCCGAAAATTTGTTTAAGGATTCTCCCATATTGCACAACCGCTATAGATGCTACTAAGAAAAGATGGGACATTCTAATGGGCGGGAGACACAGAGAAAGCCTTTAAACAGTTAAAAGAAGGGTTATGTCAAAGACCTGTTCTTATAATGTACGATATAAAAGCAGAGCACGAGCTGCATACTGATGCAAGTAGCTATGGACTTACAGGTATTCTCATGCAGCGAGGAGAAAAAACCAACTTAAACCTATCGCATATTTCAGTCGAACCACAACTGCAACCGAATCGAAATACCATAGATATGAGCTAGAGGCATTAGTTGTATGTAGTAGAAAGCTTAGAGCACTTCAAGTGTTACCTTTTGAATAAACATCTCAAGGTCGTAACTGATTATAATTTGTTACGCTTAACACAAGGAAAAAAGGATCTTGTTCCCAGAATAGTGAAATGGTGACTCAAGATATCAGAGTAGAGTTTTGATTTGATATTTAGACCCGGCTCCCAGATCCCACATGGAGATGCTCTTAGCCGTGCTCCACATGAACCCAGCATTGAAAATAAAACATTTGCATGCAAAATGATGATTGTGAGGACATCTCAAGAGGACTGGATATCCACGTTACAAGATCAGGATCCCTACTTGAAGTAAATAAAAACGGTCCTCGCCGGAATGGAAAAAATTAGCTCCGACAAAGATTGTATTAAATGGAGTTACTTGTTAAAAAATGGACGAATATACAAAAAGATTTCAAATAGAGATCGCTTTGTTTTGCCTCATGGTGTGAGATGGCGAATAATTAAACCAGCTCACGACGAGACTATACAGAAGTTCTTTTGGTTTAAGAAAATGAAACCAGTTGTAACTAAATACGCTAACTCCTATATTGATTATCTTTTCAATAGAAGGGGTCAAGATGAAACCAGATAACAAAGCGCATTTACCTCAAAAGAATTTTATAAGTACTGTGAACAACACGCAATTAAACATGTTTTAATTGAAGTAAAAACACCAAGAGTTGACCACTACCTCTGAGCGTTACTTTCGAACTATAAAAGCAGCTAGCATGACCGATGACGTAGAAGGGAGGAACTGGGACAAAAATATTACAGCAATTCAATGGAATTTAAATTCTTTCAAGCCCTCAACCACACTAGTAACGCCACAACAGCTCGTTATGTCTTATAAGCCCAGAAGCATCTTTAGAAATAAATTAATTCTGGCTTTGCACGACTGGATTGAGACGCAGGAAGAAGAGAACATCCCACTAGCAGTTTTGAAAGAAAGGGTTTTGGAAAGGATAGCTAATAAATAGAACGATCAGTCTAAAGACTTTAATAAAGAGCATATACGGCACCTAGAACATATCGAGAGGATGAATTAAGGTCGATGCACACTTTCCAGCATAGCACGAACCGGCACAGGCATGCATTGACCAGCACCGGCATTTTTCGTGGACATATACCGACATAAAACTGAAAGGAAACTTACAACTAAGGCAAGTATCGAGAGAAAAATATAGGAAAATGATCCCATATTAGACCAGCAACAGACAAATGCCGGTCTGGTTTCTAGCCACCTATAGCGACCGGCAATGAAATTTTCGTTACGTGCCGGTATCTGCTGGTGCCGGTTGATGTGAATTAGCTCACTTGGTTTCATTATAAAAACATTTTGCCTGGCTGTACTCGTTCGTGCTATGCCGGTAAGTATGCAGCGACCTTTAGCCTTAGTGAAATAAGATTCACCCAGCACAGGGCAACATTGAAAAGTCACGATAAGATATAATGGACCATATGTCATTAACAAGGTGTTACCAAATGATTGTTATGTCATCAGTGATGCGGAAACAACGCAACTTTCCCAGAAACCATACGAATCTGTAAATTCGGCTGAGCGACTAAAACCATGGTGTACATTAGAGGAGATCGATTTCAATAAGGACTCAGAGGCAGAACAGGAGGCTATTAAGTAATCATGTATATGCGCACATGTAAAATTATCTATGTACAGGGTGTCCCGTAAGTCGACATCAAGCCGGAACCGGGTGATAGACCAAATCATTATAGTGACCAGAAAAATATGAAAAAAAAAATCCAACTCTTCTATTCTTTGACTTATATACATTTCTTTTATTTTCGAGAAAATATACATCCTGTGATGGTTTTTTAGCTCCTGTTGCTACAAATCTTTACTTTATTTCAATTTTATTTTTCTGATGTAATCCCGAATAGTACTTATGTAACTTGTTGCTTTAAATTCTAAGCCAGCTGCTCCAGCTTGGAAGAAAATTTCACATTTTGCCAAAACAAGAATAGAAAATTAATACTTCACCCAAATTTAACTGACTGTACTGAAAAAAAATGTACTACGCCAGTTTGGCAAGTAACTTTAAAAGTTTACGCATTTAGAAGGGATTCTAAAATGGTATAATACTTGCTACATTACTTCTTAGATTACGAAAAAAAAATTTCTTCAAGAAACCCAATTTCGAAATATTTCTTTTTACCTACTAAAAATGATTCTACTGTACCCAAAGCTTGCCGTAAGACCGTAACTTTAAAATTTTAGTTTGAGTGAGACGGAGAGTCATTACATGAAGTGTGATTAAGACAGATATTAACACTAGCGAGTGAAATCATCGAGTTTTTACAAATGTGCACCGTCTACTCTCCACAGAGGGCCGACTTCCAAACCAAGTATATGGTGAAGGAAGAAGTTCCTTTCCTTACGAGGACGTAGTACTTCAAGCAGTTGAAGAAGCCCCAAGTACTTCGGTACGTACAATCCAGGAAAGCACAGGAGTGCCTAATAGTATAGCTCACCGAATTTTACAAAAACATGAGCTCCAGAATTACGGAAGAAGTTGAATTTGTCAACAACGGAAGATTTGCCCATCTGATAACCCGATCTTTTTTAAGAAAATGTAGAACTTGTATTGCAGCTGAAGGAAGGCAGTTTGAACATCTTTTGTAAATAATAAATTTTAGCATGCAAATAATTGGTGTTTAATTTTAAACTTAAGGAAAATTTGTCCTATTTAACATAAAGTTAGCATCTCAAACTAGAAAGCGTCACTATTTGTCTCACTCACACTTCATCTAATGAGTCTCCGTCTCACTCAAACTAAAATCTTAAAGTTACGGCCTTACGGAAAGTTTTGGGTACACTAGGATCATTTTTAGTAGGTAAAAAGAAATTTTCGAAACTGGGTTGCTTGAAGAAAATTTTTTTTCGTAATCTAAGAAATAATGTAGCAAGTGTTATACCATTTTAGAATCCTTATTAAATGTGTAAACTTTTAAAGTTACTTGCCAAACTGGCATAGTACATTTTTTTTTTTTCAGTACAGTCAGTTAAAGTTGGGTGAAGTATTAGTTTTCTATTCTTGGTTCGGCAAAATGTGAAATTTTCTTCCAAGCTGGAGCAGCTGGCTTAGAATTTAAAGCAACAAGTTACATAAGTACTATTCGGGATTACATCAGAAAAATAAAATTGAAATAAAGTAAAGATTTGTATCAACAGGAGCTAAAAACGCATCACAGGATGTACATTTTCTCGAAAATAAAAGAAATGTCTGTAATTTGAAAAATGCATGAGTTGGATTGTTTTTTTTTTTATATTTTTCTGGTAACTATAATGATTTGGTCTATCACCCGGTTCCGGCTTGACGTCGACTTACGGGACACCCTGTATATAAAAAAAAATAGATATTACGGAAGTAATTTGACTGAGTGTCGTTAATTTGATTGATTGCTATTTGTTTTTCCCGCATTGCAGCGATTTCTCTAATTTTGGGTGCTATTTGATTTGATATGAAATTGGTCATAGACAGGAAGTGAGGGTTGTAAAGTCAGCTTTGCATTCTATCTCCCCTTAAGAATTTACGGCGAAAAACCTATATATTCTGCGGAGGGGTTTTTTGTTTTTTTTTTTTTTTACATTGCAAAATAATCGCATAAGTGGGACTGAGTATTGAAATTGGAGCTTATATTGGCGGGGACTGAGTGTCGACACTGCAACATCAAGTGAGACTGAGTGTCGAAATTGCAAAATCAAGTGAGACTGAGTGTCGAAATTGGAGCTTACATTAGCGGGCACTGAGTGTCCAAATTGCAACATCAAGTGAGAAGTGGGACTGAGTGTCTAAAATTGTAATTTACCTTTTTTATATATGTCAGTTGCTCGTTTAATGTGAAGACCGACCTTGCGTCACTGAGGACAGTGACAAACAGGTTGGCCGAGTTGTAGCGTACATATGGTAAATATCCGCTTGATCACACTGATCAAGGATATATATGGTTTGCATTCCGAAACAAATGTTGGGAAAAACCCCTCAACAAAGGTAAAATATTAGAATATTAAGACAAGTGGAGTTTGGTACTGTCTTCCACTTTCTATGAGCAATAAATGCGGTGCCCCAAAGGGATTGAGAAAAATGTGTTTTACGAACGAGGAATGTTTCTGTTTAAGTATGAATCTTTTAGACTTATTGCCGGCTTAATTAGTGAGTAGCTAAAGTATGAATGAATGAAGGATAAACGGGCAGAATGCCGGGTTCCTACCTAGATACAGTTGAGATACAGGCTTAGGTCGCTATCGGACATGGAAAGTGGTTGATGAATGGATACCAACGGTGTAGTATTTGAAAATAATTTTGCAAGTGATAGTTCTGAGTTAACTTTTTCTCTCTATACTATAATAATGTTTTTTTATTTTAGTAAATATAATCTACTTAAAATTATAATTCGCGATTATTATTTACCGTTATTGAAACGTTTGAAAACTGATTTGGTTAAACGGCCAAGGTTAGCGAACGAAAAAATTATGTTCCCATCATGACAATAACATACATAGCCAGTCGTAATATCAAAATTTCATAAATTGTGTTTTAAATTGGTTTCTCATATATCGTATTGCATTCATTCTGCATCTGCTTCGCAGGGAAGAAAAATTTTCAACGAGTGAGAAGGTCATCAACGGGAGTGGTATTTTGCGGACCTCGAGAAATCTTATATTTTAGACAGGATAAAAAAAATGGAAAATCCTTAAATCAAAGAATGTAGTTTTTAAGGAGATATCCTCAAAAATAAAATTATGTTTGACCAAAAGTTTATGTTTTTCTTGCTTTTTCATGAGACTTTTTAAAATGGGAAAATTAACTTAACAATAGCGTTCCACAACACCATCCTACCAACAAGGATCAATGGTGTGGCCCCAGATGCCATCTTTTAAAGCGTCTGAGCTCTACCTCTACCGAATTCCAGACCGAGGTATTATCCATAGAAGAATGCGCCAATATCTTTATTAAAAGAGTCATAAATGGCTCAACCATTAATACTATCTCGAACAGTCAAGCTGCTCTCAAGGCATTAAAGTCCTACACTATCATGCCAAGGATAGTCTGGGAGTGTCTGCAAATCCTTAAAAATCTCTCAACGAGAAACTAAGTTATCCTCATATGGTTGACACGACAGAAAGGCAATGAAATTGCTGATAGCCTGGCCAAATGAGGAGCGAAATTTACCTTTATTGGGCCAGAGCCATTTTGTGGACTTCAAAGTGTTACGACAGAGCTACACTAAATAGCTAGGAGAACAATCAAAAATCCCCTTTATTGGGAAAGTCTAAAAGGACTTCTTCAGGTAAAAAAGGAAAAACGGAAAACAAAAGAACTCCTTCTTCTTAGGAGAACGGAACTCAAAATGATTACAAAGCTCTTCTCATGCCTTTGCCCATTGAGAGTCTGAGACTTCATCCTACCACTTCTGTCGGGATTCACATAAAACCTCGAGGCAACTGTGCTGCAGCTGCGAAGCATTGACCAGGCGAAGATTACTCGACCACGAAAATACTTTTCCTCCACCACACTAAGTGCGGAACCTAAGCCCCAGAACGGCTCTAGACTTTACTAAAGAGTTCAAACCTAGAAAGGGAGTATATTGAACGGTGACTCACAAAAGATCTTTCAGGTCGCAATGAATGCGAAGCCGACGCCTGCACACTCCTCCACAAGTCTAATCTAATCTAACTTAGAAACTCAATTTTAAAAAATACAATTTTGAAAATTGTAATTTCACACAATTGTATCAAAAATACAATTTTGTAAATTCTAATTGTAAATGTTCAGAAATAGGCAGCTGGATAGCTATAAAACGAAAAGACATATGCTTTTAGTTTTATTATCGGATATGTAATCTGATTTAAAAGACATTCATTCATATAATTAAATTTTAGCCTTAAATGTATTTTGCAATTTTATCGATGAATATCACTTTTCACGCTCTACATTTTCTCCATTTCCACACGACCAAACCAACACAAATAATCAATAATATTTTAAACAATGCGCATTAAATATTCACCCCGACGAGGGAATATTATCATATACCTTTCATAAGAAACCCGGCAAAGTCCTAAAGGAGTTTGACTTACGAATAACCATATCAAAGGACGACTTGTAAACACCCAAAAACATCCTCATCGTTTCGAGTGTTTACATTGTGCGAAAATTGTATATATGTATTTATGTTAGTAGGTATATAGGTATAGTATCCCAAAATGAAATGAAACGGAGTTTGAGGCGAATCCAATCGAACCAGGGAAATCTCATCCTTCCGCGCCTATATGCAATCCCTTCAATGAATGGCGAAGATTGTTAGATTTTATGATTTTCAATTTTTTCCTGGGAGCACCTGATCCCGCTGATATGTCTATAGTACATATAGGCTACACAGGCGTTTCTTCATCGTAATATGACACTTGCTCTATTGTTATCCTCTACATAAAAGGGTTTTTTTTCCCTTCCATTTTTTTTTTCGTTTTCTTTTTAAGAAATCAAATCATTCTAAATAAGAGAGAACACTTTTTTCTCTATCTCTTGATAAATTTGTAGAAATCGACACAAAAAGGGTTACAATGGCGATAAACCTATGCCAAATGACGTCCCTAGACAGATGATTTGATTGTCAGAATTCAGAACATGTTCCAAGACAATTTCTCTTATAAAATCTGCCATAAATTCTTCTTACGGGTATATGATTGAATGGATGCTGGCAATTTTAAAAGAGATATTATTCTGGAGATGGTAAGTGTGGTGAAGACATATGTATATATGTGCATACCTATCCTAAATCCTAGCCGTATATCCACTTCTATATATATACTTACGTTTGAATCACATATGTGAAAGCTCTCGCAGTGATTATAGGTTACACACGAGGTAAACATTTATCGTCGAGGACAGATAACCTAAAATTTGCTGTTGTGTATTTGGGGGTTTGATACATATAAGAATAACGATATGTTTCCTATACATACTATATAATCCATGAAGTTATCTGAGACTGAGATGTAGGTACCATGGGACTACATATTACAAGAGTATTCATAACATACTTATGGAGAGAGAAAAAAAACTCCATTATTCTCCTTATAAGAATCGGGTGTTGGAATCTTATCCGATTCCCAGGTTTACGGGGCACTTAAATGTTGAAAACTGCTTTCTTGATAGCACACGTCGAAGGTAAATTCTTTCCTGTCTCCCATTTCCATCCGTTTGCCAGGAATAAATAATTCTGGGATCTTTGGAATTCTTTAATGGAGCATGGATACAGATGAGGCGCGTCCCTGATTCTTTTCCATGCCCTTTAAAAAGCTCCATAAAAAATTTACAAATATTTCCTATTTTTGTATCCACATAGTCTTACAATATAATATATCTTGCGATAAAATTTCAAATTCGATAGATGGAAGATAGATATATCTCTGGGCATGAATATGTAAAAAGTATTATAATGCTGAAAAGTCAATGTATGAGCTGTCTATCGTCTGTGTGAATAGCAACAAACAGGAAACCGATAAGATTTTAAGGATTTTGCAAAGAAAGGACATAGAATTGTCGACTATAGTAGAATATCTTTTTTCGGTTCAATCCAATTCAATATGGACGGAAATAGTTTATAGTGTCAAAAGATCTCAATTTTCTTTTGGATGGTGATAAACAGAACGCCCCCCCCCCCGGGGAGGAGCGATGTACTCTGATTAAACGATGCGGCTTGGGTGGGACGAGAGCCATGAAATAACAGGTAAAAGAGCTCGAATTGATTTAAGACCAATTTTTATGATACGCTAGATAATTTCGTATGACCCATCAGTGGAAATTTGATTTTTGAAGTGGTTTTTCGCATATAATTCTGCAACGTCTCATCGGACAGAAAAAAATATTATAACCAATTTCATAGGATTGCATATTATAAAGAACAATGACAACGTCTATGACAGATAGTTTTCACAGTGCCTATATGCAAAAAGCCTAAATTTGTATATGGCAACATCAAGAAGAGGGTTACTCGATTTATCCCATTTTTAAAATTATGTTTACTATTTTTATGAAAACACCACGAACAAAATGTCAGCTCTCGATGTCTACGCGTTCTCAGCCAGTGACCAATGAAAAACGAAATTTTTGTATGACAACCCTACGAAGGAGTTACTTAATTGATCCCATTTTGGAACCTAACTGTTTTTTTGTTTTTTTTTTTTTTTAAAGCTCGTGTGCTAAATTTCAACTCTCTACGTAAACGCGCTCTCGAATTAGAGACGGACAGATGGACATGCAAAAATCAAAATAACTTTTAATATTATGCGTGGGTGTAAATTGATTGTCCTCTACCATCATTATTTCTATCATCTAGCTAGGGTATAAAAATACTCCATGTCCCACTTTCTTACCTATAAATAGGGGTCGGAGCAAGGATAGCTTATGAGTGTTGTCAAGATAGAATTACAGGCAGCAAATCTGGCGTTCTTGTGGGTTCAAAAGTATTCACTTTTATTAAGCATTTGGCATTATTTTTAGTATCATATAGTTTTTATTTCAAAAACCCCATAGAAAAATTGTTTATTTTTTAATCAAAAAGGGTCAACAGTGGTTTCCAATCATCACTATACCTTTATCAGATGTGTAGGTATTTCTAGGCTCGTTGTAATTTTTTATTATGATAAATATATTGTTTATGGACATACATATACACTATTCCATATTTTGCGTTCCCGCGATTTACTTTTTTCTTTTTAAAACAAACTCAAATTCGAAGTTGGAAAAAAAAATATGCAAAAACTGTTTTTAAATTTTGTTTTAATTTTCTAACCTTCAAAAAATAAGTAATTTTATTTCATGTATTTTTTATTATTATTATTTGGTGTGGGGATGTAGACAGAGTTCCCGCTTCAAATCTAGTTACCGCGACTTATTAGATCTTTGTGACATTACCCCTGATTGTCCTAGGGCGCCCATTCGAACTTAGGACTTTTACAAAGCCTGTGACACCCTTGGGGGCCATCTTTGCAACATCTTCTGTGGGAATACGATTTCTAGATGTTTTAGCCTTATACGGAATATAGCTCACAGTCACGCAGGACATGTTCATCGGTTTCATGGACTTCCATAAAGAAGCGACAGGTCTCATCATTGATCTTATCCATCTTTTTATGATGATAACTAAGTGGGAAATTCCCAGTAAATAGGCCTGTTATGAGTCTTAATTTCTTTCTACTGAGTGTGAGGAATATTGTCCTATATGGCGAGTACTTTACGAACTTCTACGCTTGTCTTAGCCCTAGGATATTTTTCCAATGTTCCATTTAATTCTATCCTCCCATAGCTTGATTTGTGCTGAGAGGAGGCATTTTAGGTGTTCAAAAACAGTTTCAGGGCCAATAAACGGAGATCTGCCCCTTTCTTTTGCAATTCGGTCTGCAATCTCGTTGTCTTTAATACCTTTCATATCCTGGCACCCAAACCAGCGTCACCTGGTTTACTTCGGCCATGCCATGCTCCATGCATATTTTTGTGAATTATTTCACGAGCGCAGAGTTCTATTGTTTTACCACACCTAATGTGTCAATTCCAATAATTGACATCTACGAATAATCTGCGTTCGCCATGCAAACTGCAGTTACAAACGAGAATTTGCGCATGCTGAACTCAAATATTCTGGTGGAGTGTGGCGGTTAAATAAAAACACGAAATTTGTCACTCAATTGTTCACTCAATTTTATTACAGAAAAAATATTGTTTAGTGGACAAATGCTAATATTATGCAAAAATAAATTACATTAAAACATAAAGTTTATTGAATTTGCATGGTGCCTATATGGTGTTTATGTACATACAATTTGTTGTTGTTGTTATTTATTGGAAATTAAAAAAAAATATTGTCTCTCTCTTAAAATTCATTTATTACTTGTAGATTTCATTGTTTTTTTTTTTGTTTTTATCTTAATTTTTATTTATTACATTTAAATACATTATCTTTGGTATGTTCTAATTCACTTCTTGTTTATTTCAGGTCGTCGTGGGACTCTTTGCATCTGTGCCTTCCTAAATGCTGGTAAGAATTTTTCCTTAGCCTTTAATCTAATTTTTCTTTTACCTTTAGGTTGGTCGAACATTCTATGGTGTGCATTTCCGCTTAGAAAATAGTTGGTGAGATCGCTGTGGTGGTTTGTGAGATAGAATGGCTCATATATGCCCACACCTGCTCTACCTTCCATTTTGGATCCATCTGTGTACCATTTAATAGATCCTTTTTCAAAGGGTAGATCCCAGTGTGCCACTTTTAACGGTCCCCTAAGATCACTTTGAACGATATTTGAAAGTTATGGCGTTTCGGCATAACGTCTGAAATCAGGTTGGCTATCAGATCCTTTAGAAATACTTGGGCGACTTCCAAGCGGAAACCATATTGCTTGTATTTAGGAGAATTGCCCTCTCCTTCTTAACATACAAATATAAAGGGAGTAGGTCTAGCATAGCCTCATGGGCAGCAGTTCGGCAGGTATGCATGGCACCAATTATTTCCAGACATATAAACTGTTGTAGTTTTTGTAAACTACATAGTTTGAACTGGATTTTATTTAATTTTTGACCACTAAACAACTGAAGTGTAACTGATTACCATGGGTCTGCCAAAAAGCATTCGACATGTCCATGTTGCACTCTTTTTAAGAGGGAATTCCAGGTTAGTCTGCTACTAGGGTAACGCCTAGGTACTTAACCTCCTTCGAGAATTCCACTATACCGTTCCCTCAAGAGATGCTTATAGATAAAGTTTCCTTTTTGTTGTGAAAGAAACAATTACTGGCTTGGCAGGATTGGCTAAGTTAGGTTAATTTACTTAAACTTACATTTGAATATTTAAAATTACGATTTTGTAAAAAACAATTGCCTGTACAAAAAATCAATTAGAAACTTCTTACTTTTAGCTACCGATTTTGACAATTCTAGGTATGTAGAATTTATACACTAATTTATACTGATATTCTGAGATATGAATCGCCTGCGCTGGCCACCTGTTTTTGTTTTTTTCTATGTACCTTGCACATTATTATTACTATCAGGGCCGACTATAAAAGTAAAATTCTGTCTGGCAGAAATCAAAATACTTTTAATTTGTTCATTATGATTTACTGCCAGATGAAATCTAAACATAGCTAAAGAAAGTATCCAAATATCTGAAAAAGTCTGAATTTTTCTACATTTGATGAAGCACTTGCATTGTTTTTGTTACTGTATTGGGCCATATGAGTAAACGAGAGTGTTAGTAAATTTCTACCAGTTACAAAAAATTTGCAAATAAAAACAATATAAGATAAGAGGTTCACACTTTACTTCTTTCTACGCTTCCTTCACAGGTAAAATTATCGATCTTAATAGAGAAACCCTGTTTTAGTTTAAACTTAAAGGATGAAAGGGCCGACTGCCCTTATATATATTTTATGTGCAGACGAGTAAATGTTTCCTGTATAAATTTTTTGCTTTCTATTCTTTATTAAATCTTGCAAATTTTAGTGAGAAAAACTAATTTTATCTATTATTAATGGTTCAGTATTTGGAATCTAGCATTCCTTGTTCAAATATAGCATTATTCCTTTGTCAGATGGCTTCTCTTCCATTTGGAAACATTTTAACTTCGTTTTTCTGGGTTCAGTGGGAAAGGTTCCATAAGAGCCACACGTATTTTGAATGTAAACACGATTTATAAACAGAAAACTCTGTCTTGCTCTGTTTGTACTCATTTCAGTACGAAATCGGCCTAATAATTAGAAAAAAGTCATTTCAGAATACCCAAAAGGGCTGGTCCGAGGAAGTTCGACGACCTAGTCCGGATCTGACGATAAATCTACAACGTTTGAAACTAACGAATTGTGATAGCATTTAGCAAATAGCAAATGATTTTTTTTTTTTTAAGGCCGAAAAGAGAATAAAAGCTGCGATTAAAGAGATTTCATGATCAGCTGATGGCTCTCACTGCTGACTTTATTTCTTTCCACTTTCCAATATATTCAGCTCATTTAAAGGACGGTTCCAAATGAGTCCATGTCCATGCATAGGCGTTGTTAAGGCGAGGATTCGTTGTGGGGGAGGGGCTAGTAAGGGCCCCCAGTCTGACACAAAATTGAAAAGGAATATTCTTCAAACAAGTCTGTCACCCATATGCAAAAGGGGATATGTCCAAAAAATTAAAAATTGATATTTAAACGTCAATTTGTAGGCCACCTAAAACTACATAAACACATCAAATGAAACATTTGCAAAACCTAGTATATCATACGATAAATTAATCAAGAAAATTGAAGTGAGTTGCAAATTAGGGCAAGTCCTCTCGACCGCTCTTAAAATTAAAGGCCTTAGCCAAAGAAACGAAACTCATCATATATAAAACCGTAATCAGACCAATTTTAAACTACAGTTTTACAGTCTGGGTTCAAATAACACCCAATGTTGTTAAATAGCTCGAATCTTTTGAAAGAAAAGTAATAAGGCACTGTACATGCAAATTTCGACGACCTAACAGCATTAAATGGTACCCGAATAAATTACTCTACAAGGAAGCAAATATCAGACCGTTATTCATATACTTAATCAACTCAGCCGAAAAGGTCCTAATAAGATCTGAAAATCACCGCAACCCAATAATCAACTCTATCATTGAAACAAATAGGAACGACTCAATTATGGACAAATATTACCTCTCCCCGGTAAATATGTTACATGAAAGATCTTCGGTTCTTTTTAAGCCTAGAAAGGCCAGTTCTTTGAAAATACCCCCCTTCGATTAAAGAGAATCTACTGGTAACTATGCAGGGTAATCATCCCCTGAATAAATAAAGCAAATCTAATCATAAGACAAAAATATAACATTGCATACACCAACATTATATTTATACACAAGCTGTCTAAACCCACTGGTCAGATAAAACTTAGTCGAAATTATAAATTCTGAAATAGGCTATAGAATGTGACAGCATGTACAATAATAGATGTGTGGTAATTATAATATAATATCTGAATAGGTGGAATTTCCACAGCTTTATTGTTTATCGATACATACCTGAGGAATGCTAGAGAAGAAAAGTCCTGTACTAAACTAATCATGTCAATTTAGGCCTCAATAAAAAATACTTTGACTTTGATTGCATATTAATCTAATACTCTGCACACATACTTCAGCCATCAAACGTTATAATTTTTAGACCACTGAGAAGTCTGTAAATGACGACGCAACTGTTTGGAGACAAAAATTACTAACGCCCAACTTTCACGCATCCTGTACACTGTTATTGATAATTGCACTAAATTATAGTCGATCAGCAATGGTTTTAGAACATTTGGTCGCTATCCGTTTAATGCTGATGCGATCGATTTTTCAAAATGTTTGTTTAGAAGTTAAAATATCGGGGCTTGAAATTGGAGAATATGCACGACTCAAAGCTAATCGGAAGAGGGCTCGAATCTGGACAATATCGGATCGGAAGCTACATATTTTTATTTTCATTTAGTTGCTATTTCTTTGTAAAAATAAAATAACAAAATTCGATATTTATTTATATTTGTCGGCTTAATATTGATGCTGCCTGTGCAAAAGTCAATTTGAAAATGATGCTTTAAAAACAATTTGAAAAACTTTCAAAACGGTTTAATTATTTTGCCATGCTGCGACAATGGTTTCACGTGCAACACATTTTTGTACTCTTTTGCGAACGCAGAAGATATTCCGTAAGTCGCCGTGATGAGCTGGATCTCCGTTGACTCAGGAAGTCTCCAAACGTTTCACAGAGTCGGAGACATGCCGCTGTACGTACACATTAGCAAAACTACGCATCAAGACTTTTTGGATTGTAAAAATAAACATTTTCATTTTATTTTTTTTTAATAAAACTTTCTACTTATCTAGATTAACGGAAATCTGAAAACATTAAAGGAAACAATATCCTGTTAGACAACCATATTAGGAGCGGTGCACACAAGCGATCACCGCTGCACCCAAAGCAACATGCTTATCAAGCAAGAAAGTCTACCACATAGCCCTTGTCCTAGGACTAGAAAAGGCACTAGAGGATAATGAGACAGGCCTATGTGCATTCCTAGATATCGAAGGAGCATTTGACAATACCTCCTTTGAAGCCATTGAGAATGCAGCTACCAAAAAATGAAGCGAACCTTCTCTGATAAAATGGATAAAAGCTATGTATGAAAGCCGGAGCATCACAGCTAACCTCGGGGAGGACTCTATTACAGTAGTGGCTGCCAAGGGATGTCCGCAAGGTGGGGTTCTGTCCCCTCTACTATGGTCGCTGGTTGTAGATGATCTCCTACAGAAGCTAACCAACTCCGGCTATGACAATCAGAGATATGCGGATGACCTGGTAGTTACAATTAGGGGAAAACATGATCAGATAATCTCTGATCTATTGCAAAATGCCCTAAACATAGTTTGCAACTGGTGCCTTCGAGCCAATCGTGGTAAGATAATGGTTGTTCCCTTCACAAGAAAAAGGAAGCTTTATTTACAAGCACCATCTCTTGAGGGAACAGTAGTGCAGTTCTCAAAGGAGGTCAAATATCTAGGTATTACCTTAGATAATATACTAACCTGGAACTCTCACTTAAACAGAGTACTGGATAAAGCAACAGTGGCAACATGGACATGCCGCAGGCTTATTGGCAAAACTTGGGGTCTTAAACCAAAAATGACATACACATTTATTATAAGACCCATGGTCACATACGCTTCACTGGTTTGGTGGCCAAAAACAAAACAAAAGGCAGCTTAAGCTAGTTTGATAAAACTACAACAGCTTGCTGATATGAGTAACCGGTGCCATGCGTGCCTTCCCAACTGCGGCCGCTAACCCTACATTTGTATGTTATGCAGCAGGCCATACTTAGTGCAATTAGGCTACAAAGGGCAAACCTCCAAAGTACAAATAATTTGGTTGGCCACCTGAAAATCCTCCAGGATTTCATAGAGGACCCGATGGCTAATCCAATTTCAGACAAGCCAAAACGCTATAACTTTGAAACACCATTTAAGATGATCTTGGGGAACCATCGGCAGTGGCACACTGGGGACCTACCCTTTGAAAAAGGATCTCTTAATTGGCGTGGGCATATATGGGCCAAGATGCCATCTCACAAAGGCACCGGGGGCCTCACCAAGCATTTTTCAGGCAGAAATGCACTTCAGAGAACTCTGCGCTCACGAAATAATCCACAAGAATATGCGTGGAGAAAAAATATACATAATATCAACCAAACAGCACTTAAAGCGTTAAACTCGTTTACCTTTGAGTCTAAGCTTGTTTGGGACTGTCTTACTGTCTCGAATCAACTAGCCGAGACAAATAGGGCGACGCTGATTTGGGTACCAGGACATTAAGGGAAACGATATTGCGGACCGCATTGCAAAGGAAGGAGCCAAATCTCCGTTTAATGGCACTGAGCCTGCCTTTGGACAACGAAAGAGTCACCTCTCAGCTCAGATCAGGCTTTGGGGAGGACAGAAATAAGAAGAAACACTGGGAAAAATACCCTAGAGCTGAGACAAGCGAAGAAGTTTATATAGTATTTGCAACAAACGACCAAAGCATTCCCCACACTCAGCAGAAATGAACTAAGGCTCATAAAGGGCATACTGGGCACTGCCCACTTAGATACCATCTTAAGAAGATGGGTAAGGTCGATGATGAGACCTGTCGATTCTGTACGGAAGACGATGAAACCACTGAGCATGTCCTATGTGACTGTGAAGCTCTGTGCTGCATAAGGCTAAGACATCTACGACAGGCATTTCCACTGCCAGAGGATGTCGGGAAAATGGCCTCCAAGAATGTTGTAGGCTTCATCGAAGACCTTAATTTCGAATGGGCGCCCCAGGGCATTTAGGGGTAATGCCACAAAAGATCTTATAGGCCGCGGTGACAAGATGAGAGGTGGGAATCCTGTCTGCATCCCCCATTATTAATATTTTTTTTTATGTACATAAGCTCTGTATTTCTTGGCTCTTTTTGCTCTTTTTAAAAATTCCTTAATAATAGGTGTAAAAGGCTGTACAATAGAGACACTCGCTAATATAAAAAATCACAAACATAACAGTCAATAGGGATAAGAAAAACAAAGACATACTAGATACTAACAGGTAAAAGAACAAAAAGTTAACACTATGTTCTCAAAAGAGGCAGTATAATAGGATACAAAAATTTTGAACAATGCCTAAAAGATATAAAACAAAACAATTTGTTTTTTTAATAAAATATTTCTTTTAAAAATATATAAATAAATAAATAAATTAAATAAAATATAAAAAAAAATCAACTTAAATTGGAGAAATGTTCTTTTTCTAAACATAAAAACTTTTCTTCGTCTATTCGAACATAGATTCAGAGGAGATTTCTATTAACAGACATACAATATTGAAGAACTGGATTAAGACCAGTTCAGATAGCATATATTTCAGTTAATTGCTTATTACAGCAACTCTATTAATATAAATTACTATTGTTCGATCAAAAGCAATAGCGGCGTGGCTTACACTATTCTATGGTCGCAAGACTTTTGTGGTTTTCTTGATCCTTATCCACGTAATCGGAAAGATAATAAATGTATCTTTAATAATTTAAATCACCACTCTAAACTAATCAATCCCTTTTGTTTTTACGTATGAAACTGTACAATGAAGATTTGGGGATGGAGTCACTACTATGGACTGGAAATAGTCCAGACCCCCATCCAGTTGAGCATGAATGGGCTTTAATAACAAGAGTAGTAGCTGAAAAAAAACCATCAACAGTTGCAAATTAAAAAAAAATCATAATAATTAACAACACTAATTTAGAATATTAAAAAAAAAGTGCTAAAACGAGAAGAAGCGATTATAAAGAGTAAAGGAGATACAACTTACTGACTTATAACAATGAACTGAGCGTATTGTGATTTTGCTATAAGAAAGAATGACCTAAGTTTCATAGTTTTCTTTTTCAGTGGCATCGTTGGAGCTACCAACACAAAATATAGCTTACTGAACATTTTCTTATGCCATTTGATGTTTTTATATTGGCTGCAAAAGCAATCACCGCAGGAAGCGTAAGGTAAATACAGTGCCGGATCTAGGAAATTTTGGAAATGGAAGGGGGCAAAGACGTTAATTGCCGCCCTCTTTAACAACAATTTTTATTTGGGACAAATTTTATTACAGTTACAGAGTATACTAGGCACCATATACCCTGGAACTAGAACCAGAATTATTAAAAAGATTTTCAATCCGAAGCAATAATAATTATTAAATAAAAAGATGTGGTATACCTACCTACATACCTACATACATACATGAACACATACATATATATCTACATAGCTTACCTACATACCTACAAACATATATACATACCTACCTGCATTCATAATATTGTGACATACTTATTGTTCTAGCACAATAAGTAATCATAATATTAAAACACAGCCGATAAACAATTAATAACAAATTACGCTGTACACTGCATGAGTAGGTCACCCTTACCCAATACACAAATTGCATCAACATAAACAAATGAAATCGATTAATGTGACCCACTAAAGTGGCGCGGAAGTAACAAGCAGTGACGAAATATCGATCACTGACCGCGACTCAACATGAAGGCTTCGATGAGGAAATAATAATAAATCATAATAGTAATTATTGTTATCATAAGCTAATTTTAACTTGTATAAATAAGCTATTGAAATTAAAGAAAAGAACATTATTGGAAGTTCACTCATCGTGTTTAATTCAGGTGGAGTTATGCTGTCTAGCTGCTCCCCATCTATACACCTGGAGTAAGTGCTTCAATAGCCGCTCCAACGAAACACAAGGAGTTAATGCTCTAATAGCTGCTCCTAATAACGTTAAGAGTAAAGCCCATAGGCTGTTCTTCGTATATTTACTCTACCAAATATATTGAGAAAAGGAAAACATAGCATTAAATACCACTACCTATCATTTGGGTTATCACATAGAATTTCAAGTTTGATTTTGAAGTTATTTTCGCATATATTTCTAGAACGGGTCGTCGGACAGAAAAAACTGGTTACAACCAATTATATATGATTCCGTATTCTGAAGAAATTTTTAGTGCAATAAAAATGTCTAGGACTGATCGTTTTCACAGTATACGTAAAAAACCTAAATTTTTATATGGCAACACTAAGAAAGGGTTGCTCGATTTAGTCCATATTCAATGCTTTATTTGTTACTACTATGAAAACATCACGTAACGAATTTCAGCTCTCTATGGCGACGTGTTCTCAGGCAGTGTCCAAATATAAAGTGGAAAACGAAATTGTAGTTGGCAACCCCACAAAGGAATTGCCCAATTTGTTTCATTTTCGAACTTAATTTTACTTTTTTTTTTTTAAAGTCCGTGTACCAGATTTCAACTTTCTAAGTGAACGCGTTCTCAAGTTATCGGGCGCATAGATGGACGGACGGACTGACGGATATGCAAAAATCAAAATAACTTTTAATATTATGCGTAGGTGTCCAATCCATTTTGCTATACCATCATTATTGCAAGGTGTTACAAATGGAATGACAAATTTAGTATACCTTATAGATTTCATCTAGGGTATAAATATCGTATCATTACAAATGCACTTTATTTTATTACACAAAAAATAGAAATTAAAAATTTTATCATTCATGTTCGAGATTAAAGATGGTTAAAGATGCGTTTACCATGCGCCGTCTCTCTCACCCATACGCGGGATGCAGGTAAAAAGTCGAAATGAGTTTAATTTCATATAAGAATGCTTATAAGCGCTTAAACACAAGAAAATATATTTTTTTAATTTAATTCCATTTTCGGGCATAAAATTTCATCTGATTGGTTGAGTTTTACATGTTTTTATGTAGTAAACATTTTAAAGGGTGCTCAAACTCTGATATACAGAAACATAGTATTTTTTGTCCCACATGAAATAGCAAATCGCTCAGTACAACCTTGCAACTCCAAACAATGTTTAAGAATAAAATAAAAACAAAATGTATGAAAAATTTTCTTTGTTTTAATTCTTTACCTGTTACATAGCCACTTGTCTAAAAAAAAAAAAATCCATATCATAACAAAATTTCATTTACATACCTTCAGAATTCCTGTTATTGACTTCCAGAGCACACAACTGACGTAAATCCTTTTTTTTTTTAGATTATCCACAAACATACTAGGACAATTTTTGGATTTAGTTATTTGAAAAAGCTAAAAATTAATTTATCCAACAATTCTCCTAATCGGGTATGGGTCTTCTTTTTTCTATGGGTAAAGACGTTATAACCCCTGCACCTTTTGCGTGTGGTTTCTTCTAAAAGTGAAGCTTTTCACATTCACCTTATACCTTTTGTATAATATGCACAAAATCAATTGACCAATAATTTTCATGTAATATGTTTTTTTCTTTTATTGCATAAAAATATATATAAAATAAAGTGCATTCATTAACTGTTAAAAAGGCTGTTTGAAAACAACACATCACCTGTATGCACTGTGGGTAATTAAAATTAGACATTGCAATCGACACCTTCTCATTCACTGCACTCACCACGCCAAACCTTTTCATTCGCGAAATTTGGTTTTTAATTTTGTTGGATTTTTTTTCATAAAGAAAAAGTTTCGGAATTTTTCGCAATCCACCTTTGAGGGCGAATGGAGTCTGGAGTATACGCTCGCCGGTCTGTAGTAGTTACAGGGTGATTGAAATGTTTTGAATGAGTATTGTGAGCTTTTAAAATTTTATATGTTCTTACCCGGGGGTTACACCTGCAAGTACAGCCTGCATGCAAGCTGCACTGCTGCCATACTTCTTGTGCGTGTAACCATGCTGGCAGTACAGATTTCAGCAAACTTGCATGATGAAAAACCATGGCAGCTGAGATGATAGTAATTTGACATTATGCAGTTTTCAAGATGGCGGAAAATAAGTGCTTGAGAGAATTTGATAAATTTATTCTGGAAAAATGAGATTTTCTGAGATCATTTGCATTATATCATTTACCAACACCTTCCTCTTAACTTTTTCTTGGGTTTTTATCATTCTGTTGCTTCCTTTATTGCTATAATTTTAGAATATACGCATGACTTTACGCCTCAACGCCATTTTTTAAATGAACTTGCATGCAATATGATAAGACATCAACCGAACTGCCTTCTGCTGTCAAGTTAAAATTCGAGGCTTGCATGCAAGCTGTACTATCTCGTGCAATCCCCGGGTTACATACATACGGAGGTAGGATAAGGTTAGGGGATAGGTAGGAGTTACTATACAGAAAAAAAAAGTTTTCTATCCCAAGAACTAAGAGATGTGTGTACAGGAAGTCATACCTAGTAGTCAGAAGTAATTGTTTGAAAGGGAAAGGAACGTAACGGTGGCGTCCAGTTTTATTTATAGTTTGGATTTAAATTAGGTTTAACTTAATCTGTAGTACTTGTAATCATGAAATTGAATCATTAGCTTGTTAAAAAGTGGGTCGGAGAACTATAAATGATGGGCAGTGTGGAAAAATTGAAAAAAGCGGAAATACAATAGTAGGAGCCTACCACCACGAAGACAAAAAGGTACAGACAGAATATTTACCATCGGTCTTGCACACATGACTCTGATCAAATTTCAAATGTTTAATGAGGCGATAGTATAGATAATTTGTACGCATATATAACTGGTTACATGAATGCTTTTATATCATATAAAATATTATAAAATTGTTGTTGACTTACCTTTGCGATATATTTGCAGTGCACAACCTTCAGATGGAAAACAGCAGATTGAATCCTTCAAGCAAGATTCATTTCACAAGAATAAATACTCGCGCACTTCACAAGAAAACCGGATCAAATTTATGCACAGATTAACCGAAAAAAACATTTCAACTGAAATTTTTTAATTAATATGAAAGCCCATAAAAAAAAAGCTTAACTTCAACGAAAAACCTCAAAATTGAATTTACTAAAGAAATTGGTGAGAAAAAACACTTGCGATTACTTAGGCATCGAAATTTTTAAATCGAAATCGATTTTTTTTTAAAAGGCCCACTTTCTCTTAAAACAAATTAGAGAATTTCACTTTTTGAAACTTTGCACTCTTGACCACTTTCGCTAATTTTCATTAAAATTTCACTCACACATAAGATCACGTGTCCACACTAAGTTCACGTACGAAATTTCCGACGTATTCTCGTCTTATTTTCCGGCAGGTTTTGTATATACATACATACTGCAAGAAAAATCATTCCAGGTAAATAAATTAATTAATTTTAAATTTTAAAAGATCTGTAAAACCTTGCGCGCCTATGCGTATTACAAACGCATCACTCGAAACACGAAATTTTCAATTTAGCAATGAATTTGACAATGTCAAGAACTTCGTACTGAGATCATATCAGCGTATCCACTACGTAGGCCTACGTCATGCTTTACACCTTAAAAGTTATAAATTAAGAAAGAGTAACTGGCACAGTACCGTTTCACACCAAAACAACATTTTTCCGAAAGTTTATGGCTCTACGTCATAAAAAAACCACTGCACAAATTAAATAGTTCTGCTCTGGAGAGCTACTTACATACATCCCCGTTTCCATCCCGCCACGACATAACGCACTTAATTCAAGGAAATTTTCGTCTGGCCGACCAGATAGCAGCAAACAACAGAAATAATGGCAATTAAACACCGCTTCTAAGAAGTTTTCAATAATTTCTTGAAATTTTTGGAAAGTTATAAGAAATTCGAAGCACGACTAACACGTTTAAACTGAAACTGCTCTTGAATGTATACTATGCCCGAAATTAAATGCTATGTGGTAACGAGCGACGCAATGATAAGGTTACTTTTTAACGGTTAGAATTTTGAAATTCTCTTTAATCTAATCACATTCTCTTCGTTTGAATTAAAAGGTACACGAAGAAATAAGTACAAAAATTCGTAATAAAATCTATTTACAATGACAACAAATTCTATTTCAATTTTTTTTTTTTTTTTTTTGTATTCACTATTGTCTGTTTCAGAAGAGAATGAAGTGGAAATCTATCTGCACGTTCCTATAGAGATAAAATTAAATTTATTTCTTCACTTAAGGAAGATTTAATATTTGACTAATCACAAAAATAATCAAAACACGATAATTTCCTCAATTTGAATTTCATTTTTTAAACGGATAAAACAAATCCTATAAATGACGAAATAATTTTATCGCGACAAAAACGTATCAGAAAATGACTGATAGATTACCACCGCATTCTCTGGCATAGCGTAAAAAAGAACTAAAAATGGAATAGAATTTGTTGCCACTGTAAAATATATTTTTTCTTTATTACGAATTTTTGTACTTGCTTCTTCATTTCGTGTACCTTCAAATTCAAATAGAGAGATTGTGATTAGATTAAAGATAATTTCAAAGTTTTAAGTGTTAAAAACTGACCTTATCATTACGGAGTTCAAGAGCAATTTCAGTGTAAACCGGTTAGTCGTGATGCGAATTTATTATAGCTTTCCAAGAACTTGAAAAATGAAAATTTCAAGAAATTATTGAAAACTTCTTAGAAGCGGTGTCTAATTGCGAATATTTCTTGTGTTTGCTGCTATATGGTCGGCCAGACGAAAATTTCCTTGCATTAAGTGTTTTATTCTGGGACGGGATGGAAACGGGGATTTAGGTAGCTCGCCAGAGAAAAACTATTTAATTTGTGCAGTGGTTTTTTTTTAAGACGGAGAGCCATAAACTTTTGGAGAAAATCCTGTTTTGGTATGAAACGGTATTGCGCGAGTTAGGCCTACGTAGTAGATGCGCTGAAATGATCTCAGAAGGAAATTCTTGTCATTTTCAAATTCATTGATAAATTGAAAATTTCGTGTTTCGAGTGATGCGGTTGTAACACATGTAGGCGGGCAAGGTTTTGCAGATCTCTTAAAATTAATTAATTTTTTTACCTGCAATGATTTTTTTGCAGAATATACAAAACCTATACATCGCAAATTTCGTACGTGAACTTAGTGTGGATGCGTGATCCTATGTGTGAGTGAAATTTTAATGAAAATTAGCGACAGTGTTCAATAGTGCGAAAGTTTCAAAAAGTGAAATTCTCTAATTTGTTTTAAGAGAAAGTGGCCTTTTTTCAAAAAAATCGATTTCGATTTAAAAATTTCGATGCCTAAGCATTTCGCCAATTTCTTTAGTAAATTCAATTTTAATAAAAGTGTTGTGATATTCCGTTGAAGTTTAGTTTTGGTTTTACCTTCCCAAAGGTAGTGTAGAGTTTATGGGCTTTAATTTAATTAAAAAATCTCAGTTGGAGTGTTTTTTTTTTGTGTTAACCTGTGTATAAATTTATTCCATTTACTTGTGAAGTGCGCGAGTATTTGTTCTTGTGAAGTGAATCTTGCTTGAAGGATTCAATCTGCTGTTTTCCATCTGAAGGTTGTGCACTGCAAATATATCGCAAAGGTAAGTCAACAAAATATGATATAGATAATTACCGTATAGTATTTTTATGAAGTGCGCTGTTGAAATAAATGTGATGACTAGTTCGTCATATACTCGGGGCGTAGTAACGAATTAATTTAATTACATAAAATGACATCTTTTTTTATTATTAAAGCATAGTATTATTAATTAATTTCCATAATGAGCCTTTCAGGAATATGCCCGAATTCGAAAAAGGCAAACTTAAGACATCCGATATTTACCTTTAGAAGAATTTCCGGATTTCGGAAGTTTTAGAATAAACAGGTTGTCATTCTAAGCTTCCTTTTGTATTCATAGACAAAATATTGTTATTAAAAAATGACGATTTTTCGGTTTTTGAGCAACCAGCGTCCGAAAATCCGCAAAACTCACAGTTCGCGTAATGCACCAATTTAGGAGTTATTTTCGTTGTCAAAGAATTTTCTGCTAATGTAAAATTATGTCTTCTGAATCCGCTCTTCGTTGAGCTGATTACAGATCTTTTCGTTCGTCACTATTCCCGTGGCAAAGATAACATAATAAGAAGATAGGACACAGCCGAATAGAATTGGAAATTTTTCGAGGTTTTTTAGACCGAAACAAGTAATTTCATATACTTGCGTCTCTTGCATGACTGGGGGAAAAACTTGACTAGGTACTATTGTAGTGAAACTGAGACAAAAAAAAACAAAAATCGAGAGAACGTTGGATTACCCGAACGACAAAATCTTATTGAATGCCTCAAAATCCCATCAAACTATTCATAATGTTGCACATCAGGTCACACTACCTCTATTTTTTTAAGCAGGAGATAAATTTCGCTTTGGCCAAGCACAGATTTTATAACTTATCAGACTATTCATATGAGCAGATTCGATTAAATTTTCAAGTCCCAAATATGTATCACTTCAGAGTACTGCATTCCATTGGAAGTATGTGCTTGGGGACGGTGCTATGCGTGATGAGATCACAACATATCGCAATGCGACTGCGTTAGAATAGTTTTCGCTGTTACCTTTCTTCTTCTTTGTTTTCTCACAGTCGGTGCTGAGCTGAGTAGAATTTTATGATATACATATGTATCTCATTACTGTAAAATAGGAATGTAACTTGACATCCAATATCGCGATATCCGATATATCGTACGATACTTTTAATTGTTATCGATACAATAATAATATATATACATATATCGACATATCGAATTTCACTCATGTAACTGAAAATTTGACATTTCTGAACGTATGTATTGAAAAAATCCTAAACTGAGACTTAAATTTGTTTAAAAACTTTTCTATATGTCTTAAACGACACATTATGATTCTCTGAGCATATTTTATTAACAAAAATTTCCTCTATTAAGCGGGGGACAGCTTTGGTGATTGGATGTACTTTGAGCGACTTTCTTGGATGAGAAGGTGGACTTTTTGGTGCTCGTGATTGTGCGAAATCGATGCGTCTTGGAAAATGAGTTTTTATGAGAAAAATGTTCACAACAAAGCACTAATGTCCCTGAACGAAAAAAAACATATGCGAAATGTAGTAACTGCGAAGACTACACTACTCGATAGTACTCCCGGCGAGACCACTTTTCCGCTCGTGATTGTGCGAAAGTGGTGCATCGTGGAAAATGACATTCTATGAGAAAAATGTTTACAACAGAGCACTAATGTCCCTGAAAGAAAGAACGGAAAAAATAAATGCGAAATGTAGTAACTGGGAAGACTACACCACTCGATAGTACTCCCGGCGAGACCACTTTTCCCCTCGTGATTGTGCGAAATTGGTGTATCATGGAAAATGACATTCTATGAGAAAAATGTTCACAACAGAGCACTAATGTCCCTGAAAGAAAGAACGGAAAAAATATATTCGAAATGTAGCGGGTGTATGTGACCAAAGTACATGAAAATGGTTTTTCCAGCGCCAAAAATGTTCCGAGAAAGTTTTCTGAATCAGGAAAAGAGTACACCGCTCGATAGTACTCGTCCAGACCTTTAATTTGATTTGTAATAACATAGTTTGCATTGCAATATACTGCACTTTTTTCCAGTTTTTGAGATGCCAAGTTTTGAATTGCAGCCCTGGCAACATACCAAACAAATATTTCAATTTTAGATACTGTAAGTTTTCTGATCAGAGGGCTGTGCAGTTCTTTACCTAAGTTTTGCGGTGGTAATACAATAATTTAGTTCTCATTAGGTGCTGTGAATTTGTGATACAGTTATTATTTATATCAAAAACTTTTACTTGTTTGAACATTTACACAGTGAACCTGGTAATCATACAAAGCCTAGTACGCTGTTCAAGCGAAAATGTCGCTTGGATTCTGGACATATAATTCTACACGGAAAAAAATTGTGGAGTAAATGTTCAATCACAAATTAAATAACATTAAACTGACTGAAGTAATACTCGTGAAATCACAAATTAAATAAATATATGTGCCAAAGCGCCAAGCATAAAAGGGTATATCTGTCAACTTTTCCGTTCGAAATAAATGTCTGGATATATAAATCACTACGGAAAAATGTCTCCACTTTATATAGCGCCATCTGCATTCCGTGATCTGAACATTGATTTTTTCTTTCGAACAGCATGCTACTTTACAAAATCTCAAACCGAAATTTTTATGGCACTTTTCGCCCATATTTTTTTTACATAGATTTTGTATAGGAAACGAAATTTTCGATTGAACAGCGTACCACGCTTAAGGAAGGAAAAGGAATACAGTGATAATTATTGTGATAGAACTGAAGCGTGTGTGTTGCCGCTTTAAGATGTCCCAATAAATTTAGCCGAAAATCTAGTGGATTTTAAGAAAACCTTAGTCGAAATTTAACTGATTTTTTATAGAGCTAGCCTGATCTCATAAAAATAGTTACCAGCGCTGATCGGCTGACTGAAATACGTATTGGTTTCGGTTTCCGTTTCGAGAATCAGCAGAAATTGAAATTTTGAATTCAGGCTTTGGCTTAAATAAAAATCGGGTCGAAAATATCGATAACCGATATATATCGGAAAGGAAATATCGATAAGAAGTATTTGGATAAAATTATCGATATATCGGCTATTTGATAATATCGTGAACATTCGTACTGTAAAAACCGGCCGTGTAGTAACAAGTGTTTTTGATTTTATGACTGCGTTGATTTAGCAATTTAATTGGATTTGCTTTGCGTTGGGTTTAGAAATTTCGTTGCATCTTCATTATAAAAAATGTCGACTAGTTATTCAAGTGGATTTAATATTGTCAAACGGTGTTGTGTTCCAAATTGTAGGAATACTAGGCAGCAACATGTCAGTTTATTTAAATTCCCAATACAAAATATTAATATTTGTAAGAAATGGGTAGAGAACTGCCATGTAAATTTTTAGTATTCACTATAGTCTGTTTCAGAAGAGAATGAAGTGGAAATCTATCTGCACGTTCCTGTAGAGATAAAATTAAATTTATTTCGTCAGTTAAGGAAGATTTAATATTTGACTAATCACAAAAATAATCAAAACACGATAATTTCCTCAATTTGAATTTTATTTTTTAAACGGATAAAACAAATCCTATAAATGACGAAATAATTTTATCGCGCCAAAAACGTATCAGAAAATGACTGATAGATTACCACCGTATTCTCTGGCATGGCGTAAAAAAGAACTAAAAATGGAATAGAATTTGTTGCCACTCTAAAATATATTTTTTCTTTATTACGAATTTTTGTACTTCCTTCTTCGTTTCGTGTAGGTACCTTCAAATTCAAACAGAGAGATTCTGATTAGATTAAAGATAATTTCAAAGTTTTAAGTGTTAAAAAGTGACCTTATCATTGCGAAGTTCAGGAGCAATTTCAGTCTAAACCGGTTTGTCGTGATGCTAATTTATTATAACTTTCCAAGAACTTGAAAAAGGAAAAAGATATTATTGAAAACTTCTTAGAAGCGGCGTATAATTACGAATATTTCTTGTGTTTGCTGCTAGATAGTCGGCCAGACGTAAATTTCCTTGCATTAAATGTTTTATTCTGGGACGGGATGGAAACGGGATGTATGTAGGTAGCTCTCCAGAGCAGAACTATTTAATTTGTGCAGTGTTTTTTTTTTTATGACGTAGAGCCATACACTTTTGGAGAAAATCCTGTTTGGGTATGAAACGTATTGCGCGAGTTAGGCCTACGTAGTAGATGCGCTGAAATGATCTCAGAAGGAAATTCTTGACATTTTCAAATTCATTGATAAATTGAAAATGTCGTGTTTCGAGTGATGCGGTGGGCAAGGTTTTGCAGATCTTTTAAAATTTTAATGAAAATTAGCGACAGTGTTCAATAGTGCGAAAGTTTCAAAAAGTGAAATTCTCTAATTTGTTTTAAGAGAAAGAGGACTTTTTAAAAAAAAAATCGATTTCGATTTAAAAATTTCGATGCCTAAGTAGGTAATCGCAAGTGTTTTTCTCGCCAATTTCTTTAGTAAATTCAATTTTAATGAAAAGTGTTGTGATATTCCGGTGAAGTTTAGTTTTGGTTTTACCTTCCCAAAGGTAAGTAGAGTTTATAGGCTTTAATTTAATTAAAAAATCTCAGTTGGAGTGTTTTTTTTTTTTTTTGTTAACCTGTGTATAAATTTATTAAATTTACTTGTGAAGTGCGCGAATATTTGTTTTTGTGAAGTAAATCTTGCTTGAAGTATTCAATCTGCTGTTTTCCATCTGAAGGTTGTGCACTGCAAATATATCGCAAAGGTAAGTCAACAACAATTTTATATTTTTTATTGTATTTAAAACATTTTTAATTATATGTAATTATTGCATACACTTTTATATCTAATTTTTTGACGAATAGTTTCTGTATCGTAGCTTGGAGCATAATGACGAACAATTTTTCTCAAATCCCGATTTCTTGAAATTTTGAATAAACCAATACAAGGTAGGGTCAACCAGCGACAAAATATGATATAGATAATTACCGTATAGCAATTTTATGAAGTGCGCTGTTGAAATAAATGGAGTGATGACTAGTTCGTCATATGCTCGGGGCGTAGTAACGAATTAATTTAATTACATAAAATGACATCTTTTATTTTTATTAAAACATATTATTATTAATTAATTACCATAATGAGCCTTTCAGGAATATGCCCGAATTCGAAAAATGAAAACTTAAAACATCCGATATTTACCTTTAGAAGAATTTCCGGATTTCGGAAATTTTAGAATAAATAGCTTGTCATTCCAAGCTTCCTTTTGTATTCATAGACAAAATATCGTTCTTACAAAATGACGCTTTTTCGGTTTTTGAGCAACCAGCGTCCGAAAATCCGCAAAACTCACAGTTCGCGAAATGCACCAATTTAGGAGTTATTTTCGTTGTCAAAGAATTTTCTGCTAATGTAAAATTATGTGTTCTGAATCTGCTCTTCGTTGAGCTGATTACAGATCTTTCGTTCGTCACTATTCCCCTGGCAAAGATAACATAATAAGAAGATAGGACACAGCCGAATAGAATTGGAAATTTTTCGAGGTTTTTTAGAACGAAACAAGTAATTTCATATACTTTCGTCTTTTGCATGACTGGGGGAAAAACTTGACTAGGTACTATTGTAGTGCAACTGAGACAACGAGTTAAAAACAAAAATCGAGAGAACGTTGGATTACCCGAACGGCAAAATCTTATTGAATCCCTCAAAATCCCATCAAACTATTCATAATGTTGCACATCAGGTCACACTACCTCTATTTTTTTAAGCAGGAGATAAATTTCGCTTTGGCCAAACACAGACTCTATAACTAATCAGACTATTCATATGAGCAGATTCGATTAAATTTTCAAGTCCCAAATATGTATCACTTTAGAGTACTGCATTCCATTGGAAGTATGTGCTTGGGGACGGTGCTATGCGTGATGAGATCACAACATATCGCAATGCGACTGCGTTAGAATAGTTTTCGCTGTTACCTTTCTTCTTCTTTGTTTTCTCACAGTCGGTGCTGAGCTGTGCAGAATTTTATGATATACATATGTATCTCATTACTGTAAAATAGGAATGTAACTTGACATCCAATATCGCGATATCCGATATATCGTACGATACTTTTAATTGTTATCGATACAATAATAATATATATACATATATCGATATATCAAATTTCACTCATGTAACTGAAAATTTGACATTTCTGTACGTATGTATATGTATATTGAAAAAATCCTAAACTGAGACTTAAATTTTTTTTAAAGACTTCTATATGTCTTATACGACACATTATGATACTCTGAGCATATTTTATTAACAAAAATTTCCTCTATTAAGCGGGGGAAAGCTTTGGCGATTGGATGTACTTTGAGCGACTTTCTTGGATGAGAAGGTGACTTTTTGGTGCTCCTGATTGTGCGAAATCGATGCGTCTTGGAAAATGACTTTATTAGAAAAATGTTCACAACAAAGCACTAATGTCCCTGAACGAAAAAAACAGATGCGAAATGTTGTAGACTACACCACTCGATAGTACTCCCGGCGAGACCACTTTTTCGCTCGTGATTGTGCGAAATTGGTGCATCGTGGAAAATGAGATTCTATGAGAAAAATGTTCACAACAGAGCACTGAAGTCCCTGAAAGGGAAATTTTTTTTTTACATAGATTTTGTATAGGAAACGAAATTTTCGATTGAACAGCGTACCACGCTTAAGGAAGGAAAAGGAATACAGTGAAAATTATTGTGATAGAACTGAAGCGTGTGTGTTGCCGCTTTAAGATGTCCCAATAAATTTAGACGAAAATCTAGTGGATTTTAAGAAAATCTTAGTCGAAATTTAACTGTTTTTTTATAGATCTAGCCTGATCTCATAAAAATAGTTACCAGCGCTGATCGGCTGACTAAAATACGTATTGGTTTCGGTTTCCCTTTCGAAAATCAGCAGAAATTGAAATTTTGAATTCAGGCTTTGGCTTAAATAAAAATCGGCTCGAAAATATCGATAACCGATATATATCGGAAAGGAAATATCGATACGAAATATCGAAATATTTGGATAAAATTATCGATATATCGGCTATTTGATATAAATTACGAAATAATTTTATCGCGCCAAAAACGTATCAGAAAATGACTGATATATTACCACCGTATTCTCTGGCATGGCGTAAAAAAGAACTAAAAATGGAATAGAATTTGTTGCCACTGTAAAATATATTTTTTCTTTATTACGAATTTTTGTACTTCCTTCTTCGTTTCGTGTAGGTACCTTCAAATTCAAACAGAGAGATTGTGATTAGATTAAATTTAAATTTCAGTCTAAGCCGGTTTGTCGTGATGCTAATTTATTATAACTTTCCAAGAACTTGAAAAAAGAAAATTTCAAGATATTATTGAAAACTTCTTAGAAGCGGCGTGTAATTACGAATATTTCTTGTGTTTGCTGCTAGATGGTCGGCCAGACGAAAATTTCCTTGCATTAAGTGTTTTATTCTGGGACGGGATGGAAACGGGATGTATGTAGGTAGCTCTCCAGAGCAGAACTATTTAATTTGTGCAGTGTTTTTTTTCTATGACGTAGAGCCATAAACTTTTGGAGAAAATCCTGTTTGGGTATGAAACGTATTGCGCGAGTTAGGCCTACGTAGTAGATGCGCTGAAATGATCTCAGAAGGAAATTCTTGACATTTTCAAATTCATTGATAAATTGAAAATGTCGTGTTTGGAGTGATGCGGTTGTAACACATGTAGGTGGGCAAGGTTTTGCAGATCTTTTAAAATTTCGTACGTGAACTTAGTGTGACGCGTGATCCTATGTGTGAGTGAAATTTTAATAAAAATTAGCGACAGTGTTCAATAGTGCGAAAGTTTCAAAAAGTGAAATTCTCTAATTTGTTTTAAGAGAAGGTGGACTTTTTAAAAAAATCGATTTCGATTTAAAAATTTCGATGCCTAAATAGGTAATCGCAAGTGTTTTTCTCGCCAATTTCTTTAGTAAATTCAATTTTAATGAAAAGTGTTGTGATATTCCGGTGAAGTTTAGTTTTGGTTTTACCTTCCCAAAGGTAATAGAGTTTATAAGCTTTAATTTAATTAAAAAATATAGTTGGAGTGTTTTTTTTTTTTTGTTAACCTGTGTATAAATTGATTCCATTTGTGTTTTTTTTTTTTTTTTTGTTAACCTGTGTATAAATTTATTCCATTTACTTGTGAAGTGCGCGAGTATTTGTTCTTGTGAAGTGAATCTTGCTTGAAGGATTCAATCTGCTGTTTTCCATCTGAAGGTTGTGCACTGCAAATATATCGCAAAGGTAAGTCAACAACAATTTTATATTTTTTTTTTGTATTTAAAACATTTTTAATTACAATGTAATTATTGCATACACTTTTATATCTAATTTTTTGACGGATAGTTTCTGTATCGTAGCTTGGAGCATAGTGACGAACAATTTTTCTCAAATCCCGATTTCTTGAAATTTTAAATAAACCAATACAAGGTAGGGTCAACCAGCGACAAAATATGATATAGATAATTACTGTATAGCAATTTTATGAAGTGCGCTGTTGAAATAAATGGAGTGATGACTAGTTCGTCATATGCTCGGGCGTAGTAACGAATTAATTTAATTACATAAAATGACATCTTTTATTTTTATTAAAACATATTATTATTAATTAATTACCATAATGAGTCTTTCAGAAATATGCCCGAATTCGAAAAATGAAAACTTAAAACATCCGATATTTACCTTTAGAAGAATTTCCGAATTTCGGAAGTTTTAGAATAAATAGCTTGTCATTCCAAGCTTCCTTTTGTATTCTTAGACAAAATATCGTTATTACAAAATGACGCTTTTTCGGTTTTTGAGCAACAAGCGTCCGAAAATCCGCAAAACTCACAGTTCGCGAAATGCACCAATTTAGGAGTTATTTTCGTTGTCAAAGAATTTTCTGCTAATGTAAAATTATGTCTTCTGAATCCGCTCTTCGTTGAGCTGATTACAGATCTATTCGTTCGTCACTATTCCCCTGGCAAAGATAACATAATAAAAAGATAGGACACAGCCGAATAGAATTGGAAATTTTTCGAGGTTTTTTAGACCGAAACAAGTAATTTCATATACTTTCGTCTTTTGCATGACTGGTTGAAAAACTTGACTTGGTAGTATTGTAGTGCACCTGAGACAACGAGTTAAAAACAAAAATCGAGAGAACGTTGGTTTACCCGAACGACAAAATCTTATTGAATCCCTCAAAATCCCATCAAACTATTCATAATGTTGCACATCAGGTCACACTACCTCTATTTTTTTAAGCAGAAGATAAATTTCGCTTTGGCCAAACACAGACTCTATAACTTATCAGACTATTCATATGAGCATTCGATTAAATTTTCAAGTCCCAAATATGTATCACTTCAGAATACTGCATTACATTGGAAGTATGTGCTTGGGGACGGTGCTATGCGTGATGAGATCACAACATATCGCAATGCGACTGCGTAAGAATAGTTTTCGCTGTTACCTTTCTTCTTCTTTGTTTTCTCACAGTCGGTGCTGATCTGAGTAGAATTTTATGATATACATATGTATCTCATTACTGTAAAATAGGAATGTAACTTGACATCCAATATCGCGATATCCGATATATCGTACGATACTTTTAATTGTTATCGATACAATAATAATATATATACATACATATATCGATATATCGAATTTCACTCATGTAACTGAAAAGTTGACATTTCTGTACGTGTATATTGAAAAAATCCTAAACTGAGACTTAAATTTGTTTAAAAACTGTTCTATATGTCTTATACGACACATTATGATACTCTGAGCATATTTTATTAACAAAAATTTCCTCTATTAAGCGGGGGAAAGCTTTGGCGATTGGATGTACTTTGAGCAATTTTCTTGGATGAGAAGGTGGACTTTTTGGTGCTCGTGATTGTGCGAAATCGATGCGTCTTGGAAAATGACTTTATGAGAAAAATGTTCACAACAAAGCACTAATGTCCCTGAACGAAAAAAAGATATGCGAAATTAGTAGACTACACCACTCGATAGTACTCCCGGCGAAACCACTTTTCCGCTCGTGATTGTGCGAAATTGGTGCATCGTGGAAAATGACATTCTATGAGAAAAATGTACACAACAGAGCACTAATGTCCCTGAAAGAAAGAACGGAAAAAATATATGCGAAATGTAGTAACTAGGATGAGTACACCACTCAATAGTACTCCCGGTGAGACCACTTTTCCCCTCGTTATTGTGCGAAATTGGTGTATCGTGGAAAATGACATTCTATGAGAAAAATTTTCACAACAAAGCACTAATGTCCCTGAAAGAAAGAACGGAAAAAATATATTCGAAATGTAGCAGGTTGGGTGTATGTGACCAAAGTGCATGAAAATGTTTTTTCCGGCGCCAAAAACGTCCCGAGAAAGTTTTCTGAATCAGGAAAAGAGCACACCTCTCGATAGTACTCGTCCAGACCTTTAATTTGATTTGTAATAACATAGCATGCGTTGCAATATACTTCACTTTGTTCCAAGTTTTGAGATGCCAAGTTTTGAATTGCAGCCCTGCCAAGCAAATAGTTCAATTTTAGATATTGTAAGTTTTCTGATCAGAGCGCTGTGCAGTTCTTTACCTGAGAACAGCGTACCACGCTTAAGGAAGGAAAAGGAATACAGTGAAAATTATTGTGATAGAACTGAAGCGTGTGTGTTGCCGCATTAATATGTCCCAATAAATTTAGCCGAAAATCTAGTGGATTTTAAGAAAATCTTGGTCGAAATTTAACTGATTTTTTATAGATCTAGCCTGATCTCATAAAAATAGTTACCAGCGCTGATCGGCTGACTGAAATACGTATTGGTTTCGGTTTCCTTTTCGAATATCAGCAGAAATTGAAATTTTGAATTCAGGCTTTGGCTTAAATAAAAATCGACTCGAAAATATCGATAACCGATATATATCGGAAAGGAAATATCGATAAGAAATATCGAAATATTTGGATAAAATTATCGATATATCGGCTATTTGATAATATCGTGAATATTCCTACTGTAAAAACCGGCCGTGTAGTAACAAGTGTTTTTGATTTTATGACTGCGTTGATTTAGCAATTTAATTGGATTTGCTTTGCGTTGGGTTTAGGAATTTCGTTGGATCTTCATTATAAAAAATGTCGACAAGTTATTCAAGTGCATTTAATATTGTCAAACGGTGTTGTGTTCCAAATTGTAGGAATACTATGTAGGCAACAACATCTCAGTTTATTTAAATTCCCAATACAAAATATTAATATTTGTAAGAATTGGGTAGAGAACTGCCATGTAAATAATGAAGAATCTGTTACGAATAAATTTGTTTGTAGTGCCCATTTCGTTGATGTTTGTAAGGGTAAAAAGGGAAACAGGCTTTCTAAAAATGCTATAAACACAATATTTGAATGGGAACCGAACCATCTTTTGATAGAAAAACAATCAAAAAAGTGTGTATGTGTGCGAACATGCGTACTAGAACATTGCTCCGCAAAAAGCCCGCACAGAATGTTCATATTTCCTAGAAATTCCGATTTGTTAAAGAAATGGAAAGATGCTTCCCTGTTAGATGACAAGTTTGTCATTAAAAATAAATTTATATGTGAGCGCAATTTTCTAAGTTAACATCTCTTGAAGAGATGTTTACCAAAAGACCCCTCTCCTTCCCTAAACCTCGATTCACGTTGTATTTACGACTTTAATGATGTCGAGGATGACGTACCCGATTCTAATGCTCTGAACCAAGAAGTACGGATTGTCTCAGTACAAAGCCTTCGGACTGCAATAGTGAATCTACAGCAGATTTCTATCTATCAGACCTTGAAAATATGGAAATTCCTCCAAGAAAGCGAGCTAGGGCAATGTTTGCAGAGGACCATGATTTTCTTTGCTTCAAATGTCCAAAATATATTAAAAGTAACTCCTTTTTTATTAGATTTGAATGTTTCATAATTCCAATTGAAAATTATGATAAAAATAAAAATGATAGTTTGGAAATAACGCCTTTAAATGAAGAAGATGAAAACGAGTTAGTTCAGGAAAAATTTATTGAAAGTACTTTACATAGATATTTAGAAAAGGAATTTAAAGTCTCTGATGCAGCAAAACGATACTTTACAGATTACGCTATTTTCAAAACCATGTAAAAGAAAATTAATTTCGATATTTGTAAAAATATAATGGTAAAGCAATCTTCAGAAAAACTTAAATTACCTTCAGAATTTATGATTATCAGCAAAGATTATGGAACTGCCATCAATACCTGTGCTCTTCAACCGTCAACGGATTATATTTTTAAAATATGCAAAAGATTTTTGAATGTATACGAGCAAGTTTTCGATAAATATTTACATATTACGAACATAAAAAAACAATTATCGAAAAATGTATAGGACTAAGCACAATTGCGACGACGACGGCAAACCGCAGACTATTGCAGTAATAGGAACAATTTTCTCCACGCAGGTTTTATGAAACGTGTATACATAGGAATCTTCAGTTGCCGTCGCCCGTCAGTGTCTCTCGCTGTTGAAATTCAATTAATTCAATTACGACGGCGAGAGAGGCCGACGGGCGACGGCAACTACAGATTCCTATGTATACACGTTCCATAGAACGTTCCTGGAGAAAATTGTTCCTATTACTGCATTAGTCTGCCGTTTGCCGTCGTCGTCGCAATTGTGCCTAGGCCTTATAACGGAAACTAATAAAGACTTTCCTGATTGGTTTCGTGAAGATGATCCCTGCTATCAGCACAAAGTAGATATTTTAGATTTTATCATTTTAGTACTTTTGCGAAAGAATTGTGCATGTATGGCAAAGGCTAAATCAACTTATTCATCTAGTGCGAAATATTCAATCCTAAAGCAATAAATTTTGCAAGGGGACTCTTTTAAATACTTGCGGTCGATTTTTTTCTTACCAATATAGAGTTCCCATCTCAAACAGCAAATTTTTAAAATTTCCAAAAAAATGAAATTTCCAGTACAAAAAAATGTCCCCCTTCAGAAGTCTGTTAACAGGATCTTGATTTTATCGTTACAAACGTTGGATAAAATACATAATGCCCTTGAATTTTCATCTAAGGTATAATTACAGTCCTTTTTCAACCCGCAACAGTCCATCCGCCGACAGAATTTTTAAAAAATTACCACATTGCCTAAGCATATACTCTGGAGGTCAATCATTGATTTGCTTGGAAGTAGAAGTCCAATGGAAAACAGTACTCTGAAGTGATACATACCTATTTGGGACTTAGATAATTTAATCAAATCTGCTCATATGAATAGTCTGATAAGTTATAGAGTCTGTGGCCCAAGGTACTGAAAGGAGATATAAAATTCCTCTCAAAAGAAATTCTCATTTTTCCCGAAAATATCAGAGAATCCAGCATGAGTTTCACCGTTTCACCTACTTAATGGCTGGAACAGAATGAACGGATCAAAGGTAAACACGCAGCTAACTGTCAAACAACGCAAGAAATAAAGTGCTGCCCAGAACGAAATTGCCGCGACTACGTTTAATGACAATTCAATGCAATTTTCATATTTTCAATATTGTGCTTTTGGATATTTTTATATTGTTAAAACTTGTGCGAAAAATAAGAGTAACATTTGAAACATCCCGCAGCTCAACAATTAATTTTACATTACAAATTTCATTCAAAACAAACGTTTGGTTCAGCTGTCAAAAATTTTCAATCCGGCACTTGCGTAAAAATTGACCAACTTTCTTGCGGCAAATGCGGTAACTGCGTTCACTGTATGTGCATTAATGTATTTCAAATGCATTCAACTTTTGCGCGACATTTCCATCGTTCATTCTGTTCCAGCGGTAATCCCTTCAAAGCAAAACGAATGTAAACAGAAGCACGTTGAAATGGCATGGAAATTACACTAACAAACATTGGTTACTCTATAAAAAAAAACATTGAATATTTCTCACAATATTTCAGCAAAAACCGGTTGCCACAAAAGCGCGGGAACATTTTATGAGTGTAAAACGTAAAAACACCGCCCCTTCTTATTTATTTACGAAAATGAATCATTTGACATTCCGTTTGGTTGCATGCAATTTGCGCTTTCACATTTTTTACCTTTATTCATAAAAGTTTTAAAGAGAGTTTGATTTTTTTTTCATTTTTTTTCTTTCTTCCTTCATTTTCTTGCCGTGTACATTTTAAATGTAAACCAATCGAAAAACTCGTCCTAACTTGTCTTGTCATTAAGTTATCTTTGCCTCTGGTTTACAGGCTGCTTCAATTTTCTAGTAGCAATTGTTCCCTCAATTGTCGTAGTATATTTACGTTCAGAGCATTTTAGAGAATCCTGTGTCTCCTTCCTTTATAATTAGTTCACTGTAATGTTTCCAAGATCTTTTTGGTAATCTTAATTTCTTTACAATTCTTATAAATTTGCCTAGATTGTTGATGTGTGATTGTAAATTTCGTGGAACAGCCAGCCTTATTATGGTTGTCACCTCACTTCAAGTGAAACGACTATGTAAAATTAATAGGAACGAAAGAAAACAAAGAAGAAAAGACAGATTTTACCTGTAGAAATTAAGCGACAATTGTCGACAGGAAAATGCAAGTGACAAAAGTCGAGAGCTCACCGCACATTTTTCTCTGTTTTTGCTGCTGCGGTTGTTGATTTTTATTTCGTTTCTTAGGTGGTCCAATGAATTTCACATGGTCGTGTCACTTGAGGTTAGGTGACAGCCACAATCAGGGTGAGCGTGTGCGAACTTTAAAAGCTGCCATAGTTGACGAATTTTTTAAGATCTTGTTAAATGGTGTTGAACGAGCAACATGCATAAATGGTGCAATCCGCTCCCATTCCATCGTAGGTATGTAGGTTTATGGCGGTACAACTGTTGTACCAATTCATGTTGACGTACAACATTTGTATGGTGTGCGGGCCAATTCTGTGAAGCATCCAATGATCGTAAGCTCGGTTGGATGGTTGGATGTGCATGCTGGCAAACCGCTATTTTATATGCGACGGACTAAATCGATCCAACAGTTGTAACGTCCGTGGATTACCATATCTCTGTTGGTCCAACGGTTGTAGGACAGCCGTTGGACCGACAGTTGTATGGTGTGTGGGCCGCTTAATTCTTTGTCCAAAAATTCATTACTGAAATCTCTGTGGTAGGGGAAAACGCTGTACCTGTAGACGCGTTTACCTGTGGACACCCTAAATATTTCATAAACTATTCATTGCAAAATTCAATACTGAACGCACCCGTAAAGGATTTTGTCTTATAGCAACACTGGCTAACCGCCATTTAATAAAAACTAAATATTTTCCACAATTTTAATATCATTTTTCATATTATGGTAATTAGTTTTAGTATCAATTTCAATTATGTTCAAAGATGCATTAATTAGTAATTTGTAATACTTGTAACTATTTTATTCAAGAAATAAAAGAGTTATAACTTCTTTAGTTTATCTTGTCCGTATTTGTACCTATGGATGAAAAAATGTTTGTACCTGTGGACTGTCCACAGGTACAATCATTGTTTAAACCTGTGGACAGTTTTTTATCTATTTTATTTTTGTTTTTGAGTCAAGATTTATTTTTTGTTTTTGTGTCTACAGTGCCTCGTAGCAAATATGTGAGGAAAAGAACCAAAATATGTTCAGATGCCCTTACCCAAGTCATCGTTGATGTTAAAACCGGCACTTCAATACGTCAATCTGTTGAAAAATATAAAGTACCAAAGTCTACTATTTTTAAGTACCAAATTAAATTTCAATAATAAAACAGTAAGGATCTTAACAAATGATGTTAAAAAATGTATTTCAGCAAGACGAAGAGATTCTACTATATGATTACTTCGAAAAAGTAGCATATTTGCATATGGGTTCAGACACTATGCAAGTTAGGGATCTTTCCTATTAATTTGCTTTGTCCAAAGGAAAAAAGTTGCAGCAAAAATGCGGGAAGAATGTAATATAGCAGGCCAAAGGCTTAAACACAATTGCGATGACCGATGACTATTGCAGTAAAAGGAACAATTTTCTCCAGGAATGATTTATGGAGCATGTATTACACAGGAATCTACAGTTTATTGAATTAATTCAATTACGACGACCAGAGATGCCGACGAGCGACTACTATTGCAGTCATAGAACATTTTTTTCTATGAACACTTAATGGAGCGTATATTGCATAGAAATTAGTCAGTCGCTTTATTGTCGCAATTGTGTTTAGGGTGATTAAAGGGATTTCGTCAACGACATCCCGAGTTTTCATTGCGTAAGCCTGAGGTAAATGCTTTGCTTTAATAACACGAATGTTTCGAAGTTTTTTGATAATCTTCAGAAAGTAATGATTCAACGTAACTTTTCACCAGACGCTATCTACAACGTAGACAAAACGAGTGTAACGACAGTGCATAAGCCTGCAAAGGTTTTAGCTCCAGAATCAATAAGACAATTGGGTAAACATACATCTGCCGAAAGAGGAATGAATAACACCATTATTTCCTATATTAATGCCATCCGGAATTCCGTACCCCTTTGATAGCATTTCCTAGGGTTTTATTTAAAGACAATATGCTAAAGGGAGTTCCTCCAGGTACAATTGGTGAAGCAAATGCATCGGGCTGGTCAACAGAGCACATATTCAGGAAATTTTTAGATCACTTCATAACTTTTGCAAAGCCCTCAAAGGAACACCCAGTTTTTCTTATTACGGATAATCATGAAAGCCATATCTCTGTGGAAATAATAGATAAAGCCAAAGATAATGGTATTGTATTTTAAACATTACCCCTTATACTTCAAATCACCTGCAGCCTTTGGACTGAATAGTCTTTGGCCCATTCAAGAGAAAGTATTAAGATCAGCTGATCAGTAGATGTTAAATAACCCTGGTAAACCAATTACTATATACGATGTTGCAGAAATCATTGGAAAATCTTATCCTTTTTCATTTACACCAAACAATATCATTAAAAGTTTTAACGAAAACATATTTTCCGATAACGCTTTTCTATGTTCGTATGTAACAGATCGCCGTGAGACAACTCAAATTGTTGAAAACGTAACTGTGTGCCCTGAAAAAAATTACACTGGTGAAAATGTCAACATACCACCGACAATGGATAATAAAGTGCTGGAAAGATCAATGACATTCAAAACCTAGAATTCGACTTCGCTGAACTCCTTATATGTACTAAACAAACGTTCATTGAATGAAACTATAACGACAGAGCTAATACGCTTTTTTTCCTTAAGCGTAGCCTAGACAAAATACGCAATGTGGAAAAAAATCTGGGAAGACCAGAACTTTAACTAGCACACCTGAAAAAGAGAAAATAGTGAGAGAAACTCTGACAAGGATTACAAATAAAAGAAAGACTACCCAAACGAAAGCAAGTTAGATCCCAAGATGAAAATTGAAATCAGCAGTTCCTTGTTCCAATCAAATGGGCCATCGTAGAAGAGTAATCTTGATGTAGTATAGTATGCATACCGATTTTCTAGGGAAGAGGTGTTTCTAAGTCTCACAAAGAGAGTTATACAGATTCTGACGATGAAAACTCTTTTGTTTGCTTTATTATATCCAATGATTCTGATGAAGATGATATAAGTTCGATTGACGGAATTTATAAAGCTGTTTGTGATACTGAAGTAAAAGCTTGTTAAATATTAATTAATTAATTGTGTTGATAAGTGTTAGTTTATCTCATACATATATTTTATCTCATTTTTTGCTATTGTTTTGTTTTATTATCCTGGAGTTGTTGGGAATTAAAATTTTTACTTTTTATGGACGTGACCTAGGCCAGGGTCTTTTAAAGCTTTTCGTATTTATATTTGGCTATTATTACATAGATTATTTCAGACATTTCCGGTACTCTTTTTGATTCTAAGGGTTTGTTTTAGTATGGTGTCCACAGGTACAAAGCTGTCCTTAGGTATATTGATGCTGTCCATGGGTACATTACACGGTTGTACTTATGAACAAAATATAGGTTTTTATAAAAAATTTTACAAAATGATAATTATTTAGCTTAGGTAAGCCTCGAATGTTCGTTACAAAACCTAGCCTTGTGCAAAAGACATGTAAAATCTAAGTAATCAAAATTACCATACAAATCTTTTTTTATAAATTTTTTTATTCAACAATCCGGAAACTGCCCACAGGTACAACACTTGCCCCTACAGCTACGTCAGCTTAACCGCACTTGTTTTAAGCCAACACAACTATTTCCGACAACGCTTCGAACTGTAGCTTGGTTTTGTGGTGGTTTTACGAATGCGAAGCTCTTCAGTAATGAATTTCAGATTTTGTTGCCAGTATCCTCAATTCTCTGAAGCAACCGTTTTAGTTACCGGAGAAATTTTATGTGTCATTTAACCTGCGATGCTAAGCTGGTTGTAAGGATTTAGAGCGTAACGCGCCTATTCCTCATATCTTTCTAAACGTTCATGTGATATTTCACTGAGACCTCTGGATATAAACAACTTTCTTTTTGATGATCTCACCTATTTCCTATTACACACAGACGATCTACCAGTCCAAATGCAATATAGGATATGTCCATCAAGCAATTTCTTAGTTTCAAAAGAGGATATGTTCTTATGTATGTTTAGAATGAATTTGTTGTTAGAATAAAACTGCTGCTGAAAAATGGGATATGTCCATTGGATCACAATTTGGTCGTTCTAAGAATATGAATTTTACCGTTATAACGGTTTAATGAGAACTGTGTTGTATTATTGCTGTATCTGCTTTTGCTTTAGTTATTGTTTGGATTTTGTTGTGAAAACAAAGTATTTTAAAGAAATTATAATGGATAGTCTATGTGAAAATGAAGTTCGATTGGATGGAAATGTTAACTCTGCACCTGCTGGGAAAGGAAGAAAGAAGATAAGACTGCCATCGACATGGAAAAGGAATCAAGCCAAGAAAAAAAGGTTTATTTGCACTTGGAGTTTCTATCAGTTATGGTAACTTAACAATTTCACTTTTGTAGACACTCTTCGAAAGGATTTCCAGTTCGCCCAAGTTTTGTCCATCCAGAAAAATCTCCGTTCCAATGCTCAATCTTAACAATGCAGGATATTCGTAGAGCGCATCAAATGTTTTACACTACACCGGAAAAGATTAAGCAGAATGAAATTATTATACGGTTCACAAGAGTTTCACTTGTCGCAAGAAAGCGACCTCGTGAAAATGGCTTCAACAAGCAAGTAGCTATATAAGATTCTTTTTGCCAGCACGAACCGATCGTAATGCTCACAAGGAAGTTCAAGTTTGTAAAACAATGTTTACGTCCGTTTTTCAAGTTTTAAAGAGGTGGATGGAGGGGGTATGCAATAGAATTTTTGCTAGTGGACAATCTGCACATGAGAGACGAGGTGAAGATGTGAGAAGTGAAATACATTCAGATCGTAGAATAGCAGTGAAAAATTTTATTGAAAAGCTTCAGCCGATTCAGTCGCATTACAATCGTGCTAGTAATATGAGAAAGCAATACATGTCAAGTGATATTTCTATAAAATTGCTATGGAATATGTATAATTCAGAATCCGAAATCAATTTGAGAGTCAATTATGAATATTTCGGAACAATTTTTTGTAGTGATTATAATATTAGTTTTGCTAGCACCGCAACTGACTATTGCTCTACATGCATCCAAATCCAGGAAAAAATTAAAGCATGCTCAGATGTACAAGAAAAGACCTGGTTAAATACTGTATTAAAGGTACATAAGATGAAAGCTGACCAATTTTATAAAAGGTTAAAAGAGCAAAAGTTGAGTTTCTTAACTTTGTCATACGATTGTCAGAAAAACCAAATACTACCTAAAACTGCAGATCAGAAGGCATATTACTTACGGCAGTTATACATTTATAACTTTACAATTTGTATTGGTTCATCAAATGTTAAACAAACTCCAGAAAATACTTTCATATACACTTGGCTGGAAAATGAACATAGAAAAGGTTCGAATGAGATAGCTTCTTGTTTATTTCATCGCTTGAATAACACAGACCTAACTGATATCCATACAATTCAATTATTTTCTGATCGCTGCGGAGGTTAGAATAAAAATCAAATTGTAATAGGTATGTTATGCAAATGGTTTAGTTGCAATTCCTCATCTAATCTAAAAAAAACATTGAGTGCATCTATCCGATAGTTGGACACTCGTTTGTACCTTCTGATCAAGTTTTTGGTCATCTGGAGAAAAACATTTAAAAAAAAGCAACCATAATAAATCCAGATGAGTACTTCGACATATTTAAAAGTGCAGGAACCGTAGTCCGAGTTTTTTGTAATGAAGAATGCGCTGTATGTGACTGGAAAACTGCAGTTAAGTCTGTAATGAAGCCTCCTTCATCTTACCATTTTCAAATCGCCCCATTCAAAAGAATTATTATTACCAAAAGCGTAACAGGAAATGTACTTGTACAAGGTGAGATCCATTATGCAAATGATATCGGAACAGCAAAGTCCTTGTTAAAACGAGGCAAGTCTTATGCAACTTCTTTAACCCCATCTATAATAAATACTGGCATATCAATTAAAGAAGCAAAAAAGAAAGACTTTGCCGAGTTGCTGACTGTACACTTCGGTGAGAATTGGGCGACTCTTCCTAATCTAGCATACTTTAAGTCTACTATTGATGGCCCAAATGATGACATTGATCCAGATACGGATTTTGATGACATCCCAGACTAAGATGCTAACAATATTATTTAAGACGATAAAACATTTTTTCTTTTTACTTTATAAAAAGGTGATAATTCCAAATTTGTTTCTCTCTTTTACAAAAAAAAAAAACTATTATCTTATGATTTCTGATTTTTTAGCAGCTTAATATATTGATTTTCTATAATCATAAATAAAAGAAACTTTTGTAGCAGTTTTAAAACGAGAAAAGATAAAGGATTTTAGCATTTTGTGGAAAACTCGTTAATTGTGACATATCTCATATTGCATATGGGCAACAGAAGTATTGTTTTTAAAAAATGTGTAAAACTTTCTAAAACGTTAATTAGTATTCAAGCCAAGTTTTCTTGTTGTTTGATTTCGTGCAAGAGTTTATTCTTTAATAATTATCGCCTATTCATTTGAATGGATTTCATTTCGATCGAATGCAAAATACAGTTTTTTTTTTGTATTTTTTTTTTTTATTTTAATCTATTAACATTACGATTTCTACTGGAGTGAGATGACTTTAACAGAAAAAAGAAAAGTTCTTCTAACGGCAATAAAATCGTATATCGACACAAAATTTAATTAATATATGCAGAAACACTTTAGGTATTGAGGCAAATTCTTCTTATTATAAGAAAATTATCGCTTATATTACGAAACTGACTTAATAAAATGAAGAACATTTTACATGAAGTCAACTAAAAATTATCTAATTTGGAGCATTTAAAATGAATCATTTTGGAGAATAACGCAAAGTAGACTACATTTAAGCAATTATTTTCTTAGGATATGTAGCCTTTTCTCATTTTCTGCATGAAGATTTACTGCTATTATCATAATCGGAGTGTTGTAACCCCAGGTGCCTATTGACCCGAATCACAACCGAAAGATAAGCACATCGATATAGAGCCTCTATGCAATTATATAGCCCTATCAAATTTGTAGCATTCGACCCTAACAACGAAAACCTTTTTGTTTCAATTTTATTTTAAAATGCATCTAAAAATTAATTTCTATTCTGAAACAAAATGCAATTTAGCGTCAATTGCATTTTGTTATCAGACGCATATTCCATTCATGCAGTACAATGTATACCTCAATTTCGCTAAAAGTACTTGCATGTACATACATACAGTCTTTTAAATTCATAAAACTCCATCGCGCATACATATATAAATACAATCATTCCATCAGTTGGCTTAAAATAATTACTTCGACCATACACAAGTGCATATCAAATTACACTTTTGCATTGATGCATATATCATGCACCTGACCTTTTTTGTACTTTCTCACGAATGATTTTCAACCTCATGAGAAAGTAATAGGAACAAAAAAGCTTTTTGAAAGTTTTCGGTGGGTACCTTGGGGCAGCGAGCTCGAACGTCGTGGAGTTTTTCTTTTCACACCTTCGAGTAGACAGTCCGGGAATTTTTTCTATCTAGAATCGTGTTAACCAAAAATTATATAATTATTTTATAATTTTCGAAAATAAATTTACTACAATTGATCTAATATTTCTGTATTCAGTTTGAATAAGATGAAGCAATTTGTTTTCATACATGCACGAAATATCCGTTAAGCTCAAAATCGTACCTAAACTTTCCTTGAGCTTATTCTCAGTAAAAATTTCACTCATTGCGTTATCGTTTAATATGCATTGTTCTTGAGGCATTGTGCTTCTAGCGTTGTTTTTACCTACCTTAAAGCAGAAAAATTCTATCACAGCCGGCGGAGCTCACTTGGAACACTATTGCCATTTTAAAAAGTACTCCTTTATATTATTTTTTCTCAAATTTTCAGCATTCATCTCATTATTTTTTAATTGAAGCATGTATTTCATGACCATCGCTTCAGCTTCCAAGGAAGATGTATAAATTTGTAAGATTTTTTTAAAATTACTAATGAAATCCACTCGAATATTTATGTCCAAATTAAGAAATTCGTCCATAATGCGAGCTATGATATTATCTGTTACTTGGTAGTAAACGTTGATCTTCCAATATTCTTCTGGCTGTGTATCGACTAGCAAATGTTGTGTAATACTTTCGCCCACAGTCGACTTAATACCTTTTGTTGACGCCTTTGTTTTTAGACTTTTAAGTTTTAGCGAAAACTCATGCTTTTCAGAAACTGCTCAATGTCTGTCGAAATTTTGAACTGATTCCATGCTTCGAAAGTACGTACAATACTTACTATGAAGTCACTAGCCTGACCAAGAGTGACATTTTTGGTCTGGAAAAATTTACTCAGTACATTCACTATAGCAGAAACTGAGTGAAATATGTGTAAGGAAACGAAGAATTCTGGTTTCGTAATAAACTTTAGCAATCCAAGTGCTACCACTACATATGTGCTTATCACAGTTTTTATTGATTTCTTTTACCAAAGTTAATTTAATTGCATCATAATTTGCCAGTTCTGCTTTGCAGTTTTCATAGCGACAACTCCATCTGATAGTATACTTAGACGTCCCATTTCATGACTTGTATGAATTCTGAGAGTACCTTGTAATTTTTGCAAGCTCGCATGATGACCAGGTTGTGAGAAGTTAATATACAAAGCTTCGAGGCCGTTAAAAAATGTATTTGTTAGTGAAATATTTGCGAATGAGTCAACATCCACGAGATTTAGTTTGTGCGCTAAACAATGGATGAATATTGTGTAAGGGTGAGTTTCTTTATAATAGCTTGCAGGCCTCTATTTTTGACAGACATGACGCTAGCGCCAACATAAGATTGTGCAACAATTGGAACAATTGGTGTTTATTCAATGTATCCAAAATTAACTTGCCAGTCTTTGCGCATCTCTGGAGATGAAACAAGTTCGAAAATCTAGAAATCTTTCGATTATGTCGAGACCGTTTGCATATCTCATGGTTATTGACAATTGTTCCTCTTTAAACTACCTCGCCTCGTCCACATTGAAACAAAAAAGCCACGAGCTTTATTTTCTTCAAAACTTTTCTCTAGAGTGAAGTTCGATATCACTTCAATTATTTCATTCTGGATATATACGCTGTGTTTTTCAAAGTGGAATGAAAATTTGTCATTATATTTACAAAATAATTAAGCAGTTTTCAAGAAATGACCTCCTACTTTTAAAAGATGAGTCCTCCCGGTGCCCTCTCAAAGACAAACCCTGGCAAGCAAGTGTCAGTATTATATCAATTAGTTTAGCCAAGTATTCTCTGTTTTGAACAATTTCCTCCTCTTGCTGTATCATAAATTGTTGACGAACATCTCCAAATGTAAGAGATTGACGATAGGACGTATACATTTGGCTGCATTCATAGTGAGGCGATGATTCTGAGTGCTTTTTAGGGTTCCATACCCAAAGGGTACTAGCTATGCGCTTGAGTCTTTGATGGACTTTATTTCTGTGACACACTGCATATATGGCTCCATTTAATAAAAAAAAATCGTTATGGAGACAGTTTGTCTAGGGTACTAATGGCTCCTTCATATATACAGACACGTGTCGTAGCAGGCATGGCATTTTAGAAAGTATTTACACTGGCAGACACATAACGTGGTAGACCAAAACCCTCGAGAAATACTTCACCGGCTATGAAACAGACTCCCTTAGTACCACATAAAAGCCGCAACAGAGTCTTAACATTCTAAAATATGATTGAAGTTTTCAACCTAGCGATCAGAGAGGTCTTATCAGTATCGTTATCTCTGATTGCCTACCATAGAAATTCAATGATAAAGGTCACACCAATTGCCCATATAAATACTTTTTATAAAAATATGAATTATTTATATGGTGGCAAGATTTCTCATTGTACTTTTAAATTGGGTGATTGTTCCCCCTTTTTTGCCTGGTGGCATATAGATAAACTAAGTAGAAATTATATGAAGGAGATTACCATACTGATGAGACCCTTCTGATCGCTGGATCGAAAAATTCAATCATTTTTTGCACTTAAAATTCATTTTGTAAATTTATTGATTTATTCTTATGTAAAACTGACAAAAGTTTAATTTGTATAGCTCCTCCGCCTTGAACTACTATTCATATAGAAAAATGGTGTTCTGATAATCTTAAGCATGCTTTCTTATCTTCCGAACCGAAATAAAATTTTCATACCTTTCCTAATAAAATTATTTAAAAAACTTTATCTTAACCAAATGACTACGATGCCAAAAACAAAAACTCTCAGCTGAGTAATAATTTTATATGCCGCTGTGCCGTGGTCTGATAAGATCAAATCAGTATGCCTACAAATTCAGACTCCGGCCGCACATATGTACACTATTGCAACTATTATTCAGCTGAGAGTTATTGAGTGTAAAATGGTAGGTTACTTTGTAATCAAAACAATTTTTTAATTTTGTTAAGTAAGGTATATGGTAAAGATAGCCTTTGGGAAAGAAATGAGCCAAGCTTAAAATTACTGGACACTATTGTTGAGAAGAATTTCGTAATTTTTAAATTAATAAGAACAATTGTTGAATTAATGTAATCAATCGTTTGCAACTTCATTATTATAGTTTTTCTGCTTTTTTTTGTAATCTGTCAGTCAGTCGCATTAGAGCACTCGCAGGATGAACAAAATTTGAACATTTATTTGGAGACAATAATAACTCAAGTTCCACTACAGTTGAAAAAATATTTTATTTAGTTGGCTTAACTAGTTCATTTTCATCCCAGAAACTACTGAGATTAATAACTATTTTCCTGTGTGGATAGTATTTTAAGCTTTATGGCATATATAAAGTCAATGTCTGGCACTTTTCCATAAGTAAGAATATTGAACATTTGAGAGAACGAACTCGCACGCACACATATAGATCTCTGTTTTATAGCTTGAGAAGTATTTCTCGAGGAGTTTTGGGCAAACACGACCTCAACAGGAAAGTAGTGAGAATAATTCCATTAGTACGTTCCAATAATTATGTTAAGGATCACGTTAGGAGGACGTTCGTTTTTTATTTGTATTTCAGGAAGATCGAAATAGAAAGTTCCAAAAATTTTTATTGTTAAAATTTTGTCGAAATCTATCCGTTAAAGATCTGTCTGTATGGCATTCTTACTACAAAATGAAGACGAAGCACGGGCAGACACATATCATCACAGAAAAGATATTCTCCGCAAAAATGTCATCCGGAAACGGCATGTGTCTGTGGCTGCCACAAAAACCTTTCATTGATATGAATGGGCCCGTCTAGGAGCTAGCAACGATTTCGAAAAATGACTTCGCCTAGTTTTTTGATATGCCTTTCCTTACAGCATATCAATACTCATGCGGCCCATCTGGCTGGTGAGACGAGTTGCGTTTACTTGTGCGCATTCCATTCCACAGGTAAAAAAAGCAGTTTTCAAAATGATTTTAGTTCGATTTTTGTTTTTTTTTCATCTGTTTTCATAAGCATCGGACAATATAAATTCACTATTCCCAGACAATTACCTCGTTGCTAGCACCGTGCCAGACGTTTTTTTGTTTCATTACAAAAAAACAAAAATATTTTATTACGGCTGTAATTTTTATACAAGCTAGTTTAATTATCGAAGCACATGAAATTAATTTGCCAGGCGATAACTCGGTTGCTCATTAGGTACCAGATCAATTTGAGCATGGTAAAGTGTTTTTTTTTGCTCACGATAATGTTTTGAGAATATTTCATGAACTCAGCGAGATAGCACAATTTTGTCCTATTATTTTTTTTTTGTAGAGAATTTCAGGAGCTACAGAAAAGCTTCTTGGCAAAATTGAGTTATCTGATATTCTTGATAAAATACTGGAAGGAAAAATTCCACTATTATACAGATCCGCTATTGAGTTCGAACTTGGATAGATAGATTTCCATGGAAAAATTAATAAAAGCAATTACTTGGAATATAAAAAATGACAAGTTTTACTTTGAATACATTAACTTCTGTAGATGTAGGAGATTTAGGGTGAGCATTTCTGCAAAATGTAGTCACGTATTGTACTCTCAATAAACGCTGCCGTAATTCACCTCTGCACGGTGGTAAGCTTGATGGATTGAAATTTCTGCATATATAACTTTCACTGAAATTTTTGACTGATACGTATTAGAAAATAAATGAAATCTGACGTCGTTGACGTTGTTAATCTGCCGAACTGCCGAAACAAATCTTTCGAAGGTGACAAATGTACTCTTCAGTATATTTTCATCATCGATGGCAATATTTTGAAATGCAAGCTGATAATCTTCCGCGTCTTCTAGTAATTTGAAAGGCCTCAATTTCCCTTTGCGAAAAAAGCTGGAGTGTAATCACAACATGTTATGGCCTGAAATCCTCTAGATATGGACAGAAGAACGCAGAGTTTTGTACAATTCATTGACGTTGATGTAGCATTCATGATTATCCACGCCCATGTTGATCCGAAATTTTAAAGATGTATTAAAATTGTCTATGTTATCATGGAGTATAATGAGAATATCAGAATCTGAGCATCTTATTACAACTTCAGCGTCGATATCAAATATGGTAGATAATCCTCGAATCTGCTTCTTCAGGTTGTTCACATGATAATGACTCTTCCGTTGCTTTAATGACTTTATTATTTTCAACCCGATAAAAGAAGCATTTCTTGAATTTTAAGTGAATTATTTTATCACCAATATAAGACGCCATATCATCAATCCAGTGGTTGATCAAAAATTTAACTAATGGTTCCTTGTACTGAACATTTTTCAGTTGAGCAGTGAAATTATGAGGACGAATTTGATTTGGTCATATTGAAACCTCGCTAGCCGATTCAACTCGACGTATACATTCACTCTCTTTGATTGATGGTGTAAAACATCAACGCCAGTTTCTTTCTGTTGAGATAAAATTTACTTTTACAGCTTTTCCAAATTTTCCGTTTAACATTTCATTGCATAATTATGTATAGCCACTTCATTTACTCCCATGCAACCAGGTTTGCTCGGGAGAGATATTTCTTTGCTTCTTTTACCTCTTCCCTAGAAAACCGGATACGTGAAGAAAATATTTTCTGACGGTTACCATGCTAACCGAATGCTAGTGGAGAGACATATTAACTGTGTTCTTTTGTGTACCTTGTTCTAGAACACCCATATACTGGAGATAACAAATTGTTCTGTCGATTTAAATAAACCATTTGTACTGTTCGCTACATATACATAAATCTTTCTATGAAAATGTATGAGGCGTTATTTTGTGTGTCTTTTGTTTTGCTTTGTTCTGCAGACACAAAAAAACACAAATCATATTTTTTATAGCGTAGCAATTTAACTTACTTCCTAATACCTACCCATCAGAAATCATATATCTTCGTCCGAATATCAGAATCCAAAATCCAAATAAACTTGGTACGAAAATCGGTTTCAGGATGGTCTCGCCCGATATGACAAATGAATTTCGAATAAAAACTGTACCCATTTCATTGAAAAGCCATAAATCGTTTAATTTTCTCGAAATTGAGACATAAAGTCGAAAAAAAATGCCATTAGAGTTAGGAATCAGGATTGTTCAATGAGACCAACAGCAGACGCTTTCCTTCTCTGTGTTTTTTTTTAATGTTTGGCAGATTTCGTTTTCGAAATTTTTATTATTTACCTTCCCCCCCCCCCGTACCGCTGGATTACTACTCAACCCGTAAGGTCTCTCATCTCTTGATAAAGTTTGGTTTATATGAGGCTGTGATCCTTTCTCAGTAGTGTGCTCATCGGAAATCCTTTTCACGTATTGTTTACCTCAGCATAGTCCTATATTAGGTAGGAAGCTATCTCTAACTAATTGCATACCCGTAGGGGAAGTGCCTGATTTATTGAAAAGGACCACATGTGGCGTTATCATCTTTCCACTTTTTTCTTGTATTTTCTATCTTTTGTGCAAGTTTGCATTTTTATGTTTTTTTACTCCCCCGCTCACCCCGCCATTGGAAAATTTTTGTGATTTGAACAAAAGACGACTCCACCCATATATGCCCAATGGAATTCATGAAGGCAAGGCACTTGTTGTATGCCCTGGAACAATCTATAGCCAACCCAACAGGCAAAAGAAAGAGGAGGGAGATATACGGTTGGTATGGTTTATGTGATAAAGTTTCCTTAACTTTCCTCTATCTTTAACACTAAAAGGAAGAAAACTTTTCCGTTTATGGTGTTTTGCTGAGAGTGAATGGAAGAAGCTTTTATCGTCCCTGAAACTGTCAAACCAGACACTAATGCACTACGCGCGATTATTCCGATACATGCCTGGCTTTCATCTCCATCAGCAGTGATGCCTTCTGATTGTGAAGAGCAAACTTTTCTCATTTCCGTTTAGTCGTGAGTTGAATTAGAGTTGCGGAAGTGATTGGAAAATATTAATAAAGTTAATCTACAACAGAGCAGCAGTGATATTGAGAGATTGATAAAAAGTAGAGATGTCACTTTGTTAGGGAAGCCTGCGGTGCAGTATGATATATTTCCAATACTTCATGGTAGTAGCGATATAAGAAATCAGATCATTTTTCTTCATCTATCGCTTAAGGGTGGGGATAGCCTTGAAGATACTCTCACTGTTTCGTAACTGACAAGATCTTATGAAGCAAGGAATAACTTTTCAATACACTTAGAATTCATTTGTGCGCAGTTTTGATTTAGAAGTAAAGTTTTGATTTTTAGGAGAGAAAAAATGTCATTAAACCTTTCATACCAATTTTATTACATGATACATAATCTACATACATATGTAGAAACAAATGTCGTATTAATCAAAATAATTAAGGTAAGTTAGCCAAGGCCATTGGGGAAAAACAAAATAATTATTTGAATGCACAGGTAGATTTTGGCTGGAGACGGTTTTATATATTGTTCTAATTTTTCTGCCTGGTTACACTAATAGCATGACGAGTCTACTGGCATCCGGTACACAGAGGAATTCTAGCTAAACCTTGTCATAGGTTTAAGATTCTGTTTATGAAGAATCCTTGAGTTTCTTTAATTGCGAATTTCATGTAAAGAAAATAATCCTCCAGTCTATTGAGACAAACTATGTCACTCCGTGGACAGTGATATTGTGAAAGCAAGGAGAATGATTAGTGGTATATTCACCTATGTAGAATGGCTACACGAAACCGATCACCTTGGAACCCGACCATCTCGGATTTGGATGAAACTTTTAGTGTTTGTATAGAATACGAAAACAGCTCACCCATAGTATTGGTTTCCAATCACTTTTCGGTCGTCTATAATGTCGTAATTTCTGGCATGCAGATCGCGTTTTTTTTTTATGATTTTCATATGCGATGCCCTCCACCGACTTCCACCGTTGATCTCGGCCCTTCATTTATAAGAAAAATTTTGGAGAAAGGTGTAATCTACAAAAAAAACTTAATTCACCCATAGACAACACCAGACTCATAAAAACAGTGTTATATTGAAAAATGGTATCATTAAGTGGATGTTCAGGCTTGCAAACCATACAAAAAAAAGCAGTGATTTTTCACAGATCGTTAATGACAATTTATTTAAACACACAAAAATTCCGAATATGGCTGGTTGGGGATAGATAAAAAGTGTGTTGTAAGTGCTACGTTTAAATATACAAGAACAACCAACAGCCAATTCTTCAGGAAGTTACAGGGCCGTGTAACCGTCCAGAAGAGGCCTTGAGCTTGCCTCCTCCTGAAATTGATTTTTTATTTTTTTCTTTCTCATCAAATCTAGGCTCGAGTAGACTTTCACCGAATTTATCGAGGCATTTGGCAAGCCTGACCTGACTTAGAATCGCTTAACAGGACCTAAGTTTGCGTATACGGTGACTTGAAAAATTAATATCATGTAAAAAGTCTAGCCTCTCCGAAATTTTTGGCACGTATGCACATAAGGCTTAGGTAGGTCTTCAAAATAAAAATGTAAGAAAAAAGATGTTTTTGATCTTGTCCAATGGTGGACTCGAGCTTGAAATTTTTAGAATCGGTCAGATGGAATAGAAGAATTTTTAGAAAAACTTTTTATTTTTACGATTTAAATGAAATTATTAAATAAAGAGAAAAACCAACCGCCTCATTCGGTTTTTGAAGCCGGAACCTGCTGCTTTCCGGGTGGCTTAGAGATAAGACCAGTTGCCCGGAAAGTGGCAGGTCCCGGCTTAAAAACCGGACGAGACAGTTGTTTTTCTCTTCTATTTAATAATTTCATTTGAATCGTAAAAATAAAAAGTTTTTCTAAAAATTCTTCTAAGAAAAAAGTGCTAGTGGTCCCCAACAGGAAAAAATGTTACGTTCTCCTATGTCTAGTGTTCCCGTACTGCGTTACTTTGGGGGATGTAAGGTGATTTTAAAACTGCATATCTCCAAAACGAAATCGAGTACCACCGCAACTTTTCGCATACGGATAGATAAGGCTTATGGCTTCAAAAGAAAAATACAAGGAGAAGTGGTATAGGTCCTCAAAATTAAATACTAATATGACTTACTTTTGCAGATATTTGTAGGATCATTTATTTCTACCCAGCAAAAGAATGTGGAAGACCTCATCAATTTTTGTAAGCCGCGAGGAAAGAGAAATTCACGAAAAAGTTTAATTCAAAATATAGGAAAAATAGATATAAGTACATATATACTTAGCTTTAGCCTTACGGTCCTCACTTGCCTTGGAAAATCGACAGTACTCTACTAGTTTGCTTTTTTGTTAAATATAGCCGCTACTCCCAAGTCTCCTACTAAATTTCTCTTCCTTCCTTTTTTTTGTTTCAGTCCCGACTAAATTACCCTTCGCTTTGTCCCTTTTTGTTCTTTTATTTTACTTTTTTTAAACCAAAATCAACTTTCGAATCGATCAAAAAAAATATGTCACTGTACTGTAACTTATCGAGGTTATCGATTTTTTCGATTCCTCTTTTTTTTTTCTTTTTTTTTTTTGAGTGGCGTTCCGAACAGCATTCATAACGCTTTATGGATCTTTTCAAACTTCACAGCCTGTGTGTTCATTATTTGGTTTAGCGGATCCTTATTTTAATTTATTTTCTTTTGGTTGAAGACCCGGCAAATAGCTAATTGGCAATTTAAAATACGGACGGCCCGATTTTCCAAGCTAAGCGCAGTAGGGCTAAAAAGATAGAAGCTAATTTTAGTTCATTAACAGTAAAGCTCGCAATTCCATTTACAGTACAATCAAAGTATTTAAATATTTCCAATGTGCATCTCAGTTAATGCCTACATATTACTAATTGGCAAATCAAGTATTGTTTAAAAAAAAATATTATAAGGGCCGCTTATCCGCCTCTCTCGCTGTAACTCGCACTACCATCAATTTGCAACATTTCTTCCGTTATTTACATCCTTTTCCGCATATCTCGGGCCGGCGAATAGGCTCATGTCATTGATCCACCAAACCAATATTATATGGAATCTCCTGGCTGTAGCACAGACTTTTCCTTTGCATTCTCTGGAATAAAAAAAGGAACTTTTGCAGCATTATTTCAAGATGCTAAGTATACTAGGACAATACGACACACGTATAACCGAAACCAATAATCCCGATGCCAGTTTTATTTATGCTACTTGCAATTACAATGTAACAAGCTCATTGCAACAATATATATTGTGTACATTTATTTTATGTTGATCATTTTCTCCGTGTTTGTGTGTCCATTTCGACTAATTTTCATGGGTTTTGTTTATCCTCGGACAAACACCCCGATTTGTTCGACGGGATCAATTAATGACTTTCTGGGGTAATTTCGCTTTTTTTGTGTGTGTAATTTCTGCATGAGGCTGCACACTATGCATCTGCAAAGGATTTGCTTTCTAATAATATGTTCCAATTTTTACTGTAATTTTCATTTACTTTGCATTGTCTTTGAAAGGCTGCCGTTGCCTCGATTAGGTATAAAAAGTCGGACTCTTCTTGCTACCTATCTATGAAAGATTCTAAGCTAATCCAAGACAACAACAGTTTCAGCAATATCTCCACGCCATCTATCGTATTATTAAATTGTTTATATTCTATCAACTTAGTCTTGTCGCAACCCCCTCGTCCCGAGAACTCCAATCTGTTCTAACAAATAACCATCATCATTTCAGGCACGCAATTTTTTTTTTTGCTTTACATATATCTTGTATCGGAACCTTTCGATTTGTTATTTATTTGCTGCTTGTTTATTTTGAAGCATGGATGGTTGTTATTATAATAATTGTCAGTTAACTGATACTAGCCAAGTAATGTGCCACAGATCTTTTCATTGTGCTAGCGTGGGTTTCTCCAATTTTAGCCGGCTCTCTGCTAAGTCACTGCTTGAGTTTTCACATATATTTTCTTACTTTTACTCCGAATGTTGGGAAGTTTCATTATCTCATATTTTAATGGCAGTAAAATGTAATAATGGTCAACTGCAGGATTTACTAAATAACATTGACAACCTGACCAATAATCTAAATTCTTTAAAAGTGAAGCAAACAGAACAATCCTCCCACTTTTCATCTGTTTTCAGGATCTCGATGAGTTGTCTTGTAAATCATCATCATAGGCTTGATGCAATTGAATCCAAATTAGATTGTTTACTCGACTTCTTAAAGGATGGCAAATCAAAGTCTTCTGACTCTGATCTGCATAAGTTTTCGGAATCATTTGGCAGGAACTTCATGGATGTCTCCACACATTTGAGAAACTACAAAGAGTTTTCGTTAAATTTAAACAATTACTTGAACGACCTTAAGACATATATTATTGATATACCTAGCTCTATTGAGAAGTTCTTTGGTCAGGAATCTGCTTCTTCCCCAATACATACGAAACTTAACACTATTTCCGACGATCTCTTGCTACAAGGGTTACAAGGGTGATAATGGCTGATATTGCAGATGAAATCAGAACACAATCTGATCTTCGCACAAGGGTTCCGGCTAATAGTTTTAATCTTCCTTCTTTCTCTTCAAGCTTAAGAAGTGAACACATAGCGACGCAGAATGCAATCGTCATCTTTGAAACTAATCTTAGTAGCCAAAAATCCCTTCCGTTCGCCATAACTTTCGACACTTTGTACAAAAACGATAAGTTTTCGCAAACTAATATATCTGCTCTGGGGTTTGAATAGAATTGTTCCAACCCAATCCGTAAACAAAGCATCTGAAATAATGGATCCCAGAAACATGTAACTGCGACTGTTGAATACAGCTGGAAATAAATAGAAAAGATTAATATTAAAAAAAAAAAAACAGAGTACTCAATACTTCCCTGTAAGTCCTCCAGTCCAATGTCCTCCAAGGCTTCACCGAACTTCAGACATGATTTGGAAAGAAAAGATGAAGATGCATTAATTTCAAATAACTCACAACAAACAACAAAGCAAAATTATAAGAAAACTACAAATCGAAGGAACTTACTTGCAGACTGCCAAGAAAACGAGTTTCTTGGCAATACAACAACAGTAACATGTAAAGGTAAACATGCTAATTTCTTCGCGAAATTCATATCTTCTGCATAATAAACATTTGAAAAATAGGCAAATATGTTTAAATACGCAAAATACATGTACTCGCAGCATGTACATACATGCCTAGTATTAACAAATTTAACATTTTTTGTCAATATTGACATGTCAAAAAATACTTTCACAACATGAATAATTTCGCATAATTTGCATACATTAATAAACATATAAACAGGAATAAAGTATGCTTACCTGGGTAATTAGTCCATCGAATTGTTAACAACAGCAAACAAATACAACACTTTCGTACTTGAAAACAGCGATTACGTGTGTCAAATTGACGGCGTAAAAAGTCAGATTACCTAATTCGACGACGCGCAACCTGTTGGTGAGGTCTAAAAGGTGTGAAATTCATCAGGTAAGCCAATATTCACAAAAAAAAAAAAAAAAAAATTAATTCCCATAATGAGTGGGAAAGAGAAAGATGTGAGAACGAGACAGAAGATAAAATTTACGTTTCATATCGGAAATCGACAAAATATGGTAGGCAGCCGCCATATTGATATTTATTCGAGAAATTATAATATTGAAGTAAATCAATAAGGAAAATTCATGGATAATGCAAAATAAATTAGATGACATATTTTAGCTTATTTTGACATAATTGCACAAAGCAGGTAAGCATGAAAAATATGTAGAATTTACATTTTTTGTGTGGAACTTATGATAAAATGGCGGCTCCGACACTATAACAAGGAGATGCTCTCTAAGGAAACTCTCATTCAGTTGATCGTGAATATACATGCCATTTGGTATAAGATCACAGTGATGCTAAAAAGTGCAGAACAAGGTGAATCTTCAGTGGAAAATTTTTAGCATAAGTAAACCTAGAAGTAAGGTACACTATTTTCATGCTAAGAAACTAAGGGTGTTTTAGGAAATTTCTGTGTTTTTGGTGATCAATTTCAGATAAGTATTTCAAATCTTTTTTGAAATAATTTTATTTTGTTCTTGGCAGCAAATTTTTAGATTTAGGTTTTTCCACATAACGGCTAAATTCATGCTCGCCTAGCATATTTAACGTTTCATGTGGAGAAACAAAGTAGTTTTAGTTATTCTTAAGTGTGATTGACAAGACATTGAACTTAGTGAGAATTATTAAACGTAAATACAGTAAATTTACTTACACGTGAAAGCAATTTAAGTCTGAGGTATAGTATTGAGTACGTGTCACACTACGACACCTCAAACACACATACTAGCAGACAAAATAAATAATAAAATAAGCATAGCGTGACTATAAAACAAAGCCGAATTAAGAGTATATTTAGCATTAAGTGTAATGAAGAATTTGTTCATTAAAGTATCAGTAAACACAAGCATATATGTATGTCTTGTAATTTTAACATACCGCTAGACTAAGCAACCCAAAGTGCAGTAATATAGCTGCGATGTTCACTTACAGCTACATTACAAAACAGCGACTAAAGACAGGAAGCCTTTCACAGTAGCGAGCGATACTAAAACCTTTGAATGTCTTCGTCACCCATCTCTGTCCAAAAACGATGTGTGAGGACATATTGAAGTATTTGAAGACTAAAACCGCATATATCTTCAAATCCTCTGTCGGGACTTTTTTCGATAAAGTTTATTTTCCGATCGAGCTATTTTGCTTGCCCGCGACTTCCTTGTGCCGGTATATAAAGGTACTTAACCTTAATAGAACTTGAGCCTTAAGGTACTCAGCCTTAAAGCGGTGTTTACACTGGCGACTTATATTGAGGTACTCAACCTCAATAGAAATAGTTGTATTAAGATTACTCAACCATAATCAGTGGCGGATCCAGGATTCTGGTTAGGTGAGGGGGGGGGCAACTATGGTTTACAAATGGTATGTGCTGAAAACTGAATAAAAGTTTGAAGACAATCGCTACTGCCACTCCGAAAAGTCAAAGGGGATGTTAGATTATTCATTTTGCTGGTGGAAGTGTAAAACTTTCCAATCATCCAGTTTTGTTAGTAAAACTGGGGAAACGTACTTTATTGAAATTCATGAATCATCGTAATTGTAACTTTGTAAAATACAGGAATTAAAATTTAAAATAGCAGTCACAGAACAGGATCAATACATACCTTATACGTATATAACTCGCCGGCAAGTTAAGAAAATGTGACTTCTTTTGTTTTTTATATTATTAATCCAAGCTTAGGAGATATCATATGCACTATGATGCAAAGCACAGCATGGCTAGAAGGTGATAAAGAAAGGAATTAGGGAACATGCGGAGAGCGGCAAAGCTGCCGATGTATGTCACCCTTAAACTTTCGCAGATTGCATTCCGGAAGAAAGACGGAAGATGGTAGTATGTTCCACGTTCGCACAGTTCTGGATGAAAAATCATCACGGAATTTTACTCTACGTCCGAAAATATTTTGAAGGGTAAAATTATGTGCGCGGCTTGCAGTGTGAGTATTACATGCAGGAATCAGGGATCAGACTAAGACAATTCTTCAGAACATTGATCATGCATCTAGAAATATAGGAGTGAAACGCAACCGACATTGAGGCGGTGCTCGAGTGAGTCCATATGACAAGTTTTTGCCACATCGCCAATTAGCTGAAGGCTCTCTTTTGGAAAATATTCAATGAAGCTAAGGCTCTGTGACAAGCACCGACGTACATATAGAAATTGTATTCCATTCTAGGCCCAATGTACGACTTATAGAAAAGTGCTAGAATTGATAGGCTGAAATATTTCTTACACCTTTTCAGAAATCCAAGATATTTCGATGCTTATTTGGCAACAGAGAAATTGTGATCTGTTCAGCTTAACATACCGCAAATATTAATGTCAAGAATACATAAAGACAGTGCGTCGTCAAGAAGTGTTCCAAACGGGAGTGGAAAAACTATGATCTTGCTTTAAAGAGATGGGACAGCTTTGGAGCTTAGATGTATTGAATTCGATGCGATTCGGTTTGCTCCAAGGATATTACCAAGGTGGTTATTCAAGGATTTTATCATGCATGAAAGTAAGGGAAAACAGATCATTAATGACAATTGAGAAGAGAAGCATACCGGCATTTATTGGCTGAGATTCAGATGTAACGCCATCTAATATAATCCGTATTAAGAGGACAAGAGAGGGCCAAGTGCTTTAACTTAGACTAAAAGGACTGAATGCCAGACAAAAGCCTTTGAAATATCTAGGGCAACGATATTGGACTCACAAAAATTGTAAAAACTACGGCTTCAACGTTCCATTAGAAAAGTCAGAAAAAGAAAAGCCATATTGGCGATCGTTGTGGGTTTGATTAGTTTCTAGATAATTCATTAATTTGGAGCTAACAATAGATTCACAAATCTTTGAAAGAATCGAAGTGATTGCAATTAGCCGATAATTTGAGGGATCGCTACCCTTTCCTTTCTTGGGAATAGGCTGAACGTGAGCTAGTTTTCAAGCAATTGGACTTTTTCTTGTCGAATAAGACAAGTAGAATAGTTTTCGCAGAGCTTTAGCCAAGAATGAGGCACAGCTTTTATATAACGGTGACTTGAAACCAAAGGAAGGATGCTCGGGCTATCGGTCTTTCTTTTGGACAACAAACTATCAGGACCTGCAGCAGCTATGGTGACGGTGGTCTCCTTAAGGACCTTGACCATATATCTTGTACGGATGTGTATTGTCTCTTGTACACATCCACAAGGGAGATGTAATGTGTGTGAAAAAGGATAATTTGAAGTGAATTTAACAGTCTAAATATTAGTTTTATTCAGGGAGTCAACAATCACTTCATTGTAAAGTAGTGAAGGAATAGAGAAACTTCTGAAATTGATCCTAGTTTTGACCTGGGACGAGAAACCTTTGCTGCCTTTGCGTCTTGCCAGTATTCTAACGTTTTGGTCAAAAAGAAATTTTTCTCTTTGGATAGTGTTTCAGTTCTGGACATGGATGCAATTGATAGGTGCGAAAAGCAGACTCTTTCGCTTTTATTGCTTGGTTGTACTTATCGTTAAGCCAAAAGCGATTTTGCTGTTGTTAAAATCTGCTGTGTAAATACTGTATGTATTCACGCATGCCCAAAACTTAGAATTGTACTAAATTCAAATGTGCATTCATCAACATCCTTTAAAGCAAAACAGACCGACCAATCAAATTCTCTAGGATACTCATTGAGACTTCCCAATCTGCAGATTTCTTTTATTTTTATTTAATGTTTGGGCTAAAAACTATGACATTTTACGAAATAATAAAAAAAAAACATTATTTAAAAATTAATGTCTCTTAATACACTCACTACAACAATGCACAATGACTTCTTCGTCGTTCTGTATTGTTTCGCTGAAGTTCTCCAATTACGAGTTATAATTGTTTCTTTAAATGTTTATTTTGTCACGCCGTCGCCACGCTGATAATGTTCTAAGAAGCCGTCTTTACATGGAAGGCTTATCAAAGACCCTTTGGCAGCTGTTTTCAATTAAAACAAACCTTCCATCGCGTTAATATGAGTAGGCTCTATCTTGCTTCAAACACCCCGAGCAAAGCGACGATCATGTAGAGGTATCAGCGCTTCCTTTTTTCTCTATAGTATTCAACAATCATGACCGAAGTCCAAGGTACTATGCAGGGCCTGTGTTCCTAAATGTATCATATTGAACGCTTCCAGAAATTGCGACGTTTTTTACAAAAGGTGCAGTAGAATAGATGTGAATCATTTTGTTAGGAAAAATTCAGAAGATCTACTGAAATTTTTTTCAGCGGCCTTCAGGGGGGCGCCCCCGCACCCCCTAGCTGGATCCGCCCCTGACCATAATACGTTGTCGATGAAGAATTGCAAATAATAACTCGACTTCCGACGAACAACTGATTCCTTTAATTTCTCAAAATTGCCTTTTTTATATAAATTATCTACTAACTACACCTTAAAAAATCACGAAACATCAAAATCAGTCACCTGAAATCAGATCTATTTGCCAGGTAGTGCCTTCCTATTTACAGAATAATTTGTCACTGCGCCTTCTGTTGTTACAATTCTCATGCAAGATGATCTTGTTTATTTGCATAATACAGACAATTTCGTGAGAATTGTGATGGGAAGAGGTGAGAATTTATTAGTAAGCAGATTTACAATTTAATGAAATTTAATTTTGTGTATGTAAAAGCTAAGTAATGTGCTTCTGTGATTATGAGTTGGAATACTACACATATGGCTAGATTTGAACAGTTGCTTTCACTGAAACTTGTCTGCATCGTTGTATTCGCGATGCTGAAATCCTTGACAATTCTTATCAAATTTTTAGAAAAGATAGACATACTGTTTCGCAAGCTCGTAGCGGTGGCGTACTCCTCGCCTGCAAAATTAAGTTTAATTGCAACCAAATTGAGCTTCCCAGTTTCTCCAACACTCTTATAGCTCTTAAGCTGTCTCTCTTAAAATATGACTTCTACATACTTTGTTGCTATATTCCTCCTGACTCCAAACATATTGAGGATGACAAAGGTTAGAATATTTAAGACCTACTTATTTTTACATCTAGTTTTATCCATGGTAAGTTGGATCCTCTTGACGAATTACTACTAATTGGTGATTTTAACTTACCCAATATTCGAGGGGTACTAAGTGAAGTTGACGATGACTATCTTCCAAAAAGCAATAACACAAAATAATAAAAATAACAAAAAAATTTAAATAAATGTAGACCTTTCAGACCCAATTCCTTTTTTCTTTCTTCGTGTTAATAGAACAATAAGTATTATCATTCAAAAGCATTTTGAAATTGAAACATTTGAATATTATCCTTTGTTCCGGTAATTTATTACAAATATTATCACACACAGCTACCAAACTACTCTGCACTTTTATAGGATGCTGGATTTTGTCAATTCTCTAAAACTTAGCAAACAACACCATGAGCATGCCAAAAGTTGCAGAGTGTTAATTTCTTGAGTTTAGATAAAGTAAGGCAATTGGAATTGTACATTCAACAAGACATTCACCTAGAGTAAGCTAAATGTTGCCAATGAAATTATTTGTCCACATTTAAACCACATCGTTCCGTTTACTGGATACTCTCAAGATAAGACTTTACTGCAACAAATCTGCTGCGACATAAAGGAAAAACAAAATTATCTTAATGGTTTTGTGAGTTTAGGAATAAGATGTTGTTGTCCAGAAAAAATCTTGCGCAATAAATATCAAAGAAACCGACTATCCTCTTTCTGTGCACGGTTGTTGTATACTTCCATATAAGTTTAGGCAATACAAGCTAATAATAAGTTTCCACATATCATTCAGAAAGACAACTCAATCCCTTTTAATGCTTGAGATACCAACAGGAAGGGTACCCCATAAAGCCATTTAAGGGCTTAAATTTTGATAAAACACTGAAAACTTTTTGTTCTACGCCCTATTTATTTGGCATAACAGTAAGGCAATACGAAGCATGCAAGGGAATTAAAAGGTCGTCCAGTTCCATTCTATTTAAGCACATCTTTTCCAGAAGTTTTACATTAACATAAATACTAGACCTTTGCTGTCCAGAACAGGATCAAGCGGTTTCCTTTTTCTCTCCCTATTTATGCAACTGTCAACTTCAAATCGAAAAACGGGAAGAAACACCAATGAGTCCTCGAATCGAGATGGAGAAATTTGCACGAGAGTCCACTAGAATAATACAATCCCAGCAGAGGTTACAGAACTACATCGATATCGTCTTGGGACTTTTGTGGTGGGTATATTTCCTCCTTTATTATTATAAGGCGGATTTTCTTCTTATTTATTTTTTCTCTCTATATCTCGTGGGGTTATCCATCTATACTCACAAATCAAACCTTCCACATATAGAATAGGAATGCTTATATTTGTGTAGCGTCAGGAAACTTTTGTGTTCAAGAAAATCGAGTGAAACCGTGCTGGACAATTAACGTGCCAATTGATTGAACTAATTTAGTGGGGAGAAACGGATAATCCCGACAAGAGAATACGTCCAGTACCGGAAGGGCGTTGATTCTAATTATCGAAAGACGTATCGGATTTCGGCTAAAACGAATTTTCTTATACCATCTTTACTTGAACTTTTGTTCTACTCACCGTCATAATAAGGTTATAGGAAATTGATTAAGTTTAAGGACGAGGACACGAATCTAGATATCCTTTGGTTGCGTGATCTTTGGCTACTGATAACATTTAATTACAACGTATGCGATACGGCAAGCCATCGGTATATTCATATACATATGCGTAACTATCTACTACAAATCATGCCGTTATACATATAAATTTGCTTTTAGCTGGCAGCTGTCAGTGATTCTGTTATGAGAACGAAGTCTACTACAAGAGCAGACATGTCCTGTTTTGATAGCATTAATTTTAATTAACTATACGTATGTGTGTGTGTATGCGGGGGAATGAGTACACTACGCTAGGTAAGACTGTATTTTGGTTAAAGTGAAAGTCTATTAAAGGTCTCCAAAATATTTCTGTATTTATAGTTGCTGACTATTAAAATAACACGGGTCACTGAGCGTTTATAGTTATTTTTCTCTATAGCAATAAGCACCCGTCCAGAATCCTAAGGACCACCTCTATTTTATCACTTCTTTATCAACATCTCTATCTCAGACTCCTTCCACGTCTTAAAGAACGAAAACCTCTTCACTGGGAAGGACCCATATCAATATATGTCATTCACAACAAGATTTACAATTAATCGATAGATGATCACCTCTGGCTCTCATGAAAAGATGTCTCATTTTATAACAGGACTCAATGAAGCAAAACGGCTTAAATAGCAATAATGCGCCATAAGATTTTGTTTGCCTCCATGTCTACAATTCAAGTTCTAAGAAGCTTTGTCTTTTCTTGGCTGGCTATGAGTCAGTGTATCGAATCACATACGAAATCTAATACACTCCTATCACACATAAAAGTTGATCAACCTTATATCAGGAGACGAGTTAGCGAACAGCAATTCACACTTTTATTCTTGTCAGTTAAGGAAGCAGTTCAATATCTTGTTAAAGTGTGCCTACAAATCTTGACATAGGATGTTGATAATAACATCCTCCTTCTCAGTTTTGACCATATTAAACGTTCCGATGTAATCCCTTTTAAATATTTGAGACTGCTTGAAAAAAAAAACTCCTGAGGATCCGCTATCTTCAATTTTCCTCATCCGATAGTCAAAAATTTTTCGTATTTTCGATCGAGAGATGCTAGTAAATATTTGTTCTAGAACTTGAAAGTCATGTCACGGTCTTTCAGGTGAAAATCAGTGAAAGGTCATCCTGAAAGCGGAAAGATATCTTTTGAAATATGATACAAAGAATAAAGAAAATTTCATATACTCGGACAGCCAAGCAACTATCAAAGCATTGATAATTTGTATTGGTGTGTAAAACCATCTTAAATTATTTTTCTTATTATAATGCAAACCGCGTATATCCTTTCATCCTTAAAAATACTTTCGGTCATATAGTAATATCCCGTGATATTTTTATCCGGAATTATGCAAATGTGGACCAATCAACCATCTTTTGTCCTCGTGCTTACAATCTACGAAAGTTCCAAAGTGATAGTGCCTCCGCCACTCTCTTCATATCCCATAATCCTTTTCTTATCTCCTTCCTAGTATTCCATGCTTTATACTTTTGCATAAAGTTGTGATAGTGTGTCCATGCCGGATCGTACATATCCGAACACTTGTCCAACCAATTTGTAAACCTAAGGAAATTAATTTAGAAATTCCGGCTAATAACACTTTTCTGAACATAGAAAGGCTTAGCTAGGTAGGCCTTTGCTTTTGTGAAAATACAAACACAAAAAATCAATCTGATGTCAACTTGTAAATTAGCAACACTAAAAAGAGTGAATTTTAGAAAAATACAAAAAACAAATACAAAATAAAAGAGAAGAAATAAAAGTGTTATGAAATATAATCCTTCGATTAGCAGGGCACGTTAATTTTCCAATTAGCACGGTAGAAAAACCTTAATTAAATACTCTTCTGCAGTATTAGTAAATATTAAGGTTCAGGTTATGAGCGAAAAGTTTCTTTTAAATATTCCACTCACTGGTTTGTTTGAGCTCCAGATCCAAAGTAACCTTGGGTTTGTCGATTCTCAAACTTGGTTGTGACTTATAGTATAGTTATTAGATTTCCCAAACTTCGGGAAATAGTCACTGAACTATATTAAAAAAAAATAGATTCAATAAATGGCGCATTTAATTTGAATTCGACATCTAAGGAGTTAGACATTTCGCTTCACAACAAAAGTTCAATTTCTCGGAGGGACACTCGTAATGATGGGTTAATGTTTCGTTTCCATGCATTAGATAAACTTTGCTGCCAGAGCCCATGTCGATATTTTTTAGGTTTGCCGTTTATGTATGCCAATACTACTATAGGCTAACCACTTAGTACCGCGAAGACGAACTCTACAGGCAGCACCAGCGCAGCCGCTGCTCTCGTTGCAGTTGCCAAGTTGACATAGACTCGACTTGATTTGAAGACGCGTATCCTGTAGGTAGCACCAGTAATACCAAGTCTCTCACACCGGCCGCCAAGTCGACATGGGGTCAACTTGGTCCCAACAATCCAGCCTTCTTAACGGACTATCACCCATTTCAAGTTGTCATAGGGACAGCCCGGACGTCCAGCCGCCATTAGGACGACTCGCTATTTTCAAACAAAAAGTCTTTCAGGTCTGAAAGTTTATAAGTCTCAAGATGGTTGCTTATATCACGAGTTATTGACCGGCAGCCAGGCCAAGCCGTCATGGCAACTCCCTATGTTAGGAAAGCAATCAAAACATTATAGCTCTCTGCTTCAAGCAGCCATCGAAGCCGTTACAGTCTTCTATTTCAAACAGTTTCAGAGAGTAGTTATCTACCAAAGAAGTTGCCATAATTGTAGACACATCTCTCCAAAAAACTTGGTTTTTACCGCCAAAGGGTATTCCTGAGCTTGGCTTACAAATATACAAAAAAAAAAAGTGAGATAGTAGGTCTATGCGTTTCAGTCTAAAAGGATCCCCTCGACATTCGGAATTGCACTGAGACACAGTACCTCTGATAATGTCGGTTGGGTCGACTGTAATACAGATGTCTTTCGTTAGATGACTCTGTGGCGGCTTGACGACGTGTTGCGAAATAACTTGGACAACCACACCACATGTCGAGGGTTTGCGTTATGTAGAGCGAAAAAGCCACTTTGCGAACTAAAAAGGGTGTGAGAGAGTAGGCCTCGATTTTAAGATAGGAAATAAATATACAGAAAATCATCAGTTTATTCTCGACTGTTCTGTCGACCGAACTGTCAAGACGTGCAGATTTTCGCTCCGCGTTGTTTTTCATTAAATTAATATTTTGCTGTAAATTTCGGTGCTGTGAATTAAGTAAAGTTGCTAAGCAATGTTAAGAGAACATCTTTGTGTTGAACATTTATTGGAGTTTTGACTCTAGAATTAAATTTATGCATTCTGATTTCTTATGCATTAGCTGACGCGTCTAGTCTCCATTTTGTCAATCGGCTTAAAATTAAAATAAAATTAAATCAAGCAAATATATGTTTGAAATAAAGCGCTAAAAATAAGTGCCCAACTTAGCTAAAGTGATTTTAGCCCTATGGGCATGAAATTCTGCTGATTAAAAAGTATTGAATCAGAAAGGGTGGTTTATTGGACAAAGCGCTGAAAGTTAAATCACAAGGTCAGGGTCTTTTTTGACCCCGACAACGTAAATGAGTTTATCTAGCGATGGAAATATTGGGGGACCAGCATTTCCCTCCAATTTGCTGTCTCAAGCGGACAAGGAGCAGATAGAGAGGCGTGTAGAAGAAAACTACGACGCATGGCAATTAACGCGTGATGAGAAGCGCACCAATATAAGCGCCACAGTGGACAATGGCTCAACATCAAAGATACCTATCTCTAACAACTCTAAGCAAGTACCAAGTTTGATTCCACAAACGGGGACTTCAAAGACGAACACAGATAAAAGTAATCTGTCAGGTAAGAATTGTTCCGGTTCTGGTTTATGCCAGTACAATGCTACTAAATCAATTCTAAAACAGGCAGCGGATGGTTTCACTACGATATTGCAGAGGCGCAAAAGAAGTTCAGGGGAGTCTACCCCATATGACAGAAACATCAAGAAATATGCTAATGAAAATCCATTTGCCATCCTCGGTGATGATAACATGGACACGGACGATGCTGCTTTAAGTGTTTCAAATCAGACTGTTACATTACAGACAAATTATAATCAAGGTAGGGATCAATTAAATTCTAGCTTTGCGTTAAATAATAATATTAGCAATAATTTAAATACAAATGTAAATGTAAATGTGACCGTGAATAAGGGACCTAAATTTTGCCCGCCCATTTTTATTTTTGGAGTTAACTCCAAGCTATTGACCTCAATAATAAACGATAAGATTTCGGAAATGAACCTGACCGGGATCAGATTCCACTTCGTAAATTTAGATTACCTGAGAACGAAGGTTTTCCTCAGTCATGTGGGTTTACACGGAGAATTGTTGGCTCTGTTTAGAGACTCTGCAGTGGATGCCTTCTCGTTTACTCCTAAGGAGGCGAGGAAGGCCTCAATCTTGATCAGAGGACTGGATGGAGATGTAGATGTTGAGGGAGTACTAGCAGACATTAGGTCGCAACTCCTGGAAATTAAGATTCTAAAATTATATAGATTCTCTACACCCAACTCTAGGAAAATAGAGGTACCACTAAATATTTTTGTAGTCCAAACGGAATCTATGGAGGAGGTTAAGAAACTGATTAGTATTAAATACATTCTTCATCAAAGAATACATTGGGGAAAAAAAAAGGTCAACCAATGTACTTAGATGCTTTAGATGCCAGAGATTCGGGCATACGGGAGAGTACTGCGGATACACACCTAGATGCGTGCTGTGCGGCGATAAGCACGAATCGGAAGTATGTCTCAGTTCTGAAAAAGACAAAAGACCGCCTCCGAGGTGTGCTAACGGCCAAGCAGGTGACCACCCCGCTAGTTACCAGGGTTGTCCCGAGTATCAAAAATATAAAAATAAAAAAGAAAAGATTAAGACTATAGCTAAAGAAAAAATGACAGGCCGAATGCAGTCAGTGAATAGAACCGCGAGTAACCTCATCAAACCAAACATTTCCTACGCTAACATCCTCAAGGAGGGAACGGCGTCAAACACAAGACACTTTAGATCGACAGACGACAATGTGCTCAATGAATATCTAAACGAAGCACAGAAACTATTCAATATATCCTTCCGGGATCTCATCAAGAGTATCAGAGATTTTTGGCCGAAATATAAGGCAATTCAGTCCCCAGAAGAGAAAGCACTTGCTTACTTGAACTTCACTGCTTCTATATTAGGATGAACACACAAGCTTCACTCAAAATAATGTCTATTAATATCAATTCTTTGATTTCTCACGAAAAACGTCTTTCTCTACTTGACTTGTTGAAAAGCTACAAGCCTCATTTTGCCTTTATCTCGGAAACGAAACTAAATGATAGACATAGACTACATCTCCAGGGTTATAACATAGTAAGAAATGATGTGGGCAGAGGCACCGCCATCATCATAGCAAATAATATCTTATATGAGAAAGCATCTCTAAATAGTGAAACTTTCTCTACGTGTTTAGCGACAATCCCATTCAAAGATAATATAGGAAATACCAAAAGACTACTAATAGGAAGCATATATATACCCAGTAATGCTGCCCCCCCCCCTTGGGGAGGGACTTAATTTACTTTACCATACTTCTCTCAATTATGACTTAACCATCCTTGGTGGGGATTTCAATGCAAGACACCCTAATTGGGGAGACTCCCAACAGAACAGAAATGGAAGCACTTTAGTGAACTGGCTTAACAATGGGCCTTTTTTAAATATAGATATACTATCACCAGGTGGTCCCACCTTCCCAAGATCAGCATCTGTACTGGATTTCTTTTTGTTATCCACAAGATTATTAGATTCAGCAAATAGCCCGTCATGTATGACCATAGCGGCCCCTTCAGACCATTTTGGGCTGTTGATTAACGTCACGATAGACAATTGCTCTCTGACCCCATTGGCCCCACGTAGCTACTCTAGCTACGCGGAGACGGATTGGGTCGCTTTTCGCTTTGACCTCCATAATAGTCTGAACAGAATTGTAGTCCCCGCGGAAGCAAACATAGTAAATGTAGATATCGACAAATACATTCAAATAATCACAAATTAATGAATGTACAGAAAAACATTCCAAAGTCTTAAACGACAGAGATCATAAGTATAACCACATATCCAAAGAGACAATTAAGTTAATAAAAACAAGGTAATCATGGCTAAGAAACCAAAAACGAATTTTCCACCGGAATCTGAACAGAGTGAACGCAGAGTATCAGGAATCAAAAGCGAGAATAAAATGTTTGAGTCAGATAATAAGTCAAAGAGTTAGGATGGAACTGAATAAAGCATTCCAAGAGAGACTAAAGAACATTAACCCATCCCCACAGGCGTTTAAGGAGATTGACCGCATTACGGGAAGAAAGTATTTTGGCACTAGCATCGAAAATAATAATTTGAGTCACCTAAACAGGGACCTAATAACCACTGCACAGAAACTCGAAGCTTTTCATAACTATTTTACAGAAGTGTACTCAGACAAAATTCCAGATCTGGACAGACATCTTGGGCTAAGGCTAACAAACAAACTGACCTCCTTCCATAACAATACCTCCGGTAGTAACCTTGTACAATTCTCTGTCAGGAATACCGCGTTATCTCCTTCCATGAACAATAACTCATTCACTACCCCTAATAAAGTTGCTGAAATTAGAGCCAGTCTAAACAATAAAAAATCTTACGCTCCCGATAACATCTCCAACTACATACTACGCAAATGCCCTAAATTACTAGATGAGAAACTGGCAACCATCTTTAATCATTGTACTAACAACGGGTACTTCCCTTCAGGCTGGAAAACAGCCAAATTATTGCCAATAGCAAAAAAAAGAAATGCTAAACAACTAAAGGACTTTAGACCGATCGCCCTGCTATCTAACTTAGGGAAATTATTTGAAAGAGTCATTGCAATTAATCTCGATAACTTCTGTGATGAGCACGGCACAATTCCTAATAACGAGTTCGGTTTTAAAAAAAACTCATTCTACTGACCATGCGGTTCTTGCTCTACTCAACGAAATCACACAAAATCTGAGGAACAAAGCGTGTACGGTGGGTCTAGACATCGATCTAGAGAAGGCCTTTGACGGTGTGTGGCATCAAGGTTTAGTTTTTAATCTACTGGAGGTCGGCTGCCCTCTAGAATGCACCAAACTAATTAACAGTTTCTTGAACAATAGACTTGCCACAATCTCTATATCTCAACAGGTATCAAATGCAATTCATCTAAAGTCAGGGGTGCCGCAGGGCTCTATACTTGGCCCAAATCTTTTCAACATCTACATGTATGATTTCCCGCTTAGAAATTTAGAAACAGACACACCAGCAGCCATCCTATATGCTGATGACTCATTAATTCTGGCACAAGACAGGAAACCCGACCGGGCATTAGAGGTGATCCAAAGGTTTATACCTGAGCTAACTAAGTACTACAATAATTGGGGGTTCAGAATAAATGAACAAAAGAGCGGGCTCATTTGTTTTCGTAATGCCAGCGGCAAGGGTCACTACTCGGCTGTAAGGGAAAGTAAGTCCCTCTCGCTAAAAGTAAACAATATGCAGATACCCCTTAAAGAAGAGATAAAGTACCTGGGAATTACTCTTCACAATAGGCTAAGTTTTAACCCTCATGCCAGAAACGTACTAAAAAAGGCCAAGGCGGCTACGGCAATGTTACGACCTCTCCTTAACGCGAAAGCTCTATAAAAAAAAACGAAGATACTCATATATAAATCACTAATTCGACCCATCATCGGATACGGATTCTCGTCCTGGTTTCAGATAACCCCAAACGTGGCGAATGAATTAGAAGCCTTCGAGAGAAGGGTTGTTAGACACTGTGTAGGTAAATTTAGAAAACCAGATAGCTACAAATGGTATTCTAACAGGTCTTTGTATGGCGAGGTCAAATTTCCACCGTTATTAATGTACTTATTAAGCCTATCCACGAAGGTGCTTACGAAGATGGAAGCCCATGACAACCCGTTAATCAGAAATATCTTTAGCCAAAATAGGAACGATTCACTAAGCGACAATTACTATTTGTCACCGATTAATATGCTGCACGATAGCTCCCGGCTAACTCTTTTCAGTAACCCCACCACACAACTAAGAGTACCCTTCTATGAGAAGGCATCCACGTCAAATTACAGAGGATAGACGGTCCAAGTGCGTTATATAATAAAAAGTACCTCTTCCCTAGATGTGAAGAGGTGTGCCGGGAGGATAGGATACACTCACACTGACTGACAAGTGATCATCCAACTAAAGGGCAATATTCACTTTCACATCATGATTTTTATACATATACCTATACCCGTATATATATACATATTCATATTTTATACAGAGATATAGTAACATAGAGATGTAATGACATTGATAAGCAGATATCAATATCTCCTTATATATGATACAATAACGATTCAAATTCTGTATTAACTAATAGGTACTTTCATCTTTTCTTCCTTTATTTTTCCGTGTTACTTTATAATATACTGAACTGAATTTATAGATATAGATTTATGTACAGGTTGATATATCAACCTAACTGTAGAATAGGACAAATGGCAATGACCCTAGTCATGAATTTTGAATTCTCAAGTTGGCAACTCCTAATAGGGATCCTTCTTTTTTTTCTTTTGAGTAATTGAAACTCCTTTTGTGATACTGCATAAGTATAGAGCCGCTTTGGCTCGTGTTATGTCTGTTATGTAATGATTAAGTTAGGTTAGTGTCAGTAAGACAAAGTGAAGAAAATATACATCGGGAGCAAATGTACAAATACTAAAATAATCTCAGAGCTATAATTATGACAAACAATGTGATAAATGTAGAGTTAATGTCCTGCGACATTAATCATTAAATTGAAAATCGAGTGTAAGCCAGACAAATCTGTAAGCCAGGCAGCGATATATATATATATTCTAATAGTTTAACGAAGTCATGTACCAAAACTTTTATGTATCTCAACCTCAATAAAATTTACTTTGACTTTGACTTTGATAAAGAAAATCATTCTCATGTCAGATTTTGAAAACACAAGTTTGTTTTGTGCCATATATTATAACGATTATTATAATTGCTGAGGATAGAATAATAAAGGAGGCACCAGAACATCCAGCAATCAAAGGCTTTTGATTCTTTACACGTTTTGTAGCAGATTCATGTTCATGTCAATTCCAGTTAGCGGCTTCTTTAGTTTCTTTCCAGGTGCCCCCTTGGAAGCAGCTCCAGCTCTAGCCGTTCATCAATGCTGCTACGAATTTGGCACGATAACATGTCTCTGAAAACATCGCGAGCTAATACCATCAGCATCAGACATTAAACCGATTCAGCTTTCGCTGGCTGATTATGAAAGCACGTAGCGCTGGACAACTGGCGTTAACGAGTAGTCATAGTCAATCCATCTTGATCAGTTCAACATAGGTTCAGCTGGTCTTTGTCATTATTTTCAGGTGTGACAAGTTCACTATTGTCCTCGAACACACTAGATGGAGAGGAAGAAATGAAATCGACAGGCTGGAGCTACTGCTGACCTCACGCAGAAACCAACTGTGTATTAGAGCACATCATTTATATTCTTTAGATTTGTAGGTCAGTTTTCAGGCGTAATTGCGTTTCCTTCCGACACACCCTCTGCATCCCGGTGTCTCAAGACTCAGGTATATCCTTGATGATATAATCCTACATCCTCACGGCTAATTACTTCAAGACATCTATAGCTCACTGTGGGCTACATGGTCACTGCACACTGTTATAGCAGATATCAGCTGTAGTCGTTCAACGGCTACCAGCTTCCAATTCATTGGTGGGCCTAAGCTAACAATTCCTTAAAGTCTAAACCACTACTAAAACTCTATGGACTGTGGAGAAAACAGACTCAAGATCAAAGAAAAAGCTACTGGGGCTAAATAGTCCAACCCTGAGAGCTCTCTTGTTCATTCTGACTGGGCCCTCTTTTTCCAGGGCACGTATAGAATGGAATTAATTGACAACTCTAGATGAAGACTTTCAGCGAGGAGACTTAGAAAATATCTGGAAACAGACTATATAAAAACAAAAAAACAAAATCACCCAAATCGCCCAACGCGTTACGATGTTATATGCGAACATAAAAACAAGGAAAAATAGAGGTCAAATTGATAGCCTCCTTCCTCTTTTTGGGAATTCAGTTAAAAAATGGTACTATTACTATTGTTATTATAGGTATTGAATGCGGCCTGGAGATCAAAACCTCTAAGAAATGAAACCTTCCAAAACTTATGTGATATGCTTTTACCAGATTAGTTTCAGTTTACATTCGCTCTTTTTAGGAAGGTAATTAAGATTTCTGGGCGTCTGATATGGTTATGAATCCCTTACGCAGAAAGTGTATTCTATGGCGAGCTAGACCTACACATTCGCAGATGATGTGCCCTGCAGATTGTACCTCTTCGTTGCAGAATTGGCCTATTTTCTTCAGCATGTACTTAAGTGCGAGTAATAGCCAGTCATTGGGACAGTGAATAGCCTAATCTGGTACTTACCACAGTTAACGAATTTTTTAAAGTCTTTGCATGGGAAGTTGTTGAACTTTCTGCTTTTTTTGTTTTGGACATTACTTATCCTAATTAATTACAAATGTCATATTGTGTAGTTTGTATATTGATCATGGTATTCATAATGGCAGCTGATAGCACTTGATCCTGCATCATAAAAATCAAAGAATATTCAGTTCAGTTCAGAATCTTTTAACCAAAATATATTCAAAATTCTTTAAAAAACAATAAAGCGTTAAGAGAAAGTCGAAATTATTTTGTAATAATAAAACGCAATCCGTTTGTGCCTTAATTAAATTGAACAAAATGAAGAAACCTTTTCCACACAAAGTTGTAAATATCCTTTGTTCCACGCCCGCAGGACTTTAATTCAATTTCATTGAAAGAGTACACATTTTTTCTCGAACCAATCTCCCTTATATCGCATAATTTTATGTACGGTGCTCAAAAACTGATTTAAAATTTACCTCACACTCGCCTTAATAATATTTCGAAAAAAAGAGAGTTAGAGAAAGCGGGAGAAATAGAAGGAGATATGGAGAGAGATATGACGAGATTTAAAAGGAAAAAATCAGTAGCAACACTTTGACGACTAATAGACTAGGTGGCGCACTACTGATTCCTCTTACAATATTTTTATCCCTATATTAACGGCATGGCAGGAGATGAATCTCCCAAAGGAAGGAGCAGCATAATTAAATTTTTATCTTCCTTATTTTTTTCCTTTTTCTGGAAGTCTCAGCGTATCTCGTGAGTCGTGACACTTGCTCAACAATATCTTCTTAACCTATTCCTAGCTCAAAAGAAAGAATGCCTTCTAGGAATGCTATAATTCAATAACGCTGTTTCTGATAACCCAGAAAATTATTCTTTTCTCGGGGGGTGATTGTGTCTATGCTTTAACATCATGAATGTCAATGATTTTTTCCTGATTTCTTGCAATATTTTATGGAGAAGAAAAGCAGCTTCGGATATCTCACGAGTTATTCTTGAATGTTTTATAGATTTCTCTGGAAAAGTTACTGTTTCTTAAAGAACAATTCAAAAGAGATAAATTGGAATTGGCGTTTAGTTGAGTTAACCCATGTACATAATGTCCTGAAAAAACTGATATTTGATGCACAAAAATATCTATTTATAAATTGTTTATGATCTCGTTTACAGATGATTAGTAATTTAGGAATGTGTATACAATTTGGAAGGTGATGATATATATAATTTTTCAATGTTTTGAACAAATTGGTAATAATTTGTTATCGACTTGCCACATTGTATCATCGTCTCGTCAGTAATATTTTCTTAAAACGAAAAAGAATGCATAAATCAAATTCTAAAGTAATATGTGTGTTATATATTTTACTTGGTCATAATGGAAAAAGGTAAGACTGTTACTTAGTTGTTACCATTTTTTTAATATTGCAAATCAACCTATTTTGTACATATCGACCCTCATTCTCCGCCGAAATATATTACCTCAATGGAACAAATTTTAAATTTGCTTAAAATTTATGCTTAACAGACAGAAGAATTTCGCTAAAATTGTTCCAAAGAGATATCGATACGGAGGCTATTTGATAAGTCCATGACTTTGATAAGAGAAATTCGAAAACGGATTATTTTTGTTTTTCTGCTATTATGGAAAAATGAATTGCGGGTTCCTGATAAACCACTACTTTTCGTTTCGCGTAGAAAATCCATTAAGGAAACTGAGGGAAACTATAGGTTCACTGAATTTCGCTGAACGCAAGGGAAGTTAAAATGAAGTTACAACTGAAGAATTTTGATTAATATAAGATCCATGATACCATAGAGTGAAGAGATGCAAAACGAATTAGAGGGTAAACACTTCAGACGAACATGTTTTTCACATCCTGCATAAACATTTGGGCTTGAGAAATCCCTGGGGAAAGATGGCTGCCACGTTAGCTTATACTTGATAAAAATTAAATCACGCGAACATTTCGAATCAGTTTTTAAACGTGTTCAAGCTCAATCCAATCCAGTTTGAACAGTGTTATTTATAATCGCTGTTGAAACAACACGGATCCATTATTACACTCCACAAATGAAAGAACACACAATAAACTTCTCCTACCACTATATGTACCTAGCCTGCTTCACTTAGACCATCAGTGGGTCCATTCTGATCCTTGTCCTCATGGGGTAATCTGCAGAATTGCCCTAGATCCATCCTGCTTCCCTTAGAAAACTCAGGATGCATCTGAACGCTTTACTTTGCAGCTCCACCAGACTTTAAAAGAAGTGGCTACCCAATAGCCTACCTCTATTATTCATCAAAGCGGGGCACTCGCAGAGTACGTAACTGAACCGATTCGACTTCCATGAAGTCCTTACAGCTCCTATAGAAATCGTTCACCCTTATACCCAGCCTTATAGAATAGTCTCCTATGGCCCAATGAGCCGTGATGACCCGTGATTCCTGGTATATGTTCTGCTCCCATTAAGCAGATCTCTTGTCCTCCTACTGTCATATGCAGGCCACAATTTTCTTCCAATATGGCAGGTTTACCTGTTATTAATCTACCAAAGACTTGCCTTTTGATGATCTCCTCTTCAAGCTCCAATGAGGATTCTCACATAGGCTATCGCTGCGGAGCTATCTATTTCAGGACCCCTCTTAACCAACTCATCAGCCACCTCGTTACCTGGGATATCCCTGTGACCAGGTATCCATATCTAGCGGGAATAAATCTAGCATGACCTCCAGTGCTGCTGTGGGCTTGTGCGTAAATACCTAGTTCTTCCCTGGTAAGCGGCCCTCTGGGCTTTGACAGCACATTCAGATTACATTTCCTTGTTAGTACCATCCACCAGACCGTGGAGCTGTTGCAAAGGATCGACCGAACTATAGCTCTATTCATTCACCGCATCCAGCTAGGTTTAACGCGCCATTTTAAAATTATGTATGATTCCAAGATACTTTGCTTCGCTGGAGATAGTGACATGTGGTGGCAGCATAGGAAGTCTGAATTTTTGTTTCTGCTTCTTTCTTGTAAAAGCAATAGCCTTGTTTTAGTAGGGTTTACACTCAATGCACTCTTATTGGCCTAGCTGTTCTGCTTAAGAAGCCTTTCTGTAATAGTAAAAAGAAATTTGCCGGTTGTCAGGATGCATATGTCATCCGCATAGGCAACCGCTTTAAAGCCATCTCTCTCTAGCTTGATAATAAGCATTTCATCCATTACCAGTAACCACAGGAGTAGTGAAAGTACCCTCAACCTTGCGGCGCACCTCTGTAGGCTGATCTTCTCACTAACATATTCCCTGAGCCAGAGCTAATCCTTCTGTTAAGAATTGAGTTCATCCAGTCCCACAAACCCACCCTTATCAACACCCACCCTTCTCAGTCCGTTATATATTGTCTTCATTTTAACATTATTGAAAGCCCCCTCAATATCGGTTCGATAAGATCAAGTCAATAATTTTAAAAAAACCACTGATTCTTCATTTAAACGTTATAATTTATTCCAATTAATTTCACACAAAAGTTCAAGTTACTGATTTAATGGAAAATATTCAAATTCAAAAATAATTCCAGGATTTTTTGGTATATCAAAACCACACCGATCGAGCTCTAGAAGAATGTGTCTCAACGGTATCAATATGTAGATATTCAACTCAAAACTTTAGGTTTTATCTTTAAACCGCCTAAACTACATCTATCTCATATTTTGCAATAAGTGAGACACAAAATAAATCAGTTTGGCAATTACAGAGCAACCGCTGTAATGAGAAATTACATGAAGTCGAGTGAACGTGAACGTCAAGTGACATTGTATTCAGTTCAGTGATGATGTAAGAGACTGATTGTACTAAGTTGTGCTAGTGTATTATTAAATATGAAATATGGGTTCGTGTGTGCATAAATCGGTGTAGTTTCGTTACATGTTCGATTACAATGTTTTGTTTACATTTGTTTAACCCCTGTTCACGAGCGCGATACGATACGTGCGATATTTTGGTGACGCCCTGTTCTTTACATAGATCTATCTCTATTTGTGACTGGTTTTTATCGCACGATACCTTTACAAGGTTGACAAAGGCTACAACTTAATTTGTTTAGTTTTTTAGTGGCAAGCAGATAAGAGTATGAAATTTACATATATATATGTTTTTATATTTATATATTTACATATTATAATAAATTTCGACATCACTGCGGAGCTTTAGCATCCGATTACAAATGTAAACAAACATAAATGTTGAGGTTAAGGTGAAAATCGCACCAAACTAAGATCATTACTGCGATAAATTTTAGTATCGCACGAAACGTAGAAAGAGTAAGCATGTTCAGCGACAACAACATTGCTGCAGCCAATCAGAGCTTTGTCGCATGCGATAAATTGCGCACGTGAACAAGCCCGCTCAAATATTTTACAATATTTTTCTTAATTACAGGATTACTCGTCATCGATAAAACTTCATGAGATATAACTAGATGTTATGGTGTGAACAGCTCGAAGTCTTATATAAGTACCTTTGTAATTTTTTTGCTGATGATTTATGATTCTCTGTTGTTTTATTTTTTAGATGGAGTATTAAATGCAGCCGGAGCAATATCCAGGAATGCACCCAGAATGTACGCCTTATATTCGAGGGATTTCTTAACGACGAACACCACTGCTTGTTGTGTTGACTCTACTGGTTTCCCTTTTGTAAAGGCATGCACCTAATTATTCTCTCCAAAATCTTCAGCACGAAAGAGAAGAGGTTAATGGGTCTGAAGTCCTTTGCCTCAATATGGCTCATTCTGCCTGCCATAGGAATGAAGATTACAATCACCTCCTACCAGGCCCTGGGTACGCAAGCAACCCTCAGTCAGCTTTAATAGATCTAGCCAATTATCTTGAAGGTTTTCCTTTGAACAATATCTAATGAGGCTAAGGCTGTGAGATCAGCCGCGGCCTAGATTTGCGAATTGTATTCTGTTCTAGATCTGATATAGGACTTATAGAGAAGCGCTAGATTCTATGTGCTAAAATATTAGTGACCTTTTTAGAAATCCAAGACATTTTTATGCTTCTTTACTAACAGAGAAGTTGTGTTTAGTCGTCCTTCATATTTCTGATCCCTCGGTGGATTTTTCTCCTACAATATTTCTCCTAAATACTTAAAATATCCTGATGAAATATTTTCTAAAATACAAAGAATCATTTTCTAAATAACAAACTATACAATACTTATCTAATTGGTGATAGAATCCAGACCCCAATCCAACCTTTAGCGTCCTGGATATGAATTTATCTGAAATAAACACAAAAATATATCAATAAACAAGCAAATAAAACAAGCTTAGCAAAAGTCTACATCCGAAGGTTTACATTTTTTCGTGTCAACAAATTAACGTTTCCTTTTTTTCCAGCCAGATGTTTGCTCTAGCAAATGAATGGAACGAGCTTTGCCAAGATGGAATATCATGTGCAAAAGGGGACAAAGGCCGTCGAGCCACAGCCAAGTCGCAAAATCCAAAAGAATTACCGCCGTCTACAATGAGGGAATAAGAAAACCCATGCAAAATGCGAGATACCTAGACATAACCTTGCATGAAGGCCTAAGATTTACCTAAGATTACCATACAAAAGCAAGCATTAACAGCCTTCTACGTTCTATAATCAATGTCAGTGATGGACTCACAACCCAAACAAATCTGCTGATGTACAAGCAACTAGTAAGGCCTCTTTCCACTTACGTTCCCATATGACATTCAATTTCCACTACTTATATGGAATGCCTACTTCTAGCTCTTTCCGCTCAAGTTTTTGAGTCGAAATTAGTCTGGAGCTGCTACTCGAAACTCCAACTACCAAGTAACCTTGGTCTGGGTCCCTGGATGTGAAGGAGTAGACGGTTATAAAAAAGTGGACGAACTGGCTAAAACCGGAGGCTGGTCCCTACCCGACATTTGGCCTACCAAAAAGCCACTTTAGGGGGAATTATTTAAGTGGGCAACTGAATCTCCTTTGGCGTAGTGCGCCCGGTATGAAGCAGACGAAGAAATTCTTCAACCCCTCTCATTTCCAGACGCACGCCAATTTATTGGACTTAGCAGACAGTCGCTCAGACTATTTGCTAACGCAGTCACTGGTCATGGCCCCCTCCGTTACTTCCTAAAGACGATAGGCAAATCAGACAGTAATCTGTGTCGACTGTACAAAGAGGAAGATGAAACCTCGGTGCACGTTATATGTGAGTGCCCAACACTTGTAGGTCTAAGGCGGCAAATCACTGGAAGAACAATTATCTCTCCTGATAATTAATGCCTACAATCTAACTCCAAAAACAACAATCGAGCTCGTTAAAAGACTCGATTTTGCCTAAGCACTTTAGGGAAGGCACAATAGACCAACTATGGTCGCGGTGTCCGCAAGGTCATGAAGGCTTAGTCTCCCCTACTCTTAACATTAACATTAATTAACACTATATGGAATGCCTTGCTTGCACAGGACTCCATAGAACAGCCAACAAAAAGTACTTTCGGACCAAAGTATTGTACGAGGCGGTGAACATAATACCAATCAAGGAGTATTTGTTTAATCTTGCGAAAAAACAATTCGAGAAAATCCCTATGCAATCAAACTCACTCACATATAACTTGCGGGATCTTCGCATACCAACAAATTTCAAGTGCTTGTTTGTCACCCTTGATTTTGGCAAAGCTTGATACTAGAAATATCAACCTCCTCGATGGTAGAATAAGTTTCTAAGGCACTAAAGAGGATTACTACAGACGATAATCCCAAATAAATCTCCCAAGAGCTCGGATATGTATCTGAAGATACATGCTAACATAGGAACCTTATTCAATTTTTACTCCCTTCCAGTCGCTCCTATATTTCGTAACAAGCTCTTGCGATAAAATTATATTACAGCTGACGTGGCGCAACAGTTGTAAGTATAATTAGCAACAACATATCATGTGAAGTGGACAACCCGCAAACCAGTTATCAGTTATCAGAAAGAAGACAAGAGAAGACATCAAATCGAACTGAGAGCCAAAGATAAACCCCAGCGCTCTAAATAAGCCAAAAAATAGAATGCCACAAAACATCGAGTAAATCCATTGAAGGCAGATAGATATCGAGGATGCAAACACTCTTGCTTTGACTTGCAAAATTTCCACTCTTGGTTCAGAGTTTAATCTGGACATTCCTCCGATGCCAGATTCTATACTGCGTTTTTCCTATCCCAAATACAGAAGTTTCTAATTCCGTTTATACATCTGTTAACTCCCAATTTAGAGCTTAATCACAAAAAATAGTAAGTGCCGATTTAAAATATCACAAGACCGTTATGATCAAGATTTTAAATAATTCAATGTATTTTCCCTTTTTTTATCACAGATTGATTTTTTTACTAGAACTAATTTTTATTCAAATGTAATTCAGAAAAACTAAAGTTAAATAATTTTACTAATATGGAATCTAGTTTATTACACAATTCATTTAAAATTCACTAAATAATTTAATTGAAAATCTACTTTACTCTAATTTATTCATTCAAAAATTCATTTACGGATTCAGTCGAAATTCATTTAATTTTTCGAGCTTCCACTAGCGTTTAGCCTGCTTAATCTGTAAATTAAAGCAGGATTAGTGAGAGAGAAAGTAATAATTGTAATGACAGAATGAGAGTTAATCGTCTGATCATAAGGGAAACTACTAGGATCAATACTCCCAGTATAGTCTAGTGCCAAAGCGAATTTTGCCGGCTAAAAACAAATATTGACAGGCAACGAGCAGTCGGAAAATTTAGGTTAAACCAAAACCTTCGAGAATACTTCACAAGCCATGAAACAGACTCCCTCCCTACCACATACGAGGCCAAACGAAGTCCTTACATTCTAAAATATGTCCAGTGTTCTTATGTAAAACTGACAAAAGTTTGATTTGAATAGCTCCTCCGCCCTAAACTACTATTGATACAGAAAAATGCTGTTCTGATAATCTTAAGGTTGCTTTCTTATCTTCCGAACCGTGATAACATTTTCATACCTTTCCTAACAAAATTATTAAAAAACTTTATCTAAACCAAATGACTACGATTTCTCAAACAAAAATTCTCAGCTGAGTAACCATTGTATTGTCGCTGTGCCGTCATGCGATGCCGTGGGCTGGTGCCAAACCCTCGAGAATACTTCCCAAGCCATGAATCAGAAACCTATATCAGTGAAAATGGGGTTCAATAAAGTGTTGTTTTTTTTTACAAGCCTAAACAAGCATTAGGAAAGCTACATACCTCTTGAAATTTTAATTCATTTGAATTTGATGATATGAAATTTCGTATGGTACATCAGAAAAAGTCAAGTCAAGCTTATCTTTAGAAACTGATGTTGATACTTGATGGATCTGTTCTTTTCAAAATGTTTGAAGTCCCAGCTAGATTATCGGTTTTCAAATTCAATACATTTACAGATCGTGGCTTATTTCTAATTAAAATTTGAAGTGGTTTGTTTAGACCTATACTTTGTTTATTGTAAAAGGTGACCTTTGTTTGGGCATCGACATACTTATTACAGAAAAAGGTCGAGGTTAAGTCGTGTAGATACTACATACAGATCAACAGATCTATAAATAAAAATCGAAAGATTTTGGAGTATCAAGGGAGGAAGTTTAAAACAGGACACCATTTACAAACTGCCAAGTTGTAGATGGGAAGAGCTATCAACCTGTATGTATTCAAAGTAACAATGATCGAAAATATATCATAAGAGGACAGAAGTTTTGTTAATGAGGAACTATATCGATACACACCAGAATCTCAATTCAGTCATTAAGGCGCACTGTGTCTTTTGACAAACTTTGACTTTTGTAGCTATATAGGCGAAAAGGAAATGAAGAATATTCAATACTTTTTGTATTAATGTCCACGTCTTGATACATAAAGCAGAAATGCAACACTGTGCTGATACTTCTTCCATTTATTAAGCAAAATATCACACCAAAAAAGATTTAAGGTACATAAGTCAGTAACTCTTGTGGCTGACTCTAGTTTCCCTAATCAACGAATCTAATTATTTCTAGGAAGGTTACTTGAAAGGTGGTATGAATCACTCGAATGTGTATATTCATTACTAATAAAACAATTCGGTGGTAACCACTCTAACCTAACATAAGTTACATAGAACAATCGCCCTGCTCCTATAGCAAAATAAATCCATTAAAGATTGTCGTACTAGAGAAAGCTTCGGTCTATAGGGGATAACTAATTGAATTGAAAAAAAAAATCAAAACAGGAAATCTTCTTAACTGCACCTCAAGATTGTTTCTTAAGTCCATTGTCAGAGGCAAAACACTGGAAGTCGATAGACTCAGCTGCTTTACTCGTTAGTCCCCGTTATCCAGTTTGACTTTACTTTGTACATTTAATACTTTTTCCTTGAACATGTTTTCCTCCTAACAATGAATCCTTGCCAAGTTACTTCCTCTAGAAAGAAAAATATCTTACAAAAGTTCTGTCACAAAAGAAATCTTCTCTCCGCCCGTTTTACTTACCGTAAAAGAATGCATACAGGACCAAATCTGAGTTCCAGTCAGGGATAAGGCGAATGTCTCTTACACAAATATAGTTTAAAAAAGTTTGGATACAATTTCTCTATAGAACTTTACTAACTATTTACAGTCAACAAACTAACATCATCATCAATACAGTAGAAAGAGGATGACGAGGAGAAGTAAAGGAAGAAAATGAAGAATAAATGGACCAAAGTACAACGAACGACAGCTTTCAAATAATGCAAAAACAAGCAAAAAAATTGTTTTAAAGATTTCCCTTGTTGCAGCACATGAAAAAGAAAACTCCAAGGGATTCGAACAAAATATTTCTGATAAATGGAAATTTCGAAACACTTCTAAACCGTGCCTAAGTACCAAGTTCTGAACAAGCGGAAGTTTCAATTGACCCTGACATAACTTTTACACTCGGGATTTTCGATGAGACAAGCAAATCAGCTGCAAATGACACCGGTGACTATAAAGTTCGTTTGGGATTCTATGAAGGTGCTGGAAAGTTTAACAGGCAATAAAGAGCGACACTTTGTCGGCGAAGGTATAAAGATGCTTCTGGTATGCTGGTATTGTGTGCGAGGCTTTTCGTGGTGCTTTTATCATTTAGACCCATTTTATGGTTCATTTGAAGTTAGGATGTGCAGATGAAGTTTTTTATATAGAAATTGAAAATAGAAAGGAATTTTTATGGATAAGAAGTACACTGGAGGGGGGAGCACGCCAACACACAAACATAAATCTAACCAATGTTATACCTTGAAAGTCTGTTTGTTGATAGGAACTGGAGTCTGGAGTTGGTTTTACGATTTATTTCTTCTTTACTTAAGGTGTAAAAATTTGAAATGAAAATGTTGATCTCTTATTTCTTCGTTTTAAGAGCCGACCTTCCGATTGAAAAAAGCTTGTCAGATCTTTTTTCACTAACTTTCATTCTTGATTTTTTATTTTTTTATTATTATTTATCTCTACTACCCCCTTATAGTTCTTGTATATAGTTTGAGGCTATCGGCCATATAATATGTGTTACCCTCAAATCTCATGCTCTATTAACGGTGGTGTACCTCAGGCTCTGCTCCTTCACCCTACCTTTTCTTGATTTTCATCAATGATCTGATCTGAAATACTTTCAATTCCATACCTACATTGCTTTGCTCAGTATATCTCTGTTTCTTTTATACTTATGCAGACTTCTGAGTGAACACTGAAAGTATAATATAATATAGAGATTACATAATCAGGTTATTATGAAAAAGACAACTATATTGAAATCCTTGCTTTTAGTACTAATTTCCAAGTATATAAAACCAAAATCTCTTTAAATCAAGACCAACATTTAATCAGTGTCGCATCTTTTGTGTGTTTTTGTTTTTTTTTTTCTCAAAAAAACTTACATCGGAAGCACATTTGGCATTGCGCTGCATACTGCATCCATCCCATCATGTTTCAAACTATATTCGGAGGAAAATTCAGATTTTTAAATATTTTTTTATCTCAATCATGATGAACTTTGTAGGAAAGATACAACTAGGGGTTTATAATTAACATAAGTATTCATAACGAGACATCTAGCAGATCTCTACAGAGCTACAAACTGTACCCAGGTTAGGTTTCGATAAGATACCAGACAATATATATCGGAACATTCCTAACATATCCCGAACAGTATGAATATGGAGCAATTTACTACCTTTTCTCTGCAAGGTGACGAAGCTTTTGGAAATGTTCTTTTCTGATTCCTTAACGTTTTTTTATTTTTTGACAGCTTTGATAAATCAACAAAAAACGGGTTGTCTTTGTTTTTATCAATTAAACAAAAGGCATTCGTAATGGAATTAACACACAAACATTTTCGATTTTTTACAAATGGATTGACTTGATAAAGAGCTCGTAAAAAGAGAAAAGTGTTTTTGACGTCTTGCCACTGCCGTCGATCCAGCAACATGTTGCGTACTTAAGAAAAGCCGGGTCGGATCATGTAGGAGATATAGAATAATCCCTAGATATATCCATGAACCGAATGAAACTACGAACAAAGACACTTGACTATCAGGAAAAATTGCGCTTTGTGGATACCGCACAATTTGACTAAACACAAAATGCGTAGAAAAAACAACCAAAAGTGAAGGGAGCTTAGAGCGTTATTGGTAAGCAAATGGTTACCTCAGTCTTCGTCGTATGGTCCTTGCTGTAAAAAAAGAACAAAAACATAAATGGCAAAAAGACAAAAACAAAAAGTCAAAAAGACAGAAAGACAAAAAGCAAAATTAAAAAAAGACGAAAGACCAAAATACAAAAGGACAAAAAGACGAAACGACAAAAACACAAAAACGGAAAAAGACAAAAACATAAGAAGACAAAAAACAAAAAGACCAAAAACAAAAGGAAAAAAGACAAATGACCAAAATACAAAACGACAAAAAGACGAAACGACAAAAACGCAAAAAGATAAAAACATAAGAACGTAAACAAACAAAAAGGCAAAATGACAGAAGACAAAAAGGCAAAAATATAGCAAAATAACAAAAATACCACAAAAATATAAAAAGGATAATAGGAGAAAATGATAGAAAGACAGAAAGGCAGAAACACAAACAAAAAGACATGAATATAAAAAAAAAAAGACAAAAAGACGAAAGACAAAAGGACAAAAAATATAGGGACAAAGTACAAAGTGACTAAGTGACAAAATGATAATTGACAAAAGGACAAAGGGACAACAGACAAAAGACAAAAGCAGAAAAGGGCAAAGGACAAAAGGACACCACAATTTCCCTGCTATGGATGTCTTTCAAAAATTGTATTACAAACAAACAAGACTGCGAATTCTCCAGCAATTCTTCGCATTTTGTACTATACATTTTGTACAGAGTTCTAGGTTGTTTTAAGAGTGGGATTGACCTTACAACATTCAAAATTTGATACCTACCACTTTTTTTATCAGCTCCCAAGCAATGGCGAAAGGCTATGAAAATCTTATTTTACTGCAATACAGTAGTTTCTCTCTCATGTTTTCAGGTTCAAATTGTTTATTTACAATTATTCTAAAGTTGTTTTTGTTATCCGCAAAACTTAGTAGCAAGCTCGGTACATATAAGTGAGAACCGGAAAAAATATTAGGTCAACCGATTGATTCGCGCCTCCTTATATTTCCCTACCCTACTAATTGGGACGTCAGTGCATTTTGTCCGATTCTCTTCCTTTCATTGATAGAAAAATCGAGATCTCATTATGCATCAGGATTACATCAGCAAATATTTAACTTATTTTATTAAGCCATTTTCAAGTTGACCTCCTCAAATATGGTAATCGAATTAAAATATGTTTTTCTTCCTCAAAAATTCTGGTAAAATCCAGTTGACCAGTACCTGCCAATTCTGCTTTTTTGTTTTTTTTTTACCTCGTGAAACTGGCATCGACATAATGTCGCATTTCCTTTCGGAGGTGGCAGTTCATATTCCACATGATATGACCCTGACAGAAATTGAATTTGACATCGCAGTCATATTGGAATGAGTCACAGATTTGGGAAAACCTCACATTCAGAGCTTTCATTTTCAGTTTGTTTGAATTTCTGTCAGAAATATCAACCAGTCTACGTCTGATTTGTGTCCTTTTTTTGTGTTTTTGTTTTTATTTAAACAGCATTGGATGGTTGAATCATTATCATATCAGTTAAGAATCACCACTAACAATGCAATAGATTGTGGTGCTATGCCGACTAATTTAGGGATCAACTGCAGGAAAAAACCAAGTGACATAAGTACAGGTTTACGAGTCATGTTCGTTATTCGACATTAATGCAGTGTATACACGGTCAGTGGTTTTCACCCAGCATTAACATGAACCTGCTTTTTGGATATTTTTGAATTTTACGGTTTAAATTTTTTTTTTTTTAATTGTGCTCTGCCCTGGCATAAATAAACCCAAAATTTATGATTTATCCCTGTAAATAAAATTATGATGAGTTTGGAAATTTACGGGAGGGGCGAACTTTGAAGTTATTTTGCTTGGAAAAAGGAAACCACAAGAAAAGAAAGAAAAAAAAAACTTGTGAGAAAAATATTCCAGACCAAATCCCTTCTTTCATATACATATGTTACAAGCTTATAAGCACTACCTACGTCTAGATGTGGGGGAGGTTATCCATAGTATTACAGGAAAGCTTTCCCATTCCATGCAAGATTATTATGAAGTTCTCGGGTTGCGGTCGAAACAACAAGTTAGCCATATTGTAGGGTTTTTTTTTGTTTACTGTTATAGCTCCTTGGGTAGACTAGAGGTTCACAAGACTCGGCAGAGATGATACAAAGCTCCTTTATTCTAAACAATCTTTTGTGGGGCCGTAAAAATTGATGAAATAGAAAATTTCGTTCTTAATAGTAGCAATAAAAGTAATACACTAGACGCTTTGTAATATTCTCCGAGGAGCTCTTTATAAGGATAGAGATACTTTCTTTGTTGAGGATTGCTTTGGATTGTGTGTAGCCGATGTAGTTTGTTGTTCATTATTTAAGTAAAATATTTTTTCCTCTTAAAAGCGATATAGTTTAGTATGCAATTCGCTGCATTGTTATTTAACAAGAGCGCACTAAGGTGCTTCCATTGTAGAGTGGTTTAATTTTTTACGCTCTTTTGAACCCTTGACAGATATTCTTTCAGTTTTGTGCTTCAGCATTATTTGAAAATGCTAAGGGCTCTTACGGTGAATATTTATGTATAAAAATTTCTTCCTCGTCGTATAGTAGAAGGCGATTAACGATGGTATGTAAGTAGACTTTGTATGTTGATTTAATACTATTCAAGCATATTGCTTAATTTTAAACCAAGTTCAACTAAGAATACAGGGTATTTCCTCCATGATGGTCCATAGAGCGGGAGGTGATAGTACTCACCTAACCAAACAAGAAATTGTGTGGGGGTAGGAGGGGCATGTCAATCGTTTAGGAGCTACAGTGTGATTAAGAAAATATGCTAGGTTTTCACAAAACCTTAAAAAGTAGGTGTACGGTCACTGTCTAAAGCCACTTGTATGCAAAACTTTATGACCTTTCCAACGGCTACTCAACCAGCCCCGTACTCCTCTCCCCTCAGGAGTTATTGTGGTCTAAACTAAAAATTTCGGATTTTTTACCATTTATTTTACTTTGACCTATTTTTATTTTTTGCGCAAAAACGTCGTTAACATTATTATTTTTTATATAAACTGTAGACTCTCCTCTTTAATTTGACGTATTACACCCTATGTACTAACTGTAGCCATTAAAAATTTATTAGCTTATAATCTATTCAGGTCATACAGAAATTAGACGATATTTTTTTTAACATGTTTTCAGTCACTAAGGGAACAAATTATCTTTGAGAATTGGTTAAGAGCTGATAAGTCTTGCACGGCTACAGATAGCACATATTTCAAATTAAAGGGGAGTGTATACAGTTCATATTTTTTATAAAAACAAGTAAAAAAGCTAGAATTGGTCTAAGACCAATTCTTATGATACCCTAGATGAATACTTGTATGTCCTTTCGTATAGTAACCCATCTATGAAAGTTTGATCTTTGAAGTGGTTTTTCACATACTATATATATCTATAACCGTTCATCGGAGAGATAAAATGATTATAACGAATTTTATAGGATCTTCGATTTTTCATATCACAACTTTTTTCTTATCTTAGAAGTTACTTCTAGGCTCAACTGACTAAATATTAGAGATGTCAGAGCAATTGATCTTGCGACACCTGTGAACCATTTGTATATCAATCAATCAAAATTCCTCGGCGAGCTCCCATATTGTTGGTTTAAATTTCTCATAACTCTAACTTTTCAATAAATATGGCTTTGTGCGAATGATTTACTGCTGAAATCAGGAGCTTGATTAAAATAAGTGACCTTTTACACAACTTTTGCATACAGAAGAGACTAGAACCACGTTTTACATGCCCTTGAGGAATTTGCCCAACATCAAAATACGATCAACAAAACAATGAACTCTGGAACCAGGTTGGATCCCGATCTTTCACCCAAACAATCTATGAAGAAGTCTTAAATGGTTATCTGTACACAATTTTGAATATTTTATTCCGGAAGCGCAATTTAAACTCGACGCTCTTCACTTAAACCACATCAGTCGGAAATCTAGCTCCACTATGGATCAATTTTTAGTTCTTCAAATGGAGAATTTTAACGCTCCGATTATCCTTCAAGTTTGTTCGAAAACTTTACACATACCAATCTTCCCCAAAAATTTAGATGTTTCCCCTATTCTTAGGTGTAAATTATTATAATATTATTACGCGCAACAAAGTGATACAAGCAACATCTGTCGGAAATGGAAACAACTGTAAGTTAGTGACATCTTAGTAAACTTGGGGTTTGGAGAAAGGAATATTCAGGAAGGTTCTAGGATAATTCGTAGAGTATAAATACGGCGCTTCGCGCATCCAGGAGGCGAGTCTTATTTCAAACAGTGAAGTAAATGAACTAAACTATTTGGATTGCCATAATTAGAAGTAGATAGCGATAACTATAAAAAATTGATTTGATAATTGTTTGTAAATGTTATAAAAGTAAACAGTGAAGTTAATTAAAAGAAGAACTTATTAATGATTTCTGAAATATTGTGTTTTAAATAACGAACCAAGGCCAGGCTCGTAACAATATATTTGGATCCAACAATTCGGATGTGATCCTACATATTTCTATGTAATCCAATGCTAAAAGCAAAATAGACTTCTTTTTGTCTTTTCTTTTTCAAAGTCAAAAACATTGCTTTCGTTCTATTTTTCATTTTTCAAGAGTCCTCCAAATACGTTGTATGAAAGTAGCACAATAGATTATTGTGTATCCAGAAATGTAACAAATAAAACATTCAGGGAAACAGCAGGGCATGGTTTTAGTAAGTGCTAAGGGAGGTAGGTGGGATGTTTTTGTAATTTCAACTAAATAACACATCTCCGGTATACTGAAAGCTTGGAACTTGATCTCTATTTGTGATAACATTCCCCTTTTCAGATTATTTCCTACATACAATTCCTTTGCTGTGCCCTCTGGAATTCCTAGGTCACTATACCCATTCCATTGCTTCCCATCAGCACGTATAACGCATTCAGTTCAAAAGTGAGCCTTCAATTTTATGTCACTTGAAAAGCATCAGTTTTAGAGTATACTTGAGGTTGGGGGGTCAGAATTGTGGCCGATTCCATTTTCCTCTTAAGAGCGGTTTAAATTTTATGTGTTTCCATAAGCTTTCAACGGATACATAGTTTCGTTGAGTTAAGAATATAAAAAAAAGGTCCATTGTGAAGTTGAGGAATGTTATCATGCCTTAAATTGAGAAAGTTTAGTTTGTAAATGAAATTTTTTTCCAACAAGTTGTATGTCGTTCACATAAACATTCAATTCGCACATTAGGTACAGTCCAATTGGGTATTCATTGAATAACCTTTGATGAGCAATCATTCCAAGCGCTCGACCATTTCTGTTACTTTTAAATGGAAGGGTGTTCATCTGCTTTATTCATCTTTTTAATGTAATATTTCAAAGGGCAGTGTACTGTTAAAGCCCGTTATGAGAGAGAGTGGCACTCTTTGTTCTTATAAGGCGTGCAGGGATAAATAATTTTGCTTGGCTTTACCCTGGCGAATTGTTACAGAATAATAACTCTAGTCTGTTTTCGACACATTGCTTGAGAGCCGTTTTTATGTTTGCAGTTCTACACAATGGCTCTAGGCCAACGTAAGGAGATCTAACAATATCATTACGTTCTACGCCTTTTAACTTCTGCACCCTTATCAGATAAACTTCATTCTTTCTTTATACCACTTTCAGACAGCTCCAATATCAAGCTTTGACTGCTTGCTCCTGCATATTTTTGCTTAATGTTCCAAAGGCATTTTAAATGTAATATATAGACCTGGAGTATTTTGAAATGCTATGTCAAAAACATCACCGGTATGATATTGTACATAATTTCGTTGTACTTTTGTTATGTTAATATTCCCACAGTTAGGCTGATGACGCTCTGTTAATAGTGTTATGCCGCATTCACATCACAATGTATAGTGGAGCAGAGTGTAGTAGAGTGAGCTTTGAGTCCAGAGCGAAGCTGTTCAAAATACAGCGCAAAGTGAAATTCGAACTTTGAAATTAAACGTAACAAATCTAAATCAACGGCGAACTTTGAAATTAATATAAAGAAATGACATAGCAATGCCAAATCAACATACTTGTTGTTGCGAGCGTGAAATTAGAATAGATTTTATTTTCATGCAGCTCTACTCTGCGCTACTCTGAATCAAACAGAGATAGCCATATGCACTCGTGCGTGCGTAAAAAAGGATGCCAGTTGCCACTATTCGCTACTCCATTCTGCATTGTGAATGCGGCAGAAAGATTAATGATTTTCAATTCTAGAGCTAAGAAGCTCAATTCCTTAAAAATTCTCCAAGTTATCGCTAAGAGCTCAATGTCTGGTGATGGTAGATAAGTCTTAGCAGGAGCTAAAGAGCTCAATACCTGGTATATTGGCCATGTTGGAGCAGAAGAACTCAATATCTGGTAAATAACACTACCTTGGAGTTGCTGGTTAAACTAGGAATTTTTATTCTGAATAGCACTACATTTATACTTTTTAAAAGTGCTGACATCGCGAAACCTTAATAAAATTTGTTCACATGGGAACGACTAGTCTATCTTACAAAGAATATTATTAATACCTTACAAAAATTGCTTACCTCACTCATATTGGTAATATCGATCAAAATAATACAATAGTCGATAAAGGCATGCTCATTTGCCTCTGTTTAAACATGCATAGCATTGCTTAAATGCTTGCATTGCAATCTTGTCTTATTGAAAGAGTGCTACGTGAAATGACACACACTAATCGGTTAAGGCATTAAGCAATTACTTTTTAGAGTTCACTGGGTTTACATGCTTTATCTCGGTGCGACGGTGACCAGTAATGATCATATTTTTGTTTTCAACTTTTACTATGGCTATTCCGGTCATATTTCTTTAATCATTTTGTCATTTGTAGGGTTCAGTACCCAAAAGGTAAAAACGAGAACCCTATTACTATGACTCGGATGTCTCTCTGTCCGTACGTCTGTCTGTCTGTCATCGGACTGTATCTCATGAATCGTAATAAGTAGACAATTGAAATTTTCACAGAGTCTGCCGCTATAAGAACAAATAATAAAACTAAAATTAAATTAAAAATTAAAGGGGGCCCCATCAGTGGTGGATCCAGGATTTCGGTGAGAGGGGGCGCAACTATGGTTTAATGCTGAAAACTGAACATAAGTTTTAAAGACACTCGCCACCACTCGCAAATGTCAAATGCACCAAATTTATCATTTAAAAGATACGAGTCAAACAGATTAGCAAGTGGCTCCCACTCGCAACAAAGAAAGTTGCTCAAGATTCTTTGCCACTCCGAAAAGTCAAAGAGGATGTTAGATTATTTATTTTGCTTTGGTTTGTAAATGGTGGAAGTGTAAAACTTCCCAATCATCCATTTTAGTTAGTAAAAGAGTAAGGAGACGTACTTTATTCAAATTCACGAATCATCATAAATTGTATCTTTTCAAAATACAGGAATTAAAAATTTACATTTATATAAAATAGCAGTCACAGAATAGATGCAATACATACCTTGTACGTATATAACTTCGTCGGAAAACTAAGAAAGTGTGACATCTTTCGTTTTTTTAAATTATTAAGCCAAGCTCAGGAGATATCCTATGAACTATGATGCAAGGCACAGCATGGCAAGAAGGTGATAAAGAAATGAATTAGGGATCGTGAGGAGAGTGGCGAAGCTGCCAATATAGGTCACCCTTAAACTTTCGCAGATTGCATACCGCAGAAAAGAGAGAAGATTGGAGACTGTTCCACGTTCGCACACAACCGAAAGTATTTTTACATCCTAAGCTTGCAGTGTGAGTATTATACAGAAGGAATCCGGGATTAGTTTTATCTTTTTCTTTTGTTTTGTAATTTTTATTAGTACTATCATTGATATTATGATATTGAACTCACGCTTTTCTCTTTTTATTTTCCAATTTATAATGTACTTTAAAAGATTAATAATCTTGTGTTCTTTCCGAAATAAAATGAAATGAAAATGAAATGAATGAATGCATGTAGCAATATAGGAGCGAAAGGTAACCAACAATGCGACGGGGCTCTTGTAAGTCCATATGACAAGTTTTTTCCACATCGCCCATGACCTGAAGACTCTCTTTTTAACAATATCCAATGAAGCTAGGGCTCTGCGACCAGCCTCGGCCTACATATGGAAATTGTATTCCATTCTAGGTCTGATGTAGAACTTTTAGAAGATGGACTAAAATATTTCTTACACCTTTTCAGAAATCCAATATATTTCGTTGCTTATTTGGCAAGAGAGAAGTTGTGATCTGTTCAGCTTAACATACTGCAAATATTAATGTCAAGAATACATAAAGACGGTGTATCGTCAAGAAGTGCTCCATCAAAAGAAACGGGAGTGAAAAACTATGATCTTGATGGGACAGCTTTGGAACTTAGATGTATTGAATTCGATGCGATTCGGCTTGCTCCAAGCGAGGATATTATAAAGGTGGTTCAACGATCTAATCATGCAATCTATTTTGACAGATATGACATTTCCTTTGTAGTCCCCAAGGATGTTAAGGAAGTAAGCGAAACCAAGGGTACTTTCATCGGCAAAACAATACATGGGATTGAAAGTAAGGGAAAGCAGATAATTAATGAAAATTGAGAAGAGAGATGAAGAGATAGCAGAGCCCTGAGGTACCCCGGCATTTATTGGCTGAGATTGAGATGTCACGCCATCTAATATAATCCGTATTAAGCGATCAGATAAAACACTTTACGTTCATAATAGAGGAGGACGAGAGAGGCCAAGTGCTTTAAGTTTGGCTAAAAGGGCTGAATTCCAGACACTATGATAGGCACTTGATATATCTAGGGCAACGATTTTGGACTCACCTAAATTGAGAAGACTAAGGCTTCAAAGTTCCATAAGAAAAGTCAGAAAAATAAAAGCCATATTGGCGATCTTTGTGGGTTTGATTAGTTTCTAGATACTTCATTAATTAGGAGTTAATGATAATTTCAAAAACCTTTTAAAGAATCGAAGTGATTGTAATTGGTCGATAATTTGAGCGATCACTACCCTTTCCTTTCTTGGGAATAGGCTGAACGTGAGGCAGTTTTCAAGCAATTGGACTTTTTCCTGTCGAACAAGGCAAGTAGAATAGTTTTCGCAGAGCTTTAGCCAAGAATGAGGCACAGCTTTTATATAACGGTGACTTGTAACCAAAGGAAGGATGCTCGTGCTATCGGTCTTTCTTTTGAACAACAAACTATCAGGACCTGCAGCTATGGAGACGTTAACCTCCTTATGGACCTTGAATATATCTCTCATATGAATGTGTATTGGCTCTTGTACACATCTAAAAGGGAGATGTAAAGTAGGTGCAAAAGCAGAATTTGAAGTGAATCTAACCATATAAATATTAGTTTTATTCAGGGAGTCACCAATCATTTCATTGTAAAGTAGTGAAGGAATAGAGGAACTGCTGAAGTGGCTTCTGATGGTTTTAACCTGGAACCAGAATCCTTTGCTACCTTTGCGTCTTGCCAAGATTCTGGTCAAAAAGAAATATTTCTCTTTGGATAAGTGCGAAAAGCAGACTATTTCGCTTTTTTGCTTGGTTGTGCTTATCGTTAAACCAAGAGCGATTTTGCTGTTGTTAAGACCTGCTGTATAAATACTGAATGTATTCACGCATGTCCAATACATAGAATCGTACTAAATTCAAATATGCATTCATCAACATCCCTTAAAGCAAAACAGACCGACTAATCAAATTCTTTAGGACACTCATTAAGACTTTCCCAATCTGCAGATTTGTTTTGTTTTTATTTAACATTTGGGCTAAAAACTATGACATTTTACGAAATAATAAAAAAAACATTATTTAAAAATTAATGTCTCTTAATACACTCACACAATAATGCACAATGACTTGTTCGCCGTTGTTTAGTTTCGCTGAATTTCTCCAATTACGACTTATAATTGTTTCTTGAAATGTTTGTTTTGCAACGCCGCACCGATATTTTTCTAAGAAGCCGGATTTATATGGAAGGCTTATCAAAGACCCTTTGGCAGCTGTTTTCAATTAAAACAAACCTTCCATCGCATTAACATGAATAGGCTCTGTCTTGCTTCAAGCACCCCGAGGAAAGCAACTCTCGTGTACAGGTATCCGTAGAATAGATGTAAATCATTTTGTTTGGAAAAATTAAGAAGATCTACTGCAATTTTTTTCAGCGGTCTTTAAGGGAGGCGCTACCGCGCCCCCTAGAAAATCCGCCCCTGGCTATCATACAAGAAACGTGATTTTTTGGCGTTTTTTTTCCTCGTTTTATTCTCATTAATTATTATTATCGTAAGCAGGCATTATTTATTCAGATGACAGCATTATTTTTTTCAATTGACGCCTACTCTCATTAAAAAAAAAAATAAATAAAAAGTACATAGTGTTAAATTTTGTACGATGGTACGGTACCCTTTGTGCGCGAGTCCGACTCGCAGTTGGCCGGTTTTTTGTTGTTGTTTAATTTTGCTTATTATGTTTTCGATATTTACTGTTGAGCTACTTATATATGCATTTATTGTTACGGTATGTAGGTATGCTTTATAATATGTAGCTACGAAATATCTTAATGCTAATTTCTCCAGCTTGAAATTTCTGAGGAAGATTGGAGGAGTTTCACCAACTATGTACCTGATTTTAGCGCTTTGTTCTTTGAAGCTGTATTGCGACTGCCGTTGGAAAGAAGAGCCTATAATCTATTCTCTCCAGCACCGAAAGATACTCATACGATTCTTTAAAAGCACTGAAGTAAAAAAAATGTTACAATATTTTGCCGTTTCACTTTCATTGTCACTTACAGCATGAACAAGGTAGGAGCGATGGTAGTAATGAGAAACATGCAACTACAACAACAACCTTAAAATTTTACCTAATAATTCGTAGGTTTCGAACCCTACTGACATAAGGTAAAGAATAATTACAGTTGGACAGTCTGAAACATCGAGTCTCCCACGATTTAAAATCATGCAATTTGATTTATTGAAACTAAAAAATAAATCATTCCTCTTGGACCACTCAAAAATTTCTTCAAATCTGTGTTGGTTCTCTCGACACAATCCTCTATCAGACCGCAACTTGTCTGTGTAAAGATATCTGGACGTCATAAGCATTCAAGCATATTTTAGAGTATTCCAATACATTATGGAGATCATATTTATACATACCTACTGCAAAATAAGAGGCCTAAGATTGAGCCCTGATGTACCCCGTACTTAAGAGGTAAGCTTCTCGAAAGTAAATCATGGTCTTAGACTTGCCGTGATCATTGAGAAAGAAAGCTTCCGATCAGTGTCGCCAAGAATGAAGAATTTTCGAAAAATTATGTTTTATTGACTTACCAACGCATATGGCTTTATGAAGGCTAAAGGGTTCCCAGTGGTATCCGTTGTAAGATTATTTTTATCATTGTATTTTGGTTAGTTATAGGGTTTTCAAATCGTTAATATGAGTTTTTATTTTGCATTGGTGTTCTTAGCGTCCTTGATTCCTCTAGTTGTAAGGTTCTTGTGTTTACGCCTTCTATTTGTATGACGTCTATTCTAAATAAAGATTGTTTAATTAGGACTTCTCAGTTGGGATAAAAAAACCTACGCAGTGCTCAGTATCACGTTTTCTATTATGTAGATTGATTTGAGCTTATAGATGCTAAAGATGAAAATTTTTAAAAAACTGTTAAACGAACATCCACTCGAATTGATTTTCAACTAATTTTTAGATAATACTGAAGTGCTTAAAATAGATCTTTGTTTATTGGCTTTGAACCTACTTTTCGCCACCTTTCAGCAGAAGTTAGATTTTGGGAGGACAAAATTAAATTGATATAGCAGGAAAGAACTACTTACTGGGTATTGCCCACTCAGTCATTATCTCAAGAAGATGGGTAAGATCGATAACGACACCCGTCGCTTCTGTGTTCAAAACGACGAAACTGCTGTATACATGTTCTCTGCGAGCTCAAAGCTTTAAAACAGCAGCTACAACATCTAGAAAAATTATTCCCATCACCAGAGGATGTTACAAAGATGATTCCCAAGAACGTCATCGGTTTTTTAAAATACCTCAAGTTCAAATAGGCGCCCAGGGCACTTAAAAGTGATCACACAAAAGATCACATAGGTCGTAGTCGTAGTATGTAGACAAGAGGCGGAATCGCTACATTTAAATAATAACAAAAAATAAAAGGTAGGTATTCCAATTTGTACTAGGAATTTTAAAAATACATTTTTTTTTTAAACGACCAGTAGTAGCATCAGTGTGCTATATCTTATCGTTCAGCATTTTTATTTTAAATAGTACTAGTTTTCTTTTCTGTTAAATCTATTTTACTGGATTCACATTCGGACATCTTCTTAACTCAGTAGACGTTCTCGCATAGAAATTATACGATTTTTTTACTTTTGACCATGTACGTGCTACTAGATATACTTAATTCTTGGAAGGTTTTTTTTTTATAGCGATAGCTTTTGATTGGGTAAGTTACAACCCCAGGTATGACATTTTGGGTCAGTATCAAAAGAAACATTGCTGAGAATACAATCCACTGCCGTAACTATGTATTATTTCGTTTTGTAAAACTTCGTAAAAACTACATATTTTTATTTTTTTCTGATTGACATTCATGGTGCCATCTAAAGGCTCTAAAGACTCGGTGCTTACTATATAGAAAAGAACAAATTCTACTGAAATTTTTTTTATTTTGTACATTTACCCAAAAACATTGTATGGTTTGCTTCAAATTCCATAAATGATTTAATCGCGATTAGTCCAATCTGATCTAATCCAATCGAACCCTCTTAGAGGACTAGGAAAAGTTGGCAAAACAAGATTTCAATTTTATCCCCAGCACGACATATTGTTGGTACTTTTTGGCAGCTCTTGACCAATGCATTATATGTAGAAAACTCACAAATATTTAATAAAAGAAGTAAAAAAGCTAGAATTGGTCTAAGACTAATTTTTATGATACCCTAGATGAATGCCCGTATGAAATTTGGTATTGTCACCCTTCTGTGCAAATTTGATTTTTGAAGTGGTTTTTTGCATAGTATATTTCTAGAACGGTTTGTCGGACAGAAAAAATGATTATATATTAGCACAACAAAAATGTCTTGGACTGATCGTTTTCACAGTGTACGTAAAAAACCTAAATTTTTATATGGCAACACCAAGAATGAGCTGCCCGATTTAGTCCATTTTTGAAATTTTATTTGCTAGTGCAATGAAAACAGCTCTCAGCTCTCTATATCGATGCGTTCTCAGGCAGTGTCCAAATATATGTATAGTGTTGTTGCCCGATTTGTCTCATTTCCGAACTTAATTTTGCGTTTTTTTTTTTAAAGTCCGTGTACAAAATTTCAGCTCTCTAAGTATACGCGCTCTCGAGTTATCATGCGCACAGACCGACGGACGGACATTCAAAAATCAAAATAACTTTTAATATTATGCGTGGGTGTCCAGTCCATTTTGCTCTACCATCATTATTTCGAGGTGTTACAAACGGAATGACAAACTTAATATACCTTATAGGTTTCATCTAGGGTATAAAATTAGTTATAATATTAATAAAATAATAATAAAATTCTACTAGTCCTTAATATTGGTAAGTACCGCGCTCAGCAAATGGCATCGTCCCTATTGAGCATTCTCCCTTTTTTTAGAGCATTTTGGACTGTTTACAACAAATTTCGTCATCGTTTCTTAATAAGAAAAAACTTACACCACCAAAACTTTTTTTGCAGTGAGAACCAGAAAACCTCAGTATTCAGGATGAAACTTAATCTTTGCATGGTAAAAATTCCCATTTTCATACCTTAGCCAAATAAAGGTCAATCAAAGTAAATTAGTTTAACCTAACCACCACCCTTTTCACCTCTTATAACAAATCTACTGCTTTAACAATTGGAAATAAATTTTCTGTCACCATCACTATACATACATTTCATGCCAACACTCATCCCCGCCTGAGTCATCGACATGCAACAAAAAAAATCTTATTATATATCTCTAAGGTATAAGAATTTCTAGTTATACATCAAAGCCAATTTCAAAACAATTCCAATATTTCAATGAGAATTGCTAGCTTCCCAATGCAAACGATTTCATGGTTCACATCGCTAGTATCTACTACATCCGAACTATAGCTTCGGGTACATCTGATATGACATATGTAGAGTTAGTTGCAGTTATGTCCATGCTCGCTAAACAAAATCTAGTTCTAAATCCTCTCGAAATGTACACACAAAAAATGCCGGATTTTATTCATAGATTTCCGCGCTAAGTTCGCGAAAGATAAGACATTTTTAGAAAATATCAGCAAAGGTTCCCTCAATGTTTCAAAACACTCGGGAAAATCTGAGCGGATAGGATATTCAGTTTTCCGCTATGACATCAATACATTCGTCTTCGTTGTCGTTGTCGTTGCGTTGTCGTTGTCGTTGTCGTTGTCGTTGTCGTTGTCGTTGTCGTTGTCGTTGTCGTTGTCGTTGTCGTTGTCGTTGTCGTTGTCGTTGTCGTTGTCGTTGTCGTTGTCGTTGTCGTTGTCGTTTTCGTTGTTGTTGTCGTTGTCGTTGTCGTTTTTGTTGTCATTGTCATTGTCGTTGTTGTCGTCGTTGCCATTGTCATTATAGTTGTCGTTGTCGTTGTCATTGTTATCATCGTTGCCGTCGTTATCGTCGTCATCGCCGTCATCATTATCGTGGTTGTTATCGTCGTAGTCATCCATAGCAGCAGAGGGAATGAAACCTAAAGGCAAAAACCATAAGACATATGGAGAAAAAACGAAATCGCTAGATAAAACCATTCAGCGCTGTTGTTTTGCACGGAATCACTCAAGAACCCCTTCCGCTTATACTTCACCTAGTAAAAGAAACACATCTGAGGATAATTTGAATATTTTCTATTTTGCTTTTCTTTTTTTTTTTCCTTTTGTATTTTTGGTCCAATAAAACACATTCAATATCACACAAAATTGACTCGCATAACTTCATCTAACAATTATGTCCGATACTTGTATGTTCTTGTTTAAAAACCAGCCCACAATCATACGTGAGATTATAGAAATTTAAGGATACATATTTGGGTTAGAAAGAAAATAGTGTTGGTTATGTTCTCGATTATAAAATCCTGTCCATTATCGGTAACCATTTGATTTTTCCTAAGCGTTTTAAGTAATTTTTCTCTATATTTAAAAAGTTCCATTAAATGCGTGAATCTTATTCTTATTATAGGAGCTGCGATACTAAAGTGTTACTTTCTAATATGTACAAAACGAATTTGAGAAAGAGTCCTCCGCCAAAAATAGATAAGGGATGCTTTTAAGCCAAGCAATCGCAATATTGATTTGAAGAATACTCGTTGAGAGCGCCTATTCATATCGATGGTAAAAAACATCTTTGATATGAGTGGATAAAGTAACAACGATACATTCGCTCAAAGCACCTGTACATTACTGAGGAGAGATAAGAGTGGCATAAGTATCCATGTCCAGTAGAAATTGCTCTAAGTTTATACGAACGAAAATCACGACTTATTCCGTTTATTGGTGTACGGTTTCGGCACAAACCAGGTGGAGAAGTAGAGCTTTCGAAAATCGAAAATAAAAGGGTGCCCCTTAAACAGCTTGTTGAATTAAAGCTTTAAATGAGGGGGTTAGATATTATGTACGATATTTGGAAGCTTACTTTAATACTATTTTTCATAAAAGAACCCAAAAAACCTATATTCAATTTTAGGGGAATAACTTATGACAACAACTAAAATTTTGTTGAACATCATTCGAGTGCATGAAATTCGACGCTATTTTAAACTGAAGAATCTCCCCCCCCCCCCCCCCCCCCACACAATAATCTTGGCATAAAATTCGGATTTTCAATGTTAATTTCGGGAAACCATGACTCATCTGTCAAATTTGCAATTTGTCAAAAATTTCCAAGAATGACAGAAAAATGACAGGTTTGAAAGGAATCTAATAGTGCTAACGTCATCTGGTTTTCAATGTGCATATTAATTTCATCTGTAATTTCATTGCATAGACAGCAAATCAAATTTAATTCCAAAACAATTTAAATGTTGTTCGGTATGTATCAAGGGTACATATAGAGCATTTTCCGCAAATTTCCAAATTTCTGATATGGATCCATAACCTCGAATTTGATAGCTATTCCGTTTTCTATACGTAGACGTAAATCATGAAAATTAATATCGTTGACTTCGAACATATTATTTCTTAATAGTGCAGCCAGCAGTGTTCGAAAAATATTACTAACTTGCCACAAATTAGGAAAATCGGAGAACTTACTATACTGAATTTTTTAAAGTTTTGGTAATTAAGGCGGATACCCCGGCATCTAATTGGAAACTTTGTCTGAACTAAATATGTGTATATTATTTGCGGTAAATTTTATAGGGCTTTTGCTAATTGACTGAGACTACTTCTTCGACATATAAATCGTCAAAATTTTATGTAATGGTAACTCTCTAACATGGGTATTTCTTTTGCAGCCGCGAAGTTAGGTGATATCATCTCTGCTTAATTCAATTAAAATTGTTCGCCAGATTTTAAAAATGTTCAAAAAATAATCACAATCAGATCTCGCTTGATGTGCACCTGGGAGTTCCAAGTTTGGTTTTGATTTATTATTTTTGTTTAACGATACCTAAATAATAGGCGTGTTCTTTTGTGTTTCCTTCACTGGTGCGGTCCACTGCACTACCTAATATAGTTTTCTATTCGTCAAAAGGTATCGGTAAAAGTGTAAATTTTAATTATTTCGAACTTGGGTGTTAGATTGTCACTTTTTTCTAAAAATTATGTTTTTCTTTTTGATTGACATTGTAGCATAGCAATGCCTATGATAATTGATCTTTCGTAGAACCCATATAAAATTTTTGATATTAGTTCTATCAAGCTTTAAAAATAAATTTTTTTTAACCAGCAACAAGCAAAACAAAGTGAAAATCACCTAAACAAAAAAAAAATTACAGACCATACATGGAGCTGAGAATTTGTTTTAAAAAACAAAATTCACCGACTCGTCGAATCCTACTCCGAATCGATATTTTTATATATATATAAATGTATTAGCCAAGCAAAGCACAGCATGACAAGAAGAAAAAAGTGGATGGAATTAAAAAACATGAGAGTGGCAGAACTGCCGATGTTTGATACTCTTAATCCTTCGAAGATTGTATGCCGGAGGAAAGACAGGGGATGGTATACTGTTCCACATTCGCACTATTCAGGATAAAAAAGCATTATGGAATGGTACAGTACAGCCGAAAGTAATTTAAGGAGTAAAAGGATGTGCATTGACCATGCAGATAGCGCTAAAGGAGCGTAAGGCATCCAACATAGCGGCAAAATAAAAATAGAAATACAGCTTACCAAATGGATCACCCACCACAGCAGCAACATTGTCTTTTGTCATCGCCTTCTCGCTTTTTACATAGCAAAAATAGGCACCGTCAGAGCTCAAGCACGCAGCCGTTGTTCAATTTTTTTTTTTCTAATGCTCTACACAGAGTATATTTTTCCCAATATAAATAGAGCACTGCGAATACGAATCGTCCAGACCAAGCTCCTGCTTTATAAGCAACTGATCCGACCAACCATCACAACATACTGTTTCCCAATATGGCACACGATCTCGCCAACCTACATGAAAAACCTCGGAAATATGGAGAGGAAAGTAATCCGTTCTTGCACTGGCCTTCGTCGAAGGGCAGACAATAAGTACTATCCCAACAAAAAGCTGTACGCGGCAGCAAAAATCCTCCCTATCGACAAATACCTTGTCTCGCAAGCCCAACATAAGATGGAGAAACTTCCCCTCTCATCTTCAACCTGCCTGCACACACTCCACCTGCAGAATTCACCTCTTCAACTTGTTGACCCTCAGAGTAGGAGCATTTACTATACTGGCGAAAGTTTTACCTTCTTTTGCAGCAAAAGTACCCATCATTGAGGATAGACCTCCGGAACAATAGCCACCGTCATCATAGCAGGATGCCCCACATAGGAACTGCCTAGAGAAGGAAGACCCCTTCTAGGAAAACTTGTCCAAGCTCCTCATCCTCCTTAACCATACTCATTCCAATTTTCCCGTCTCGCCCTCCTAAACAACATATAACCGACAACCGCCACGGAAGCAGCTTAGTGTCGCGCGCGAAGCTGTAGTAATAAAGAAAAACATATCAAACATAAAAGTTTTTTTTCTAATCAATAAATGTATCAAAAGAAGACAAAATCAAGACAATTGTGTAATCAAGGCCAAAATAAAAAGCCTGAGTGTTAAATCTACCCTACCATAAATCCTAACAGGGAAGTTAGGACTACACATTAAGGTCAATTTATTTTAAATGCGCAAGGACGACTCTGACTATGACTATGAATAGGTACTATGTTCTGAGCAGTTAACCTAAACAGATCGGCAGTATTGAAGCCAAAGTCTAAGAATATTGAACCTAGTGCATTTCATATTAGCATTATAAAATCTTATATATTTCAATAACATTAGAAGTATTTTATCCATGTATTTTCTATGCGAAAATATATACTTCGTGCACCAAAGCACACCGCCAATTTGGGAAAGTATTGAAATCTCAGTTCAGGCACAGATCCAAATCCATACATATAAATAGAGCGATTTTGCTTAAAATTAGTACTATGTATTGAGCAGTCATGAAGGACAGATCTGAGTAGTGTTGGAACATAGAAACGGAAACGGAACATCGCCGTTGACATCGCCAGCGACGATCGGTGTACCGAAAATATCGATCATATAACATCGATGTACAAGCAACATCAATGGTATTGATTTAAATAGAAATTGCACGTTATCTGTTTTGATAATGAGATTTAAGCCTATGTTGATTTAGTTTAGTTGTTCGTTTGCTTAAAATAAAAAGCGAGATATATACAATATACATATACCCAACCTAGTAAATATTGAAATATTGAACTAATTTTTGTGAATAAATTATTAACAGAAGTAGAGAAGATACTGGGCTTCTGACTAAATTCTATGCTAATTGCTGAGCTCTAAACAGCTTTCTAAAACTTTTATTTTGGCTATGTAGGATCTCCCTCCTGATGTCAGTAGTACCGGCAAAATGATGAAAACATTGCAAACTGCAGACAGCGTATTGGCATTCCGTAGTAGCTGCAACAGCATAACCATACACAACTTCACAAGTAGTAATTTGTTTTCCTATTTCTGTATACTTCCCATTCGCATCGCATTAAGATTGTCTAAAAAGTGTAAAGTCTACACATGAAATTGTCGCTGTTTTTATGCATCCGTATAGCACTCAAATGTATAACCATAAACCGCTGATACTACTGGATATTCTGCAATAGCATTAGATGACTTTTCTATAGTTGTATCTTTTTGGTTTAAGTACTGTATTCCCATCAACTTCAACTTATAAGGTCTGTACGAAATCCATCAAAGCTCAGTGGATTTTCCAAATGAATATATAGAATAGAAATAGGAAGCCTATCTCCTATAAAATCAATATTTCTTAAAATCGATTTTTAAGGAATAAAATTAAACAATTTTTGGTTGTCGAACACTAAAAATAGGTATGAGGGGCAGAGAAAAGATTACAGATATTGTATTACCACCTATTTCTATTCTATATATACATTTGGAAAATCCAATAAAATATGGTAGATATCGTGTAGACCTTATTAAGTTGAGGTTCAGCTGAATACAGTAATTAAATCAAAAAGAGAAAATATGAATAATATTAAAGTGAAAAATGAAACTTGAAATTAAGTTAATTGTCACACCTCTATACCAAAAAAAAATTGGTCTGACATGAAATAGAAGATGAAGGAATCCATGTTATACTTCATATTAGTAAGTCTACACTTACGTAAAACTAGACCTAAATGGCATGGCCTAAACTAGCTCAGTGCCATGCAGCATGTAATCTCCGAACATCGAAAGATAACATCGATGGCATCCGATGTTGGAATGTGACGACATCGATGTAAAAATATCGAACATCGTGAACGAAACATCGAAGTTTCAAAAACATCAATAAAAATCGGAAATATATGACTTATTAATTTAGTTTAATTTTTCAACATCCTGCTGGGAAGTACTCATTTGTGACACGGTCCTATAAAAAGGACTAATGCCTTTTGCATTTCCCTAATAATCTAAGATATTACTAATAGTGTTTTGTAGCACTAGAGCATTTCTTTGGATTATTTTTTATTAGACAACATCGTACCATTTGTTTTTTTTTCATTTTTCATTTTTATTTGTATTATTTTAGTTTTTTTTTTGCGTTGAAGTATTGAATTATTAGTAGTTAAGTCAATTTTAATTGCATGAGTAAAAGCTATGTTGAATTTTAAACCATATCTACACTGACCTCTTATTTCTGATCCGACAGCCTTTCCTTTTTTATGATTAGGTCTTCGTACATCTAACAAATTTCGTTAGTTGTGTGAGGCGTACTTTTATAGCAGCAGTGCAGAGGACTGAATACCGCCAAAAGAGCACAGCTAATATGTACTTTACACATTTCGTATTTCTAGCAACTGCCAGGTGGCTTTGATAACAGAAGTGATTGCATCCTCATACTCAGAAATTTTACAGAATATTGAATGTCTCTATATACTCTCTAATTTTTTTTATGAATATTTCTCTATACTCGGTATATACATATTTTTTTAATACACACGAAGTAAAAATGCATTGATTTTAAATACCCAGTAAAATTTACCCTATGTGTAGGTATCAAAAATATTATAAGAAAACCACAGAAATTAAAAATCTAGCCGAAATTGAAATAGTAATATATAGAAAAAGAAAAACAGTCAACACAACAGTTCACTATCAAGAAAATGTATAGGAGGATGATGGACGAACTAATTAAATGGTAATTATCTTTAAACAGAGTGCTATCTATTTGTGGTCATAACGATTATAGTTAATGGGTAAGGATGAACCTAAACTGATTGAATTGAAGTTAGATGGGTTAGGTCACAGAAAGCTTTGAACCATCTTGTGAACGCAACCGTAAACGACTACATATATATATACATCAAGAATACTGTTAAAATATATTGCTGTGGTCTATGGGAAAATTGTTCGAGATTAGCTTTAATTAATAATAAACTGCCTTCAGATCTGATGAAATTATTAATCAAAAAGTCGTTTAGTATTAAGTAGGGTAGGTTTTTCACGGAAGTAATTATAGCAATTTCGTGTCCCTCAGAAATACAAACAATAAAACTATCGAATTCACCGAAATAATAAAATGTCAACAATAAAAACTCTCGAATTACTTTTAACACAAATATGCACTTTATAATACCTTCCCTGACCTGACTTAACGAAGCAATTAAAGACTAAAGGTAGATTTAAGGCCGCTACACACGCTCAAGCAAATCATACGACTGGGCCATGCATGGTCCAGTCGTATGATTTGAATGAGCATGTGTAGCGCAAGTCGCAAGTTGAGACTAAAGTCTGCCATGAATGAAATCTAACATGCATAAGTCGCAAGATTTGCTTGAGCGTGTGTAGAATCCTTTAGATTGGAATTTTGGCCGCGAGGTTAGCGTCGCGTGCGAGGAGTTAGAAAAAATGTGCTGTCAGATTGAACGCGTTGACATTTGAGATTCGACAAATTTGTTTTGAATTTTTGTTATAAATTAGCTCACATTTATATATATTACACAATAAACATTTCTCAAATTCCGTTTTGCCTTCAGAAATAAAAAAAAAATCTAAAACAAATCAGGCAGCAGTACATTCTCCCGAGTGTTAAGTTAAATTGAACACGTACGCGACGAAAAGTGGAAATTCGCCCGATTTGTGCGTCGCGTGCGTCGCGTGCGGTGGTAATCTAACACCCCCTTTGCGGCCGTCCCGCAACGCCCTCCATTCCTGGAAACCACGCAGACTCCTGAATAAGTTATTAACGATGTTAAGAGAGTATGATATAGGGAAAATTCCATGTGAAACAATTGTTTAACAATCGCTGATTATTCTGACAAAACACAACCTTGCTGCAGTAAGAATAGAGTCTTCTTCCATACATATTAGGCAATGACAGCAATGGACCCATACTCTTCTTAAAATGTACGCCAAGAATAGTGTTTTTATAGATCTTCAGGAAATAGTTGTCTTTTAATATCTTCTGGCGAGATGGCAATTCCTGTTCCGGGAATGCCGACTACAATCATGTGCCTTCCGCAAACGTGGTCTGGCTATGACATCCTCGAACGCCTAGTAGTAACGCCTGTTTGGTGTATACAACTGTAGTCTTGAAGGATGGTTACACACTAGCAGCGTGCCTTGAGAGTGTGCCTAATACAGACAATTGACGGCTTGAAGATTTGCTGAGGCGTAGACTGGGCTACTGATCGATAAACACCCAGATCAAGGGAATCAGCTTAGAATTTATAAATCTGAAATTTGATTAGATGTCCAAAGTCTGCTTGATAGAGACTGAGGGTTGGAAGAAGTTTAGTAGACTGTGTAAATGTGCCTCTCCAGTCTAGACGGTACCTATGATAGTCAGGGTATGTGCGGAATAAAGCCGACCTTATGTCGTTTGTAGGCCAAATATCAGGTAGGGAGGGACCAATATACGGGATTTTGGCTCCGGTTTTAGCCAGTTTGTCCGCTTTTTCATCGTACATTTAGACCGCAAATTCAAAATATTCTACATTTTGGGGATGGTTTTCTAAGGAATTAACGAAAGCAGGTAAATAAAAAAAGAAAACTCCTTTTAGTAGGTATATTTTGATTTACATTTATCCTCATGCAGGAAATTCTCGAGGTAAATGCAAACAATAGAAAAATATATCTTAAATATAAAATGACAGTATCATAAAGGTGAACAATGGGCCTTGACATGGCCTACGTTCGGGGGACCCCATCGGAGTTCCAAACCTCGGTTTCAATCAATCAATCATAAAGTAATATCTAAAGCTGTATACCTACTTATGCTGTTACATTCATCAGTTCTTTAATTTAATTTGAGTAGTCAGATAAAAAATAGTACGAGCCAAGTTAAGTTGTACTTTTCACTTCGAAGAACATTTTACAACTAAGAAGAGTTTGCAAATATTGCTACTTGACATCCACTGTATGTGTAGACCACTGACATGTGCATATAACATTGATCGATGACACTGCTGAATCTGCTTACATTATCATGGTATCACTTTTCTATAATTCTCTCTATTTGGTTTAACTTCTTTATTCCGCTGAGCTTCAAATAATAACTTCTATACAAAATCCACCATAATCCAGTTTCAGTCCAGTGTATTCTCCAAAAGAATATACAAAATATAAATAGATGGCAATACAACATTTGTAATCTTTTTCTGTCCCCCATACCTACTTTCAGAAACAAACAGGCAAACAAAATTGCAACTTATTTCCTTAAAAATCGAGTTTAAGGATTATCTGACGCTAAAAAAGAAGAGATTCCAATGGAAGCACTAATTTCGAATATATTTGGAATTTTTTGAACTTGAAATATGAATTTTAAAGCAAAAATGTAACTTGAATTTAAGATAATTGACACCCTCTTGTTATGGTTACAGGCGAGTGAGTGATGCTTGGAACGTTAAGTCTAGGCTATCAGTAGAAGCTGATAGCTCATTCCGTGATTAGCGTTGCAAATGCCGGGCGGCACGCTAATTCACCTCAGCTATTGGCGGAGAGTGCAGGGGTAAGTAACCACGAAGACCTTCTGTTGTCACGCACCATATACAAAAGATATCGTGCCTTGACGAAAAATGCTACACACATCTAGTCCTGAAGGGACCCTTACACCACTTACGTTTAAGGCATTGTGAGTACTTGATGGAATGAACTCATTGGCATTCCCGGCACAGGGGCCGAATTCTGTAACACGGAGAATTGGGGAATTTGGGAAATGAGAGTTGTTTGGACATTTAATTCACCGCTTGAAATTCTATAACTATGCGAATTTGATTTGAGAATTGCTGAATTCTCTGCACCACTTCTCAAATTCTCTGGTATGTTGCAAGTGGAAAAGTAAGAAGTATTTTCAACTAAGAGAATTGTCTGTTTTTATTGTATTTTGTACCTAGGAATTTTCAAATTAAACTCACCAAAGTAAGTAATTGAAATAAACTATTTATAAAAGATAAAAGTATAGTCAATTTTTCACATATTTATTATGCACAGCACTTAAAAACATAAAATTAAAAAATAATAATTAAATTCCGAACTGAACTGTCACCAGTAAAATATGGAATATTTTAGAATTTACTAAAAACAGTGCTCTAACCGGTCGGAATTTCAATCTCTCTTTTCTCATTTCTCTCATCTTTTCCCTAATTGGAGGAAAACATGTTAGTGAATAGAGAATTAGGGAGTTTTAATTGGAGAAAACGAAAATTGTTATCTCCCAAATTCCCCAATTCTCCGTGCTATAGAATCTGGCCCCAGGTATTCAATGTCTCCTAAAACTACCTGAGAAGCGGAGGAGCCGCCCTTAATCGACCTTCATCGTTGAGAGAGGGCTCCGGGAGATTGAGATTAGAAATATCAAATAATATATGAATATCAGCTCATCATTACGTTATAATTCATTACTCGTTATAGGCTTACATGACAGAGCGACGACACGCCTTGAGCTCAGTTGGGTAGTAAATGAGCTGATGACGAAACTAATCAAGTTATTCAGACTACACACTAGTGAAATTCTTCAAGATCATTCGTTCCAATAATATGACAACAAAATATAATTTCAGTTATTTAGAGCACAAGTTAGCGAATTTAATTCAGGCTCATCCGTTTAAATAATATGATATTCAAAAATTTGATTAAGTTAATTAGATCATGTACTAGAAAACTTAATTCATGCTTATCTGTTTAAATGCTATGAGAGAAAAAAATATGATAAATTTATATGAAGTACATAGTATTAGCGAGATTTAAAATTTATTCGTTCAATTAATATGGTAAGAAGAACTGGTTAAGTTAAATAATTATGTAACAGCAACATACATAAATTTTGTTGATGAGGATCCCTCGCAGAGGCGCCTCCGAGGGTCACTTTTTAAAAACATGTATGCCCTGCTTAAGTAACATCCAACTATAGAACTTTAGCGGAATCGTGTACCCCACGCGTGTGTAATGCAAGGAGTAGAACTAAGACTCCCTCCTCGTAAAATGCAATGATTTCAAACGAGCCTCCATCGTCATAAAAGCGTGCTCAGGTGAGCTAGTTTGATAAGCGGAAATCTTAAAAAAATGTCGAGACCGCAATCTTTTCTTTTCTTTCTTTTTCCTACAAAACGTCACTATTTCGGTGATTTACACAGTTTTCTGTTCGGCGAACCCTTTCTTTTATATTTTTCACTCCTGATTACGTCTTTGTCTTGGATTCCCGCTTATTTTTTTCCATTTTTTCAGACCTCTCCTTGTTCCTTTTTGTCAGACTCAGCGGCTCGAAAAAAACTGTATCTCGCTGTTCTCTTCCCTTTCTTTTCCAAGTTTTTTCTCCTCAGCTAAGTACCAAGCACGCAGTAAAAAAGAAGTGGAAGCACAATCGCAGTGTGGGCGCGACTGTCGCTAGATGTCAGTAGTACGTGACATGTGGCATCCTACACCATGTAAGCTACGATTGTGTCACCATCAGCCAGTTCAGTTGCACAATACGGTGGAAAGGTGTAGCATGCTCAACTGTGAACGCTACGACCATAACACCCTGCTATCAAAAGTTGAACCAGTTGTCGGTGGTGTATATATATAACAACATTTTAAGCCTTCTAAGATAGGGTTACACATTGCAACTTTTACTGCAGCGCAGCACAAAAAGCTGCGCCTGTACCTTCATTGCTTTCATTCTGCCGTAGTCTCGGAAGTTGCAATGTGTAAACATCTAGAGATAAGGTTGCAGGCGCAGTATAAAAATATTAGTTCGGTTGAAGCTTTTGTGGCCGCTGCGCGTGCAAGTTTTAAGATGTTGGTTAGATTTGTGCGGTGACTAAACCAATATTAATCTCAAATTCTTCAAAATTCATATTGCTTTTTTTATTATTATTTTACTTATAACTTGTGTAAATAACTGCATAAATAATATGTTGCTAAAAATTTCGAACTTATAGCTAACCGTTTAGTGGGAGATATTGCTTTCCTCGCTTGCATTAGCATTTTTTCAACATGGTCAAGTGATAAGCGCAAGAAATTAGCGATAATATAGATGCCTAAATGGGTGAAGGTTGAAAGCGGTGGGGTGGTTAGAGATGCATAATATCTAAGCTATCATCTGACTAGATCGAACGATTCCGTATTCTAGGGTTTCACTCTGTGTCTGGAAGTATGTGTGTATATGTATGCTTGTGTTCAGGGCGGGTGTGTGTGCTTGCGTGTGTTTTGTGTAAAAAAAATAGCCAAATTGGTCGAGCCGTTCTCAAGATGATGTAACGTACATGCGGCAATTGATTTTTTTTTACATATATAGATTTCATCGCCAAAACCTGGATCTATTATTAAATTATTTATGGCCCCAGTAGACTTTTATTAGCTATCCATTTTCTCACCCAACACCTCTTATTTTTCAGATTATTATTGTGATGTTTTATAAAAATTAAAGCCAAACTAGCAGCAACTTGCACTTCTGGGTCATCAAAATACTTCAGAATTTAACTAGAGACTATTTACAACAAAAGCTGCCCGCAGCAAAACCAACTGCATGTGTAAAGACATTGCAACTTTTTTCGAAAGGTAGCAGCTTCTAAGTTGCGCGCAGCAAAATCCGGGAGGCTGCGCGCAACTTTATAGTACTTAGGTGTAGCTATTGCAACTATTGCAGCTGCTACCTAAAAAGGTACGCAGCAAATGTTGCAATGTGTAATCGGACCTCAAGCTTTAAAGATTTTTTTAAATATGGCTTGTTTTTGTTTATCAGTGCTGACCGCACTTACATATATTCAAAGCTTCAGGTGAAAATGTATTTTTCCCGTAGAAAATCGTAGTAGGATGGGTGTTATGGTCGCATGTGAACCTCACCTCAGAAATTACGGTCCAACTGGAACATTTTTCTAGCGACTCCGGTGACATATGTTGGGGATTGCACCAACTGTCCGAAAATTGCCACGTTAGCGGAATGTAGGAAAGTGGACAAGAAAGTTGCCGGAAATTGAGGTGAATGAACAGGCGGATAAGTGGTAGAAAAGGTCAGACAAAAATTTAGATTGCGATCGGAAAACGGCCGATCTGAGAAGTAAGTATGATTATTCGAAAATTTATATTGGTGGTATCAATTATTCGAACGTCATAAAAGATTTGCAATTTTTGTCGTCTAATAGACACATCGGCGACTGGCAAAATGAAATGCAATTATTTAGATTGTTTAATAAATTAATTGTGTAAAGAGCTTGATTTTTTTGTCAGCAAATGGTCAAATCTACGTTTTGCATAATTAAGAAATTAGTTAGATTTTTTTTATAAATTAAAATTGAAAAGGACCTTTTGTTGGCGAATGGCCATTATCTGCGCTCTGAAAAACTAAAATTATTTGGAATTTTTATAAATTAAAGTCGAAAAGAGCTTAAATTTTTTTCGGCAAATGGCCACATCCTCAGCCGGCAAGAGAAATGAGATTACTTAGATTTTTGCTAACGATAAAGCAACCCCATGCTTACATTTGAACCTTTTAAGCTTAATGATAATTATAATTGTTTTTTGTTTTGTTTTTTTTCTGGTTGACATATAAAAGTGTAAAATACAACCCAAAGGGAGTAACCAAAATAGTCGATTTTCTTTTCAGGTTCGGTTTAACCACTTGCAGTGTCCAGATGTACATTCACCGAGTCGTGAATTGTGAGTGGAGAGGTTGTCATTTATGTTTTGAAAGAATTTTTTCATATAAAATGGTTGTCCCAATTGGGTGTGAATTTAAGTAAAAATGAAGGGAAAAATATACTTCACAATGTAACTAATAAAATATGTTTTTTTCTTTGTCATGAGTCAGTAAAGCGAAAAGTTTCTCTTTATTCTCTCCTTTGACCGGAATTTTCTTTTTCATCAGCTCGATGACAAGTGCCAACTGATGCTACAGGATGGCTGGGGTCTGGCACTGTCAGGATAAGCGCCATTATATCCTCACTATAATTATCATCTTCAGGTAAGTCCCTTCAGGACCTTGGCTACTTTGTTTTAAGGCGCAAAATTTTTTATTTATGGTGCGTGGTAGTGACGGTGTTTTTCTTCTTTCGACTCAGTCCATACTCTCCACCTTTAACTGAGTCAGCTTCAGCTGACAGACTTCACTTCACTTCTATGATATCATCTCTCACTCACATACATCCATATCATAGGGGAGGGGTTCAAACTCCCTAACACCTACGTATCTACACCACTAGTACTGATGAAAAGCAAAATATTTTTGATTTAATCAACTTTCAGAAAAATTTTTTCTTTGGTTGCCGTTTTCTGCAGTTAATATATTATGTATCACGGCCTTCAAGATTTCATGTGATATTGAAACTTTTACTACGCCTTTCTATTGAGACAAATCATTTTATTGATTTTATTCCACAATTTATTAAAAAGTTGAATATATACACTGACATATATGGAGTCCTTCTCCAGCTTCCTGTTCACCTGATAATCTTCATCATATTAAGTCTACCGCAGAGTTTTGCCGTTCACCCCCAGGCGAGTAATAAACTCGACACAGAAAATCATGATAATGTAACAAAAGATTTTCACAACTCTCAGGACCTAAACAGATTTAGAGAAGCTAAACTTTAGGCAACAAATCAAAATTTTAAATAATGAAAAAATTTATGAGACCTACCACATTCGTGGAAGAAAGAAACATTTTTCACCTCAAAGTATTCCAATTGTCCACTGTTGATGATGACGAGCTCTTAGAATATATGTAACAAACAGAAACGCGGGTACCTATCGTATGAAATTCATGTTCATGATTAAAGCAAGCTCCTTCATGAGTTCTCCTGTAGCCTATTTCACGAACAAATTGTAATTTACAAGTGATTTTTAACAAAAATTGTAGAAAAATTGATATTTTTGGTTTCACAAAAATTCTGTGTTACAAAAATTATAGTTGTATTATACAAGGGGAAATTTGTAGGAAAATTTCATTTTTTGTTCCACCAAAAGTTATTTTGTAGTTCTAATTCACAAGCTTCAAATTTTTAGAATTAGAACTTTCTTGTAGATTTGTGTTTCACTAAAAAGATTGGAGTTACAAAATTTGTGCAGTATACGAAAATATTTCACAAGTGAGCGGTGCTGTGTAATTTTCTACAATTTTGTTTTACTTAAATTGGTAACACTCATTTCAATAAGAAAATATCCTAGATACGTCGAAGCGGAAATAACGGTTTTGCATTGCTACATCGCCGAAAAGCATATCAGCTTAACAGCTTTTAAAACAGCTCTGATAACAGCTTAACAAGCTTAACAAGGAATGACTCTCCGTCTCACTCAAGCTGGAATATTAAAGTTACGCTCTTAAGGCAAGCTTTGGGTACACTAGAATCAATTTTAGTAGGTGAAAAGAAATTTTTCGAAACTGGGTTTCTTGAAAAAAAATTTTTTTTTCCGTGATCTAAGAAATAATGTAGCAAGTGTTGTACCATTTTAGAATCCTTATTAAATGCGTCAACTTTTAAAGTTACTTGCCAGACTGGCGTAGTACATTTTTTTTCAGTACAGTCAGTTAAAGTTCAACGAGTTATTAATATTATATTGTTGGTTCGGTAAAATGTGACTTTTTCTTCCAAGCTGGAGCAGTTGGCTTAGAACTTAAAGCAACAGGTTATACATAAGCACTATTCGGGATTACATAAGAAAAATAAAATCGAAAAAAAAGTAAATATTTGTAGCAACAGGAGCTAATAAACCATCACAAGGTGTACATTTTCTCGAAAACAAAAGAAATGCCTATGATTTGAAAAATACATGACTTAGATTTTTTTTTTATAATTTTCTGGTAACTGTTACAATTTGGTCTATCACCCGGTTCCGGCTTGACGTCGACTTACGGGACACCCTATATATATATGAGTAAGGGGCGAAGCAAGGAAGTGTAGTATAAGCTTTAAGAACTTAGGCGAGATGACATCAACTTCCGCGGAATTAGAATTAATACTGCAGAAGGCTGGATACACTTAATTGGAGTTATACTCGAAAAGTCAAAGCTCGGAAAAGTATAACATGATCTCAAGTTACTAATGAAAGCGCTGTCAGTCACAGAAGCCGATGTATTTTGGGCCAGAAAGACCGATTAAGTTCCTCTGGACCAACATCACAACCACACAAACGCAAAGAGCCTACTCTAAAAAACTTACAATTTTCCAGAGCTTTCCAGCAGGCAAAGAAAAGCTTAGCTTGGTAGAATAGCACAGGTATTAAAATCTCTAAAATTTGTGCGGCTTGCCGCCGCCGAGGCCGTCCATTTGACCGATATAATTTTCCACAAAATTTGTGAACACAGAGCTTCGAAAAAAGATGTCCAAGGTCGACCCATCGGTGCTTTAAAACAAAGGGGTCTTTCTTGATACACTTGACTAATTACAGAGCCATCTCAATGGTATTAGCACAGTGTGACCAAAAAAAAAATTTATAATTAGATGGAGCAAAGTGTAAAGTGCTGAAACGTGGAAAGTCTTTGTAGCTATTGATCTAGAGAATTTTTATAACTATACCCGCGCCAATAGCTGTTCTGTTTATAAATTTTATCCTAATTGGCGCATTTTAGGTTATTACCACAAACTATGCTAGCAACATAATTATAAAAACAAATTACAAGTTAATCTGACGCTATCGTTATAAGAATAACAACAACAACACTAACACTAAGCTTTTCGGCTTCAATGTTAGTGAACCTTGATTCATATTATTCATACCTTGTTAGTCTGTCTCTGTCTGTTTTTACCATGGATTATAAATAAGAAATTACGGTTATCTTTGTAATCTTTCAAAGGAAAAGCAATTTCTAACATGCGAACATCATAAAATGAAAATTTCACCATGAAAATTTCCAGAATTTTTCACAGCATCATTTTGCACCTGTCTCTAAAGCTGTTTATAAGCGTATATTAAAGGGTGGGTGTGGGTGGGCGAACTCATCAAATATAACATCCTTAAAAAAGAGATAAAAGAGCAATTAAAAGGATTTTATTTAAACTAACCCTTATCACGTAATTTTGTTTCGGCAACAAATTTCTTTTCTGTCAAGTAAGAAGCGTATCTTCGGTATAACAACTACGTTTATACCGGAAAAAATTTACGGAAAAATTAATATTTTGCATAGCAAGCATTTTTAATGGGCAGACGATTTAAAAAAAATATATAAATGGAACAAAGTAAAAAGCAAATAGAAATCGGCTCAAAAAATTCACGTTCCTATTTTATATTACAAAATTGAGTATGTGTGAACAGGCATGCACTTGAGCCAACATATGCAATTTAGTGTTATAAAATACTCAAATTTTGAATCAACTCAATCGACGATTTCACTCAATATTTGAGTGCTTAAAACTCATTTGAGTGAATTCACGTTTTGAATGGACTCAGATTTTGACAGAACTCAACTCTTTAACAGTCTCCAGTTTTCTGATTCTAAGTCTACCGTTACACTTTTCAAAAGTCAAAACCGAGAAATTTCACCGCAAATAGCTCACAAAACGTAAGACAAAATCAGGTCTCACATCCGAGTAGTAATAAAGTATATCCCATGGAAGTCGACAGATCTATTAACTCTAGAATTAACGCAATAGAAAGCGAGAAAGTAGTCGAAAATTTTCGATTGATGGCTCGAAAGCCAACAATCACTTCCTTATATAAAGTTACAGACAAAAGGAAGCCCCTTAAACTTATAGTACATAGATATAGATGCCACTGCTAGAATAATGAATACACGAATTTGTAACCCCATATATAGAAGTAAAATACCCTCATTCAACATAAAGACGTGTTATTATCCCTTGTGTTACTAAAGTGACCATAGACACTTTCATTGAATTCGACTAAAAAGAAAATAAGGAATTCCTTGAAATGCAATTGCATGCAAAATTCGGCGGAATATTAGCAAATAATATTATGATAGATCTCGAAGCTGAAATTAATTTCTTCAGTGAAAATGAGGAAAGAGAATATGTTATCCCCGTACCTTTTGAAGAATTGAATGCATTTCAATACGAAATATATCTCAACGAAAATGAGATAAGGTATGAACTAAAACATAGTATAAATACGGTAGATGAAATCCCAATATACACAAAACTCTACCGATATCCTGAGGTACAGCGTCAGGAAGCTCACAGACAAATTACGGAAATGTTAGAGCAAGATGCAATTAAACCTAGCGATTCCCCCTATTTCGCCCGCATATGGGTCGTTCCCAAAAAACAACATGCATCAGGGAAACAGAAATGGCGCATAGTCATCGACTATAGGAAATTAAATAATATCACAGTCCACGACAAATACCCAATTCAAAATATCGACGGTGTTTTAGGCAAACTGGGACGCGCTATGTATTTTACAACCCTAGATCTAGCTAAGGGCTTTCACCAAATAGAAAGAGCTCAGGAAGATATCAAAAAAACCGCCTTTAGTACCGATAATGGTCAGTACGAGTTTTCCAGGATGCTATTCGGGCAACCTTCCAGCAGCTTAAGAATTCCATACTGAAAGATTATATCGGAAAAATCTGCTATGTGTACTTGGAAGATAATATCATTTTCAGTACTAGTAAAGAAGAGCATTTTGATTCTCTTCAAAATGTTCTTAAAAGGCTTCAAGAAGCAAATTTAAAAATACAACTGGACAAAAGCGAGTTTATGAAATAAGAAACCGAATTTCTGGGACACATAGTTACAGCTGGCGGTATAAAACCAAATTCTAACAAGGTTGAAGCAATCAACAAGCTTCCGACTCCTAGTACTCCGAAAAAAATCAAATCTTTCTTGGGTCTGGTCGAATACTATCGTAAATATATTAGGGATTTCTCTAAAATAGCAAAACCAATGACTATCTGTTTAAAAAAAGGTAAACGCATAAATGTAAACGATCCGGAATATGAAGAAGCCTTCAGTAAATTTAAATTACTAATCACTGCAGATCCAATCCTTGCTTGCCCACACTTTTCAAAGAAATTCACTCCAACTACTGACGCTACCAATTTTGCCATTGGCGCTATCTTATACCAAGATAACCACCCAACCTGCTACGCATCACGAAACCAATTATTCGACCATCGAAAAGAAATTGCTCGCTGTGGTCTGGGCAACTAAGTATTTCCGCCCATATCTGTATGGCAGAAAATTCATTGTTAGGACAGATCATAAACCATTACAGTGGCTTCACAACTTAAAAGAACCTAGAACGAGAAAATAAAGTCGCCGACGTTCTATCAAGAACAGAGATACACGCGAACGAAATACAAACCGATGAAATTAGGTCACTCAGCCGATGAAGATTACACGGCATATATCCCAATATCTGAATTCAATATATTATGAGATGTGCATGCAGATGACTGGTAATACTAATTTGGCCTCATCCTCGTTGCTTAGCAATGCGAACATATGTAAATCTAAAACAATCTAACTCTATTCAGAACCACAACAACTGATTACTTGATCTGATATAGTCCAATCTATCGGAAAATGATATAAGCATAACTTTATCTCAAGACGTACTTTATCGTATAGACCTTCACCATCCACCTCTTGACATTGATTTATCACTAAATCGGCATGATTTCTTACCTATGATGACAACACGAAAATTGTCTTTTCACGCAGCGAATTATAATAATATCAATAATGAACATCTGGCTTCGATCGACTTTTCATCAAAATTGAGCTTCTTCAAAATTTTTTTCTCTACTTTAGATGACTGCATAACAACATTTGTCCCAGTAATAAAACCAAAACATGTAAAGTATCCACATTGGTATATAGTCGTGAATTAATTCAAGCTTTAAAGGAAAAAGAAAAATATCGTTGTGAATAGAAACACTTGAAACACCCTGAAATTTACAAGAGTCTATCATTAATCCGTCAATTATTAAAAAAATTGATTAAAAAATAGAAACTATTTGGATGAAATCGAGAAATCCTTACACAATTATGCTAAAGCATGCATTCTGGGCATATTCCAATCCTATGAAATCTTCAAACAGACTACCTACTGAGAGGTATTACAATGATACAATTTCTAATACACCCCAGGATACTCACGACTTTGAATCCATCTATTCTGACAGCATCTTAGGTAATAATTTCTCAACAAGCAACAATGGCCCTACACCTCCCTATTCTCATCCAACCGCTTTTTCTTGTTCAATAAATACGTTACCTATTTCCCCTGAAAATGTTCAAGCTGTTATTCTAGATCTTGACTTAAATAAGAAAGCTGGGCCCAACAAAATACCGAACATTTTCCTAAGGAACTGCTCCTCCGTCTTAAGCGCTCATATAAGCGTACTATTCAACTTGTCATTGACCCACGGAGTTTACCCATCTGCATTCAAGACATCGCGCATTACTCCAATTCTTAAATCTGGTGATCCGAAATCAGTAACTAATTATAGACCTATATCAATCTCTAATTGCTTGGCTCTTGTATTTGAAAAACTAGTCTATAATCAACTCTAACCAAAAACCCTTTCCTGCTTGAGCTCTAAACAGCATGGATTTCTTCCGGGACGATCCATCATTACGAACTTGGCACTATACACCGAGAAAATTGCAGTAGCGCTCGATGAAGGGAAACGTTGATTCTATCCAAACTGATTTCGCTAACGCCTTCGACAGAATTTCACACTCTCATATATTGCAAACAGTAGTCGTTAACGGTCACCAGTCCTGCCCTTTCTTCCAAACCTCCGGTGTTCCACAAGGCACCATACTTGGTCCTTATAACTTTCTCCTCTACATCAACGACCATACCACACCTATTAAACACCGATTGTCTCTTATATGCAGATGATGCTAAAATTTTTAACGTCATTCACACAGAAGAAGACTGTAAATTACTTCAAAGAGATATTCTTACGTATTAAATTGGAGCATACATAACTTCTTGCCCTGAATATTTCCAAATGTAGAGTCATAACTTTTCCTAGAAAAGTCAATACCATATATTATGACTACACAATGGGTGATTCATCTCTTAATCGCGTTACCGAAATGAAAGATTTATTATTATTTCAAACAAATATTAACTGGATTACATCTAAAGCATTTAAACTGTTGGGTTTTTTATTTCCGAATCTGCAAATCATTCAGGTCTGCCACCTCATTAATAACCCTTTATAATTCTCTAATAAGAATTCATCTAGAGTACGTATGTACTCTATGGAATCCTTTCTATGCTGTATATATACAGAAAATTAAATCAGTACAGAGAAAATTCACCAGACTTCTTTTATATAAAACAGAAGGATGCTATCTTAACTATTTTACTCGCCTCGACAAATTTGGTATTCCTTCTTTGGAAAAGCGTCATCTTTTCTTAGATGAAATGTTTTTATTTAAATTAATACACAACCTATTAATTACATAATATTAACTACCTTGTTCCATCTAGAGTCACCAGGTACCAATGAACATTTCAAATTACTACCGCCAGGACCAATTTACGATACACGTCCCCTTCTTACAGGATACTACTTTTTTGTTTCTTTTTTACAATTGTTATCTTACTTAAAATTTCTTTTTTTCATAGTTAAATTTAGTAGTTTAACATTATAGATGAACTTTTTATCTTTAAAATTGTAACATTTTAGTCTTCTTTTCCTTGATGAAATATGTTAACAAAAAATATTTGGATTTAATAATTAATCCGGTAGCTTTTAATTGTGACTTTAGTCTGTAAGCTATCGCTGTAAAGTCATAAATAAATAAATAAATTACCCTTAATCTTTAATAAAACTCACATTATAATAGAAAAAGGCTCACATCCAGAGATGGCCATACACAAAATCCATGGGAGAACCAGAAAAAAGGTTGTACATCCCAAACCTGACAGAACTTACTTTATTGACATCCTGAAAAATCATGTCCCTTGCATGGGAATAAATGGAGAGAACTGGTGTTTGTGAAGAAACATTTTTGCAAAAAATTAAAGCATATCATAGATTCGAATAATGGAAAAAGAGTGATGTGGGTCGGTGAGTACTATCGTCTTGAAACGAAGTAGCGAGAGTGACGATTTAGTCTACATGGTTCCAGTAGAAGGTTATTTCGAGAAATTGTCAGAAGTTCACAATCAAACTGGACATGGAGGTCGAGATAAGATGCTGTACTACATGAAAAAAATGGCGCATCCTCAGGAGTGCATGTGAGATACAAAAAATGTAACTGTAAAGCAACAAAACAGCAATGTTCGACAAAGCGGTGTTCTTTCTTCAAAGCCAATGTGATCTCGGTGCCAGAATTCTAATCCTTGTGTGAATAAAGACTGTTGACTACATTCAAATTTTTAAATGACTTCTACAATATTATTATGTTATATGATTTTCTAACTGATGATACTAGTTTAATAAATATAATGCGTTGATATATTTCATGGATATACATTTGCTTATTTTATTATTTGCCTGGAGAGCCAGCCGGCATTTAATTAGATGTCAGCATTTAAGTAAATGCCTAGGCAGATAATGGTAAAAGAAATATATCAATACGATTTTCATTGAATGACGGCATTTAATTAGACTTTTAATTAAATGTCGGATTTTATTAGATGCCTACGACATATTCACTTATATCATGGATCATCAAAAACTGGCTGTCTCAGCATGGACATTTACCAAAGGTATTGGTTCATCTGAATGTGTATTTTCAACATCCTGTTGGCCTTTCAAAGTGGCGCATGGTCATGGATCACCTTCCGACCCTGAAAGTAGAGCGATTGGGAGAGAACAGTAGAAAGATATATATATATTATTCACCTGCATCTTGGATCTGCTACGTTATCACTACCAACCCTCACTAAATATCGCGCACGAATCAAGATATCATTTATTCTTAGATTAAGAACGAAATCACAAACATTTGTAACGATTAATGTTGCAAGAAAAGGGGGCGTACACGAATTCAACACTCACAGAATAATAATGTGTTGCTTTATTAGACTTTTATGCTGTTCGAACCCTTTTTACAAATTAAAGAAGTCATAATTTTCACATGAAACCTTATATTTGCGATCAAATATACCAATGGAAAAGGAAGAAAGGAATCCAACGTTCAGGTTAATTTAAAAATTACCAATCCCGGAAAATGAAAATTTTCCCATGTATCCTTCTGTCAAAAAATTCTTTTTTGCTAAAATCCTTGGGTATACTCTAGTGATTGTAAAAATGCTTCCATGTTATAATTTCAGATGGCTCTACTAGTACCATTTTGGACAGTTTTGTTCACGCTTCGCTAAAAGCAAAGCTATAGGCTGAACTACAATAGTCGTATACGTAAGTACATTTACTTACGTAAAGCGAACTCGCCTTTTAATTTAACAGGCATGGACAAATTAACTTTAACTCGTGTGAGGGGAGTCAGTAAAGCTGCGGTAAGAATCGCTTATTCCGTCAGAACGCGATATGCTAAACAATTAAATATTACTAAATGATTAAAAGTGCAATGTAAAAATTAAAATGGAATATAAATGGTACTGCGAATTAATAAAAGGCACAAATCTTCAATTATGTCAACTTCCATTTGTTAATTTTTTCACTTTTACCAGTTTTTAAAATTAAAAACATTAAATATCGAGATAATAACTCTTACGGAATGTGACATATATTTAGCTAAAAAATATCAATTTTTAGTAAGTAAACCTCAGTCTCGTTCAATTTCGTAAAGTTATTTACTTCTATTGTAGTTCAGCCTTATGCAACTCAACTGCCGTATGTACAAGGGGTTCAAGGAATAAGCCGTAAGAGCATAACCAAACAGGCTAAACTAAGCATACAAAGGCTGGGAAGTAGACAACGGTTCGATATAATATAAAATCCACGATGGCTGGACTTGGGGCCAGATTCACTAACTGGGAGAGCTGTGGAGTTGTGGAGATGAGAGTTCTTTTGATACTTAACTCTCCACTTCGAATTCTGTAACTCGGGGAATTTGTATTGAGAATTACCAAACTCTCTATTCCACTCGACAAAACTCTCGGCTTTGTTAGTTGTGGAGAAGTAAGAAGAATATTTCGCAACTGACAGTATTGTTTGTTTTGGAAATCCTTGCAATACTTATAGAGAGAAATAAGGATTTTGGTGTCTCAAGGTACCCGCTAAAAATTTTAAATCACGTGAAAATGATCAATTTGGTCGTCTTCCAGTACAGAAAAGATATTATAAACATTTTAAATATGCACGTTAAAGTTTGTATGTAGGATTAAATGGCATCTACATTTTGTTCCCTAATTAGATATGTAATTAGTTTTTGAGTCCGGTAAATGATTTTGGAGATAACTGCAAAAGAAATGAATCAATCCTTCTTAAGATGAAAAAATGGGCGTTTTTTATACAAAAATGGACATATTTTCAACTCATCATTATGAAGAACTAGTAAGTCGTGGAAATTCACTTTTCAGGAGAAAAATGTTCGCAACAAAGTACTAATGAAAGTGAAACAAAGAACGGAAGAAATATATGCAAAATATAGGAACTGGGGTGTATATGACCAGAGCGCAAAAAATCCGTCTTTCGGCGGTAAAAGTCAGTTATGAAGTTAAAATGATCAAAAAAAAAGTACGCCACTCGATTTTCCCGCTTCTCCCCTTTTAATTTGATATAAAACATGGCGTATTTTGGATAACCCCCAATAAGGCGTGGTACGACCCCCCCATCCCCAAAATCCCCTCCCGAAAAATTGTTCATCTAAATTTTTGTACTCTAGACCCTAAATCCAATAGAAAAAGCCCCAATTCTCTACGACCCTCCCACATAGAGTTAGCCGCCCTTCAATATTGCGACACTTCTCATAGCTTCGCTAACTCCCCAAGTATGTTAGAGAATCACGAATGGTGAGTTAGGCAGTTTTGATCGGGGAAAACGAAAATTTTCATCTCCCAAACTCTCCGATTTACAGAATCCGGCCCCAGGGCCAGACATCGCTAATTTGGAGCGAGGCATTGCTGGCTTACCCTTTGGTTACGTGTGCTTTACAGTAGTAGCGCCTCTACAACACAACAAGGTACTAAGTCACATTGCGTTTCGTAATCACTATATAGGCTAAAATCAATCTGCAATGCATAAACGTCAGAATATATGCCAAACTAGTCAACTGCTTCCGAGGTTGTGACAAAAATTATAAATTATGATGAATGGATAATCTACACCCACTTAGAGTAATAGAAGTGCTTAAACTCGAAATAATATTTTTGAATTTGTAATGTGAATAATAACACAAAAAAGCAGTGGAAAAGTTCATTTCATGTTGTCGTATATTTTGACATTAAAGTACGACTAAAGATCAGAATCACCCAACAGATTACAGTTTCTTGATGCAATTGTACTGCATCAAAACTTTTCGTATTTTATCACGTATGTTTTTTCAACGTCGAGAGAAAGTGATAAAAAAGAGGTACTTGGGTGCAGAGAGCCCAAACCTCGGGGGGTTCGTTTATTGAAACTGATGTTTAAATATCCCAAAAATAGAGAGTTAATTAAATCAGTGTGATTTTTTTTTTTTAAGAAAGGGAAAGCATAAGTAGTTAGTTTTGTAATTGGATCTAAACTTTCTTACTTAATTCCTTTCGGCGGCCGTTTCTCTTCGATAAAGTAGAGGAGTACGATCGGCGAAGCCCATAAAGAAAGTACACTGATCAACATTTAAGTGCCTTTTAGGAATGTCAGTGGGAAACTCAGTCTGGTATGCTCGTCGCCTCTTTATATGGTTGATTCATCTTAAAGCTCAAGTGTTCAGAACGTTCTCGAACCTTAAGCTTTCGCACTGTCGAGCTCCACCTATTTCTCATTAGGTTAGCTTCGAAAAGTTCGTTATTAGTGGGATGGTTGACTTGAATATGAAATGAATGATGGTAGTTGCATAAGAGAAATATAGGTTGGCAAAAAGAATACCTTGGGATGCCATAGTTAGTGGTTGTAGACCAAACAAGTATGATATCAGAAAATAAAGCAACCGATGCACTTATATGATTGGGCTCAAGTAGGGGCGCATCTCGATCATATGGATAGGTAGTAAGGTCACCTAAAAATTTCAGTTACTCAACGGCTATTTACCAAATATTTACAGATGAAGTAATTGAGAAACCTGCGTAATCTCAATATCACAAAGAAGCTGCTGTGGTAAACCTTAAAAAAGCTACTCCGCCTTGTTAGAGATAAATCGGTAGATTACAGAATATCATCGCTGTTGTAACAAATTCTGCAGAAACTGTTTAGATGACTAGAAATTGGAGAGCACTCAGCAGTTTTTATGTAAGCGCCCTGGACAATGCAAGCCTTCTTCCTTTAATTGTAGTATTGAGCAAAAGAAATATTTCTTAGATTCATAAACAGATTTGGTTGGCTTTAGTGTATTGTATCCTTAAATGCTTATTTATCAATAATACATGGATGACTTCGAATAGGTCTATTGACATTAACATGTTATCGATGGTTGCGACTCTAACTTAAAGGGGTGTCCTGAATTAGAATTTTCTAAACCCCCGTTTTTTTGTGATATTTTTTAAGAAGGGAAAGAAAGAAATGAAGGTATTGAATTTTGAGGTATAGTTTTATGCATATTTGATGAATAAAAAAAATATGTAATTTTTTACAAAAATATATAAGTGATTTCTAAGCCTATTTCAAACGCGGCATATCGCTGTAGTCTTCAATCTGCGAGAACGATTCACCTCGTAATTTTTTATTTAAACAAAAAACCAAAAAAGGATGAAATTTATTAAAAATTTGTTCTTCTGGGTGAACTAAAAACAGGCAGAAAAAATGTGAAATAAAAACTTTGGGCGGATTTAAAAAAAATGTGTTTTAAAAAAAAATCAAATTTAAGGTGCTATAACAATTATTTAAATAAACTTTTTGACGAATGTTTGTAGTTCACTTAGAAGAGAATTTAATACTGAATAAAAAAAAACTTTGGTTACATTAAATAGGTCGTTTAGTTTTTTAGCTATCACGCCCGCCAATCGTGAAAATAAAAACTAGAGAAAAAGCACTTCAAAGTTTTCAATAGGAAAAAATATGAATTTTTAGTTACTTACGCTGATAATCTGCTAATCAGCTATTCCTGGTCCATATAACAGTCCTTCTACTTCTTCAACTGAATACAAACATGGATTATAACTATTGTATTGAACGACCCCCTATTCGCCAACCTTTTCGAGGAATAGAATTTTGAATAGAAAGTCGGAGTGGCGAGCGCTCGCACAAGTCGAGCAGAACGTCACTTATCTTTATATTCTTGGAAATATTTAGAATTGGCATCTGTTACTTTATAAACTTATATTCTTACATATTTTATTTATCGATTTAAACTATAACAAAAAAAAAAGATTTTTTTTTTTTATTTTAATTCAGGACACCCCTTAACCTAACCGATATCTGCTCACTTGAAAGATAGGAAGGAAAGAACTTTTTGAAGCTAAATCTACGTAAATAAGTTATATTCTGTACCATGTCATCATATATTGGCTAATAGACACTCCATTTTGGACAACCCTTGGTACTCTCCATAGTCCTTTTCAAAACCATCACATCTTCCAACAATCACACTAAGCTGCGAATCCATACAGTCTAATTATTTAATCGTTTTTTTCTCTCTTTTTTCACTCATAATCTTACATTTCATAATTCACTTGACAAATTTCGAATGCGTAAAGCTTAACAAATTAAAGGATTTGAGCTTATTCTGAAAGTCTTAATCTGATTAGTGGGAAGCTCATTTCCAGTACGTTTATTTCCGATGCTGATGATGACAGACGAGTTCAGTGATTTATGTAAAATCTTTTAGAACACATTTCACAGATATATGGGCTCCCTTTAAGCTACCCCAAAAACATAATCCACTGTTCCTCTTCAACGTTAAATAATTAATTTTCCCTCATGGTAAAAACGTTTTCAGATTGAATCGATACGGGGCCATCCTAACCAAACAGAGATGAGAACGCATAAAACCGACGAAGGCGGAAAGGTAGAAAAACATTTAACCAGAACGTCACCTTCAGTCATCACGGAAAGAAATCCCCCGCAGTTATCTACCCTGTGCCCTGTGTATTCTTCGGATAACAAGAAATTTATCGCCTCCAATATATCCTTAGTGTAGTGAGAGGAGAAAGGACCTTTTAATACTGTCGCAATTCTCAACCGCTTCTCGTATTACTACAGCTGATGGGGGGAGATTCTAGTGAATATACAATGCTGACACACCTTGAGATAATCGTATACGTCATCGCTCTGGGAGGCCAACTACCGTCGTCATCTCCTGTTTGTGCGTATGTCAATTGACATGATCTCTCGCGCGTTATTAGGGTACCATGAAAATGTAATGATACCAAAAATTAATTAATACATACAAAAATGCTTTGCTTACGTCGGTCGTTGTTTTCCTCCCTATCCCACCGCTCGTACACAGATGGCAATCCTTAATTGGGCCATGCTATATCAAGGGCAACATTCACGATGAGGCAATGATTTTCTTCATCCTTCTACCTTTACATCAGGTGAAACCTCAGCAGTTCTCACTTCTGCTACTCTTAAAGAGCGCCACCACCATGTATCGTTCCAGAATTTCTATACCTTTCAAGGTAAAACTAAGAAGTCAAAGCCAGACCATGTGAGAGCGCTATGTACGCAGATATGTATGAATATGTGTGTATGCGTGCGATGTTATACTATGGATGAATGATAGATCACAACTGAATACAGTATGGCCACTAAGTAGATGGAAATTTATGACTTTTTCACAATATGCCTTCAGGGACTCTTTCCAAATCGTAAAGGAGTTATATACGCTCCAGAGTTGATTTTGACTTTCAAAGAGCCCCAAAGCTGTTAGGGTTATAGGAGAGGTGACATATCCTGTCAACCACTTGTAGCCCTCTTATAATACACCTATGGAATCCATGGGTAGCATTTGTACAGACATTTCAATAAGCTCTAAGTGGGCTAGTTGTCAGGTCCTTGTTGCGAGCTGTAAGCATTAATTAACACTAAGAGGTGAAAGTATTTTTAGAAACTTGTTTATTTCTTCAGGAAAGGATACTTAAAGCAAATAATTCTGCCAGAAGCTACATACCTACTTTGCAGGAGGAGTAGATGATGATGATGATGATGTAAATGCAACTATTTCGGGTTTATTTTTGTAATTAAAGGGACCGAGAGATGTTGAAGAGTATGAAATCAAGTTGAAAGTCTATAAGGTGTTCGTTTTACATTTTATAGAGAAAGAGAGAAGTGTTTTTTATGTATATCAAAACTATTTTAATTATTGCCACTAGAAAAATTTTGAAAACTCTTATTTTTAATTAAATTAGAAATACAAGAGAGAAGAACAACCACTACGACCGGTTTTTGAAGCCTGGACCTTCCGCTTTCTGGATGACTGCTCTTACCTCTGAGCAAACGAGACAGATGCTGTTTCCTCTTGTATTTCTTAATTTTAACTAGCCTACTAAGCCAGATTAGTAAACTTATCGCTGGCATTAAACAATAACGATGAAAAAGGACAAATTGTCAGATTTTACAATTTTATTTATTTTTATCTTGTTCCATACGGGACTCGAAGTTCCTTGAATCCCTTATATTCTTCATATATAACATGGAGATATAGATGGAGGCTTTCATCTAGCGTTTTTTCATATAATTGGACTTAAAACTTTAAGTATGCTATGCTTTAACTCGCTTGCCTAAATTCGATATAGAAAAATTGTAAATCCCTAAGAGTAAGGTCGTATCGACTATACTATATAGTATTAGGCTTTGCCAAAAGCAAGTCAGGTAATTGAAATTTGTCGGTAAGAGAAGATCCGGCAAGTTGTTCATGAGTGGGTTTGGGTGAATAGGGATTTTCTCGACTTGTTTTTTCGTTAGGTCGAACAGGTTCTCCTGCCTTGTACAATACTTCGTTGCGATAGTATTTTACGGTGGCTCTTCTCTGGAATCCTGTGTAAACTCTAAGAATCTATTTTTCGAACTTGCTAAAACGGTGTATATATGTAAGTGGGGAAAACTGTGTGCCATATAGGAAAGCAAGAAGTGATGAGATGACAGGTCTTATTAGTTGCTTGTACATTAGTAGTTTTGTCTGAGTTGTGAGTCCGTCCCTCAAATTGATTATAGAGCTTATAAAGCTATTCGCGAAATTGGCCTTGCTAATGGGTGCTTTTGAATGGTTTTTGATCGCAGAAGTTCATGGAAGTTTACATCTACATATATATTTTGCTTTTTGCGTTGGCTTTATTATTATCCTATTGTAAGGCCGTAATCCGTCTGGATTTAGCGACTTGACAGTTTCGCCGATGCTAGGTTTCGGAATACAGATAAGTTTAGACTTTGGTATGTTAATTTTAATCCCCCATTTTTGTGATAGGATTCGAGCTTGTTAAGATGTAGATTAACTTTACTGACCGGTAAGAGCAGGCAATGAGTTTAAGCGTATGTGAGGGAGTCATCGGAGAAGAGGGTGCCGCTTTCATTTTGGGGTTGGTCTGAAGTGTAGAGGTTGAAGAGTATTGGGCTCAATATTGAGCCCTGGGGACTCCTGCTGCAATTGTTTTGAACGAAAATTTATGATCATCGAGCTCCATATAGCATTTCCCAGAAGTTAGGAAACTATGGATGTTTAGGTGTGGAGGAAAACAAACTAAGTCGAAAGCCTTTTCAACGTCGAAGAAGCACCCGACCGTTTCTTTTTAAGGCTCTGGTATCATCCGTATGGAATTATAGTAGGGCGTGGAGTGTTGAATATTTACGCTTGAAGCCGAATTGAGATTCTTGGTGGATGTGGATTTCTTCACATAATAAATAAACCTAACACACCTAATCTAATAAATAATCCGGCGAGTTTCATATAATTTAATTTAATTTATAGCCAAGTGAAGGGCTTTTCTATCATCATCACAGCAGGTCCCCAGTACAGTAATGTTCTTTCTTTTCCCCCATCTGTCCGTCCGTGATCAGTACAAGTGCATTTGACCTTGTTACTGATTTGTAGATACTACAGTGCTCCCAGATGTTGTCATTGAACTGCACGGTGTGGGGTAATGAAAGCAGCAAATCGGCATAACAATACTGTTGTTTTCTTACCTCGCTATGTCGTTGACTACGCTGGTGGCGCCGAAATATCTGTGTTGTTGTGTGACCCTTTTTCTTCTGCTTTTTTTGTTTTAATTTTGAGCATGAGTAGTTATTTTATGGTACCACCAGGCCACTTTTGACTGACCTGGTAACGCCATAGGTTTGCGGGGGTGGACGCTTTCTTGGGGGAGGTGGGATAGTCTTTAGAGTTGAGTTCCGGCTAAGTGCGGTTTATATCGGTGGTTGCTTAAGTTTCGCGCCTATAGTTTTCTTTTGCTGCAATGGACCGCCGGCTCTCAATTCATTCTCGAATTCCTCCGTAGCTTTTTCTGCTTCTTTTAATTGCTGCTCCAAAGACAACATTTTCTTTATTAGAGCTTTCGTTCTTCCTTTGATCTTCTTCCACCAATTTTTCTGTTTGGCTTTCACCCCTTTATATCACACCAAGTGTTGTCATTGGCAGCAAGTCCAAAGCTTCGCCGTTCGTACAGTGCTTGGCGGTCGTATTCTACTCCTGGATCAATGGTCTCAATTCTTCACTTGATGTTCGTTTTTGAAACTCTGCCGTGAGATGCACCCCAATTTACTGCCAGTCTTGCTCGTAACTTTCTAGATTCTCCTTATACCCTTTTAGCTCCTGCAATCTTTCCTCTAGTTCCTCCTCTTGGGTTTCGAATCTTAACAGTTGCTCTCTTGTTAGTACATTACTTCCACCCACCGACATCGAATTTCTTTGAACCAGAAGATTATCCGATATTCTCGTCACTATGTATTTAAATATCACTTTTCACTATAACTCAAGACTATATACATGTAACCACCGCTACATTCGACTCAATGAAGTTTAAACCGACACTTCCACACAGATCAATCCCGAAACTTCTGATCTCAATTTGAAATATCCAATATTATACTAATATTATACTCGTTTACCATTTACGACAGCGATTACGATCAACGTCGACCTGGAATACTTTTTTGTCCACCAAACAGGGAAAACTGCCTTAAAATTACTAATTCTTTATAATCTGAATTTTCATCACACACAACTTTCATTAATTCACACAATTTCGCTCTATCTTTACCTAAAAATAATTGAGCACTTTTATTTTCCTGTAAAATATAAAAAAAAAAACATAAAAAACAATCTCACACAACAAAACAATCTTACGTTACACAAAAATCACAACTATATCTACCTTTCTAAAAATCGCACCGCAGCAAAAATTTGCCTTACACCAACAACCTTTCAATAACTTTTAATTAACTCTACTCTCCTCATTTTTTTTTTTGCATTGTCCCCAAAAGAACAAAATGCACAAAATATCACTTAATAACTTTAACCTGAAAAGTAAATTAAATGAACAACGGAGTAGCTAAAAAGCAAAAAAATATTAAGTAGCTAAAATGCATTAATTCCCGTAAAACAAAAAAAAATGGAGCAGCTAAAAAGCATTAACTTCCGTAAAACAAAAAGAATGCAGCAGCTAAAGAACATTAACTCCAACAATAAACCAAATAGATACACCACTTACTTAATCTTTTAACCCGCTGCGCCAAATTGTCGTGTTCCCTGTAAACTTAATCACTCGAGAGATTTCAATAATAACGAACAACTTTTACTTTATCTTTATTATCCGCTGAATACTTGACTACTTTAAAAAACCGTGAACAGTCATATGTTCTTATCATCTACTTATAATTTGTAACGCGATATCATCGTCCAACGATCACTAGATCGAAAACGCAATTGCTTACCTCCAGTCAGTCGCGCTCCTCGTTAACTTAGATGCGGAACTCGGAAGTAAAAAATTACCTTCTCAGACCTAAAATACAATTGGAGCTTTTCAGCCAGCTTGAAATTTGTTGACAATGTAAATCAATGTAGAAGAACACAATTGGAGCTTAAAAATGTTTGCCTGCTTCAAGCGGGCTTGAGATTTGATCAAATTGCAAATTTCAAGCCGAATGACTGCCAACTTGAGGGAATTTTTAATATTGCCAACTGTGCGTATCATATAAGAATGGCTTCTGCTGACACATTTAAAAAGTAAACAGCTACCAAAAATATTAAAATGGAAGAAAACTTATAGAGTTAGTAAAAGATAAGCAATACCTGTAGGACGTAAAAGAAACTTAATATTATTTTTACATATAATTGGTACATCTCAAAACTACCCCAAAAAGCATGAATTTATCGCAATTTTGGAAAATCGGAAGCATTAACTGTTGTTCCTTAATAAAAGTTCTCAACATAAACCACTGACATATATAATATGGACTGCTCAACTTTCTATTTTATGTGGGCTCAGTTGCTTATGTCAAAAGAAGTTCTTACGCCGGTGCCAACATTGAAAAAAATCATTGGCGGGAAGTTAAAAATATGAGCACGTAGCTCTAAAAGCGATTATAATAAAACTGTACGAACCTCTTATTAGGTCGTCTTACAAAAATTATAAATTAATAAATCAAAATAAAGGTGCTAGGTAAGTGACAAGTCATTCAGTTTTTTGAAATTATATTTTTTATTTATTTTGTATCAGTGGGTTGACACCAAAAACTTATACTAGTTTGGAAAACTTATATTTAACAATGATTCGGTTTTTTCCTTTTATTAAATAGTTTACCGGTTTTTCTGCTGTATTTTTCTATCTGAAATGGTAGAAAAATGCAGTGATTAGATTTATTTGTGACTAAAAATGTTATAGTCTAGTGAGTCATACACCTTAAAGCGGTATATACAGTAACTATAAGATGGGTTATATGTTTTCGATGTATAACTCTTGAATTTAAGGAGATTTCAATTATTGTATAATTGGTTCTCAAGAAATAGTTTACTAGCACCGTAGTCAGTTTAAAGCACTGAAGACAGTTTAAGGTACTGTAGCTAGGGCCCACTGTACTGTGTATAGTTTAAATCACCATATACAGTTTAGAGCACTATATATCGCTTGAATCACCATACACAGTTTTACTACACTGCAACCAGTTTAAAGCACTGGAAACAGTTCAAGGTACTGTAGCTAAGGCCTACTGTACTGTGTATAGTTCAACTCACTATATACAGTTTAGAGCACTATATATCGTTTGAATCACCATACCCAAGTTTACTGCACTGCAACCAGTTTAAAGCACTGGAAGCAATTCAAGATACTGCAGCTAAGGTCTACTGTACTGTGTATAGTTCAACTCACCATATACAGTTTAGAGCACTATATATTGTCTGAATCACCATACACAGTTTTATTGTATTTGAATAATGCTTATCAGCCCTTACACTTAAATGCGGTGTACGACTGTTCAGCTATAAAGAATACTATAAACTTTAAAGCGGTTTATAGTTTCTGTTATCCTTGGTAATTCCAATTGTATAGTTTACAGCACTATACAATTGGTGGCATCAAGTAGTTTAAAGCACTACTTAGCAGATTGATAATTTAAAGCATTACCTGGTCTGCTCAGAAAGGACTGCCCTTGTTAGAGCGCCAATTCCCATTTATATAGGCAGTTCATTCGTTGCAAAGACTACTGAGGTAAAAGATTTTCTTACGTAACCTTGGAGACGTTTTTATTGATTTTACTTTCTTATGAAACCATACACCTCAGTTGCCCTGGCAACGATTTATTTGATGTACGACTGTACAAAAACGTTTCGAATTTTTTCGACGGACCCACTTATTTATTTAATGTTTACAGTTCTGCTCAGTTGGTACTTGGTGCTTAGCCGAAAGATTCAGCAATATAGCATTGAGCCCACTTTTTGCAGTGCATTTACATTAACGTAATCAGTACATATTATATATGTCAGTGACATAAACAAGTTAAGTTGCAAATGTCAAAAACGCCAGTTGTGTTCCATTCGGATTTTTCAGTCAGCTCTAGAAGTGATGCGGTAAAGTTCTCTTGCTGTTAACGAAACGGCTGGTCACTGCCATTCTAGTTAGCAGCTGGGCTAGAGTAAACAAACTGGCAACAGTCAAGCAGATTATTGTTGCTTCATTCGTAAACAATCACACAGCTGTGACAGTGAAGTAATTAGGCACACATCTGTGCTCTTACTTCACGAGGCAGTCAGTGGTAAACAGCACGCAATAGCCCAACATTTTGCTATATGAAGCAATACGCACTGCGATTGTCTACTTCTAGTCCACACTATGAACCTGCCAGCTAGATGGTCCATGCAGTTCCGCTTCCGCATACAAGTTCGGGCCACGACAACAGGCTGTCGATTGAACTCACTGAAGCTGAAGGTCCATTCTTTCGCGATGACGCTTGATTTCTTCCCTCCAACGTACGATTTTGATACAAGGTATATGCATTAAAGAAAAAATGAAATCTGATATGCAGTTGTGCGCCTGTCTTAAAATATTATTTTAAGAAGGCAAGAATAATTGTATGTAAGACATGCAATTAAATTTAAAGAATTAGGAAGAGGAAAACAAGAAGACACTGTATGTAGGTAAGTATGTATGTATATCGTGAGAATGGAATGTGTGTCTGATAATCAAATGCAATTTGTGCATAATTGCATTTGATTATAACAAGGTAGTATGAATTTTGAATGCGATTGAGATTGAATTAAATAATTTCAAACCTGAGTCACAACAGCCGTTGTGCGGAAGGGCTCTGTTATCTCTCCACCTTTCTTCTTAATTTTTATTAAATTTATCTGCTTTCTCTTACTTTCAATCCCATTCATAGTTTCGCTGATGACAGTACCCTTGATTTCGTTTACTCCTTACTGACTCCAGAGGGAATGCCGCATGTGTTAAACAAGATTGCATGATTAGATCATTGAATAAGGATTTAAATAATATCTTCGCTTAGAGACCCAAAGCTATCTCATCGCTTTAAAACAAGAGATCCACCACCACTACCGTTTCTCGTGATGGAGCATTAATTTCCGATTCCCCGTCACCAAGCATTCTTGGCATTAATATTTCCAGCAAGTTAAGCTGAACATAGCACATCCTCTCTGTTGCCAAAGAAGCATCCAAATATCTTGGATTTCTGTATAGGTGTTGGAAATATTTTAGCCCGTCAAATCTAGCGCTCCTCTACAAGTCCTACATCAGACCTGCAACGGAATACAATTCTTATATCTGAGCCGGAGCTGGTCGTACAGCCTCAGCTTCAGTAAATATTGTCCACAAATGAGCCTTCAAGATCATACAGACGATGTGACAATAACTTGTCATATCGACTCGCCGGAGCATCGCCGTAGTGTTGGATGCCCTTCGCTCCTTTATCGCTACACGCATGGTCCATATTCCGATGAAATATCTAGTCTGATCCCTGTATCCTGCATGCAGTACTCTCGCTGCAAACCGTGCACATCTTTTTACACCTCAAATTACTCTCGGCCGTGCAGTAAAATTCCGTGATGTTTTTTTATCTCAACCAGGCGACATACATCAGCACCTCCACTACTCCCTTCATTACCCCTAATTCGTTCCCTATCTTTTCTATCTCCTTTCTGTCATGTTGTGCTTTGCAGCATGGGGTATCCCCTGAGATTGGCTTAATTATATATAAATGCAGTGTGCAGTGTATATGTATATTAAATGGGCTCTCAATTTCAATGCACTGCATCGCAATGTATTTCTGGCTTTTTACTTTTATGTTCTCATATCGATGACCTAAGCATTGTATTGCACATAGGCTTCGTTCAGGAAGGCTCTTCGATTCTATTGTAACTGGTTATACTTTTTCTAATTTGGGCACTACTTCCCCTGCTGTGTGGGTGCCTCCTTGTAAGACCGGAGAAGAATTCTGGACCGGTAAATAGAGATTCTGCTTCCTTGCTTTCTACCAGTGGATTCATTACATGAACGCCTCTCATGTCCAGGAACATGCCTAAGGGTTATCTTGTTTGCCTTTGAAATTAGGCATTTGCCTTTTTATCGGGACTTGACTGTCAGAATTTATATAATTTTCATATCGATAGCCTGTTTATACGTTGATTCTTATGCACGATTCTATGGCTTAGATTGAAAAATAATTGAGTGAGATCGCAAGGCCCTACATAAACCTCAGCTCACAAACTCCCACGCAATATTCATTGCTAAGCGAACTAAGCGACGAGGAATGTGTATATTATAGCGACGTACGTCATTCTTCGTTCTGAAAACGCTGTTCGACGAATACAGAGTAGCGACAATAGTATGTAGATGGAAAAAGCCCAGCGCTAGTATTTTCTATGACTTCTGTGAACAGTGTGTGAGTTTTAGATGTATACTGACTTAAAGACTACTATTGTAGTTAGTGTTGCAATCTATGTATCTGTTTTCATCAATAAGGGTATAGGTTTCATCGTGTTTGAAAGAGATGCCCTGCCAACCATTATTCTTCCATTGAAGTAGGCCCTAATCCTTTAATCTAGCTTTTGTATATACAAAGCTCTTTGGTTAGTGATATAAATAGTTCCAAGATCTCCGGAGTGACCTTCGTAGAATATAGCGAGCGTACCAGAAAAGAAGAGAAAAGAAGTGCAAATCTGAATGAGACATCTGCCTAATGATGAAATGAACCTATAAATAATACTCGATCGCAAGTCAATGCGGTAAATGAAGCTAAATAAACCTTCGCACATAACGGGGTGACACTCGATCCTCGATCAATAGTCACAAATCATTAAGATTAAGATTGGGGATCTGAGAGTGTCTCAAAATTCACGCAAGATTTGAATTTTACATCATTTGTGTGGTAAAGTGTTGTCAACGAAAAAAAGACAGCGTGACAGTTCAGGGTTTTTAAAAATGGAGCGCTACACGAAAGAACAATGCGTATTCATTGTTGAGCAATACTTTAAAGATAATGAAGATCTTGCAGCTACAGCTCGCAATTTTCGTACAAAATATGGTCGCAATAGTGATTTAACTTCATCAACTATTAGGAGATTAATTACAAAATTTAGGGAGACTGGATCAATTCATCTTAAACTCTCTGAACGGCCTCCAACAAATCGTTCAATACAAAAAAAATCGGACCAGTTTGTGAAAGTGTTTCTGCGAATCCAGGAACATCAATAAGCACCGTGGTCAAGAATTGGACATTTCAGCAGGTCTTTACAGTGTATTCTCACGAAAGATTTGCATTTTTTTTCATGCTTACAAAGTTCAATTGATTCAAGAACTGAAACCTACTAACCACGCACAGTGAAGAAAGTTCGTTGAATGTATTTTGGAACAACAACACAACAACAAGTACATGCTGATTTTTCGAACCAAATTATCTTCAGCGATGATGCTCATTTTCATCTTGATGGTTTGGTTAATCAACAAAATTGTCGCAATTTGGGTTCAGAAAACCCATAACGTGCCACTGTTTTCTGCAGATTTTGGGCTAAAGGCATCATCGGACCATTCTTTTCATTTCCATTCTCTTCATTTCCTGGTCGTGTAATTTCCCGTTTTGGTGATCAGAATTGACCGCCCAGATCATGCAACTTAACGCCGTAGGACTTCTTTCTTTGGGGGTTTTTTTTTTTTTTTTGTTAAGTTTTATGCCACCAAACTCACGACTACTCACGCCTTGAAGAAGACAAAGAAATTTAGCATTGAATCAACGCAATTCAACCACATTCATGCAAAATGGACATGGAAAATTTCAACAAAATAGTACGTATGACCATATAAAGCCATGATGGCATCCATACATAACTCTATATGTACTATGTACTTTATGAATCACTAAAAGGTTTACAATTTTTAATTATAAACCGGTGTTTTCTATCAAAATTACTTCTTGCGTAAATTTAGCGACACCCCTTATATACTAATTTTGTTGAACGTAATCTTCTTAAAATTTACAAAACTGAACAATAACAAACAATGATAAATGACATGCTACAATAGATGAAATTAAATTTTAAGCAAACATAAATATTACACAATCGAACAAATCAAACTAACAATGTCATTCCTATCACACAGGCATTTGTTTCCTCAAAAAAGCACTACTAGAGAAAATAAATTTATCTCAGCCAATAAATCTTCAAGCTGTTTACGATTCAATTGAGCTTCCTCTGCCACAAGCCTCAGCTTATGGCACATGCTGTGGAAATTTGCCAAAAGAACCTCACTAGTTAAATACTTTACAACGAAATTACTAATCCCTGAAGAGTATTTGCGACCTGTTTTATTTTGGCACGGAAATACACTTGGATTTGTACCTACTCCCCAAAATGTAAAAGCCGCTGAACTTTTCACTTGAATCAAGGATAGCGGGGATAACGTAGGAATCTAAGTCGAATTTCCATCATTCCATCGTCAAGTTCTCATACATACATATATACAAATTTGTAATGTTGCTGTGGTTTCAGGCACATAAAATTCTACATACATATATATTGTGAACAAAACATGTAAAGCATATGGGGTTCAGGTGAGACAAGCTCCCCAGCAGACTGCATAGCAAGACAGACGACATACCTGAACTCGTAAATCTGTTGAGTTCAAGAAAACTTCCCATCCACTCTTCCATTTTCCACTTTGTGGTGGAATTTTCCAGTTTTATGTTGTCCTTTGGAGTGAGAAAATATGGTTTGTTTTCGGCTGGTTGTGCGATCCCGTCACGGTAACGGTAAAACACCTACCTTTAATTGGAAATTAAAATTTCATGGAAACAGAAGTGCAAAACTAAAACGGAAGATAAAACAAATTGCACAGACAGAAGAGGTTCGGAGGCTATCTCCCACGCGCGGATATATAATTACTGTACCTAGACGTACCTACTTAGCAATATGTGCCTGAAGGCTCAAATAGGGCCAGATGCTGTCGATTTTTGCTCCTGCCCCCCTCTCCATCGATAGGAGCTTATTCTCTCATACGGCTTTCTTTATTAGGCGACCATGATAAAATTACCTACCCATTCATAAACTTCAAGCAATTTTTTAAGCGAAGGAAGTGCTTAGGATATAAAGATCAGAGATTTTTAGATAATCTCAGCTTTAGAAGGCATGAGAGAATGTTGTGGCATGATTAGCATTATACAAGCTATAGATGAACATGCGTCCTTAAAAGAATTAATTTGTTTTTATGTAGGAATATCATAAAAATGAAAAATTAACGGATTTGGTAGGAAAATTGTAAAAGAAGTGCAAAGGAGGGAGGAAAGAGCCCAGTCATGACTGTCAATCAGAGTTGGTTGCATTTCATTTACAAAGCCCACCAAAAGTTATGCATGATCTATGGCGCACCGTGGGCGGGGGGTGACCGAACGGACCCTCTACCCCCAGCAGGTCAATTTTTATACCCTAGATGGTAAGGTACACTAAATTTGTCATTCCCTTTGTAACGCACAGAAATAATGCTAGTAGAGCAAAATGAGTTGGACATCCAAGCATAATATTAAAAGTTTTTTCGATTTTTACATGTCCGTCTGTCCGTCCGTCCGTCTGTGTGCACGATAACTCGAGAGCGCTTTTACTTCGAGAGCTGAAATTTTCTAAACGGGTTTTTAAAAAATTCTTCGTGGGGTTGTTGTCTATACATGGCATAACCTATACATACATTCCAAAAATACGAAAAGTAAGATAAGTAAGCATTTCTAACGCAAGAAAATCATATGCAAAGCCATCACAAATTAAATTCCCACAAATAAAAATATTTGTCTTTCCAAGCTAGACGATATCTGACACGTCTAATATATCTCGTCAGAGCTTTGCATGAGAAATTATATTTTGCTTGAATATTCTAATCGTGAGAAATGCTTACTAGGTATAATTATTGGCAATAAAGAGTCACTAGTTTTTTAGCATTCAGAAAACGCGTTTCGAAAGTTACTTATCAAAGTACAGCTTTTACTAGTGTTGCGGTATAAGAACCGTCTTTCACCATCAACAAAATCCAGATACAAGAACCTGTGGTTATAATTGGTACAACCGAACCATCTTAATTAACAACTTGCTACTGGTGTTACGGCACACGAACCGTTTTCGGCCACTTCAAGATCAAGGTACAGAAACCTTCGATCGATCAGTAAAGTCAGGATGATTCAACAGTTGTCAAGTTGTTATACAAAAATTTCGTGATTCATTATATATTTGAACACTGCCTAAGACGCAACTCTTTCTTGGTGTTGCTATATAAAAATTAAGTTTTCTTGCAATGAAAACGATCAGTCGCAGACGGTTTTAATGTACCGAAAAAATCTTCGCAATGTAAAATCCTATAAAATTGGTTATAATCAGTTGTTTAGCTGCTGAAGAACTGAGAGAAAAAAAGAAACCTATTGAACCCTTACCTTGAGTAGGGGGAATTCGCTAGGCCTGTATACATAGATCCAAGTAAAAAGCTCGAACTCGTTATTGATAATCAAAATTTATTACTGCCTCATCGCTATACATATGAGTGATTTTTATAATCAATAATTGCTTACAACTAAACTTTTACAATAATTAATTTGTCCCAATTAATTTTATTCATAAGTGCTTACTGCACATAATAGTGAATGCCACTGCCGTACGTGAATTGCTTAATTCAAGCAGTATGACCTCAGCAGTGAACATTTCTTCGCAGAGGTGAATACCATTGCTCTAGATTTTATGTTTTATGTTTGCTGCGTAAACACAGTTTTACTGTCCATTGAACCGTTCTAGAAATATATTCGAAAAACAACTTCAACAATCATACTTGCATATAGAGGTGACCATGCGAAATTACATACGGGCTTTCATGTAGGATAATCGTAAGGATTAGACTTAAACGAATTCTAGCTTTCTTACTTGCTTTAAATGTAATTTACAAATTAGACATAAAATGGGATCTCTGTATTAAAATAAAGAATTTTTGATATTCCTCCTACACATATGGTCGGTGATTAACAGGCATAATGTGAAATAACTCCGTGAGAGAATAGTGCAGGTATTGATAAATATTAAAAAATGCGCTAAACGAATAAGTATGTTTATTTCTAAGTACGCGTTACAGGATTATTGTGCGAGTGAGAAAACACTCAAAAACTGATTCTGATTACTTCAATTCTAAATGAGCAATGAGCGATACAAAGTACATTGTACTAAGCATGTGTCGTGTGCTAGTATTGAGAGAACGATATTGGGTGATATTGGGAGTTATACTTAGAGGACGCCCGAATATTTTCAACACATTATTTGGCGGCATGGCGATGGGTTGTAAATGAATAAATATATGAATTTTATTGTTTCTGAGATTTTTAAAAGAAAATTACACATAATATTTCACCTTTGACAGTTGTCAGAAGTGAAAGAAATTTACTCAAAAACAGAGTTTATAAAAGATTTTAAGGTGCAATAACTCAATAAAACTGAAATTCATGAGTTATTGAAGAGATTTCTTACACAAATTAACTTTCCGCGATGATTTACGCGAAAAACACAAAAAGAAAATCTCACCTGAATACAGGTTAAGATAACAATTTTTCAACAAACGAGATTTTCTTATAAAAAAAGGGCTGAAGTATCTCAACGAAAAGATATTTACTAATTTATGAATTCTCATATAACTAATGAGAAGGAAAGAGATAGCAATTGGAAGTGAGATGGATAAAAATTACTTTCCACATCGAATTCGCTCAACATGGACGACAAGAATTTAATTGCGCCCATGTTATAGCAGAATTTGGAATTTTAATTTTTATTCAATGAAATTAAAGTATGATGGAAGTCTTTAGAAAAGATAGATGTTAATATTCCTCATCGAATGAGATAAATTACACCTGATGAAAAATAACACATTCTGAGAAATTTGCGTTATGGTTGCAGGTTCCACAACAAAAGATGACGGTTCAGACCCTATATAAGGCCGAGTATTTGCATGGATCATTCTCTTAAAATTTTCGAGTTCAAGCAGTCAAGTCATGATATAGTTAAAGTGCAGTTTTTTTTTGTTTTTTTTTTTCTGGTTTGAGTTTTACTTTGTGCAAATGGTGCAAATTGGCTTACAATCTGCCTACGGTAAGCGTAAGCTCATATGCGAGTTTCGGTGAAGGTGAAATTTGTTCATAGATAAAACTAAATGACATTATTGTGATTTAACTTTCTTTATTAATAAGGTGCATCAATTTTAGTTTTTATATTTAATAACATTTTCTGATAATAATTTAATAGTAAATTAAAGTGCATTGTACAGGATAAATTCAAGACAGTTATTCCTATACTTCCCAAATCGGGTATTAAAAATAAGATCATAAAGTTGAAGAATTTTCTAGATTTACTGTAAATAAGTGCTTTTAAGCTAACATGCATATGAATCTTTTTATTAAATCGAAATGTAAATCTATTTATGCTCGTTCTGATATTAACACACCGCTACACTAACATAATCCATCAAAGATAATATATCACATGGGGCTTATGAACGGTTCTACAGCAACTGTTCCGTTACGCACGTACTGAAATTACAGTATTGTTAAACAACAAGGAATTCTATATCAGCTTATTATATAAGCATATGGTGTAACCTTTCCATACATAGTGTTTTTTCATAGTTCCAGGAACTATTTTCTGCGCATAAAATTATTTGGTGAGCCTACAGGAACCAAGTTACCTTGTGCAAGATTTCTGGAACGTTTTTTGGTGGTTCCATCCAGGAACCAACATACTACGTAAACATTTTTTTGGGGTTTCTATCCAGGAATCAAATACTTATACAAACAGAGCTCTTAACTGTGACCCACTGACTTATAACAATGGACTGAGCATATTGTCATTTTCCTATAGGAAGGCATGGCACAAGTTTTATAGTTCTCTCTTTCGCCCTATGGCAGAGTTAGAGCTGTCAACACAAAATATTGCATTCTGGAACATTTGCTTATGACATTTGATGTTTTTAGGTTGGCTACAGATGCAATCACCGCAGAAGGAATAAGGTAAAGATAGTGTTTACCATGCTCCGTCTCTCTTGCCCATAAGCAGGATTCAGTTAAGAATAACTTTTGAAAATTAAAGTCGGAATGAGTTTAATTCCTTATAAGCGATTAAAATATCACTTGAGCATAAGAAAACATATTTTTTTAATTAAATTCGATTTACGTGTGTAAAATTTCATCTAATTGGTTGAGTTTTACATGTTTTTTACATAATTGTTTTAAAGAGTGCTCTAACGGTGATATACAAAAACACAATATTTTTTGTGCCACATGAAATAGCAAATCGCTCAGTCCATTGTTATAAGTCAGTGCTGTGACCGTACGCCCTGTAGTTTTTAAGACACAGATTGTTTTGTGAAAAACTAGCTGATTTTCTAATCACCCTGTAACTCGCGAACGGTTGATATTGCCCCCCCCCCCCCCCCCCGCCCATACAATTTTTGGTTCGGCTAGGTGAGTACTATCACCTATCACCTCTTGTTCTCTTGACCTCCTAGTGGGAAACACCCTGTATTGATGTATCACAATTTGACCCTGAAAATAAAAAATATTTCAACTCAACTTTAAATCGCATTCAAAATTCATTTTCCTTCTTTGTTATAAAATGAAATTGTATTATCAGCCACACATTCCATTCACACGACATTCACATTTACCTACATACTGTGTCTTCTGCTTCTCCTCCCTCATGTACGTTTTTTCAAATATGGTGAGAAAGCAATAAAAAGGAAGGTAAAAAAGCCTTTTGAAGCTTTTCGTGGGCACCTAGGTGCGATAAATCGAAACCTCGAGGAGTTCTTCTTCTAGCTTTTGTCTAGATCTTTTATCTTTTCCGAAATACAGTTTGAATTTTTATTGTGTTAATCATCGTTTGAAAAAATAAAGTTGAGGGGGAATACCAGTGAACAGAAAAATTAAATTTGTATCCTATCCAAGACTATAATGGTTTGAGCATAAGAAAACCATGATCTGTGCTTTATGCTTTTAAGCTCTATATCCTTTGCTCAGGTAACACAGATAGTTACTACTAGCGCAGACTACATATATACAAATGGAGAATTGGAAGAATTTTCTTTCTGCTCAGCACTCACACAGCTAGCCTGCGGAAACGTCCCACGCACACCACGTATAACTTGGTAAGATCAGAGCCAGCCACAGCTGCAGTCATTAAGCAGGACGAACTCATGGATCGTGAATGGGTACATCGTAGGAGCAGCAGACAGAGCCAGTCACAGTCAGTCATCAAGCAGGGTGACGTTGCTACATTAGGAATATATCGGAAAGAGAAATAAATATAAATGAGTGTGCGTTTGCGCGATGACCTCTATGTTAATGTTGGGGAACTATGTTTGAATATTTCGTGGGAGTGGGCTGCATACAATCCGAATACAATGCATATTCATTCTTTTCTGCCTTGTTGTTTGTTTGCTCTTGCACATCTCAGTTTTAGTTGTAATTTCGAATTTTTTTAATTGCCTAGATCTAGATGAAATATAATAGGATATACTAGATTTGTCATTCCGTTTGCACTATAGCCATATAAATATTTTGTTTTACACTATATATTTAGGCACTACCTGAGAAAGCGTCAATGTAGAGAGCTGTAATTATGTACACGGCGTTTTCATAAAAATAGTATATATGTACCTATACAATTTAAAAAATGATCTAAATTGGGCAACCCATTTATGGTGTTAATATAAAAAAAAAACTACATGTAATAAATATTTTACAGTTTTAATTTTTAAATCATATTTATTACTTTGAATTACAAACGGATTTTTGTTGTTCTGATAATAACAATAACAAAATTATAAATTTTGACTATAAGAACCAGCTTAACACAAGCTCACTGTAGTGACACGTTTAATAAATAAACGGTCAACTATATGTACATGCTTTGCTTTTTTCATCACTTAGTCAGTGTTAGTATTAGTATGTTAAACTAAACATAAACCAAACACCGAATAAAATTACATGGAATGTAACATAGAACAAAAAAATTAGAAAAATGAAATAGAACAAAAAAGATTAAATATTATATAGACGTTTTCTTAAAACATGCTTGGAAACGTCAACAACAAATTTCTCAGCCATATTATTAACAACAATACACATGCGATTAAAAGGTTCATGCAAAAGTTAGACCTTGAGGAGTTAACATGCAACAGGGGTAGCAATATTTTCTTTATTCTCTAAAAGGCATGTTTCTACTGCATCTTGGATCAATAATTTCCGAGAAAAAATGATTAAAATAAAATTCATGTACTTAACTTTGGAACCATATTGTCCCACATTTTTTCATCGCGATAAATTTTTTCGACATTCAGAGGAAGGTTGCTGAAGTCCATACAGCACACAAACAGTAATTTCTTTTGTAATATTTAACTGACCTTGAACTTAGAAGTAATAAGGATAGTTCTCCTTCATTTCAAAGATTGTACGATTTTTTTTATTCACGTCCAAAATCTTGATCACACCTGAATGGATAGCCACGTTGACTTCTAAGCCAGCTGCTGCTGATGAACATTTTATTTCCACCAATCCGTCTAATCCTATGACAATGTGTGAAATATATGTATATAATATTTGCTTCACAATGTTGCTAAATTTCGCGATCGTCTTTTACAAATACGTGCAAAATTTGAAGCAATGATTAAATTTCTTCGTATTTCGTGCCACCTGGTGCAACTGGCCTGTTCCCGTGTTTGTTGTTCGAATTCCACTCTATTAGCGCAACTGACTTTTAGATTTTTTAATAATTTAGTTTTCTCCTACCCAAAAGTTTCAGCTGATAAGTCAGATTTTCGACAACATTCCATCGATAAAGTGCATCTTTGCCTAGCGCAGTCACTTTACGTTTCCGTGATTTATTTTGAATTCTTTTTACTTCAAGCCTATGCACTCGTTTATTCGCAATCCCAATCCTTTAGTATATAACATTGATACTGCTTCTCCAGTATTATGTTGAACAGCAGCGGCAGAGCTCTGTATTCATATGAACGGCGATATGTGTAATTAACTCGCTTTCCACCCACAAACTTCGCAACCAGGGCATGATATTCTTCAATTATGCCATAGATTAAGCTCTCGGAGTGTCGAGCAAAATTTATGCACAAAAGCTCCAATTGTTCAAAAATTCCTCCTTGCCTCAAGTTTGTTACCTTATTTTCAGAGTCGCTGTTTTTGTCACAGAAATATTCAGCACAACTGGTATGATGGCCGAATACATGGAATGGTGTTTTCAAAATATCACTGCGCAATTTTTCGATTTTTGTTGGAGAGGCCAGTACTGTGGTTTATAATAACCAATTGCTTTTTTTTGCTCCAATTATTATCCTCTGACTGTCCTTTGATAAAATCTTCCGGCTTTTCAAATCGTACTTTGTATTTCTAGCCAAGCGGTTGCGATATTCAATCTTTTTGATATGTAGATTTGAATAAGGTCGTGATTCCAACAACTTTTTATAAACACTACTGTAACCATCTTCAATGAATTTATGATAGTGTGCACCGTATAACTCCTCACTTTTTCTAAATCCTTCAATAATTATAGCTGATTCCATTTCTGTCGAAGGTACTTTAAATTTTGCACTGTATACATGATCACGAGCCTCAATGGACTTGGCTGCTGATCTTGCACAAACCAAACAAAATTTATTTATAACGTCCATCCACAGGTTTTTTTTTAATAGTACCCTATTATTGATGCAGCGCCTGAGTTCGAGTTATAGTTATTTCGATACGATGCCCAACAACCAACAGCAACCACTGTTAATTGAGATATACCATCAGTATCAATTTCATTATTTTCTTTGGCTGCAGATATTTCCTCTTCAGCGACTGCTTTCATGGACGAACTTGCTGCCTCTCAGCCCATGCAGCGCCAGCCTTATTCTGCCAAGCGATGTATGTATTAGACCTGAAAGACAATTGGAGCCTTTCAGCTAGCTTTATCGCCAGCTTTCTGTTAAAGCTGACTGAAAAAGCCGAATTGAACACAACTGGCGTTTTTGACATTTCCAACTTTAACTTGTTTATGTTGAGAACTTTTATTAAGGAACGACAGTTAATGCTTCCGATTTTCCAAAATTACGATAAATTCATGCTTTTTTGGATAGTTTCGAGATGTACCAATTATATGTAAAAATAATATTGCGTTTTTTTTTAAGTCCCACGGAACTGTTTATCTTTTACTAACACTATAAGTTTTCATCCATTTTAATATTTTTGGTTGCTGTTTACTTCTTAAATGTGTCAAAATAAGCCATTCTTATCTGATATTCGACATTTGCACAGTTGGCAACAATAAAAATTCCCTCAATTTGGCAGTGATTGGGCTTGACATTTGCAATTTGATCAAATCTCAAGCCAGCTTGAATCTGGTAAAAAAGTTAAAGCTCCAATTGTGTTCTTCTACATTGATTTACATTGTCAACAAATCTCAAGCTGGTTGAAAAGCTCCAATTGTGTTTCAGGCCTCAGAAGCCATGCAATGTAAGTTACAGGTGGCAGAAAATTCTTGTAATTGAGAATAGTCGGCTCCATCTCCAATTGTCCTTACGACGGCATTAAGGTTGATATCGTTGCGAGCGTGGCTCTTGCGGTTCGTTATTTAAAAGACAATATTAAATACTTATTATGCAAGTTCTTTATTTCACTCTAATCATACAAAATTCATAAACTTTCTATTAATCAACTCAACTCTAATTATCGCTAATACTGTACTTTCAATTATCGCAATCTAATTACAAAACTTTCGCACGTTTATTACTTTCACTTGTTAACACTGCCACGTCTAAGACAAGACTCTTCTTCTGGCTATGACAACTGTTATATTTATACCCTAGAAACTCTCCAGATTATTCTCGAGTGTTCTATTTTCCAGAAGCTTCTTGACTGTTCTATTCATTCTATTCCTGAACCTTCCTGTAGATACCATAATCAATTCTCCGAACCTAAAGTCGTTTATTTCTCCATTGCCAGTAGATGTCACCAGTTGTCTCTTTCTATTGCACGTAACACTGCCCCCTTCTTAAATTTGTTCGTCCCGAACAACAGGTTGTCCACGGTCTTGATGCTCGTAGTATTGACACAAGCGGTCCAAATGAACAATTTTATGCTTGCCTCTTGTGGCACGCTGAATCCTGTATACCACGTCATTAATTCTAGTTACTACTGAATACGGTCCTTCCCAGTGTTGTTGCAATTTTGGAGAACGTCCCTTACGTCGTCTCGGATTGTAGAGCCAAACAAGATCACCTTCATTAAATCCTGCGGAATTAGCACGTAGGTCATAGCGGGTCTTCATTCGATCAGTATTTGTTGCTAATTTCGTCCTCGTGGCCTCGTGCACATCAGCTAATTGTTGTTTGAGCTCCGATACGTAGTCTTCTGGTAACTTTTGTTCACCTCTGGGGGTACCGAATTTGAGGTCGCTAGGTAAACGCATCTCTCTTCCGAATATGACTTTAGCTGGGGTTTGTCCGGTAGTACTATCTATCTATCTATAAGCCATTAGGAATATAGGAATGTGTCGATCCCAATCGCGTTGATGATAGTCAACTACTTTCTTTAGATGCTCGATCAATGTTCTGTTGAAGCGCTCTACCATGCCATCAGATTGTGGATGTAGAGGAGTTGTTCTAGTGTTTCTTATTCCCAACATTTTACACATCTCCTGGAAAGGCCGCGATTCGAAGTTCCGTCCTTGGTCCGAATGAAGTTCGTGAGGCACTCCAAACCTACTGATCCAATTCGTTATTATTTGTTCCGCAACTGTGGCTGCCTCTTGATTAGGGATTGCATAAGCTTCAGGCCATTTACTGAAATAGTCAATGGCAACTCAAATATAATGGTTACCGCCATCCGTTTCAGGAAAAGGTCCAGCGATGTCTACAGCTATCCTTTCAAAGGGGGCTCCGACATTATACTTATGCATTTCACCTCTGCTTCTGTGTTGCGGCCCTTTGCAAGCAGCGCAGACAGTACATCTGCGGCACCACTCCTCCACATCTTCTCGCATATGTAGCCAATAAAACCTTTCCCGTATTTTGGAAATTGTTTTGTTCACTCCCAAATGTCCTCCAGAGGTTCCACCGTGCATTTCTTCTAGAACATTTTTGACGTTTGATGCTGGTACGACTGTCTACATTCGGAAATATTCGCAGTTAGGTGCTTCCCATTTGCGTTTTAATATACCACATTCAACATGAAGAGAGTTCCATTGAGCCCAGTAACTTTTCAGCTTCTCACTCCGTTCCGAAATATCCTTCCAGTCTGGTCTTTCCATATCTTCTTTCCAAGCGAGAATAGGTGAAATGTCCGGATCTTCTCGTTGTGCTGTTCTCAGGTCCTCGTTGTTCCAACCTGTAGATGGTTCCACGGTTACCAACTGTATAGTTGCTGTTGTTTCTTTTTCTTCCACCCGTGCGCAATGTTTGCATTCAAGTTTGCATCGACGTCGTGAAAGGGCGTCTGCATTTAAATGGATACGACCTCTTCGGTGTTGGATCTCAAGATCATAAGCCTGGAGTCGCTCTATCCATCTCGCGACTTGTCCCTCAGGGTTCTTAAATTGCAGAAGCCATTTAAGCGCTGCATGGTCGGTGCGAAGGATGAATTTCTGCCCGTAGAGATATTTATGAAAATGTTTTGTTGAACTTACAATAGCAAGTAGCTCTTTTCTTGTAGCACTATAGTTTTTCTCTGACTTTGAAAGTGCTTTGCTATAGTAAGCTACTGGAACTTCTTGACCATTCTCCTCCTGCGAAAGCACTGCACCAATACCTTCATTGCTGGCATCCGTATCTAATATAAATGTTTTTCCCAGCTTTGGATAGTGAAGTACTGGAGCTTCACAGAGCTGTTGCTTCAAATTTTCAAAACTTTCGTTGCATTTATGCGACCATATGAACGGCCTTCCCTTTTCTGTAAGTTGATGTAGGCTTCTTGCTATATCTGCAAAACCTTTCACGAATCGCCTATAGTAGGTAGCTAAACCAAGAAAACTCCGTAATTGATGTTTGTCCTTTGGAACTGGCCAATTTTTGACGGCTTCTATCTTCTCTGGATCGGTTCTTACTCCTTGTGATGAAACTATGTGCCCTAAATATTTAACTTCATCTTTGAATAGAGCACATTTACTCGCACTGAGCTTCAATTTTGCATCTTTGAGTCTTTGAAGTACGTCTCGTAAGTTGTTTTTATGTTCCTTGAATGTCCTTCCGATAACTATTATGTCATCCAAGTAGACAAGACATGTTTTCCAGGTTAAACCACGTAGAACACATTCCATCAGTCGTTCGAATGTGGCTGGAGCATTACATAACCCAAATGGCATTACTTTGAATTGCCATAAGCCACTGCCAACTGAGAAAGCAGTTTTATCTCGGTCCTCGGGATGTATTTCCACTTGCCAGTAACCACTCTTCAAATCCAATGTGGAAAACCATTGCGCCCCGGAAAGGGTATCCAACTTGTCATCAATCCTTGGTAATGGATAGCTATCTTTTCTCGTCAGGTTATTTAGTTGGCGGTAGTCTACGCAGAATCGGGTGCTGCCATCCTTTTTCCTAACCAGAACAACCGGCGATGTCAAAGGGCTGTTAGATTCCTCTATTATGCCTTGTTTCTTCATGGAGTTCATAATGGCTGCAACTTCTGGTTGTTTGGCTAATGGCAAACTTCGTGGTGTCTGTCGAATGGGCCTGGAATCTCCTGTATCGATCCGATGCTGGACAAGATTTGTTTTACCATAGTCATCATCATTCATTGCAAATAATTCCGAAAATTCATCGATCACCTCTTTGGCATCGTTGTGTTGTTGTTCACTTAAGGCACTGGACGAAAGAAGTTTCTGAACCTGTTGGGTAGTAGCTCGTATAGGTTTTGTCTCCCTGATATTACTACCATTATCCAAATTGACGATTTGGTAAACGGTTCACAATTTCCAATTATAGCACCTTCTTTTAGTTGTACTTCATTTTCGGATGTGTTAAGCACTCTGACTGGTATTAATGTTCCACCTTCTGCCTTCACTAAAGTTTTGCCAACAATGATGCTCGATGTAACTTTTGTGGGGTTAGGCTCCACCAGATTGAATCGGCAGGTCCCGATGTCATCAGTAAGCTTTGTCCATATTAGTGTCTCGGAGCATGGCGAAAGAGTAATATTTTCGCAGACCATCGTCCTTACTTTCGCAGGATGATCTGCTCCTTCTCCTAGTTTCATAGGAATTTCTATGTTCCCATATTTGAGAATCCGCTCTCCGATATCCAGATTTATTTTGTATGTGGTCATGAAATCTATTCCAAGAATGCATTCATCCATTATGTCTGAAACCAGAAAAGTATGAGGAAATAGTAGTTCACCTAGTTGAACATCTAAAGTTATTTCTCCAAACACCCGTGCTGCTGCTCCAGTTGCTGTTCTTAGTAGATATTTGGTGGTATTATGAAGCCATTTGTTCTTAACAAGATCTGTTCTAATAATTGATCTTGAAGCTCCAGTATCGATAGTGACTGCGCAGTCATTTTTTCCTACACTTCCATATATAACAAGACTGCTATTATTTCTCTGTAACTGGCCTACTTGAATGATGACTTCGGGGCTGTCGATTCCACCAACCAACTTCTGCCCCGCAAAGTTGGTTTTTACTAGTTTTCCGACTGATCAACAGGAGAGCTGATGCGACTAGTCGCTGCTTGATATCTAGTCTCTCCACAAATAGCTTGTTCCCTGGCTCGACATCTTTGGCATTCTTCTTTCCCTTCTTCAGGTGATTCCACTCGTCGACGTTTTCTGCAGTCTCTTTGAAGGTGCCCTGATCTATTACAATTCCAGCATCGAAGGACACCACGTGAAGGCGGGCTCTGTGATGATTGCGCTCTGTTACAAGTACATTCTTCCACTGAAATTTCTCTTACTCGTACTGCACTCCGTGAAGCTTGTCTTACGGATTCATACGCTAATGCATAGGCTAGTGCTTCTGCTGTTGATTTCTTTCCTGCTAGCCTTAACGCTTGTTGTAAATTTTGATCTGCAATAGCGTTCACAAATGCCTCCGTCGCCACTTCATTGAGAAATTCCGCATTCACGCTGGAGTATGAAAGATGAGCTAATCTTTCTACGTCTGCCTGCAGTTGTTGTAGTGATTCGCCATGCTTTTGAATCCTGTTGCGTAACTGTAGGCGATATACTTGCTGCATGTGTTCATCTCCGTAACGTAATTCTATCGCCTGTACTAATGAAGTGTAATCACGTTGCTTTTCAATCGGTACAGCTTGTAAGAGTTCTGACACAGGACCTCGAAGTGCTAACACCAGAGCTATAGCTTTGTCTTCATTATTCCATCCATTTACCTCTGAAGCTGCCTCAAATTGTCTCTTGAAGATATGCCACGAATTTTGTCCATCAAATATTGGAGGTTTCATTCTACCTGCACCGGATATTTCAGCTGCTACGTTTAGGGGCTTTAATCTTTCCAGATCTGCTTTAACGTTGTCAAGCTGTTCCGTGACATTTTGTTGTACTCCCGACACTTGTTGTCGAACTTCCAACACTTCCTGCTGGATTTCTTCAATCCTCACATTTTGTTCGTCTAATGAACCTTTCAGAAAGTTCTTCTGTTCCTCCAAACAAGTTTCTAGACAATTCTGCAGAGAATTCTTTTGTTCCTCAAAAACATTCTTTTGCTCGTCCAGACGGGTTTCCATAGATTTCTTTTGCTCATCTAAACGGTATTCCATAGAATTCTTTTGTTCCTCTAGAGAATTCTTTTGTTCCTCAAAAGCATTCTTTTGTTCATCTAAACGGGATTCCAGAGAATTCTTTTGCTCCTCATTGGAATTCTTTAGTTCATCAAAACGAGCTTCCATAGATTTCTTTTGTTCCTCGAGAGAATTCTTTTGTTCATCAAAACGGGCTTCCATTTTGCTCATTAAAGCACTCAAAAGCTATTCCATTTTCATTGTAGGCTCTTCTTCAACTTCGGTTTCTTCCAAGTTATCTTCGAAAACAAATGTTTCAGGATTCTTTCCTTCCTCTATCAAAGCTTGTCTGAGTCGCTCGACTAGAACTTTCTTTGCACCTGTCGTTTGTAATGACCAGTTCCCTAACTCCGCTTTCAAATCCTGCGTTCGAAGCTCCTCGAATTTTCGCCCCATTACTTTAGTAATTCACTTTAAGTTGAATATAAATTATTTTCCAGAACTTTCAAAATTTAACACAATTTCACAAAATTAATCACACTTTGAATTTTAAAGTCAATTGCCACCACTTTATTTCGCGAATTTATTGAATTATTCTGACACCAGTTGTTGCGAGCGTGGCTCTTGCGGTTCGTTATTTAAAACACAATATTAAATACTTATTATACAAGTTCTTTATTTCACTCTAATCATACAAAATTCATAAACTTTCTATTAATCAACTCAACTCTAATTATCGCTAATACTGTACTTTCAATTATCGCAATCTAATTACAACACTTTCGCACGTTTATTACTTTCACTTGTTAACACTGCAACGTCTAAGACAAGACTCTTCTTCTGGCTATGACAACTGTTATATTTATACCCTAGAAACTCTCCAGATTATTCTCGAGTGTTCTATTTTCCAGAAGCTTCTTGACTGTTCTATTCATTCTATTCCTGAACCTTCCTGTAGATACCATAATCAATTCTCCGAACCTAAAGTCGTTTATTTCTCCATTGCCAGTAGATGTCACCAGTTGTCTCTTTCTATTGCACGTAACAATATTATCATCACTCGTATCATGTGATGTTAATAACGAAAGGCTGACGTTGCACATATGCATTTAAAATAAATTGTGGAAATTAAATTAAGTACTTATTGAGCAACCCAATGCTCTACAATATTCAATTAATTTAAGAAGGTTTTGCAAAAAAAAACTCTAAATCAATACGGCGGAATCCTTCTCAATGAAATTTCGCATCTTGATTCGAATTTCCACCTTCAGAAGCAGCATCTTCTAAATACACTGAAATAATTTCATGGTCATCTTCTACCACAAGTTCATTTCCAGAATTCTCATTTCTCTCATTGTGAGATCTGCAATATAAAAAAATTAAAGTAAATAGGAGTTAGGTACGAAATGATCGTTAACAAGACTCCCCAATATTCCTATGCAAAATATTTATGTCATAGTTTGTCAGGACCTCAGAAAGCACAACATATTTTAATTTTAGTGCATTTCGGCTAAACTAATTTGCCATAAGAACATTGCGAGATCTTTGTATCCTCAATATTCTACATTATAAAATCAGAATATCCTTCTTTCAAAGTTGAAGTTTTTTGGAAAAGCTGGATTCTTGGTGTATATGTTACAGTCAAAAGACGAAATCCGTCAAAACCCGATTTTACTAGGAAATTCTAGTTCTAACAAAGCGCTCTCGGTAATTCTAGTTTTAACTAATATAACACAGTTAAAACTAGAATTAACGAGAGCGCTTTGTTAGAACTAGTATTAGCTAAAGAATATTTATTTAATTCTGGTTGTGGCTGAATTCTCGCGTAGCTCTTAGTTAAATCTAGAACTAACTGGTTGCTATTAGTAAATTTGTGTTACAATTGAATTCTCACGCCATTAAACCTTTCGCCAACAGTTTGACAGCTTCTTTTTTAAGCATCTTCCCATACCTTCCCCTTAGAAGGTCAATAGAGCAGAAAGTTATAGTACTCACCTAGACGAACCAAAAATTGTAATGAAGGGGGGCAGCAATATCAACCACGCAGGACAAAGAGGAAGAAAAACTAGATCGAAAAGTGGCAAAAGCAAGTTTATTTTGGAAATACCTTTCTTCATACAACAAATGGGAACTAGTTAAGTATTTTTGCGTTCAAATTATTGTGATTTTCGTGAGCATGATCCGGTGCACAATTATAATCCTTTCGTCTAGAAATTATATGGAGGAATCTGGAATATTAAAGATATTATAATAAGGACCTTTGGACAGTAAAATACTCAATCTACTGAATTATCATCAGAAAATTACATTTCGCGACAATTATTATGTTAAAAAAACTATGAATATTCACCGAATATGACTAGCACATATCTCTTACGTGATTTCATCAGCGTAATCCGATCGCAAGAGTATCTGAACTCCCATAGACATGCTCAAAGTCCATCCGTTTGGTATTATATCGAAATATATCCAATGAAGTCTGAAGCTCATCAATATTTACAGTTATCGCATATCATTTTTTAAAAATCGTCACACATATTCAAGGAACGTACGTAGTGCATTCCGGTCACAGAGGTACCAGGTTTTTTAGAAAAACAATTATATAAGGTGCAACGGAATTACTGGTAAGTTAGTTAACACCATCACTTATTATTTTGGTCAATGATGTCAAACCTATTAAGTAACTTAACAATTGTCATCCCAGAATATACAATTATATCACGAACAGCAGCTAGATTCTATAATTCTATGACAACAAGGAATGGAAATTAGTTCAGTTATCTCGTACTTTTCTATGGCAAAGTTGCATGAAAGGAAACTAACCTGGAAGTCTTTTACTGGACTGGGTCGAACACGATACGTTAGACTATTGTATTTTTGTATTAGTTGGAAAATCAGTAGTTGTTAACGTAACCAAACTTAGGCAAGCTGTAAATGAATTTCAATATGCTTAAATGGACAGTAAAATGGGCTCAGAAGGGGAGAGAAAGCTAACCTACTCTAATACTGATTCATAGAATAAACTTCCTGCTTTTGATGATTTGCGGTATAGCGGGGAAACACCTGCAACCCAAAGTCAAGGTTGAATATATAATTTATACATCAAAGCTCCGGAAAAAGAAATTCAAACCATGTGAAAGTAATTGTCAAAAAAAATCTTTCACTGATGAAAAAATGCAATTAATAATTTTTCTGGCTAAGCCAGAATGAAGATCCTTTTAAAAAGGAAAGCTAAAAAATAAATAATTTTTCCAAAATATATGTATTAATTGGAAACCATCATAATGAAAATCGAGAAATCTTGGAATTTTGAAGCTATTTTCCAATAGGGTTTCCAGTAGGGGTCAAAAGAGCATAAATAAAACGACTGCGGTAGACAGTCAGGCAGTTTTTCAGTCGAAATTTTACCGAAAATAATCGAAGAGCATCAAAGCAGAAAATTTAAAACGAAAAAAAATATATATATCTGTTATAAAAACCTGAAATTGGTAAAAGTTTGGATAAGTCCTAGAACAAGGCCCCGAGAAGGGAAAAATAGATAGTTTGGTTTTTTTTTTTGTTGACAACTTAACTTTTGTTCTAAGTTGTTCTTTTTATTTCTTTATTTTTTTTTTGTTTCCTTTCATTTTAAATTATTATGTGTACTTACCCTTGTCGACAAAATTAATGTGCATTTTGTTTTATTAGATGATCTTAATTAATATTTAATTAATAATTTTTTTTCCCCTCATTTCTTTTATTTAATAAACATTATGACGTTTCTACTAATTATATCATTTATTTCTTTTTCATCTGAGTTCTTAAAACCACGTGACGCCCAACATATTTATTTCCTTATTTTTTTCATTTGTGTGACGTGAACAGGAGTTCTCCGTTTGTTACTTCAGGAAACGAAATAATGAAGAACCTATCCCTCACCTGAGCTAGCTCTGTTACACCTCAAGTGGTCGTAAAAAATTTGATTAAAGATGAATTTTTATCACGATATGCAAATGTAACACTTTTCCTTTTCACTCTTCTGAAGCCCTCTAACTGTAAAGGTCGCGTAAGGTTCACTACTCCGCTCTTTGCATGTCTACAGGTCAGTCATCAGGGGCATTGTAAAATCTTATCCACAATGTCGCAGGGTGAATTGGGCACGGCCTGAGGATAGATTCATCTGTCTTCACTGTAGGTAAGGGTAAGTTGTGTAGTGGCCTCTTCAGGGCTGAATGTGTGCCTTGTTGTTTAGGTCAGGCACGACAATTTTTTTGTATTACGGCCGGCGGCAGGTTTTGGTTAGCCTCCCCCCCCCCCCCCCCGATAACTCTTCAGCACCAGTGTACCACCCTGTGCTATCGGTGATCATGAGTGAGATGGATTTATTTCACGTCCAAAGGTACTCACTCGAAAGTACTACCATAACATATTGTTACGTGCAATAGAAGTAGACAACTGGTGACATCTACTGGCAATGGAAGTAAACGACTTTAGGTTCGGAGAATTGATTATGGTATCTACAGAAAGGTTCAGGAATAGAATGAATAGAATGAATAGAACAGTCAAGAAGCTTCTGGAAAATAGAACACTCGAGAATAATCTGGAGAGTTTCTAGGGTATAAATATAACAGTTGTCATAGCCAGAACGAGAGTCTAATAAACGTGCGAAAGTGTTGTAATTAGATTGCGATAATTGAAAGTACAGTATTAGCGATAATTAGAGTTGAGTTGATTAATAGAAAGTTTATGAATTTTGTATGATTAGAGTGAAATAAAGAACTTGTATATTAAGTATTTAATATTGTGTTTTAAATAACGAACCAAAGGCCACGTACGCAACAACTGGTGTCAGAAGTGAAATAAATTCGCGAAATAAAGTGGTGGCAATTGACTTAAAAATTCAAACTGTGATTAATTTTGTGAAATTGTGTTAAATTTTGAAAGTTCTGGAAAATAATTTATATTCAACTTTAAGTGAATTATAAAGTAATGGGGCTTCGAACGCAGGATTTGAAAGTGGAGTTAGGGAACCGGTCTTTACAAACGACAGGTGCAAAGAAAGTGCTGGTCGAGCGACTCAGACAAGCTTTGATAGAGGAAGGAAAGAATCCTGAAACATTTGTTTTCGAAGAGAACTTGGAAGAAACCGAAGTTGAAGAAGAGCCTACGATGAAAATGGAACAGCTTTTGAGTACTTTAATGAGCAAAATGGAAGCCCGTTTTGATGAACAAAAGAATTCTCTCGAGGAACAAAAGAATGCTCTGGAATCCCGTTTAGATGAGAAAAAGAAATCTATGGAAGCTCGTTTTGATGAACAGAAGAATTCCAATGAGGAACAAAAGAATTCTCTCGAGGAACAAAAGAATTCTCTCGAGGAGCAAAAGAATTCTCTCGAGGAGCAAAAGAATTCTCTGGAATCGCGTTTAGATGAGCAGAAGAAATCTATGGAAATCCGTCTGGACGAGCAAAAGAATGCTTTTGAGGAACAAAAGAATTCTCTGCAGAATTGTCTAGAAACTTGTTTGGAGGAACAGAAGAACTTTCTGAAAGGTTTATTAGACGAACAAAATGTGAAAATTGAGGAAATCCAGCAGGAAGTGTTGGAAGTTCGACAACAAGTGTCGGGTGTACAACAAAATGTCACGGAACAGCTTGATAACTTTAAAGCAGATCTGGAAAGAATAAAGCATCGACAGCCTCTAAACGTAGCATCTGAAATATCCGGTTCAGGTAGAATGAAGCCTCCAATATTTGATGGACAAAATTCGTGGCATATCTTCAAGAGACAATTTGAGGCAGCTTCAGAGGTAAATGGATGGAATGATGAAGACAAAGCTATAGCTCTGGTGTTAGCACTTCGAGCTCCTGCGTCAGAGCTCTTACAAACTGTACCGATTGAAAATCAACGTGATTACTCTTCATTAGTACAGGCGATAAAATTACGTTACGGAGATGAACATATGCAGCAAGTATATCGCCTACAGTTACGCAACAGGATTCAAAAGTATGGCGAATCACTACAACAATTGCAGGCTGATGTGGAAAGATTAGCGCATCTTTCATACTCCAGCATGAATGCGGATTTTCTCAATGAAGTGGCGACGGAGGCATTTGTGAACGCTATTGCAGATCAAAGCTTACAACATACATTAAGGATAGCAGGGAAGAAATCAACAGCAGAAGCACTAGCCTATGCATTAGTGTATGAATCCGCCAGACAAGCTTCACGGAGTGCAGTACGAATGAGAGAAATTTCGGTGAACGAATGTACTTGTAATAGAATGCAGCCATCACAGAGCACTCCTTCACGTGGTATTCTGCAATGCTGGAATTGTAATAGACCGGGACACCTACAAAGAGACTGCAGAAAACGCCGACGAGTTTAATCCCTAGATGAAGAGAGGAGAGTGGAATTGCAAAGATATCGAGCTGGGCAGCAGACTTGCAATAGATTGCAGTTATCACTGAGCAACCCTTCACGTAGTGTTCTTCGATGGTGGGATTGTAATAAATTGGGACACCTTCAAAGCGACGTCAGGAAGCGCCGTCAAAGGGAATCAACAGAAAATAAAGGGAGAGAAGAATGTCCAAGTTGGCGAACTAGGGAGCAAGCTATTCTTAGAGCGACTAGACTCCAACCTTATGGCTTTGAGATGCAACATAGGAAAGAACTTATTCATGGAAATGCAGAAGCCTTTGTACAACGTCCATGCAAACTTGAATGCAAACATTGCGGCCGGGTGGAAGAAAAAGAAACAACAGCAAGTATGCAGTTGGTAACTGTGGAACCATCAACAGGTTGGGACATCGAGAACTTGCGAACAGCTCAACGAGAAGATCCGGACATATCGCCTATTCTTGCTTGGAAAGCAGATATAGAAAAGGATGGAATGGAAGGGTATTTCAGGGATGAGTGAAAATCTGAAAAGCTACTGGGCGCAATGGAATTCTCTTCATGTGGAATGCGGTATTTTAAAACGCAAATGGGAGGCACCTAACGGTAAATCATTCCGAATGCAAATAGTCGTGCCGGCATTAAAGGTCAACGATGTTCTAGGTAAAATGCATCGTGGAACATCTGGAGAACATTTGGGAGTGAATAAAACAATTTCTAAAATACGAGAAAAGTTTTATTGGTTACATATGCGGGAGGATGTGGAGAAGTGGTGTCGCAGATGCACTGTGTGTGCTTCTTACAAAGGGCCGCCACATAGCAGCAGAGAGGAAATGTATAAGTGTAATATCAGAGCCCCATTGGAGAGGAGAGCTGATGCACAAGAAGCCACGAGGACAAAATTAGCAGTAAGTGCCAATCGGATGAGGACCCGCTATGACTTACGTGCGAATTCAGCAGGATTCAATGAAGGTGATCTTGTTTGGCTGTACAACCCGAACCGACGTAAGGGACGTTCTCCAAATTCACAACAACACTGGGAGGGACCGTATTCAGTAGTAACTAGAATAAATCACGTAGCATACAGGATTCAACGTGGTACAAGAGGCAAACGAAAAATCGTTCATCTGGATCGCTTGTGTCAATATTACAAGCATCAAGACCGTGGACCACCTGTTGTTCGGGACGAACAATTTTAAGAAGGGGGCAATGTTACGTGCAATAGAAGTAGACAACTGGTGACATCTACTGGCAATGGAAGTAAACGACTTTAGGTTCGGAGAATTGATTATGGTATCTACAGGAAGGTTCAGGAATAGAATGAATAGAACAGTCAAGAAGCTTCTGGAAAACAGAACACTCGAGAATAATCTGGAGAGTTTCTAGGGTATAAATATAACAGTTGTCATAGCCAGAATGAGAGTCTTGTCTTAGACGTTGCGTTAACAAGCGAAAGTAATAAACGTGCGAAAGTGTTGTAATTAGATTGCGATAATTGAAAGTACAGTATTAGCGATAATTAGAGTTGAGTTGATTAATAGAAAGTTTATGAATTTTGTATGATTAGAGTGAAATAAAGAACTTGTATATTAAGTATTTAATATTGTGTTTTAAATAACGAACCAAAGGCCACGCTCGCAACAATATATTTTTATTTTATTTTATTTTATTTTTATACAGATGTTATTAATCTAAAGTACTATTTGATTACTTGATTATTTATCTCTCATAGCTTATTCATGGCCGTAATCTGGGCCAATTGAAGTTTAGAATCTAAAACTGTTTAACTGTTAATTTTATAGTGTTATTGAAGCATAGGAGTGAATAACTTTGGACGTGAAATCCATTCTGTCAACATGAGCTGACAATTCACTCTGTGAGCAGCGTTGACAAAATATTCGTACCTGCAAAACACACAGCACTACATTCGGTCCAGAAGGGACCCTTACACCACTTACTTTACCTAAGATGAAGGCGCAGATGACCTGCAATCACTGCCGTGCCCCATCCACCCTCTGACACCTATGACACTGTGGTCACATTGAACAAAGTCGTCATTATGGTTTTTCAAAGAAAAACTTCGCTTAAGAGAATCCACAATTAATAAATTTAATTTCCTAATACAACTAGAGTCAGACTACTATTGAAAGAAATTACAGCAAATGAATACAATTTAATGATAAAGGTTCTTTCCAGGTCATCTCATCGAAACAAAACTTGATGTAAATCTTGTTTATGTATAGTAAATGGCACCAAATCAGATGTATTAAAATATGTACTGTTTCATTAATAAAGAATAATCAAAAACAAGGATTTGTGTTCGTTCATAGGAGCATCAGATTATTTAAATCAACCACAGATATAAGAACGTATTAATATTAATAAACGGTGATTTAGACTAATTGAGAAGGAAATCATTAGATTCTAACTAAGCCAAAAACCGAATTTCAACGTGTGTGTATAAATCATACTTGGCTTTTTGTTTTATGTAACCACCTTGGATAAGTCAAAGTATCTAGCTGGAAGTCGAGTTAAATCTGTCCTCCCTTTTCTACATGCTTATCCACCAATCGAATGATAAAAAATAAAACAAACCGGCTATATTTATCATGTCCGTGGTCTATGAGTAGACTCTAAACTTTCATGTTTATCTTTTATGACTTCTAATTAAATCCTCACCTTCTCTTCTTAGGAGGGTGGGTATATACATATATTTATAGAATAACAACTCCGCTCGCGATCTGTTCCATTTCACTTTCTCTTTAGGGGTCCGCGACGGTACAGCTAAAAATGAAATGAAATCATTCGGAGAAAGAAGCTGACAGAAACGATTTATTTTCTAACCTTAATGCGACTGATAAGTTTATCTTTGCTTTTTTTTTAACATTTAATATATTGATATGGCTACTAAATTTAGAGAAAATTTTGGTACTACTATTTCGGGGATGCTCCATCGAAGAGGCCTCTTTGATGTTCCGCTTGACATTCTGAAAAAGAAACGTATCGGTCGCACAGTCGGGTATAATTTTGGCAGCACAATGTGAGCACTGCTGCTAGCTATCAGTGGGATGGGATACTGCTTCATGCAGCATGCTGTCACCATAACAATAGTTAGAGTTTGGAACACATGTTATACATATAGCAATTAATATAAAAAAAAATGTTTGTGTGTTTATATCTTTAAGCTTTAAGTTGCGAAGTCTAGCTTTCACATGTGTTTTTCCTACCTATGTACTTAAGACCTACTTAATCACTCAATCATACTATTAACCTTATTTTACCTTATTTTGTTGTTGTTTTTGTGTTCATGCTAATAATTAAGTAACCACTGTACATAGATCTATAAACCCACCGTTTAAGGACGTGGACTTGGCCATGGTCTTTCAAAAAGCTCTATTGTAATGTAAAAACACGAATATGAGCTTTTATTCGAATTGACAAAATTGAATAATGTCAAGTTCACTTGGTTAAACCTCTGTTAAACTTGCCTTTCACCCCTTCGTCCAAAAAACCAAGTTTCCCTCACACCGATATTTCGCTTCCACTTTAGTTATATGTTCTACGTTTTTTTTTTTTTTATATACAACCTTTTCTATATTATGTGAATATAAATATATTCTTAATAAACTCGTAACACTAACTTCAACATGCTTAAATTCAGTCCCGCGGACATAAAGTACTTTTTAAGTTCGTTATAAAATAAACATTGAATAAAGAACTAATAAGGAAACGGAAGCGGCATATCGGGTGAAAACTTAAACTACTCGGCGAAATGTATTAGTGTTCCGTGTTTGTATTCGTTTCGTTATGGAAATAGTGAAATCGTGACAATTTGAAGGGGGACATTTTTTATAATCCAAATTGCTGTGTAAAATAACCAATCGAGAGCGCCCTCTTTCTTTAGGTAAAAGAAATGTACGACCGCCATTGAAAAGAAGAAACCTTCTGACATTTCTCAAATAAACAAAGCTTAAACTTAAACTTTTCTATATTTTTCTGTTTCTGTTATGCGTCATCCCATATATTTAAAAAAAAAAACATTTTCAACAAAAATTATAAAGCAAGAAGATATTTCTTTTTAAATATATTCATTTGCTTAAAAAACGATTTTCCGCCTGAATTTCGGCAACTGTTTCTGCAACATTGCACCGCACAATTACTCTAAATTACTAGCTTAAAAGCTTTAATTTCACAAAACAGTGAACTCAATCAAGATATACACATCACGTTCCGAAATAATACAATTTCAAATATTTATTAGAACAATTATATTTAAAAAAGTTTACCTGAACTCCCGGAATTCTGAATTATTTACTTTCAGAAACGTCAAAGGAAGTGAAATCAAGTGCAGTCCGACTGTCATTGAAATGACTTAGAATGACTTTAAAATTTACTCTTTACTTTCCGTTAATTTTCTTATATTGTCATAAATAAAATAATCAAAAATAATTATAAACTTTTCTACAATTTCCTAAATACCCTATAAATGCTTCTTATATTGATTCTTATTCAAGACAACAATCAAACAAAATTTTCGTACACCTTAAAATGCAGATGTCACTGGCAGTATCTTTTCATTAAACCTGATTAATTAATTTTTACTTGAAATCATTTTTCTGGCATCATAAGGCAAGACAATTGTGTCTACAATTATTGGAACCTCTCAATATTTTTAATCATTTTCATTTCTAGCAAAATAAATCAAATCTTATGTCTTCCATTTTAAAACTTTTTTGAATAATTCCAATATTTGTCCTATTCCCACTAGTGTACTTACACAAAGCTTTCTTTTTTAGCATCGAACATTGTTTCGAACTTCGAGCCAGCACAACTGCACTACTCTCTCTACTGCGGTGCTGCATCTCAATCAAACAAATTCATCAAATCAAAATGAAACATCAAACGCTAACACACCGTGAAGTAGGCTTGCTGCGAATTTCTATAGACAACCACTGGCAAAGTTATTTGTAAAAATTTCTGAGTTGAAAAGGACACTTTAAGTGAATTCGGTGTTAAGAAAGGAAATCTTTTTCCATAAAGTGAATATGAATTAAAGTGAAACTCGTTTTCTTTATTATTGTTTGCGGAATTTCCAAAGCAAAGAATTCAGCCAGCAGGAGCTAGTTTTATCGCCATTGCGAACACAATCATAGCTAGGTAAGTGTGGTTAGTGTATGCAACGTAGAGCGAAGTGTTGGTTAGTGAGTTGTTTTGGTTGCTAGTGGGAGAGGAAGTGCTTGCTGGATTTTGTTTTGATGACAATGACAGTGGTGGATGGTGAAATCTGCTCATATCAATGCATTCTCTTGAACTTGAAATCTGTCCTTGCCGTAAACATGATGCATTACACTTCATGTACATATATTATCATAGAACTTGTGAGATGAATTAATTGTTCCTAATCATGGCTTAAAATTTCACATGATTCGAGAAAAACTGCAGATGTGAAAAAGCTAACAGAAAATTATTATACAAAGTTGTGTAACCTAACCAATCATTTCTCATTTAATATTTTAATCAAAACGAAGATTTTCGTTTTATTGTGTTTTACTTGGTAATTATGATATTGGATGACTTGCTGCGTTTTGCTCTGCAAAGTTATACGTGTTGATTTGTGTATGCAAACAACCATTCCATATCTTCATTAAGCTGCGAGCGAAATGAGAATACAAATAAGTGCTGCCAGATGAATGAGTTTGGTTTCTGCGTTTTTAAATAAATTTTAGTCTGCTGAGGTGATGAAATTGAATTTCGTTTCGTACGTATGTAAAAAACAAACTTATCGGAATGGAAATAAACGACCAATCTTTCTAAATGGAATGCTAGTCAAAATAGTCCAAGGGCCAAACCAGTAAACTGCACACATTCTTTCTACACTACCTATTGCAAAATTAGATGTCGCACAATTGTACTGTCTTACGCTACATTTCAGGGAAAAATCGGTTTTTGTACCTTAGGTGAAATCATACCTACATAGGGTATATTAAATATATAGAAACTGGTAAAGAAAAATAGACTGGGCAGTCACGCATAATATTAAAAGTTTTTTGATTTTTACATGTCTGTCCATCCTCAATATAACTCGCGAACGCGATTCACTTATAATTACGTAATTGCTGAAATTTTGCACAAAGGCTTTTACACTAGGCGCGTTCACTGACACGAATAGCGTCTTGTAGCGTAGTGTTCAAGATAGGTAAATCTAGAATTTGTCTAAGACCAATTCTTATGATACCCTAGATGAATGCCCGTATGAAATTTCGTATGGTCATCGATTTATGCAAGTTTGATTTTTGAAGTGGTTTTTCGCATAATTTATATAGAACGGTTCGTCGGACAGAAAACTGATTATAACCAATTTTATAGGATTTCGTATTCTGTAGAAGTTTTTAGTACAATAAAAATGTGTAGGACTGATCGTTTTCACAGTAAAAACCTAAAATTTTTATGATTGATTTAGACCATTTTTAAAATTTTATTTGCTATTACTATAAAAACACCATGTATATCAAATTTCAGCTCTATGTCGACGCGTTCTCCGGCAGTGTCCAAAAATATAGTGGAAAACGAAATTTTTGTATGGCAACCCCACGAAGGAGTTGCCCGATTTGTCTCATTTTCGATCTTAATTTTACGTCCGTATACAAAATTTAAGCTCTCTAAGTATACGCGTTCTCGAGGTGTCGTGCGCACATAAGGACGGACATGCAAAAATCAAAAATACTTTTAATATTATGTGTGGGTGTTCACTCCATTTTGCTCTACCATCATTATTTCTGTGCGTTACAAAGGGAATGACAAACTTAGTATACCCTATAGATTTCATGTAGGGTATAACAAGGTATTCCCATTACGTACCACGTTCCGCCATTAGTGACGAAATGTCATGAAAATGTATAGGAGCACGGTACAGAGAACATAATACTCTCTGCGCTCTCTCTGTCTTTCCTATAGAAATGTTAAAAACTTAAAACGAATTCGCTGGAAATGACATTGTCATCTCATGACTTAAGTATAGTTTACACAAGCGAAGTTACTGTCCCAAGTAACCTCGATATCAGTTCCTCACCTCCTCTTGACATACCGACTAGTTTACTTGCGCCAGTACGAAAACGAGTTCCACACACTCCAACTTTTTAGCGAAGTGGAACCTGAGAAATAGTCAAATTGAGTGTATTTTCTGCCATTGGTACACGTTTTGGTGTGTGTAGTCATTTATAATATCATTTGGCGTGGAAGTTGTGAAATGTGAATATATTTATTTTTGAAAGAAAATGGTTTCAAGTGAAAAATTACATATTGAAAATGTAATTAATTATGCAGCAATTTCTGAGGAAAAATTCTAAGGAAAAAGAAAGTGTGAGTACGTTCCTGGCATATTGATTGCTAAAGAATAATATATTTGCTTACGTAATTATCTTTAAAATTTACGAAATTTCTTAAAGATAAATAAAAAGCACTCCTTTGTAGAAAAGCGCAAACACAAAAATATGTTGACTTTTTACGAGTTCCAGACCAGCTGATATTATTAAAGACTACTTAAATCAAAAAACGTACTAGTTGCTTGAGTTAACCTTACTTTAGCAATCCGTAGGACGTATTTAATTGCAGAAAATGTACTCAATTTAATTATCTCCCAGGTTCCACTTCGCTAAAAAGTTTAAGTGAGTGGAACTCGTTTTCGTACTGGCGCAAGTAAAGTGGTGAAGTATGTCAAGAGGAGGTGAGGGACTGAAATCGAGCTTACTTGGGACAGTAACTTCGCTTGTAAACTATACTTTAGCAACACAAAAATATCCTCTCGAATCGACCATAACTTGTTATTTTTAGGTCTGTTCGCGTACTAGCTTGAAAGCACAAACTTATAAAACTTTTTGTAAGTTTTTACTTGAAGGCGTTCGCGTATTCGAATATTCAATTTATTACTTGATTTAACTCGAGCAAAATCGTCGAGTAAAAACTTCGAAAGTGCCAGTTTTGACAGCTCGTCGCCTGTTTTGTTATTTTTTAAGTTTTTAGTTTAAAACAAATGGAAAAACCTGTTACTCCTCCTCCAGCAGAACATTTCAACGTATTCAAAATGGTAAATTAAACTTGTTTATTATACTATGTGCTAGGAAAATTTCACGTCGTTATTACAGATCCCGAATATTTTCAAGTTTTTACTCGAAGCCATTCGCGTACTTGTGAGTGTGACTCTCAATTTCTCTCTTTATCATACATTTTGACGTTTTTCATGTTTTTACTTGAAAAAGTTCGCGAACAAACCTATGTACCCAAGGTATATAGAAGAGAAGCTGTTCATATTAAAATTTTGACATATTGCAGCTGATAGCCTGTGACGTAATTCTGTGTCTAGTGCATATATATTTTTATAAGAAAGACAAAGAGTATTTTCAAAGATTACCTAATAAGAAGATAGGAAGCAGCCGAACAAAATTGAAAAGTTTTAGTGTTTTTTTAGAATGAAACAAGTAATGTCATATACTTTCGTGTTTTGCATGAATGTCGGAAAAGAACTTGGCTATGCAACTGAGACTGTAATCCAACTGAGACGATTGAAAACAAAAATCGAGGGAACGTATGATTACCCGAACGACAAAATCTTACTGAATTCGTCAAAATCCTATCAAACTATTCATAATAATGTACTTTGGGTCACACTACCTCCCATTTTTAAGATAAAGATAAATTTCACTTTGGCCAAGATGCTGAAAGGAGATGTAAAGTTCCTTTCAAATAAAATTCTCATTTTTCCGAAAATATCAGAAAATCCAGCATGAATTCTCTCATTTAATCTATTGAGCAAAATGAATGTAAACAGAAGCACGTGCTGTTCAATATCATAGGATTACAGCAACAACATGTGACCAAACATTCAGTACGTTTACATGAATACTTGAAGTATACTCAAGTAGAGATCGAGTAATCAAAATATCATGTAAACGCGCATTGACTTCAAGTATACTTGAGTCAAGTAAATCACAAAATTTTGTTCGATATACTTGAAAAAAATTCATGTAAACGCAACTTCAGTACTTGAACGTTTTTCATTTGTGCGAATTATGAAAACGGCAAAGAGAAACAAGAAGAAATTATTGTTGATAATTCAGGTAGTGATTTTTAGCACTCTTCTCAAAATATTTGTCTAAAAATCCGCACCTATGTATTCAACCTAACGCAGAGTTGTCAAAGGTAGAATGTCATTTCAAGTAAATTTCAAGAAAATTTCAAGTCAAGTAATTGAAATTAATTCAACCAAAGACCCTACTTGAGTTTGAAGTGGACTTCAAGTTTAGTACTCAAGTATTCATGTAACCGTACTGATTGTCCATTACCCCGTTCACATGAAGTGGACTGGACTGGAATTTTCCAAATTCGCATAGTACTAAGTGCTCACTTGCGATGGACGAGGGAGACATCTTTTAATTGACAGTACTCAATTTAAATTCAGCTGGCATCAGAAGTTATTCTTGTAGATATTGAAAGACGGATCATTAAAACAAGTGTAATTTTACTATTTCTAAGATACTGTATGAAATTACGAAGGAATTCGAAGCGAAGGACGAAAGTATACCGAAAAATATCCAAACCTCAATCCACTTCGATCCAATCAAGTGTTCACCTTGGAATAATTCCACTCCACTACTAACGCCGGTGTAGATAATTCTAGTCCGATTAGTGTTTACATGGCGAATTATCTCACTCCGAAGTACGATAATCCACTCCAGTCCGCTTCATGTGAACGGGGTAAATATTTCATGAAAACCGGTTTTCATAAAAGCGCGGATACATTTTATGAGAGTAAAATCTGAAAACTCCGCCCTTCTCATTTATTTACGAAAATGAATCATTTGCCATTTTGTTTCTTTGCATGCAATCTGCGCTTTCACATTTTTTATCTTTGTTCATAAAAGTTTTAAAGAGAGTTTGATTTATTTCTTTTATTTCTTTCTTCCTTTTCTTGCCGTGTACATTTTAAATGTAAAATACTCGGAAATCTCGCCCGCTTCTTAACTTATCATTAAGTTAACTTTGGTATTGTGTTCTCTGTACCGTGCTTTCCTATACATTTTCACGATATTTCGTCACTAATGGCGGAGCGTGGTTCGTAATGGGAATAACTTGTATTCTATATATCTTGCTATATACCAAGATATATAGAATACAAGATATTCCCATTGCGAACGACGTTCCACCAATATTACCATTATAATAAGGTATATAGAATACAAGGTATTCCCATTAGAACCACGTTCCACAATTATTGACGAAATATCGTGAAAATGTATAGGGAAGCACGGTAGGTACAGAGAACACAATACTCTCTCCCCTCTCTCTTTCTTTACGATAAAAATGTATATACATTAGTCACAAAATTACGTCACAGGCTATCACATACGCCCACGAACATAAATCTAACTGATGAAACATGCACACACTGCACCCATTATTATCAATATTTTAAACACTGAAGAAATATTTTAGGATTGTTCGATGAAAATAGAGTGTAAAACACCGTAAATTTTCCCCTCGCGTTCATCGAACAAGTTTTTAAAACACCGGGTAAGCCTAGTGTAATGAGATTTCTCTCACAGTTCTCCAAAGTATAATTAATTGTAAAAAGTTATTTATTAAATGGGTGAAGATAAATCAAGTGTACTCTAGCTATTTTTCTATTTCTATTCTTCTAATTTTGCTCAAGAAGTAATTTATAGGCCCCAATTAGCAACAAATTGCAAGTGACAGTTCTCAAGTGACAAATGTCGAACCATTACCCCAAGAAATTTTAAGTGTAAGTTCGAGGTAGCCCTAGGTTTTTCAAAAAAACAGGATAGTTTAGCCCTAGGTTTATGCGGGATTATCATCGAAAATACATTTTAATTAAAACAGAAACTCTTTCGCGACCTCTCTCAAGAGCTATTATTGTCTAAACTAAAAATTGAGGACCTTGCAATAGGGAGGCAAATCCATTTTTAACAATTTTTGGCAAATTACAAAAATTGTTCAAAAATTCCGGATCAACATTTTACTTGCACCAAACAGTACTGCCCCATTACTGTTTGGTGCAAGTAGAATGTTGATCCGGAACTTTTGAGCCATTGTTTTTTAATTTGCCAATAATGTCCAACATATGCAGTATTCGTCTATTTTTGATCCGATCTGCATACAAAACTATGGAGAACTTTTTTCTAAGTATCTTGGGCGTAATATGAAAACGTGAAAACGTGAAAAACGGATCTGCCTCCTTCTTGTTGCAAGGTCCACAATTTCGGATTTTCTTACCTTTTTTCTTACTTTGACCTCTTTTTTTTTGCAAAAAATTCATTAATATAACTTATAAAAACTGTAAACTGTAGCTCTCCTTTTTAATTACACCCTATGTAGTATCTATTAGCTCTTTTTAATTTGTTCCCGTAGTGACTGAAAACACGTTATTTTAAAATAATATCGGCTAATTACGGTATGACCTGAATGAGCTAATAACTCTTTAACAGCTACAGTTAATACATAGGGTGTAATAGGCCAAATTAAAGAGAAGAGTCCCCAGTTTACAGTTTTTATTAAAAAAATTTATGTTAACTACCTATTTATAAAAAAACAAAGATGTCAAAGTAAAAAAACGGTAAGAAAATCCGAAATTTGTTGTTTATACAACCGTACCTCTTGTGGGGAGTGGGGTACGGGGCTGGTTGAGCAGTCGTTGTTAAGTCCATGAAGCTCTGCGTACGATGAGCGTACACCCAGTATTTTTCAGATACAGTGTATTTTGTGAAACACTAGCTTTTTTTCTTAATCACCAGGTAACTCCTAAACGGTTGATATTTGTAAATATTTATTTTTTTTTCCATCAGTTTCTGGCCAAACGTAATTTCCAATGAGAACAAACTTACAAAAAAAAAAAAACAAGAGATCTATGCTCGAAATGCTATAATTTTTGTCTATTAATAAAAAAAAAAGTGCATTTAAAGCTAAGCTGATAAAAAGCGAAACCAAAATATTTTAAATTTTATGTATATTTGTTACGTGCAATAGAAAAGGACGAGCGGCATTTATTGCTTCGAATAGTAAAAAACTTTGGGTTCGGAGAATCGATTTTTCTAGAATATAATTTTCGGGAAGGTACTAGGACAATTTGTAAAGTATAAATACCGGACTTGTCACCGGCAGGAGGCAGTCTTATCTCAGACAGTGAAGCCACACACGTAACAATATTTATAACTACGTGCATATTTGATAGATCCCGGCTTGTATCATACTTCCACTTAAATAATATTTAAAATTTCCCACCATTAATTTACATGGCGACCCCGTATGCCGAGAAATGTTCTCGTCTTCACTGGCATGCCCCACACAACTCAAAAGTGATTGGCAGCGTAGCCAAAAATTTTCGCCATCTTGATTTTGGCGGGGTGTTTGACTGTCACTTTTCTATAAACAAAGAGCCGCGAAGTGTGTTTGGCGTAGAGACGTAGTTACAAATGGATAATTTCTTTTTATAGGAAATGGTTACCGACTATTGGACTAAGTGATAGTAATATAAAAAGGAGTTATATGTGCCCGCAGATTTAGATACAACAAGCCGTATTGAGGAAAATGCTTTAAAAATACTTTTGTGGTAAGTTTGGTAAACTCCACTGACATGCATATATAAGTAAATTCGCAAATAATTTAGATATATCGTCAGTGAGAGCATACTTTCTGAAATCAAAACTGGTGCCACATGAAACAGGAGATCAGTCAGTCCATTTATATACATGTCAGTGGGTGGTGCGGAAGATTGTGCCGAGTTTCTAAGAAATGTGTTTGAATTTTCGCGCCATTAATTTGTTGTGATATTTAAGGCATCAACAATTTTTAACGCCTCCTCTGGCACCTCACAAAAACAAGAAGAATAACGAAAGTTGCTACGCTTTTTTCATCACATGTCGCCTCCTTTAGTTCTCTCCTCGAAGGGTCGTGGCGAAGATGCATGTGATGCACTCGATGAAGTTAGCAGCAGGTGAGTATATACTCTATATATACTCTACTGTTGGCAAATACAAGCCCTAAATTTATTTATTTTATTTTTATCTCCTTTTTCGTACAAATACTATTGTAACATATAAAAATGTAAAAAAAAATATACAAAAAAGAACGATAATGAAATAATAATTTATTTCGAGAAAAAGAAGTAAAACTAACACATTTAGACGGTTTACAGTTACACTATTTTTTTTTCTTCTTGTTCGCACTACAAGACTTGTCAGGCTAAGGGTCCCGGAGCTATATACACGCGTGGTGGACCGCCGTACCTGTAAATATTTAAAACAATAGGTGAGTGCCTATAATTTCACTACTACTTTATACAAGTTACCAACTCCACTATGTATTATATACTACATAATTATCTAGTTGAGTGCTCGTTTCGCGGGTCGCACTGTCAAGGTTATATGACCCCATCATGGTATCAGGAGGAGAGCCATCCTTAAAGACAGTCGGGAGGAGAGCCAATCCCTACTGCCTTGACCCACAAAACGAAGCACTTCTATACTACAATTACCTAAATACATCTTGGCAACAACTTAATTCATTTTTCATTAACAGTACACTACACTACACAAAACATTAGCACAGAACTACCAAATTACACTCAGTGAGTAAGTAACTCACTCTTTTTCTCTTTATTCTCCCTATCAATTTCAACAATAAGTTTCTTATTAAAATGACACATCAACTTTGAAAATAGTCTCTGATAAGTTTTAAATAAATTACTTTCGTCACAGATCACAGCACATTTTCGAATGAATGATCTGTGCGGCATCAGAAAGTATCCTACCTCCTTATTTTTCTATGTACCTACATGCACAAATCACTAACTACTCATGCAGGTTTTTTTTACGATACCTCAAGGATCTTGAAAAGGTCTGGCGCCGGATATTTTAATTTTCAATTACACCATGCAGACAATGACACTGCTTTGGTGCCGGCAGATCTTACCGTCATAAAATCTCATGCTCAATTTTTCAATTAGCATTTAAGTGCTACTAATTTAAGACACCTTTTCTGGGAATTCACCTTTTTCAAGATCCCTTTAATATTATTTTTATTTAAAATAAAAATGAATGTCGAGAGAAACGAACCATTTCTTACACTATAAAGCACACAATAGGTATGTTTGCGTACTCATTTTTGGGACAATAGATTATAATGCTTTTGCATGAACTTTATATTTATATACATTTTCTGTTTGTTTCATATCTCGTGCAAGAAAATTACATGAGTTTTACAGTTTTTACTTTCTGCATCATTTTTGCAAGGAAAATTGACAGCTGTCATAAGAAAAGTTCAATTTTTGAATGTTCTTGAAAGTTTTCAAAACATAATAGAAATGTCGAATGAAGATGAGTTGACCATTCAGTGTTCTCCTTTTGCAAAAGTGTAACAAAGTACATATCAAGGTATGACATTCCCCAATTCTTGTTTTTAAATTGCAGGAAAAACGTTTTTCAATATTATTACATACTTAAGTATCAATAAAAACTTGTAAATTTTTGAATACAATTCTCAAACACCTAAAGTCATAAAAGAATACTTTCAATGAAACATCATTACAGGGTGATTGTGAATTGGTGGTCTTAAATGAAACAGAAGATAGGTTGAAGTATTAGAAACAAAAAATTGTATTGGAGGGGGACGATAAAAAAATCTTCCCTGTGCAATTCCACGCACATTTAATTAAACTATGCATCATAAATCTTAAAACCGGTTGCATGTGTACATGGGTGGATCAAATAAAAGGTAACATTCTGAGGTTTCCAAATCTTGCTATAAAATATAACGGTTATCAGGCATTTTAGCGGAAAAATCGTTAGAATTTAAAAAAAAAGTAGACAATTTTTTGACTATGTAATATGACGGATGTGATGGCTCCACATTGTTTGGAAAGCCTAGACAGTTTACTATCATCTAAGCTGAACATCACCTTCATAGGTTGTATAACAAGGAAGTTGGAAGAAAAAGTAATCAAAATCATAAATTCTTCTTAAGACGCAGTTTAGACGGGTCTAAAATGTGTCCCTCCCCATACAATTTTCTGTTTCTAATACTTCAACCTATATCTCGTGTTCCATTTAAAATCACCTTGTATATTAGAAAAAGGGCATTCTTTCTTAATAATTTTTTTTCTTCTATAATTAACAATAATCAACCTGACGTGACAGTTTCGGTTCTTCCACAATCAGCTGGAAAGCAATGAAAGTCAAATTGAAAAATTATTGTTTTAGTTTGTTTGCGCACGACAACAATCAGCTGATAGTAGTAACTAAGCATTCCCAAATGGGTGCTTTGCCTTTAGTTGGTGTGTCAATAATGAGCGAGCAGAGCTGATAGAATTCAAAACGATACTATCTTACCTACCACCCACCGCTAAAACGCCAGCCCGCAGAAAGCTTATTTTGTTTTTATACACATTCCGAGAGCTTTTTAAAGTTTTTCGTATTTCGTTACATTTCTTTTCCTTTTTTTTTTTAATCTTAATTTTATTTAACTATGTAAATTCATTTTGTTTTCTTCTCTTCACTTATATTGTTGTCAGTGACCGTGATGTGACTCTGACTCTTGTTTGAATTTATTCGCATTTTCAAAGTGCACAGAACGCGTTTAATATCAGAGTGTATCAGGCACAGTGATCGCGCTTCAAGCTTTTCATAGTGAATCAAAAAGCTTTTATTTCTTGCTTTCTTTTTTTGTTTTTTTATAAAATCTTAATTAATTTTATATTAATAAAACACAAGAAGTGGAAAACAAAATCATAGTTGAAGTGATATGACATTTCTTTTAAAACTAAGTTTTATAACTGAAAAGGTACGAAATTGTTCCAGTTTTGGGCATTTTCGAAAACATTTTTTGAGTGCATTTGTAAACATTTGAATTTTTTTTTTTTTTTTTTTACAAAACTAAAAACCAGTTTAGTTGATAGCACTTATGCCTTCAATTTGCATTTTTTTCTCTGTATAGAATTGAGATATAATATCGTAGATTTTTTTTATCAAACTCGTTTTTTTTTTAATTATCACTCGGTACTAAAATTTTTTTTCCTTATTCCGGCTGTGCAAACAAGTGAAACAGACACATAAACTCCCATACTTGGAGCGATTTTTCTTGCTGAATGTTGCTCTGCTGGTGCTATTAGTTGCCGAAGCCGAAGTTGTGTTAAAAGTGTTTACATCACACGCAAATCTATGACGACGATACCGAGTCAGCTCAAGCTGAAACATCGAGTTTGTTCTCATCAAGAGAGTATTAAGAAACTCGATGTCGAGCAAGTAGGTACGTTACGTACATAATATAACATATATATATGAACGAGACAATCAACTTATTTATATGTACAGCCAAAGAAATTGACGGCGGCTATAATGATACTAGTGTTGTTCTCTGCTCCATAATTTTTGGTCGATTGGTCAGGTTAGCCTGTCATCGCTCGTTTTGATTAAGTTAATTTTGTGTTAATCACATCAAATTGGACCCTATAAAATCGGTTTATGATGATTGTGTAAGCCGTGGTGATTTTTTTTTCATCTCTTTTTGTGTGTGATGTGTGTGATTTGAATAAGATTATACGAAACTACTTTATAAAAATAAGAAAGAGATTCTGTTCAACCACTTCATCATTTTTAAAAATCATATGAACTTTCTCTGATTGACATAAAAGTTATATTTTGTCAGGTGAGTTGCATTCATTTCTTCATATTTTTTATTCACCTTTTCGAATTTTATGGTTGACTCTTTGATTAAGAGTTGCTTGTTGCTTGAATAAATGGCCTTCAAATCTTTTAATCAGCACACAATTAAAGACTTGAAAATTGAATTCAGTAATTTTTTGAACGAATTTTGTTATTCGCTATGAATTTGTTCTTCGAAAAAGACAATTGATGGAGATTTTCAGTCAGAAAATTAATAAAAAATTTGAAGAAAAATTATTATTATAGATAATGAAAACACATCATCAGCTGCTACAAATACATATGTATAAACGCAAGCCTATTTGTACATACATATATCCATAAGCTCAAGCTCTTTCGGAACTTTTCGATTATAAAGCTATCGCAACTATACATATTTTCCGTTGTATTGTATGCTATGTTGTTTGTATGGAGTGCGCAACATAAACAAATTCGATTGTTTCGCACACCTCTATTCGACATTGGACCGTGCTTTCGGCTTTCCTTTATTAGAAGGCCGTGGCGGTAGCTTGGGATATCCGTATATATATATATTTGAATGTGTTTGTGCAATATCAAGGCTAAATCAAAAAGGAAAATAATAGAATTTTTGCGGGGTGTAAACAAAGTTTAAAGATGCAAATTTCTGCATAGAAATCGGGTATTCCCCGAAAGGCATATTTATATAATCTTGAGCAATCTTCCTTCTTTGTAATGCAATACTGTCGGAAACGGAGAGCAGAATTAAGCTAAATGCGTAATATTATTACTATAACAAAAATCTGCCATCTTGGAATTATATATTTTGACTGGAGTGGTAGTCGTCGCACAGCCGGCGCCTAAGTGGGGGTACACTTTGATAAGTATTAGGGAAGGTCAGTCCAAGTTGAAATTCTTTTTTAGGTCATGTGACCCATATTGAAGAAATTTTCTTGCGTTGGGAAAGGTAAAGATTATTACGCTTTCGTTTTCTAAAACGTAATTCCATTATATATGTAGGCTAGGTAGGTATGTATATAGAGAAGGATATCGTCCCTTTTTCGATTTATATATGTATTATGAAAGTTTATTCGGGATAAAAAGAACTAAATTCGTTGTGTTCTAAGTAGAGTTTACAGGATTGATGTATTTAATTCAATTTTTTGCTTTTATGGTGGGGGAGGGAGGGATGAGATAGACGCAATTTTACAAAATTTGTTGCGTAGTTTTTTCCCGTACACAATGTATAGATGTATACATAAGTATTGCATATATTTCGGTAGATATAGGCATGTTATCCAAAGAAGAAAAGTGTCCCGGAATTCTCTAGACTGATTGGATTGAAATTGATTGAATCTATTTTGCGTCTTAGAATTACCATTCAAAATCAAATAGACTCAAAAGTTAGATAAATACAAAATACCTAAAAAGGTCTTAGTTTGGTAACATTATTATTTGGAACTTTGTGGTAAAATCCTTTTTTTTACGTCATCAATTATTTGGAAAATTGATTCATAGCAACATTTTGTTAGATATAGCTATGTACTTGCAGCATTGTTGAAGTAAGAATGGTAAATCTTACCTTGCTTTAATGAAAACCTGCATTACTTATACATTACGGCGGGATTGGAGATCAAGTATATACTTCCTAGCTCGCTTCTAACGGATGTACTTAAATAAGGCTTGCTTCTACATCGCCTTATGGAAATGTGTTTCTTTCTTTTTATAAAATTCGGGGGAAATATTTTCTAATACTTATAAAAAAATGCCAAAATTTTATAAAATAATTATGTCCTCTCTTTAATCTTCATAAATTATCAGCCAATTCAAATAATACAATTATAAAATTAATAATTACACTTTATAGAAACAGTTTAATTTAACAAATGCAATAATTAATTATATAAGCACTTGCTTTCAATGAAAACTAATTCTTGGAACAGAATGCATCGCAGCCATCACGCACAATGCTGTGATGAAGTGTCAAAATCGTAGCCACCAAACATGTTGAACACAATGGCCATTGATGACTGCGTCAAGATGAAATTTAAATGAATTTTGTTAATTGTATTAATAATAAATTGGGACCACAATATTATTATTTTTAAAACTTTTCACCACCATAATTAAACTTTTCTTTGAAACTCATGATGTTCAGCATACAAAATTTTAAGACAAACAAAATATTACTCAGCTGTGAAATGTCAACGCAGGACAATTGCGCTAAAGTTGAAAATCGACCAATTTTTGCGTGGTGGCTACGATGCCTACGTTCATTGCGGTCACTTAATGGCATTACCTTATAACTTATTTCTGCGTGACATTTTCCTGCGTGGTGGCTACTTTCATTCTGTTCCAAGGGTAAAAACCCAAACGCCGACTGCTGTGACTGAGAATTTAAAATTCGTCTGACTAATTTAATTCAAAAAGTCATAAGAATAACAAAGAGCGTCCTTGTTCACTAAACTATGGTTCAGAAAAGCTCAAACAGATAAAAATATGAGCAGGTTAGCTATTCTCTTCTCAGAGGATTGGTTGAATAAAGCGGGTAAAGAGAAGGCAAGCTGGAATGTGCTTCGAAATATTTTCAAGTAATTACACTTCTCAAAAGAAGTACAGCTAAAAAGTCCGACTGGGAACTTCTCGGTTCGAATCCACCTATACTATAGAGTTACCTAATATTCATTATTATCCACTTTATCAAATTACGACATGGGTATGGAATCACCATTCATGGATGGTTAAATTTCACCCATTTGTGCAAAAGGTTTTTATATCTATAATATATAACATTTTTCTTATAAGCATTGACACCATTATGCCCTAAAAGGTACGATGCAACTAAAATCTAAAGAGGATCAGTGTGAAAATTTTGCCGCTTATCACGCACCGCACAACACAAACAGCTCACCACTCCGCTAATCTGCGAGTGGCCTTATAGATTTAATCTCGCAAAAGCAACTTAAAAATGCTGCGCCGCTCCCGGTGTGACACCCACTATAGGAAAGCCCTAAATTTTTTCTAAAAAATTTATGGAAATTTTTTCTTAGATCCCAGTTAAGAGCTTATTATATGCAGAGCTTTATGGCCTTTCCAACAATGCTCAACCAGTCCGGTACTTCTCTCATCTAAAGAGTTATTGTGGTCTAAACTAAAAATTTTGGATTTTCTTACCTTTTTTTTTACCTTGACCTCTATATTTTTTTTACAAAAAAGTTAACATAAATTTTTTTTACAAAAAAGTTATTAACATAACTTTTTTTTATAATAACCTTAACCTATAGACTCTTCTTTAATTTGACCTGTCACAACCTATGTACTACCCGCAACAGTTAAGGAGTTATTAGCTCACAACTTATTCAGGTCATAATTAGCTGGTATTTTTTTAAAATGACGTGATTATTATCTTTGAGCTAATAACTCTTTAACGACTACAGATACCACATAGGGTGTAATAGGACAAATTATAATCACCCTGTAACTCCGAAACGGTTAATATATGATATTTCAAAACTTATCCCAGAATGAAACTTATGATAAAAAACTACAGCAGCTAATTTGACGTAGATGAACAAGCGGCTCTGTATTTTATCAACAAATAATATTTTATATTATTTCTTGGTAATGAAATTCCTTCTTACTAAAATGAAAATAAAATATTTTGTAAACTCGTATTCTGTCATTGTTGCAAATTTTATGGATTATTTTACGAAAACGTAACATAAAAATGTTGTACATTCTGTTGTAGATTCTATTACTATCTGAACCGCTGATAGAATGACATTTTCGTACTAAATAATTATTTTTTGACAGCATACTTCTTTAATAGCTCTAGAAACACTTGACACAGTACCTAAAACATCTAGGACAAACAAAAAGACAGAAAATGCAGACTAAAGGAAATGCAAGCACAAAAAAAAAAGAAGCTACAGCTGCAAACTTAAGTCATAAATAAATGGCAGCGTGCAGAAATGTAAAGAAATTTGAACTTTTATTAGAATAACTTGACTTGCCTTCATGAATTCTGCTGCTGATTATATTTCTCCACACTAAATAATTGGAGCTCATCACAAATTTTTCTTAGGCTTCACTTATTAGTTTATAAGCATTCCTGTTTATTATATATTCTAATATCTTATGCACACAGCGCTCCTAATTAATAATTAACTAATGATTCATTAGGCAATTGCAGACATACAGCCATTTTTTTAATTAAGTTGCACTGTCAAACTGGTTTTGACATAATTATGAAATGAATCGAACCAATTGTATAAATTTAGTTTTTCTTTAAATTTATTTATTTTATTTCTCAATTTAACGATTTGGTAACGACAAAATATTATATTAAAAAATATTTTGATAATATAGTTTGTTCTTTGCATTTCTTCTTATTACTTTTCAAATGGACAGATGCACAGTGGAGCTCCAGATGTATATTATATTATAAAATACATTCAGTTCTAGTACCGTTTTCCTCATAAGTGCTCTAATGAAGGAAAAACACTTCATTATGATCTGATTTTCGAACCATAATTATGAATACTATGTGACCATCGCATCTTAATGAATGATAAGTGCTAATGATTCATTAGATCATACTGTGTGTCTAAGTATAAACTGAAACATAGCAACTCCCGAGTGGAGTTTGATACGAACCGAAAATGCAAACGAAAACTCTTAAGAATCTTAAAGTGAACAGAATTGACGTTAACCTGATATGAAGGTTTAGTTTCTTAATTAGTATTTTAACTCCAATCTTATCTAGCCGAAACGACTTTTATATCTATAATTGAGCAACTCAAATGGTTCGCTGGCATCGGTAGAATATCCTATATTCTCTTCTACATAAAATTATAAAACTTAAGACAAATATTTAATTAACTACAGGGTGGGCCAAAAGTCACCATGGGGTTTAAAAATAACTAACTTTTTCGTTTGTACATTGCTCCACACCCTGTTGACCGTTTCTCTTCATTCCTTTTTTACATGATAGCCAACTGTCTGTTCTTCATACCACCTTACCCCTCCTTTTTTTCATCCTAACATATGTTACCAATTTAATTTTTAAACCCCATGGTGACTTTTGGCCCACCCGGTGACATTTGGCCCACCCGGTGACTTTTGGCCCACCCTGTACATATATACCGAACGCGAATTTCCGACAAAATTGTAACTCTTTGGACGTTTGACATTTTTGTTGTTAATTAAAAAATTTCAATTTGTAGCAGATGTACTTCACAAGATAAATTGTAAAATAATTTACTTACAAACGGTCCAACATGCAAGTCAAAAATAAAAAATAAATTTTTTGTCATCAATATACTTGTGTCACAAAATTGAGTATCGCTACTTTTCTACAGGACTTATCCACATGTTTTTCTTTCGTACCTTTTAAATTAATTATTAATAAATACCAGAATGCGAAAGGTCATGTACGTTTAATTTCCCACTGGGTAGCGCAGCACTTACGTCAGTATTTGTATGTAGTTTCCTACAATGGGCAACTTATATTCCATACAATGAAGGTTAGTTAGGGTGACGGCTACCGAAGCAGCTTCCAATCTGTCTTACTTGAACAGCCTCAGAATGGTCGGTTGTGATACCACATAATTGGGACCTACCTGAAAGTTTTTTGACACCACGGAGAGACAATCAATCAGCCCAACAATGGCAATGTATAAAAGTCAGTGCTATCATAATATCTAAGTTGCACTATTGAGATGAGTTTTCTTCTACAAAATCCTAAATTTTATATAAAACAACCAAATTCTAAGAAAATCGTAAAAAACTCGAAGAATTCTGTAATCAATTTTCCGCTTATTCTTCAATGTAGCCTGCATCTCAAATAAACACGAATTTAATGATTCAATAAAATTGTCAACTTGACCTTATTGCCCACTGAGTTTAATAAATGCTCACTCACTCATTCGCTCTTAAGACGATGCTGCAATAAATCAGTGTAAGAATTTAATTGAAAGTTCTCGAAACCACAAGGTGTTAGATACATACACGTGTAAAACGCCTACTCCTGAATTAAAACTAATCATCTTGCAAGCGAAGGGAGTGCTATATTATCTTGCTTTTTTTTTACATAACAATGGATTAGTTCATTATTTTAAAGACGTAAATAGGCTGTACATATATTTCGAGCATGATATAGTTACTTAACAACATTGAATAAAGCGTAAAATTTAGCTCGTATATTTGAATAAGTCGAAAAAACTCAAATCAGTTTTGTTTTTAAAATTATGTAGGTATACAATGTAGAATCTGTATGAGATATCGTTCTGCATGAATGATAAGAAAAAGATGAAGTCAAGACTACATACAGTCGAAACTCGATTATGGAATATTAAATTTTAAGCGAATCGATAAGGATTCCGCGGATAAACTCGAAACTTGTTTTTCTTTTAATTATATTTTTATAACCTTCACTTTCTGCATTTTTAAATGTTAATAAAATATATGTATAAATTTCCAAACACCCTTCACTCTCTGTATGTGTGTTCTGGTTATTTTTGGGTTCCTGTATTGGACCAGTTGGATAAAGCTGCTGGAAACAGTGGATATGCAAATAAAAATATCTCAACGGTTACAGGTTATTGAGATGTAAACAAGATTCGATTTATATACTGTCACGATATTAATTTGTTGATAAAACCTGCGGTAAAATTGTCGATTTCGGGATAACAAGGCCCATATAGAACGGATGTTTATGAAGAGGGAGTAAGGTTACGTACCTCATTATATCGCGAAGGAAATATAGTATATACATGAATAGAGTTGAGTTTAATATTTAAGCTGAAAGCGAATACTCCTCTGGTAATTGAATTGAATAGTTGATAAGAGTTTAGGGTCAAAACCCTTTGATGAGAATTTATATAGAACATTTATTTGTGGTGAAATTCTGATAGAGGTCACCTTTCATTGAAACTTCAATGCAAAACTTATAGGTAATAGTAAATCTGCCCTACAGATGAACAATGATATTTCCGGATATTATATATGATTCAAGGTAAAAAATTACAAAAATACATCTAAATAGAAATCGCGTAATTTATATATTTCAATTGTATTAGATACTAATTGCTGCAGATTATATTCAGAAAATATTTTAATATTAAGCAGAAAAAATCCTTAATTGAGCTAATTCTTCACTTACAGCAGTCAGAAAATCAAGATGCCTGAAGCTTGGACTAAAATGTTCAAGGAGTTCAACAAATATCAATAACAAAAACAGCTCTTGGACCTATTTCGTCCAATATAAAGTGCCTTCATTGAAATCAAATTCAGGTGCTCCACGGTAGATGTTGGACGCAAATCTACGCTAAGGCCGCCTCAAGATGATTGATAATTATCGCATAAAATAGGGATCATATGTGACATACACATACTTAAATACACATGTGGATCGAGGCAGAAGTGAAAAGTAAGTGGGTAGGAAACAGAATTAGAAAAAATCATAGGTGGAGAAGATAATCTCAATAAATTCTCCCTATCATTGTGCGACTCTTGTTAAGATACTTCCCTGGAAAACGTTTAATGACTTCCGGTGCTACAGAAGTGATTTCAAAATCCTCTGCCGGCGCTATATGTATGACATTTGTTTTCTTTCATTAATATTATTTGTTTAGTAGCTAAAGCATCAGAAAGTACGCACTTGCACTGCCTTAGTTTGTTTGCAAAGGAAGTAATAGGCTGAACTAAAAAAAAGGAGCCATTAAGAGTGATGACTTTTTTTTTTTTAGTTTAGTGAAATCTATCAACAATATGTTTATGCCTAATTGCTGCTAATTGTGCCTCATATGAGAATTCTCGTTTAATGCAATAATATTCCCTGCCAGTGTACAGGTTTTAACTGAAGTTTAATGATGATGGAAATATTTAAAGTTGCTCCGTTACCAATTGGGCTATGAATGACCCTATAATGGCTACGCCGTAAATTTTTTGTAACTCATAATAGTCAAGTCAAGTGCGTTGCCGCCAACCATTTTCCTCTTACAGTTGTCGTAGCTCCGCTCAATGTTTTCTTCATCATGCAGGGTTCATTTTTCATGTTGGGATTCATCTTTTTAGCCGTCAATTCGATTCTATTTCTTCTCTTGTCCTCTTGTTGACAGTTGTCCCTTGATCCTTGTTAAAACTTTCCTTTTCGCTGTCATATTTTCCTTTACAGATGATGTGCCGTATCAACTGTACTGTCTGCCGTTCTCCTTTTGGCCCCTAACTCATATTAATAATACATGGCCCTATATTTCAAGCCATAAAGGCAGCATCACATCCAAGCAAGCGTCAATCCTTGCCTACGCTATGCTTCCTTCCAGCTGGCTTCAAGGTTTGCTTCAGGGAATTGAAAACCAAATGACATCGCCGGCTCGGTGCTATCATGGTCTTTTTTACATTAAAAAACAAAACTGTTAGCAGAAGTAACGTTGAGAGAGCAAAATTTTCAACATTGAGCAACGTCAGTGTTGTGTCTGGCTTTAAGGAAGCCTGGTTAATTTAGTTTTGTGGTACCTCATTTAAAACCCCGTGCTGTAACTCCTACAATTCTATCTCCTAAAGTTCTGAATTTTTTTCTATTTATCCCGATTTTTCCAAGAAATTCTGGGTTAAAAGGAAAACGGAAGTAAAGCATTAAAAAAGAAGAATTACATTCAGAAGTTATAAGGTTATTCTTAAAACAATAACAAAACAGCTTATACCTCTTTTATCATTTAAACTATTGGGTTCAGGATCCTTCACATAACTGGAAGATCGTCAAAACTATTCGTAGAACACCGCAGATTGACGTATACAAGAAATTTTTTGGTTGTATTATAAAATATAAACGTATTTGAATCGACCTACTGAATTCTGATATACTGTTAAAATCAACCGACAGAGTTTTAGGTAGCCAATACAATGTGTAACGAAGTAATGTAATGAAGAAAAGATAGGAGAATTTCACAAAGACCTTCTTTCCTAACCCGGGGGTTACACCTGCAAGTACAGCTGCATGCAAGCCTCCCTTCCAACACGATTTTTAACTTGACAGCAGAAGGCAGTTCGGTTGATGTCTTATCATCTTGCATGCAAGTTCATTTAAAAAATGGCATTGAAGCGTAAAGTTATGCGTATATTGGGAAATTATAGCAATAAAGGAAGTAGAAGAATGATAAAAACCCAAGAAAAAGTTAAGAGGCAGGTGTTGGTAAATGAAGTATTGCAAATGATCCCAGAAAATCTCATTTTTCCAGAATAAATTTAACAAATTCTCTCAAGCATTTATTTTCCGCCATCTTGAAAACTGTATAATGTCAAATTACTATCACTTCAGCTGTCATGGTTTTTCATCATGCAAGTTCACTGAAAGCTGAGCCGCCAGCATGGCAGTAGAGGTTACACGTGCAAGAAGTATGGCAGTGCAGCTTGCATGCAAGCTGTACTTGCAGGTGTAACCCCCGGGTAAGATACAAATTCATACTTTGATACAAAAAGTACTAAAGAAGTAATTCAGCTTAATCAAATGTGACTGTCAATCACCAATCGAGGAGTAGATTTATTTGATTTTCAGGAAATAAAACTTAACTGAGTTTACCAACAATTTTGTTTGAGTGTAAAGACAGGCGAGTATAACGTCCCATTCACTTACAGGTTATCTTCAGTTGCATACTGTAGCCGGCCAGTACTTTAGATAAACTGACAATTAGCGCACACCAATAGTTAGGTCTTCAGTCCATATCATAATTAGTTTGTTAACGTTTATCATGCGATTCGGCTGATTTTTAAAATAATTATGTCAAAAATATAATTGCAGGTATAATAATATTAATTCTCATATCAGAAGTACCAATGAAGAGAAAAAAAAAACGTTTCGAGGTGAAAGATTGGTTGCTTCACAGACAAACATTTGACAGAATATGAGTTTGTTAATTTTTTTTCTTTCTTAACAGAATTATTAGTAGCTTTTCTGCTGCAGTTTGGTGTAGTTCTATAAATTCCTTATAATCGTTTTCTTTTAAGTTTCTGTCGGAAAAGAATCAAATTTTGCTTTCCATAGTGAGGTGTGTTTCCTGTACACTTCAATGAATTTTGAAGTAAATGTTGTACCTCTATTTGGGAACTATGAGAAACCACAATTATCTGACGAAAATACCAAAATGAACAGAAAATAATCGATTGATTGTACATTTTGTATGCAGTTTACAATTCTGCAGTCCTGTTAGCTGACGATGAATTGCAATGTGTGGTGAATATTATCTGCAGATTTATAGTCTACAGCTCATGGATGGCCGATGTGGTTGACAAACCAGTCGTAGGATTTGAACTGTAATGTGTGATGGAACTGCAGATAATCTGTAAGTGAATGGGGGGCTCTGTAGAGTAGTAGTAAAATGGTTGTTGTGAATTTAATGTTGGCAAATTATGGCTAGGCATTTTGTTTGTTTACATCTTGTGCAGGTGTAACGAGCTTTCAAAACTTTTTTTTGTTTGACAACCATTGAATAAATTACTATTATGTAGTTATTTATTCAATGTTGACAACTAAAACATCATAATATGTGTATATGTAATTTCGATCATAGATCATAATATTTCAATTTTCACCATACATATATGTCAGTTCAAATGTAATTTTCATTGCGTTGTTACAAAAATTGTCTTTTTTTTTTTTGCGATTTCAGTTCAATAAATATTTTCTAAAAAAAGCATTGCAATTTTTTTTTGGAAATTTATTTATTTTTATTGCTGCAATTTTTTATTTGTAGCCGACTAGACCCCTATAATAAAATTGAGAGAAAAAAATGGTTAATATTCTGCTTTATTTCTCTTTTTATAATTTCTTGCTTGATAAAAAAAAAACAAAAATCTTAATTTTATTCATAAAAAATGGTGATTCTAATAGTTGTACTAACTAACATTACATGGAGCACACCCAAATAAAAGGTTTTTGTTAAAAAAATAGGTAGTAAAAGATTTATATTTGTAAACAACAAAAAAAGTTCCTTAACATCCGATAGATGTCACTACTGATGGCCTTCGAACTTTTAATATAAGAGAATGCACCTTATGTTGATAGGAACCTTCGTTTTTTTTTCTACAATCGTATATACATATAGTCATCCCAGGTACCTATTACGATTTTTTGAAGATCTTCGAATAACGATATGTTTAATGAATGAAACCTTATTAATGTTTACCATAATCAATAGACGACAGTAGTTATCTTATTGTAATCGAGTAACAATTTAGAAAACCATTACAAAATACTTTCATAAACAATTTACTGCAAGTTTAAAATTTTAAACTGTTTTTTAGCTGGCTATGATAAAACAGAATCTTATGAATATTACAAAAATCACAATTAATCGCAATATTTTCTAAAACGATTTTGGCTTTGCCTCCATCCCGTGCCGTCCTGTCCCTGAATCAAAATTCTATATAAAGTATCTGATGATGACCGCTATCGGTCACGTTTCACTGAATCTTCAATGCTAAAAAATTATCGATGCATAGTGGCAGTCAAGGTCATTTTGAAGAATATCACCCTGTATAATACTACTATGCAATTGGAACGTTAATCGGTCCCATCATACTATTATTCAGTAAAAATTTGGGTTCTCCATCACATGGTCTTTAAATACATATTTCCAAATTTATAAATATATAAGAAGAAAAATGTTTCCAGTTGATTTAAGCTCTATGGCAGAATTTCATAAAATAATCGTCCTTTGTTCAAAAATACTTCCGAATATGTAGAGATAGATAGATAGAGATATGTAATTCCAGTGGACCAGTGATAAACATACAAATAAACGAAGTAAATCAAGCTGTAAATAAAAAATTATTAACACTTCGCGCTTCGTATGCATCGTACGTACACAGTCGTCGATATTGTTTCGATGAAAAGCTTAGTTTCGAAATACACACTAAACAACTGCCACTTTAACCTATATGTGGTGGTACGTGGGACGGGATAGGCGCTTATGTATGTCGTACATGCGCCTTCATCAAGCCATGCATACTTACATACTATGTATATTCAACTCAAATTGAGAGTATACAGTAAAGTTTATAGTCCAGTCACCTACATTTGCATAACTGTTTACAGAAAATAATATAAACTCATGTAGAGGATAAGAAAACCGAAAGTAGCTTTTTATTCACCATCAAAATAATGTAGAAAAATACATGTAAAAATAGCTGACAAAAGTCAGAAAGCTTAATGTTCGTTTCGTACCTATGGCGGACGGTTGGTATACGTAAAAGGTAAAAATCGGATATATTAAGCAGAAAAAAAAGCACAGATGACTTTCTTACTGGTTTCATCACCGACGCCGCCGCTCCATTATATCGTTCTCATGTATTCAATCTGCTTTTCTATATATATATACGAAATTCAATTAAAGACAGATGAGAAAATGAAAGACTCTGAAAGTACGAAAATGAATTTGAAAGCTTTTTCTGATCTATGCAAAAAGTCTCGACGACAAAGTAGAGATAGCAATAAAAAAGAAGTAATCATCGTTTTTTTGTTCTGTACATAGCTGTTCAAGGTCGTTGCAAAGTTTTGTTTTTCTTTGGGATGTATACCATAAACCTAGGAGGTAGATATAAATTTTTTTGTAAAGAACATTCCAAACATTAAAAATGGAACTTGTTGACATTTCTTTATCGCCAATTAATTAATCGTAAGAGACAAGTCTTCGCCCCCCCCCCCCCCCCCCCTCGCACTCCGCCAGCTCCTGGTCATCGCCACAAAGTCAACGCTCAAATAAAAATTTCACAAAGCTTTTCCAAGCTGATTTCTCTTATTATTTCTCGTCATAATTAATTTTTATTTTGTATTCAGTTGTCGTCCGGGGTGATGTTTTTATTTTTCTATTTTAAGCTAATTAACAATTTATCGAGAGCAGGTATTTGTTAACAATTTTTATATCGTCTGTGTTGGTATCTCCCTATGTATGTATATTTATTTGCCTGCCGTGTTAATTTGTTTGAATAAATTGTTTTTGTTTTTGTACTTATTATTTACATACACATGTATACAAACGGTACATCAGATGAATTTGTGATTTATTTAGGTACCTATACCTCTATTTATTTAGATGAAAATCTTCATCCAATTTGATTTTATTTTTAAACACTATACCTACGTACCTGCAACGAAAAACGTTTTCTTTTCTTTCTTCCGAAAATGGGTTTACATTTTTATATTAGGAGTACCCAAAATAACTTTTGCGATTTGTAGCTTTTGAATTTTGTAACCAAATTATATCATCATGACATCATTTCACTTTTGTAGAGAGAAACTTATGTATACTCGTCATTGACTTTCAGTGTTACCAGACTCGCGATGGGAACACAATTTTATTTAAATTAATTAAAGGCAAAAAAAATAATGTTAATATTCATTTTCATCGTAAAATATTTCAATATGACTGGGGAGTCTAAGCTTTGCTATATACATATATATATATAGGTGACGATCATATGTTTCTATAGGGAGTAAACAATTGAAACAAAAATTGCCCTTCAACAAAAACAAGTGACCTTTTTTGTGTAATTGGAAAAATGTTTATGGCTTCTTCTCAATTTGTGATACCCGACCCACCGAGTTATTATCTATCTCAATTAATGTCTTTTCCAGCAAAGTTATATAGCGTTTTGGATTATACACGCTTGTCTTATCCTACTTTTTTTGTTTTACGCTATTGGCATACCAATTCATTTGAAAAATCTAAAAAACTTGATTTGAAAAATTTGTGCGCAGATAAAAATTCATGTGTTTGCGCAAGTTTGAATCAAGAAACTTGATGATGCCATTTCGAATGCTTCTAAACGTTAAATTTTTCCATTTACGTTGTCTGTATGTACTAAAATCTTGATAATTTTGGAATTAAAAAAAAAAATTTGGTTTCTATACGCCAATTTGAATGCCAGACAAGAAATATATCTCGTGAAATTAGCAGCTGATTAATATTAATAATTTTCTGAAAAGATATTTAGGTTTTATCTTTTAGTAGTATGTACTTATGTATATTTATGTAATTAACCGGTTTAAAACTATTGAACACCCTTTCTGCCTTCCAATAAAAGTGATATCAATTATTAAGTTAACAATTGTAAATTTCCGCAAAATACCTAACTGTACACACCACTAATCACTTTTAAATCTGAAAGCGATTTGTCAGATTGAAAATTTGAACTGCGTTTGTAGTGGTAAACAGTCGTTCCAATCGACCAGTATCAAAACTTCCCTAGCTATGAAACAGAAGTTCATAATATTATGTTTACGTGCTGGTTTGATTGTCAAAAATGTTCTATAATTATGCTCATGGAAAAGTGGCTAGACATTTATTTTATATATGCTATAAGGCCTATACTACTGTCCATACAGGGAAATAGTCTTCTAGTAATTTTAAGCTTGGCTCCTTACCTTCCCAAAGGCTACACTTACTGCATACCTTACTTAACAAAATAATAAAATAGTTTTGATTAACAAGTAACCTTCCCATTTTACGTCGTAGTCCACTTCGCATCTGCAGGCAGATTGGGAAGATAAGAAAGCTTAAGATTATCAGAAGACCATTTTTCTGTATTAATAGTAGTTCAGCGTGCAGGAGCTGTTCTTCAAATCAAAATTTTGTCAGTTTTCCATAAGAGTACTGCCAATATTTTAAAATGATGGACTAAGTTAGGGCTCTCATGTATTAGTAGGAGAGTCTGTTTCATTGCTTGGGAAGTATTTCTCGAGGGTTTTGCCAGTAGCGATAAAAATGGTCCACGGAGGGTATAACAGTTTGGATAGAAATCAAATATTTGAATGGGAAAATTGTGCTAAAAGTGCAAAAAGCAACCATGGTTCCCCAGAAGGGAATGTAACAAAACCTTACGTTAAGAGGGCCTGATATAATTGCTTCCAAACGTTTGCAAATTTCATTCCCGCGTCACAATCCAAACACCGCTACAAACCCCACTTCCCGAGAATCGAACGAGTAAAAAGTTGATTACTTTCGTTCGGTTATATGCAGAACAGATTGAGTCTTCATTGACTTTTTCAGCTTCTTTAATCTATTGCAGTTCATTCGTAAATTGATAAAAGTGAAATGCGCCCGTGTAAAATTTCTGATAAAATGGTTAATTATTTAAAGTAACACTTAATTAATTTAATTATAGAATGTTACTTTCTCTAAAACATAACTGCTATTGCAATTGTTACAAACAATCACTTCACTCCCTGCTTACATAATCACCCAAAATAAGTGCTTACTGCAGATGTTGCGAGCAACCGCCTCTTTACCTACTTTTTCCCTTAAGAAGTAGATATATACTCGTAACTACTTCTAAGCTCTTCTTTTTCCTACTGGACCCATAGGTGTACAGTATAGCAGTTAGTCGTACACATCTCATCTATCAAATATCAAGCAAAGAAAATTATAATTAGACCAGTTTGGCTATTCTGACACACTGTCATTAACTTGACCAGTATCTAAAGATGAGACTTCAATTTAACATTTTAGTTCATTAACGGGCTGCCATACGTACAATTCTCTGAACCGATTAGACACATTTATTCCCCTTGAACAGTCACAAAATTGCTCGCACATGAAAGATTGCGAATTCTAGTCCAGCGTAGCTTAATCTTATTTTATTTAAGCTAATGATAGTTTCTAGGCAGAAAACGATCAGGACCATAGAATAGTGTGTGTATGTGTGTGTGGTGGGGGGAGGGGGGGGCAGCCATTCCAGGCGAAACCGATCACCTTGGAACCCGACCATCTCCGCTTTCACAGTTTGTAAGGAATGTCAAAATTTTTGCAAAAATGGATTCAGTAATTCAAAAATAATGGCTTTTGTTATGCACTCGCTGAGACGTTGCAAAAAATATCCATAGGCCGGGTTACGAAAGAAAGCAAAAGTCGCAATTGTTATAGGCTTTTTAGTAATAAGCCTATAAAAAATCGCAAATTTGACTAAGTTTACTAAGTTATTACCTTGAAAAATGCTCAAATTCGCGAATTTTCGCGGAACTTGTCACGATAAAATTGCCGCAGAATTTGAACGAAAGCACCACATTCATTCGGATAAAATACCAACGACAGAGGGGATATGCAAATTGCTGATTTTATAAGTGCCATATGCGTGAATTTTCAAAGACCTCCGGTAGATGGCGGAAAGTAGGCTAGCAAAATTTTTATAGTTTTTACTATTTTTAAATAGGTAAATGACATCTGATCTTCCTGAAATTTCATGTATGAAAATCTTCATAAAAAAGTAAAAAATTGAATTCATCGACAATTCGTATGTAAGTTTCGAAATTAATTTTTCAGACAGAAAATTTGAGCGTCCGCATTTAAATTTCGTAACGAACATGGGAGAGGACGGAAAATATACTCAAAAAATCACAAAAAAAGTAGTAAAAGGAGTTTTGGAAATCAAAAAGTCTTTAGTTGAGATTTCGGTTGGGGTGGTTGCTCCTATACCTCATTGCAATTTTTTGTACATAGATATATAAGGTTTGTATAGCTTAAAAATAAAAATAGAAGAAAAAGTGCTAGAAGTCCTTACTGCTATATTTTTTTTGTATATTTTTATATATTTATCCTTTGGCATTTGAATCAGGAAAATACGAATCAACCGATTTTCGAGATATGATTGCTTGAAAATGACATTTCATCGTAAAATCATGATTTTTCTACCCCCTTAATCGGAGAAGTTCGGGTCCAAAACAAGCCCTTTTTGATCGTTTTTGTTTGGAATGATGATGAAAGGGAGCTTAAAATTATTTTAATGAATCAGCAACTCAGCGAAGCTTTCAAATGTAGGTTTAAGCCTATAACTCCTCAGTTATCCACTGTCTTAGTGTCACTAGAACTAAGGTTCGGTTCAATAGAAGACTTTCACATGCAAATGGGCTTTGTTTCAAAGCTTTCATCAGATTCCTTAAAGAAAACTGACAGCTGCAAATTATTAATCTATTCCCGAATGATTTATCCAGCCAGTTATACATATTTATAACCATTAACGAATCTGATGAACAATTTAATAGTCAAACATCAAGATAAGAAAACTAATTGGAACAGGTTAGCTTGGTTGTTAACGCTCTGAGCATAACTAATTTGCGATAAATTATCGTGATGAATTAAAAGATTACTATACAAAGCTCACATGCAAGTCTGGTTACAATACGGAAAACAAGCTGTAGAGATCTCTACAACATTATTCTAGTTTTAAAAATTCCTGTCAAGGCGTTTGTGTGTCGTCTGTAATATATACATACATACGCAAATGAAAGTCTTCACAGGCTTTCTATATCTACAACGAACACTCCTTTTCAGATCAGCTAATTCTTTGTCAAGACACTTGTAACTTCACGTGCATTTAACTTACGAATGTGAAATTTTTATGTATTCAGTTTACCAAAAAAAGGCCTCCATTCACTCACTCAAAACACAAAACACTTAATTGTCACTGTCAGAGATCTTATTTCGTTCAATTTTTTTTTTGTCTTTTATCAATGTTCTATTAATTGCTATTCTAGAGTTTATATACTTACATTCTGAATTCTGTTTTTATTCTTCTTTACTTTTTATAATATTATTATTTTCATATTAATTCTCTTTTCCTAATCTTTTAACTTTTTAGCTTTATTTAATTTTATTTTGTTTTTCTCTAAGTTTACTCATTAGCTTTTAATTCAATATATTATATATTCAGTAATAATAGGTGCAGGTAAAAGATTTTGTAAGTCTTATTGTACCATTAGCCAGGAAATAAAAATTGAATTGAATTCTAACTTTTATTATATTTACACGACGAAACTATATCTGCCAAAAAAACATCAATTTCCTGGTTAATATTTCTTCAACAAACTGCACATTACAGGCAATAGAAGGTGTGAAAAACTTAAATATATTTAAATTCATTCTAGTATCTACTTGATTTCTTAGCTGAAACTATATACGTTCTGCTAAATGTTTATGAACAGGAACAAAATCTAATACCTTTTATTCATGGGTAAATTTCAGATGGAGTAGCCTAATATATCTAAAGCGATATGGCAAGAACAAAAACACTGAAATCTTAAATAGAGCCTCCAAAAATGCAGCCTGAACTACTGCAGTTTGTATGGAGCACTGTATTATTGAGTAGCATGCAGCCAAATTGGGAATTTCTAGACTCACACTGCTGCAGTTACAAGGAAAAAAAGTTTATATTCATTTCCTCTCTAAATATCCGGAACTTACAAGGACTAGATATCGAGCACTAGGAGATTTCTTCTTTTTCTTCAACAACTTTAGGATATTTTCACTTAGAAGGCGGATGGGATGAACGGATTCATCTCGTAGTGTAATAAGATGCTGGCCTTCAGGTAGCAAAAACGCAAATGTAGTATAGTGTAGTCACCAGTAGTCTTAATTTAGAAGTCTTTCGGTTCTTAATCTGAACCGAAAGACTCCTAAATTAAGACTACTGGTCACTACAATATACTATATTTGGCTTTGACAGCTCCTTGCTGTCCGATCAAATCGCTATCTCCGGCTTTTTATACTAGAATTGGGATGATACCACTGAAATATATAAAATGGACTGCTGATACTACTGAAATTGCTTACATTATTTGACATTATTATCGGATCACTTTTCTATAGTTGTCTGTTTTTGGTTTAACTACTTTATTCCGCGAAACTAAAAGCAATAAGTTATATACAAAATACACCATAGTCTAGTTTCAGTTCAGTGGTTTTCCAAATGATTATATAAAATAGAAGTAGGTGGCAATACAATATTTGTAATCCTTTCTCTGGCCCCGATACCTACTTTTAGGGACAGACAGACAAAGATTGCTTAATTTTATTTCTATAAAAATCAAGTTTAAGAAATATTTGATGTTGTAGGAGGTAAACTTCCAAGAATAGAAATAATTTCGAATGCATCCGTAATTTGTTGAACTTTTAATATGAATATTAAAGCGAAAGTAAAACTTGAAATTAAGATAATTGTCACACCCCTGTCAACAAAAGTTGACCCATATGAAATAGAAAATCAGCCAGTCCATGTTATATATGTCAGTGGATGATACCTTCCCACTTCCAAAAAAGCCTCGACTTCGGCCTAGAAGACATTATCTTGGAGACGTACACCGATGTATTTGCAAAGGCTCTCGTTCTGTAGGGATTCTCCGATTTGGAATCATCTATATTCTACGGTGGATTTCAGTTCCATTTGAGGTGCATTCCGAGAACCACTGTCTGCATCCTTCTTTATGTTAACATCTACTGGGTTGGTATGTTGAAGATAACCTTCATTGTTCGAATATCTGATAATCACATATTCACTAAAGAGACACGTTTGTTGCACTTTGTCCAATATTATATGATGATCGACAAAATTCATAGCTTTCACCCAAACTATAGCTCCATTAAACTGTTGAATGATGCTTGCCAATATCGCAGACCTATTTACTTCACTTATGCTCTTCAACGCCAAAAAGTAAGAAGCTCGTCGAATTCATTAATTCTACAGGATAGATTTGATATGGTAATATTACCTCAAAATTCAACCCCAGACAGCTGATAAGTCTATCCAACCAGAATATATTAACTATACGGAACTACGGGTTTGTACGAGCTGTGATATCAAGACGGCGCGCCGGACGCTTTTAAAGTACTAATTGGAGTCTTAGCATTTTAGCTTGCACTTACCAACCAATTAAGCTACCTAGTTAAACTCCATAGTTCGCTGTTTTTCATCTATAAGTAGCCGAAGTTCGAGTTCGTGTCATTATCAACGTTATCTCAATGCATTGGTGAGAAAATTAGTGTCTTCATTATTGGGGTAGATATTGTCTATATAGTTTCCAACAGTTTGCTCTTATTAAGAGGGAAAATATGTTTTACATATTTTATTCTTTACCAAATATTGCCAAATTTACACCCATTATTTTCCTATGTTTTCTAAACAATATAAAATTTTTGTGTTAAGTAATAAATAAAACTGCTAAAATATTTCTCATCAAAAGTTCTAAATCAAGACAAAACAGGATTTCTGCAAGACATTGAGAAAATATTTAAGCAACGCTGAGGACATCGAAATCGACAAAACCATTACAAAACACCAACAAAGCAGAGCTCTGGTAAACATCTATTTCAGAAGAGGGCAAAATAAATATACGAAATTTCTGCGCAATTTAATACTTTTAAAGAAAACAAATTGGAAGAAGTTTTTTTTCACTGTTCAACAAAAACAAAAAAATTGGGACGACGGCGGTTGATGAAATAAAAAAGCTTAACTCCGATAAGTAATTCACTAATGAAAGAGTGGAAAAACAGGAAATCGAAGCTCTTAAAAACTGGCTAGCGATATTCGTATATTATACGCAAGTGGGCGAATTTATTTTATTTCTATATAATCACCGAATTTTTAGAAATAAAGAAGTAGAACAAGAAGTTTTTTTTACATACATAGTTAATGATATTAAAAAAATTTATTCCTAATGGAAAGTAGAAGATAATTCATGAATCGGGCGAACATTATCGAAATTTTATGAAACTGTTGAACCTGCTATGGCAAAAAAATTAGCCTTGACGAGTCAAGTCATAAAACTATAACAATTTATATGATTGCTTGGAAGGGTGCGCGGAGGGGGGGGGGGGGGGGGGGCGAAGACGAACAGTGCTATCATATTACATATATTGAAAGCTGTACGATCTGCATTTTTAAGAGGACGAAACTGAATAGCACCTATAAGATAAGATTGAAAAGGTTCAAACTATTTCAATTGGCTCTAAAATGAAATAATTTCTAGATAAAAGAACTTTCTTCAAAATTGCCCCCACCTCTTTTTATTTCACTATATGTAGTGGGAGTGAGACTAGGAAGAAAAGTAAAATATAATTAGGTATAAAGAATGAATGAAATTTTTTTAATTCTACAATAGCTCGAGCCACAGTCTAGTCGCGACTGTATCTAGTAAGTCTATAATTACTGAATACTTCAAATGACTGTATCTAAGCTCTTTTCAAAGTAAACAAACGGTGGTCCGCTGCCATTTGTAAATTTTTTTTTTTTTTTTTTTGCTTTAAGGCTTATGACTTAAGCTAATCCAACAGAACAACTTCAAATGTGCCGATGACTTCTACATACTGTAACTTAAAAACAAACGCCCAGTAGATGTGTGCTGCTGAGCATGATTACTCTGTTGGAGGCATTGAATATGTATTATGATCATTGAATCATCTACCAGTGCGTCTTGTCTTTCACGGTATCGTAGCTTAAGGTCATGAATATGTGCTTTTTGTCTCTCTTTTAAAAATATTTTGGCTGTAATAATCGTTTAAGCAAGGTCAGTCCGCATGGATTGTCTTATAATTATGTGTGTGGGCAAATTCTAAATTGTCGATTTCATTAGAAGGTCACGAGGAAAACTTCTTGATGAAATTGCGTGCTCGGTTTTTTTTTTTTTAATGCAAGTCTGGAGGTTTCCAATCTTTGTATTCTGTGATAAATCAAAAAAAGAATGATCGGCTAGAATATGATGTATAGGAAGTAAATATTATTGTCTAGTACCTATTCTTAACTCAGATATTAGCATTAACTAGATTTTTCCATATCTTTTATCAGCTAGTTCTTGAGTTAGATTTTAGCTTGGTTAGTCTAATTTTCGATAAAAAAATTGTTTGCAATATTAAGAAATTTTTAGTGAATATTATATATCTTTTACCTGGTGGAAGATGATAGTGAATAAATTCGGGTGTTGTATAACCTTCTGGGTCTTCGATTTAAGGAAAATAGAGAAAACAAAGACAAAAACTAGAATTGGTATAAGACTAGTTTTTACTATACCCTAGATGTACGCCCGTATATAATTTGGTATAGTCAGCCTTCAGTGCAAGTTTAATTGTTAAAATGGTTCTTCGCATCTATTTCTAGAACGGTTAGTCGGACAGGATATCATATTCTAAAGAACTTTTGAGGACAAGAAAACGTCAAGGACTGATCCTTCTCACAATATGTGTAAAAATCCTCAATTTTTTAATGGCAAAACCAAGATGTGATTGCCCGATTTAGTTCATTTTATATTTACTCGAAAAAACATGTACGCTTAAAGTCTATACGTTGACACATTCTCCAACTTCAATATATATATATATATTTTTTTTTCAAAGCACGTGTGAAAAATTTCAGCTTTCTATGTAAACTCGTTTTCGCGTTATCGAGAAAACAGATGGACATGCGAAAACGATATATATAACGATAACTTAAAGCCTGCCTTTGACACCAGTGAAAAATGTAATAAGACAATCAGATGAAAAGCTTACTATCCTGGAACATGTGCCGACATTTCTTGAACGCTAAGTCTAGGTTATAAAAAAAACTCAACACTCTCATAGTAACATCAAATCACACCGTCTTACGAGTCCTTTTATGTATTTTCAAAATGTCTTACGAATTATTTATCGTAATTTCGTTTCACTTACCATTCTTACTTGCAGGTGTTATTCAAAATAATTATTCAGTTCTTATTTTACTACCTACACCTAAAGATAAAAAAAATTTTTAGATTGAAATTGAGGAGACCTAGTATAAGTTTACCAATAACCACCGAGCATTTGTAAAGTTGGTGCATAAGCAAATATCGCAATTTTTCGAAGCTAAAGCGCTCCCCCATATTTAAAATTCGGAATTCGACAATAGTGTCATCTATCGCATGTCCTTTTTTTCTATTTGTGTTATATAAATATTGTAGTTCCCATTGAAACCAGTAAAAAAAACCGTCAAAACAGTAAACCACTGGTTTCCTTTCTGTTCCTAGTGGTATTTCTCAAATACATATTCTTGGACCTTTACTTTTGATAATGCTAGATATAATTCTTACAATTGGACATATCAAATAGCTATCACTTCTATCCTGATCTCATTCTGTTATAATAATGTTCCCAAGTCCAAAGTGCGATTAATTAATAATCCTAAATTTTGACAAAATCATACACATGAAATCGAGCCGCTATTTACTATTATAGGCGATCGATTAAATTTTCTTTGCATTTAAAAGTAAACCTTTTGTTTTCGATTATGTAAATATTGCATCTACTAGTATATCTTCGTTAACTCTTGAAACACAATCCTCAATTCAATGCAGGTTGGTAGGTCATTAATAAATAGTGCTAATAAGTGGGGTGATAGTATAGATCCCTGCTAAACTCCGCATTATAAATTTCGCATTTAATTCCAAGGCTTGAGATCTATTGCTAAAAAAGTCTTTAATGGGCTTCACAAATGCGTTAACTTACTGCATAAAATGGTATAGTTGACCGATTCGAACAAGAAGACAAATATGTAGTAAGGCATTTCCTTATCAAATCTTCCTCTACGATTACTAAATGATCACTACTGATCTGATGTATGTATGTTCACAGGTCTATGCAAACAAGCTCTTATGCTCAATATATGTATGTACCTCAAAGTTCAATACACTTTTTATTATTAACAACGAAATTATTCGTTTTCTAATCAGACTTGAAAACAAAATAAACAATATTTGTGTTCTGTATATACTCATATTGCGATTAAAAACTTCCTTGGAAGCCTCTTCTAGCATCTGTTTGTTCACTTGTAGTTGTGAAACGCTCGCTTTCAATTTGACTGTTCGATCTGTATTTGAGTTGGGGGCGGACCAATACTAACATTATTTTCACCTTATATAGAAAAATTGTCCCTTATAAAATTCAAATCAAAGTCTTTATGATTCTGTGTAATTGACCAAAATAAAAGTGTAAATTTTTCAACTACTTGTAAGGTATCTATTTAAAAAATAAAATAAAATTTCAATTTAAACAAAATCGGAAGACAATTAATTAATAGCCAACAATCAATGCAAAAACAATATTTATTTCTGCTACTTAAAGTTTTGAATATTTCATACCCGTGCAATCATTCAACCATCTTTTCATATTCGTATGAAGAGAGATAAATTTAATATAAATACAATCTAAGACCAATTTGTTATAGAAGTACTTTCGAGTGAGTACTATTGGACGTGAAGTCTGTCAGCATAAGCTAACAGCTCACTCAGTGATTAGCTATAACATAGCGCGGCACATTAGCACCTCGGCTATTGCGGTAGAGTTAGTGGGGTGGGTACCCGAAGTCTTGCCGCTGTCACTGTCCATACAAAAAAAAAATCGTGCCTAACATAAACAAACAAAGCACTGAAGGGGCCCTTACACCACTTACATTTACTTATTTTGAAGACGAAGTTGTAACTGTCTTCAGGCTACTGCCCCATCCACCGTGGGAAATTGCGGGCAAAATTTCACAATATCCCTAATTTAATCTGAAAGGAGCGCTGGAGTGAACCTATGACCCAATCCTGATGAGGGCTCCAGAAGAGGAGGTATAAAAACTCTAGTGCGCCATCACGTTATAAAGGCAATTATATATGTCAAGGTTTGTACAACATTAGTTAACTCTACTTTTCAAATGCTGCAGATGCCACACATGGAACGTATCTAAAATGTTTCACTTCAGCAATATCGGCTCGCCGTTCGACCATATCCTTTATGTTTTTAAAGTAAATGAGACTTATCTATCATTATATGTTCATAATTTTTATGTATATTTAAAAAAAATAAGACATCTATGATCATTTAATCATAATTCCCAAATATATTCGTAAATCGAAAAAAAAAATTAGACGTATCATAATAATCATAAGTTTCAATTATAGTAATTGTTCAGCGAACCTGAAAAAGTAAGACAATCTCAGTACAGATTTAAAATAAATATAAACATTACTCCAGGTAGAGGTAATTTTTTTTATGTATATTTATTTTAAATCTGTACTGAGATTGTCTTTCTTTTTCAGGTTCGCTGAACAGTAATATTTCAAAAAATGCACAGGTCCTCAACTTACATGTACTTGTGTTTATAGTAAAATGTAACGAATTTTCTTTTTGTTTTAACCCATATGTCCTCTAAAATTTCCACTAAAATAAGAAAGTTGCCTCCGATATTGCTTAAAAAGGTAAGGAAATTGAACTTGTACTTAGGCGTCGTGGTTGCCTTTAAAACGTTGGACTGGATGCGAATTAATAGTTGTAACTGGATGTTACAACCACTGATGATGAATATATTACGAAATTGTGCGCTGTGCCGATGACTGGATGTAACAATTAAATATTGAAACTTTTGCCGAGATTAATGTTGGCTCTGTGACTGGACGTCATTATAACGAGCGACGAAGAATTCTGCGGGATTTATCGGAGTTAGCGACTGAAGTCACTTTTGCCCCGTTTTCTTCTCTGCTCTTTTTCAGACTCTGCTTGCACCACAATTCTTCTCATGTTTCAAAAAACTTTTATCATGCGGTCCCGCGAATGACAACCCTTGCTTTTCTTCCCTTATCCGGCCTACCTTTTTCTTGAGCTGTAATTAAAGATTTTTTTAATCACACTGCCCTCCAATCTTCTATTTTTATGCCAGCGACAAAACACTGGGATATCTAAAAAATAAAAAAATCTTCGTGTTTTGATGCAGCGAAAATACCTTTTTTCTAAGAGATTTCCTTGGATTTTTCTATCTTCTCATCTTTTTCAACACTCTTGAACACCAAAAATCTGACTGCCCGGAACTACTATTACAAAATTTTAGCTCTCTACGTTGACGCGCTTTTAGGTAGTGTCCAAATATGTAGTGAAAACAAAATTTTTGTATGGCAACCATACGAAGGAGTTACCCGATTTATCCCATTTTCGAACTTAATTTTACTTGTTTTTTTAAAGCCCATGTGCAAAATTTCAACTCTCTAACTACACGCGCTCTCGAGTTATCGTTAGGACGGATGGACAGGCGGACATGCAAAAATCAAAATAACTTTTAATATTATGCGTGGGTGTCCAACCCATTTTTCTCTACTAGCATTATTTTTAGGTGTTATAAACGGAAGGATAAACGTAGTATACCTTTAGATTGCATCTTGGGTATAACTATATTTTTCGTTTCCTTATTTAGATATATAAATTTAAGCAAAAAATCCACTTCCTCTAACCTGTATTACCTATACATCACATATTTTCCACATTTCAATTCCATAATTTTCTGTATGTACATAGGTATATGCGATATTAAGTTAAAACCAACATTTCCAAGTCGTCTATTGATTGCAAAACGTCTCTCTTTCTCTCTATAAAGTCAAGTGGAAAGCGAAACTGTGACGAGAAAGTTGTGTAACTTTGGAAATACATTATAAGTTCGATTATATTAACACATTCCTTAGATAGTATTCAATATTGCATGTGCATGTTGTAAAAGCTTTACACTTTTATTCAAAAGATAAAAGTCGTTCCACTTTACAGTGCAAACAGGGCATCATACCCAGTGCAAAGGAGCTTTTTCCCTTGTTGTGATCACGTGCAGTGTCATCGGCATTTTCAAGGAAAAGTTCAAGTTTTCCTAGATTTTCCAATGAGAAAAAAAGCTGTGACCGCGGTGAGACTTGGTATCTTTTTTTTTTCTTTTATATATACATATATACATATGAGAAACTCAAGTTGTTGTTGGCTGTAATGAGATTTAATTATTCACTTAATGACGTTACGTTATGTTATATATGTATATAAAGTAAAGCTTATGGGACATTTTCTTCTTCTTTGTTTCAATTTATATAGATTACAATGAACCTTGTAAAGAGCAAGGATATTTGATGTAGTAGGTATGTATATATCTTTGCACTGGCATTTTATAGTAGATGAATTGAAAAAAAAAAAAAAATTATAATAATAAAAAACAAAACTTTGCAACTCGTTAAAATGAAATGGCCGGAAATCCACCTTAAAATTCTCCATTCATTCCGAAGAAATGACTTTTTAGATTCCAATAAATATGAAATTTAGAAAACTATTTCTATTTTCTCTAATCCGTGATTCGTCTCAAATACGAAAAAAATAATACAACATGATTTACAATCCCGTTATGCGAAAAAAATCGATTTTCAAAATTTACGGTTTTAAAATGAAATGTGTGAGCCTAATTTTAAAAATAATCAAGAATGCAAGTACAACAAAAATTTATCGATGTAAGTCTCTGTTCCTTTAATAGAACTATTTGATTGTATATCGGTAGGCTCCGTCCCCACAATTTATGTAAATTATATTTTTAGTTCAATGGATTAGTTATCCCTCCCCCTTCCAGCCGTCCATACTCCGCCTTAATAATTAGTCCGGTCCAGTAGGTCAACGCGACAATATTATTCATGAAATGATCGCACAAAATTCCATGCTTATGTCCAACCTTGAATTTACACTTGGAGTGCACCAAACAACTGGATTAGATCACATAAATTGCCTTGGATTTGTTTAATCAAAACTCAATGTTTGGGTACTCCCCATAGATTGAGTGAAAAATATCTGATGGTCAAAATGCCATGCTGCATCTTACTTTTCGGCCTATAATAGTTTAGTTTAACTTTAATCCCTTTCCGGATCGTTTAAATACTAGATATGAAAAGTGTCATCGACACAAAAAAACCCTAATGCTGTATTGTCTGTGGGATCGCAAAGTATTATTATACCGCGAGTTTCTCAAACCTGATGTAAATTTAAACGCCAATAGATAATGGGTTATCCTCCATCATGACAACGTCCGACTCCATGTAGCATAGAAAACATCCCAGACACTGAACGGCTTTTGCTTGGAAATATTGCCTCATCCTCCATACTCCCCGAAACTTACACCAATTGATTTTCAAATTTCGTTCATGTAAATCAATTCACTTCATTTTATTTTATTCTTGATTGCCAAAACTAAAAATAGCTCCCCCCCCCCGTCCGATTTTATTTAATCGAATTTTGAACATTAGTCTTTGATGATAATGGAAATGAAAAATTGAGATTTTGCTTCTTTGGGTTTTAGCTTTCTTATTCGTTGGTTATTAGAAAGTTCTTTCCATTTAAATCGTCCTATTATATACATACACATATGTATACAGAGTGTTCAGTAAATAAATATGTTCAACTGCTTCGGTTATCGAACCTTAAGTAAAATTCTTGAAGAAAAAAATACAAACTTGTTGTTATCTTGATTCCGTAAAATTTTTCGTTGTCATAACTTTTTCTTCTTAAGTGTGACCTGTTAACTAGTCCTTTAAATCAAAAAAAGAATTACTCCAATATCTGCTTCGTTTCAAAAATTATTAATATTTTTATGTTATGCGAAAAGTGAAAAAGGTTGATTTCTAGAGCGAAAACTTTCATCTTTCAAAAAAGAGTGTAAATTTGGGAGGGGAGAGAGAACATAACTGCGATCAGAACACTCCAAGGAATCCATTGGAATACTTCATTCTTACTTATCTTGATTATTCTATATTATGTATATGTATCTACTGAATTTTGAGTTCAAGTGATAGATATCACAATGAAAAAATTCATAATTGTTTTAAAAAACTTCGTTATAGTTCTTGATGTAAAAAACTAGTTCTCTTAAACTTAGAATTGCACCAGCTATAAATAAAATGAAGACGGAATTTTCGTATCTATTTCCGATGCAGATATCATTATTTTCAACATAACATCAGAATGGAGTAATTGACTAAAATATGACTGTGGTCCTTCAGATCTTTATACTGTTAGTCCTTAACGTAAGGGATCATTGGGACTAAAGCCTGTGCATAAAGAACAAATTACACAATAAAAAATATGAGTAGCATGACAGCTTCAAGATTAAAAGTATCATGATTCCATTAATTCAAACACCAATTTATCTCTTCTGATTATTATTTCTTAGATAAATCTAATGAATAACTCAAAAACATCAATAAAAACATCATAAAATACAATTTATGATTGTGTAACCCATTTATTTTTCCCCAACGATTTTCTTCACCAATTTTTAAAAAAAGCGATTGCATTTCTTATCACCTGACGGTAATAAACACCCAAAACACTTATCGCCACCTTTTGAAATATTAAAAAAAAAAATCTGTGATTAAGAAATCATTCTGTTGCTGCTACCATTGTTCATGATAATAAAAATAATATAAATATAATATACCATCACAATACTCTATTTCATTTCTGTTCTATATCTTTCAGATAATAAGCAGTACATATGTGTGATAAGAAACAAATTAAGCGACCTGAAAGTGAAATGACCCCAAAGACATCAACGAGCCAACAATTAAGTACATTTATAAGCATATTCCAGAGAGGAGGAAAGAATAAAATAATAATAAAAACTTACTGATACAATTAACAAGTAGAGAGATAAGGGAAAATCTATTTTTGAATTTTATGTACACTAAAGTTGCCACTTTAAAAAAATAGCTATTGTCGTCCAGCTTAGATTTGACTAACTGGTAAAATTTCGGCACAGCGCGATTGAAATGAAGCATTTTTTTTAAATACTAACGATAATAAAAACCAGTAGAGTCAGCAAAATAGTAAGCTTGGGCCTCGTCTCTTTAAACCGACCGACCGATTGTGCTGTATAGACGACGATAGTCAGGCCAGTTTGGACGATATCCACACATTCAAAACTAATCATCACAAACAACGCGAATGCCATAATGATAAGCAACATGCAACAACAACAGAATTTTGACGGTGTTGTCATAAATAATATGATTAATCACGAGACTTCTGGTCTTTGTATAAACAACAATAATACAAATAAGAATAAAAACATAACGCCGCCGTCTAGTAATGTAATGCACAACGGGGATCCGAACGGATTCAACTATATCGCACCATTTACTATCCATTCTAGTGAAAATGCCAAAGAATATGTAACTCCAGCCAGTCACGCTCATCAGGAGGAGAAAGGTTTTGCTAGTCTACTTGATGAAATTTCGGATTTGATTGAGAATCATTCAAATGGAACAGAAAGTGCCTTTATAAAGAGTAACAGTGATAGTCATAATATTATGGGAAAGGAAACGAAAATTTCCCATCAAATCGTTCTAAAGGAACAACAACCGAAAAAGACAATGACTCCGAATGAGAGCCACAGAAATGCCTTTCGATATATCGAAAACGTTCATAATTACTCAAAATTAAATCGTAGCGATGACAGTACAAATAGTAGCAGTCCAGATGATGATTTTGAAGATGACGATCATGATGATGATGATGAGGATGAGGATGATGAAGATGCTGATGCTGGTAATGGAAACAAACAGCAAGAATATCATAAATCCGATGGTATTAAAAAAGGTGATAATGAAGTGAAGGATGTATTTTCAGAAAAGAAAACAATTCTACACTTCACTCGTGTACCTGAGGATGATGTTGAAGAAAAAATTACTCCTGAACATCATGCCCGTCGACCTATGAATGCGTTTTTAATATTTTGTAAACGTCATCGTGCTATTGTCAGGGAAAAATATAAACATTTGGAGAATAGGTAAATTTTTTGATTTTATTTTATTATTTTTATGAAAATTGAATTTATTTTTGTTTTTCATTTTTAGATCCATTACGAAAATTCTTGGTGAATGGTGGGCTTCGCTCAATGTTGACGAGAAAACTTCTTATACAAATCTTGCTAAGCAGGTGAGAGAATTCATATTAACTTTTTTTTAGTTAGATTCATATTCACTTACAAAATTTCGCTTTCGTTTGCGATAGAATTCCTATCGGCTTAAAAATATTTAGGTCGTTATGAAAAAAAGGTAGTACAATAACTTTTTTCTCGACACCCTGTATGGAAGTTTAATATGTATGAGGCCTAAATCCTAAAATAATACATTAGCCCTGCACTACCATTGTTAGGCCTATAGCTAGGTGATATTAAGACATATTCAAACTTAATCTTATAACTGATTTTAGTTTTCTTAGTTCGACAGTCAATTGCTAATTCTACACAAACTATCGGTTTTTTTTTCTCACGTACGACGCTTAAAACTAAAAATACCTTAAGCTCCACTTTGAAGTAATTATTGAAATCCGTCAAAGCTGGGTGAACAGTTCGCCACAGTTCGTATGCGGATCACTCAGAGGAATTTATTAAAAAAAAAGTATGGTGGCAGTATATAGCTATATAACGTCCTGAGATCCTACTCAACAGTTTTTCACGCAGAAATCCATTTCATAGAAACATACCTCCATATTGATCAATAAAGAGGTTATCGACGCGCAATCTATATAAATAAGCTTGATAAAAGCACGACAAGCAAATGCCTCCACTTTACTCTTATAGCGCTGAAGGAGCGTTCTGAAACTTCTTTCAAAGGCAAATAAAGCAAATCTTAGATGGCTACTAGGACATGAAAGGCATAGAAATAATGAGATTGCTGATTGTCTGGGAAGAAATGAAACGAAATCCCCATTCACCGGACCCAATCTCTTCTGTGGATTTACAAAAGGGGACTTAGTAAGAGAAAGCCCTCTAGACGTAAAACATGCAACGAAATTCATCAGATTTCCATACAAGGACTCCCAAAACAGTAGAACGCTAGATGGCTTAATGATTAGTGTTTGCCTATTCTGCAGCGAATACGTCAAATCTGCAAGCATATGTCCCTTCTAGAAATGACCGATGTATACTAGACCTAATAAGACAGAGACACAGCACTAAATATCTCAGTTGCAGTCACCGCCCTCAGCTCGGAATAAATAAATAAAGCCTTTTATGGAGTTAATTGTATGTCTCTTATTTCGCTCTTAGTTGTCTAATCGTGTCCAACGTGTTCTCTTCCGTTGAACTGTTTTCGATGTTACTAACAATACTTCGAGTATTTCAAAAAATAGTCATCTGATACCAACGTTCAGAAGAAACTGCATTTCGGATTTACTAGAGAACTATTCACTATAATGATTTTCCAAAATTCTTCGTATTGTTTCGCAATAATACGACTGTGCATTCTTCAGTTACATTTGAAGATCATATCTATTCAGTGTCTGCAGAGTCCTAGTCCCCCTACTCCTAACCTAACTTATACCAAGGTTAACACGGCTAATACGGCTTCAAGTTTTGTTAAAAGATTATCTAAACTTAATTATTTTCGTTTGGACGTCTGTTAGATTACTCTTTTTGAGAATGCAATATGTCCAGTTAATATAATCTTTTATCTTATTAAATAAATTAACAATCAATCAATCAAACATCCAATAATTAAATTTAATTCCTTTTCTCTTATTATTTTTTTTCTAGTACAAAGATGCATTTTTCTCAGCAAATCCGAACTTTAAATGGTATAAATTACCAGCTCCACCCTTGAGAACTTTATCAACACGTCCGAGTAATACTGATCGTCCTTTACTAGCTTCTCCTACAAATCATCATAATTACTCCATCACAACAACAAACAACTATGAAACAATCACTTCAAGCAATATTAATAAAGAAAGGTACAATCGTAATACTGCTATTCTCCATCAGCACCACCATTACCACCAAAATAACCATCATCATCAACATTATAGAAATGAATCTGATGAAGAAACTCAAGATGCTTCTGAGGTGGGAGTATTTAAATTAGCGGATGAAGCACAAATGGGCGGTTTAAGTAGTCTTATGAGAAATTATAATACGAACAATAATTATACTGTTAGTTGTTTAAGATCACCTAATATAAATGTGCTACAAAATGTTGTTACAGTAGGGACATCCTCGCACCTGCCACTGATCAAAGAGGAACCATTCGAAAATATGAAAGAACATGCAGCGAAAGTAGTCGAAAATAGAAATCTATTGATTAATGGGAAACGAAAATCCACAGAAAATGAGAATTTAAATGGAATCAAAAGACAAATATTATTTACGGATAATAACGTTTCAAGTGGTGAAGAAGATATTTTCGGAGGAAAAAAATCAGAAAGATCATGCAAAGGCAAAAAATATCAGGAATTAATAAACTCAGGCCAAATTATCACATTTACTAAGAAAACTAAGTCAAAAGGGGATAATATGTATTCGCCGAATACATTCAATCATAATGGATATTTTCCTCATCCTGATAGTAATAACTATTGTTTAGCAGCAGCAGCTGCTGGTAAAACAAAAACCGAACACTATAATATTCTACCGGGGGAGGAACATTGTAAATCAAATCCAGCAAATATCATTGATAGTCCAGTCAAACAATTCGATGCATCTGATTTCGATTTGGAAGATAAAATCAAAGCTCTTCCCGCCCAAAGTTTAGAGGAATATTTAACTCGAAAACGAGAAACTAAAAAGAAGAAGAAAATTAATTCGAAACGCCACAAACCACGCTATAATTCCACCACTAAAGAAACACCGAAAACTATTCAGGAAGCAAAAGAATTGATCCAAAGCCAAATGATGATGGTGGGCAGTCAAAAACGAAAGGCACGAAAGGAGAGTATTACTCGACGTGATATTACCTCGGGGGGAATTGTTGTAGTTAACGATGGTCAATCTCATATTTTTGAGACGGTCGACTTATGGAACACTACGATCAAATCAGAATCAGAAGATTACATCGACAAGAAAACCAATAATAATAATAATAATTCAACTACCTCAGATCTACTCATTTTAGCCGAAGTTGCTGCTAATCATATCGAAGATAATGTGTGAGCTCTTATCATTACGTAAATTACTACTACTATATTATTATTATTATTATTTTATATAATTAATTACTGTGTATATTTTTAACATAGAAATGTTTTTACTTTAAATTTGTTTTCCTTCATTTTTGTTGTTTATTGATACGAATTTCATTTTGTTAAGGCTCCTCAGGCTGGTTCTATTTTTTCTTAACTGCTACGAAATTTAATTTGTTTCATACTTTTATTTTAAAGAAAATCTTCGCTTGGAAGTGTTTTTTTTTTTTTTTTTTATATTATGTATTACGTAAAAATTTTAGGAATCTTAAAAGCATCATTGAATGTCACCACGTTAATTTAAAGTTATGAAAATTTATTTTCAGGTTTTTACTATATAAAAATGAATGTTAAATATTTAGATTTAAATTTAAAACTCCTTTTATTAGGTATAAAAGCACGCTTAAAGTAATCATATGTTTATTATAGCTGCAGTTGTTTTTATGTCATATTTCAAATGAATTTTAAACCTCGTTAAATGTTTTTATCTGATCTGTTGTCTGCAGGTGTGAACTAAAATATAACGTTAAAAAGTGCTTAAACTCAAATCAGTTTGTTATCGTTTTATGTTTTAATGAGGATTTATATTTTGATGGTATGGATTTTTTCCAGATAGTGTGAGGGAGTTAGCTTATTGAAAATTAAATGCTGCCAAAGCAATTACTGCAATATGTCACACGTACGCTCCCTCTAGTTTTTATGGCAAAAATTGCAAACTGTCGAAACAACGAAATTGGAATATGTACCTTCAAATCATTTCCAATGAGGAACCGGACTTTGTAACACAGAATTAGGGAATTTGGGAAATGAGAGTTTTCGTTTTCTCCGATTAAGACTCCCTAATTCTCCATTCACAATTCACTAATATTTTTAGGGAAAACTTGAGAAGTATGAAAAAGTGCGAATCGCCAGGGATGATAAAGGGTATTAGTTTTTTGTATTGTTTTTTTTATGTTGAAGTTACATGGGTATATTAGTTTTTGATGAATGTAGGGGGTAGTTTTTTTCTTAGTTTTTCTGGAAAAACTGTAGAATGGGGTTGAGGGGAGATGTGTATGTGGTATCAGAAAAAATTATAGCTCGGGGCAAATATGATACAAGAGGGAAGTTGAGCGGAGACGAATTTTTACCGCCCAAAAACTGTTTTTTACACGTGGGTCATATACACCTCAGTTCTCCAATTTTCCATGTATTTATTCCGTTCTTTCTTGCATATCCATGAGTACTTTGTTGTGATCATTTTTCTCATTGGAAGTGAATTTCCACAACTTATCAGTTCTTCACAATGATGAGTTGAAAATATAGCCATTTTTGTACTATAAAACGGTCATTTTTAAACCTTACAAAGAAGTGATTCACTTGTCTTGCAATATCTCCGAAACCATACATACATGCAAGTTTAAACGCGCATATTTAAAAATTTTATCGTCACTCTTCTGTACCTGAAGCCGACCAAATTTACCATATTCGCGTGATTTAAAATTTTTGGCGGGTATCTTGAGCCACCATAATCCATCTCTGTAAGTATTGCATGTATATTCATAATTTGTTTTTTTAAATATAGCCAGGATATGTGTTTAATTCATAATTTAATTTGGTACCTAGGTACTTTCACAAAACACAACAAAAATAGACAAGACTGTCAGTTGCGAATTTTTCCACTTGCAAAACACCGGAGAATTAACAAGTGTAATAGAGAACTCGGCAATTGTCAAAACAAAATCGCGGAGTTACAGAAATCCAAGTGAAGAATTAACTGTCAAAACTACTCTCATTTCCCAGATTCCCCAACTCTCCGTACTACAGAATCCGGCCTGAGCTCCGAAAAAGCCCACTGCAGCGAATGTGTGGATGCACTACTTTCTGCTTCTGGGCGAGGAACTTCCTCCGACAATTATTTCTATAAAGAAATATTTAAAATCCTTCAATTTGACTGGTAGATACTTTCACGGTACAGAGAATACAAGATATTCTCATTTTAATTTTGTAATGTGCTGTGACGTAATTCCGCCAGCAGGGAGAGTATTGTATTCTCTGTACATTACATCGTCCAATAATGGTGGAAATTGGTTCGTACAGAGAATACTTATATTCTCTGTACCGTAGGTAATTTAAAAAATGTTTGCTATAAAATAATATTAAAACTTGTTGTAGTCAAAATTAACAGATTAGGGTTGTCAGTAACAATGTTTTAGATCCAGCACCCGTAGAAACTTTTGATGGGAATAAAATTTTCCGGACACGCACATATTGAGTGCTTTCTTTATTTTTTCTGTAGAACGAATAGAAGGAACGCAATACTGATCACGTCATACAAGAATATTCCGAATAGAAATTATTAAGGAAACAGAAAAGAATAAAAATTTGACAGTAGTGCACAACGCAAAACGTAATATCACCTGGAGACCATCATATACAATTTTCAGGTTCTGAAAAAAATATCTCGTTTTAATTAGAAAATTAAATCAAGTTTTCGTGTCTCTGCTGTTGCTGACTTCCATTTTCTTGGAGTGATGTTTGCCATTTGTCAAATTGTGCTCCATTTATTCTAACTAAGGAGGTAGTTTAAAAAGAATACGTTCAGAATACACCACTGCGAATAACAAAACACAGAATGGAATAAACGAAATATTCTGAATAAGTAAATAAACACTTTTGGTGCGTTCTGAATATTCGGAATGAATAAAGAAAAGCACTCATTGACAAACGAGGTCTGCAAAAAATGTAGAATGCGTTTGCTTCTCTCATCATGTATAAATAAATTTATCTATACGATGTATTATCTCCCTCACAATGTACATAAGTCCTTCTTTAGTTAGCTTAATTACTTCTAGTATGTACTATAGTTGGAAACAGGAAAAAAGTACAAATAATAGCTGAGATAGTACATATTAAATAGAATCTATTGAAAACAAGATAGAACTGCTATGCAAAATAATAATATTGTTGTATTATCAGAATCTTAAAAATAAAAGTCAATACAATAGTAGAAATTGAAATATTTGTACCAAATTCATTAACCAAGATTAGTTAATTCGAGAACGTCCTTAAGTTTTAGATTATTCATCAAACACAATTAAAGATTGGTTTATTTAAAAAGATAGTTTTATGGATTACTGTAAGCTGGAATTAAAAATATCCATCCAAGTTGATAAGGGCGGCTAAAGGAACAATTGGGTCTGGGCTCCACTAAGAAGTTTAGAAAGTATGTATTATGTAAAAGAAATTTCACAATCTTTCAACATTGGGAATTTTCACAAAAATTTTGTTAGCCACCGTGACAAAACATAACTTGGCAGACAAATCCAAGATTTGATGTTAGAGAAGACGAAACACGATACGACACGATTGCTACTGTGTAGTGTATACAAATGACGTCATACCCACATAAATAATAGAAAGTTTTCAAATATGTACACTGCAATTTCTTCCAATAAACCATTTGTTATTATTACATAATAGATTACTTACTATAAAACCTTTTTTTTTAGTGCGGTTTCTCATAAAACAAATTCTTCCATCTGGTCGATGTGTGTCACGGGAGTTAAAAAAAAAGGAAAAATATTAAATATTATTTGTACTGATATTGCTCTTTTGGATATATTTCCGTGTTATCCACATTATGGATTCATCTGCATACAGGCAATGTTGGCGGACTCATTTTTTTAACTCTGAAAATTGATTATAAATATTAAGAGGGTTCTGTTGTTTATATAGATTATTATGAAAACTCCAACATTTTTTCCTACGTATCAAGAGTATGAGAAATACATCAAAGGAAACAGTTCACGTAACTTTTGAAAACTAATTAATTTTTATTGATACCAGATAAAAATCCGCAAATTTAAAGTAAAGTGATCAATGCACTACATATCAGCTATTAAATACAAGTTCTCATCCCTAGTCACGGTTCTAGTCATTTCAATTTGTGCAATTAATTGTGCTATTTTCTTATTGTCATAAAACTTCTTAAAGCTTTTCTGTTTGAAAAATTCTAAATATTTGAGTTTTACGGTTATGCGCAATAAAATTTAATTCTGTGTGTAAATTTTAAGAAAATATTTTCTGCACTTTGGATGTATGATTTTTCCCATAAATTTGTGCAGAGATTTTTTTGTTGAAGGAATGCTCACGATCACCCAACACTGCTTCGCTGTCTAGCCTTGCCGAAAATGGTTCATAAGAAGGTTGAAATGAAAAAGTATAAGCAAAGGACAGAATTTTGCCGACTTTGTTTAGCACAACACAATCTACCTCTGTTGTGCTAATTTAATAAGAAGGGAATGAGTGATATGATTCTCGGACAGACTTATTTTTAAAGTTCCTTAACGTTTATATTCATCTCGTTTTTACACATTAATTCGTGATGTTTCCTTATAAAAAATATGTATATATTTATACCCTAGATGAAATCTGTAGGGTATCTAAGTTTGTCATTCCGTTTGTAACACCTCGAAATAATGATCGTAGAGCAAAATGGATTGGACACCCACGCATAATATTAAAAGTTATTTTGATTTTTGGATGTCGGTCCGTCTGTGCGCACGATAACTCGAGAACGCGTATACTTAGAGGGCTGAAATTTTGTACACGGACTTTAAAAAAAAAAAAAGTAAAATTAAGTTCGAAAATGAGACAAATCGGGCAACTCTTTCGTGGGGTTGCCATACAAAAATTTCGTTTTCCACTATATATTTGGACACTGCCTGAGAACGCGTTGACATAGAGAGCTGAAATTTGGTACATAGATTTTTCATAGTAATAGAAAATAAAATTTAAAAAATGGAATAAATCGGGCAACCCATTCTTTGTGTTGCCTTATAAAAATTTAGTTCTTTTACGGATAGTGTGAAAACGATCAGTCCTAAACATTTCTATTGTACTAAAAACTTGTACAGAATATGAAACCTATAAATTGGTTATAATAATTTTTTCTGTCCGACGAACCGTTCTAAAAATATATGCGAAAAACCACTGCAAAAATCAAAATTGCTCATACGAAATTTCATACGGACATTCATCTAGGGTATCATAAGAATTTTTACTTGTTTAATTTGATGCTTGTTCCTCGCATATGATAATACAAAGATAAAAAAAAAATCTTTTATTCTGTTTTATTTCGGGGAGGCAAAATTAACTAATTTTCATGAAATTACTTCTTGTTAAGAAGCGTTATTCGTTTTCTAGGGTTTTGCTCGCAGAACCTTAGTTTGTTTGTTTGATATGATTTGATAGTTAATACAATCTGTATAGTACATGTTGTATACCTGAGGTAATAATATTAAATATACTCAATATCATGTATTCTGATAATAGTTGTACGAAACAACATACAACCGAGATTTGCAGCACACAAATTATAATAACTTTTCGGCTAACTGACAAACAGGTTCCTTAAAGCTATATTCTTTTCTGTCTGCGTCAAGCACATTCATTTCAAATCGCTATTGCTCAAGTGTTGCTCTTAAATCATTTGCAACTACATTTTGCCACAGTGGTATTTACTGAAGAAGAATTTCTGCCATAATGTCTAGACATCTAAGTTAATCTGTGATAAAAAAATTTTTTTGTCTAGTTTAAAAACTTTACTTTTTCTCAGTCGGTTAAGTGAAATTTCCATGACATTTGGCTGGCTAATGTTTTTTTTTTCACACTGACATCCATATATTGGTAATCATATTATCGGAGCCTGAGCCTGAATTTGTTTATATTTCGCTTGTTTGATTTTAAGTTATTTTGACAATATCTACTTAAAGTTTTACTATTTAAATTATCTTTCCTGCGAAGATTTTCTTTTATTTAAAAAAAATAGCAAAAAATATGAATTCATATATAATTTATAAACAAAAATATGCGATCACAATTCTTGTATCTTTCCATTTTTAATTAATAATAAATATTGTAAAAAAAAAAATCGTAGCTGTGCTCCCAGAGGGATCAATTTGTATGACTGAATATTTTTGAAATGTTTAGGATGTGCGCTTAAAATTGTGGTGATAGATTGTTGCAGATTCAACTAAGAAGAAAAAGAAAACGTATTTTTGTCTATTTATAAGTGAAAGTTTGTAGTAAGGAGATTTAAAGATATATTCAGTAATTCAGTTCATTAAACTGAATTGCGCAGCATGCTGCGAAGCAGCTTAAATGCTTATTTATACCCAATTTTTTATTTGTTAGCATTAATAATGCAATATTATTATTATTTTTTGATTCTTTTATGGTAGTTCATAAAGAAACGAATTGAGAAAAATTAAAATCGATTTTACCTTTATAATATATAAATATTTCTTGATCATAAAAGTCTTTTTATTTGTTATTACTAATATCAAAATCATAAGAAGTTTTACTAAATTGTAAGTTTGCAGTACCTAGATCTACTAGCAGACATAATCTTTTTTAACATTGACAAAATGTTGTTGGTTGTGTTTCAATAAGATTTATCTAATCTTTAAAAAAAAAATCAAATAAATTGCAGTAGAATGCAGTAAAAAAATGCTTTTCATAATTGAGGAAATATAATGATGATACTCATGAAGTTTATGGCGTTTCATGAAGATTTTCTATCAAAATCGGCGCATCTCTTGGGTATGAAATAAAAAAGTCAAAACTTAATATAAGACAGAGAGACATTAAGAGAATATATTTATTAGTGTTACAGTTAAATTTTTCCATTGTTAGTAACAGAAATAAAAATTTATCTTTGTATATTATTTATTAATAAAAATTTAGACCAAATTTTTATTCGCAGTTTGACTCGAAGGCACAAAGTTTTATGTAGAGTTAATTTTATCGTACAAATAGATACTACTACTACTACTTAATATTTACTTTGTGCTTTTGAGATTGACAATATTTTTAAATTCCGTTACTTACCTACATATATATTTGTATATTCCTATTACTGTCACCTACATTTTAGTGGCATTTATTATTTTTGCAAACACAAATTTTGCTTGTGTTCTAATTCGCGGATTTGCCCTTTAATGGTTAATAGATGTCAACTAAATGCAATCAAAAGAATCTTTCAATTTATCCTCTATAATTTGCCAGATTTAAATTTGTTATTTTGTCTCGTTCGATCGCACGGAACTTTCAAGTAAAACAACAAAGCAGAGCAAAAGTGGCCAATGGACAAAATAATAATTCTTAGAAAATAAGCCTCTATAGGACATTGTTGCATTATGTTTTCGTTCATATCCACAATGAACGACAAATCTGCTACAAATTATGAATAAGATAAAATATCAGTTGGAAATTATAATAATTTGTTCTTAAAAACCTAGGGATTATAACGATGATAAAAGCACAAAATACAAAATATGCATGAGGATCAGGTCATTGTTGCTCGTACATATTGTACATATGTATTATGTATGTGTGTGAGTAAAGTCAATTTATACAGGGTGTGTCTGCCACGTAACTTTTATTGCGATGAACTGATAAAAAAACACATCCTCCCAGAAACCCGCCCTTTAGAAGATAGATGCCAGCCATCAAAGATTTTATGTATTAAACAGATAATCGTTGATTTCCAATGGTTCATAGCTCTTAAAATGTACTCGTTCAGTATTAATAGGGTAATTCATAAAATATAAAAAATTTGTGATGGTCTGCAACTCCCAAATATCTACATTAGTATATATATATACTTTGTATCTACTTATCTACGTATCTACTTTGTATATAAAGAAATGAGACGAGGAAGGCGTGCTGATTTTCCAACATCGACATCAGTATAACTTGAAGAGCTTCAACCTGTGAACCTTGCATACTTTTGCAACTCATAATACGAACTGTTGGCTTAAAAATTCAAATCATTTTGTAATAATTCACTGCAGCAGGAATAACTTTTGACGGTAAATATGTCCCCAATTTTTTTTTTCCAAAAAATTTCCCATACGTTTTTTTTCCGTAAACAATGCAGACATCAAATTATAACAAAAATTATCTGTCAAAGCTAACAAAGTTACATCAGAGTAGAAAGTAGATCTACTCGAGTTTAACCTCAACCTGGCCGGACTAACTAACTTTGCCATTGGGAACTAGATAAATTGATCTCATATATTCTACAGAACTGTCAAACACTCAGAAAAAAGTAGTTGGTCAAATTTAAACGGAACAATTGTTTTAAAAGCATTCAGTACAAATCTTCGTGAATCTGGAAAATTTTTACTATTGTCGTTGATTAATTTTAACCAAGAAAAATTGTTATTTCTCAAATATCTGTGTGTGGGTTAATTAAAATTTCAACTCAAGCTGTATGGCACAGAAATAATCAGAATTATTGGTTAACTGACTACAATCAATGTTATGGTCGTAGCGTTCTGCATGCAGCAGTATGCTAAACTGAAACTACCCTCTAAACATTTGAGAGTATACACTTAAAGTGAAACGAAAACATGAACCTCACGAAAAGCTTTTTCACTAATCCACCCAAGGCCGTATAGTACATGAACACTATATCACAGCGTAACAAAAACGTATTGAAAACGTATCACCCTCTAATCATTTGAGAGTGTACACCTAAAGAGAAACGAAAACGTAGACTTTGCGAACAGCTTCAGCGTTATAATAACGGCGTAACAAAATCGTATTGAAAATGTAAACCTCTGGATTTATTGACCTGTGTGCCTGTGTCCTGTGTTTCATATGTACAACCTGACAGCTGTTTTGTGTTTTTGTGTGATTATTTGATATTCTTAGAATAACAAAACACCGCGTGATTTTTATTTAATGAATTTGGAGTGTCAACAAATTTAAGTAGGTATACTTATTATTAAAGTTTGTTCTGCGCCCAGTGTACTTTTTAAATATTAATATATACTTCATTTTTCTAGTAGAAATAGTAAAATAAGTTAAAGTACAAATATTTACAAAAATAAAAAATTTTCCTTTAGCTTTTTTATATTTATCAGGTCATTATTGCCGGAAATTGTTAAACCCTATAATATAATTGTGATGCTTTTTTATTAAATAAATTAAACTAGAAAAATCTGATGTTTTCTTCGTCATTCAGACCACATGCAACGTTTCGTAAACTATACACAATTTGAGAATTCTTTATGAACTTTCCTACAACGATACAAAACCGTCACATAATTTACATTCCGAAAACGAAACTGCTCCAACGCTACGCAAATGTCACGTAATATTCGTTCCGAAAACGAAACATTTTAGAGTACAGTCTGCGAAATATAATGTCAACTACCACTACACTGACAGTCTACGCTTTTCAGTTTCACTTCTCTTTGGCCTGGTTCTGTTACGCATTCACAACACCAAAGCGTTTCTTTTGCGTACACTTCTATGCAAGCATGTTTACATTTTCGGTACGTTTTTGTTTCGCCTTGCTTGAAGGGTAGCAGCAGTATGCACCGTGTGCCACTCTGACCAGAGTACGCGAGTGAACCCTGGTTGGACAGAGTACCGAACAACTTTTTCGGGAGAAGAAGAAGAGAACGGAGTTTGTCTTCCATTCCGTGTTCTCGTGTTCTTCCAGTTCCAGAGGTTAAATAATTTACCGTTTATTTCCTTTAAAAACTAGCGTAATAAAGGTTAGCGTTTTATCCCGCTATTTCCTACTTAGCTTGCATTTAATAAAATTATTAAGGTTTCGGCCTGTTTGTTAATATTGGGTAAGTGAGGTTAGCTTTTAAAACTAACACGAGTGACTAGCTAAAATTTATTTTCTGAATTTACATAGTGGACGAAGAAATTGGAGAGTGATAATCACTCAGTCGAGTATCACACCATTTGGAAACAAAGTTGTCTGGAAGAACGGGCAGTCTTTGGCTTTTTTTAGCTCATTACCTTGGAAGCCTCATGCCCCGGCAGGGTGAACGCTATACGGGTGAGACAGCATTGACGATAACAACGAAACGGGCAGTCACTGGCTTCTTTTAGCTCATTATCTTGGAAGCCTCTTGCCCCGGCAGTGTGAACGCTATACGGCTCATTACCTTGGAAGGATCTCCAGGCACCTCTACTATTATCCTGAGTGTAGATCAGTGTCAGTACGTTTGTGCCCTCCTTGAAAGAGGAGAGGGGGGGGGGAGTCGAATTGACTAATAGCTATCATAATTTAGACGTGTTAATATCGTAGGATAGTTAATTACTGTAACGCTCCTAGCGGTCACATAATCACTATCTTGGTGTGGGCTCATGCATTTGATGAGGGCCGAACAAAAATGAAATCAATATTAAATTAAAACTCGTTAAAGGAAGCAACGATATTTCAAGAGGCGCCTCTTCGAGGGATTCCGCAGCTGTCTGTAAGTACTTTGTATTTTATGTGTCATTAATATTAGATAAGGCCAGGAGTTCAGCTCCACTCGACTTAGCGTAATATTCATATACCCATGTACATTGAAATTGACTATATGATTATAACCATATACCAATCTCCTTTAGCGAAGTTGATTTCAAATTGTGTTTTCTACTAAAGAGCATTGATATGACATTTATTGACAAACGAGAAGAGAATTTCATCATTTGATTACAATCAGTTCATGAAAATACGAGAAAGTAGGGAGACTGAGACTCCGGGTAGCGATGATTTGTCCCCTAGGAGACGAGACAAAATTACAAAAAGCATCACTTCTTGGTTACAAGTAGTTTAGTAAGATTAATAGTCCTTAATGATTGTATGTTTGTATAGAACTAGCCGTATAACAGATCCGTCAGATAGAATTCGGATTAGATTATTGTTTTTTTTTATTAAACTAGATGGAACCAAAAGAACAAATTATTTCACAGCATTATGTTATTACATAATTTTTTTTTCGACATGAAGTGAAAACAACTGCCTGCAAGCTATGCAGTTAATTATTTTAGGCTATTTCGATAGATTGTTGCGTATTGCATAACAAACACTGTGAGTGTATGTTTGAGGCGATCAATAAAATTATTTTGTAACGTAATGACGGCTTAAGTTTTACGTTTCTCACTCTCCTGGAGCCCTCTCACGATGGCAGTGGTTGACTAGGTCTGCTCCTCCGTTCTCTTTCAGATCATCAGTAGGGACACTGGAAAATACTCTGCCCTCAGTGTCGTTGGGTGGATGGAGCAAGCAGAAAGAAGGCAGAACATCTGCGCCTTCTCAGGAGGTAATGGTAAGTGATGTAAAGGTCCCTTGTGGACCGGGTGTGTTGCAGCTTTTTTTTATGTTTTGACATGAAATTTTTTAATGTATATGGCAGGTGACAGCGGCAGGTCTTCGTGGAACCCCCCACACTCCGTCAATAGCCGAGCCGAGCTAGTGAGCCGCCCTGCACTTCAACGCTGTCTACAGAGTAATCTGTCAGCTCATGCTGGCAGTCTGGACTTCACGTCCAAGCCAATCACTCAGCATAGTTTCATAACATCATTGTTCAAAACATTAAATATGGAATTTTGCAGAAAAAATTTTTAATGTACTATGGATTGTTGGCTGATAATATTTTTGTTTAAATGATTTGGATTTTAATTCTCTATTGTTGTCTGCTGACTAAGCTAACGGTAGATGCGTCAAGTAGCCCAAGACACACTAAATAATTAACCAACTTTGTAGTTAAGAAACTCTTGTGCCACACGTGAAATAAGACATCGATTAAGAGTACGTAAAGCCAGTAAAGGTGAAAATAAAAGTTATAGTATTGTATTGTTTTGCTTTATAAACATTTAAATAAAGTGAAATTATTATAATATGTTTATGTTCTATTATAATGGACTCATTTGTGGAAGTAGTAACAAATTTTTGTGAAAGTGGAAATGTAGACGACGTAGAAAATGTGGATTAAGAAGAAAATAAGACGGCAGGAACAACGGTGTGGCAACCTCAGCCATAGTGAAATCAGCGATTTCTAATTACTAGCTGTTCATCAGGTACGCAAGGCAAGTTAGTGAGGCCGGGCAGGTTGGAAAAGCCAGCACTCTATTTTAGCTTGTATGACGTGTTTCATAATATCCTGTAATTGAAACTAAAATTTTAGAGACACCGACCTACTGAATAAAAATTTGTGCGATCCCGATCTCAGAATGGTTTACAGTTTACACCTATAAAGGGAGTAAATTTAACGGGGACTCAATAGATTTTTCAGGAGTCAGTGAATGCTAGGTTAACGCTTGCACACCCGTCTACAAATCTAGTCTAATCATATTCATAATAAAAAATTCCAAGGGCCTTTCGGTGGGTGTCCTGTTCAACAAAATAAATAAGTCTACTCTAGACCAGCTGACATAATGGGCATATTTAGCAGATGTTTTACATGCTGGTGCTATCAGAAAATGTCTGATCATTTTTTAATACGGAAATGGTACTTGGATTCATATATGTATACCCCTCGTTCAAAGGACGATAATGTTTTTTTTACATCATCACCCAAGCAATTGAGCAGCAAGAAGGGGCAGATCCATTTTTCAGTTTTTTACTTATTACGCCCAAGATTCTTAGAAAAAAGTTCTCCATCGTTTCGTAAACAGATCCGATCAAAAATAAACGAATTACTGCACATGTTGGACCTACTCCCATTACTGTTTGGTGATCCGGAATTTTTGAATAGTTTTTTCTTTTAATTTGACAAAAATTGCTAAAAATGGATCTGCATGCACAGGTCCTTAATTGTAGGTAGGTAAATACAGTACACTCTCTGTAATCCGGTGCTTTCGGACGGGCTAGATGAGGTATCAAGTTGAGACATATTACTGATCGCTACTGCAAACAACTCCCGAATCCCGATCGGTCAGTTGCGTCTTTATTCGTCTCATTGCTTAAAAATTCAATTTATTGATCTCTTTACAATAATCCGGCACTACCCTGGTCTAATATCTGTCGGATTAGTGAGAGTCTACTGTATAAAGAAAACAACACCTTCAAATATTAGGGGCCGTACCACAGTATAGTGAACGGTTACTCTTACTTTAATTATTACAGCTGGTATACATATACTAGCAGTAATAATATGTAGATATTTTAAATATCATATAGATGGGAATATTAACCGAAAAAGAAAGATAAAAGAAAATTGGTGGCTTTGTTAACTTGTTCACAGCACTCAACATCTTGTATATAAATTGCAAAGTTCGATATCTATAAAATTGTCGTTCTAAATTACAATGTTAACCCCGAACAAAAATAATTTCTAATCAAATTTCTTTTCTTGGTTAAGATGTGCTGTGCGTCCACCTCCAGATGGTATTAATTAAACTAATGCTCATATAAAACAAAATTAAGCGTGAAATCCGTTAAGCAAGTATATGTCAATTGCCTGACATCAGCCATATATTAGAGAAAATTAAATTAATCAATCAAGACGAAAAAAATTTGCTACAAATAGTTTTTACCTACATAAATTAACACAGTCTTTCAAAGTGCTCGCGAGTCTCAATGTGTCTAATGGTGCTGGGTCTGATGGTATATCGCCAATGGCATTAAAGTGCTGCGCCTCTTTAGCTAAACCTCTACGCAAACTATTTCACCTGTCCTATTCTGCAGGAGTCGTCCCTTCGGCATGGAAACTTGCATATGTTCAACTAATACCCACAAAAGTAGAGGCAAGTGATCCCTCAAATTATAGAACAATTGCCTTCACTTCGATTCTATAGAAGGCTTTCGAAACACTCATTAACACCCAATTTATGAAATATCTAGAAACTAATCACCTTGCTAGCAATCGTCTCTACTGGAGATTTATTAACATTCCTTATCGTATGTTGTAATTAATGTCTCCATAATTTTGGTGAATCTGAAATTGTTGTGGTCGCGTGTGGTCACGGCGACAGCGTATGTGAATTAGGGCCCGATCTAGCTATTTAGCCGCTCCGGGAAAAGATCATTTTCGCCGCCCTTTACATACACAAAACCATAAAGTCATGAGCTAGTTATGTTGGGGGATGTTAAGTACCTACATAAAATACGTGATATTGTTGGGATTATACCTACCTATAATATTCACGTCAGTCTATTGGGCCTTCTGAAGAAGTACCTATACGAAAGTTGATGAGTGTTTTTATGTCAGTAAGTATATAATGTATGTCTTTTAAAGAATTTCACAGAAACTACTGAATGGATTGATATGTCTTTTTATCGACATAGTTATGTACCTTTCAATTTTATCATCATCATCAACCTATTGCGACTCACTGCTGCGTATGGGCCTCTTTCCCTTGTGCTATTTTTCCCTGTCTCGGGCTAATCTTGCCTATGTATGATGACCCTTTAACTAAAGGAACAATAAACATTTTCATCAAAATCGTTTTAGAAGTTAAAAAGATTAGGACCAAGCTGTTTAATTGTTTATTATGGTCAATCGGTTCATATGTATTCAAGTTAAGGGTCATACGGTACGTTTAAAAAAGACACAACAAAAGATTTGTTTTAAAATTTAATACTGATAAAAAAACAATTATGTAACTACAAAACAAATCAGTCATTTTTTAAAATAATGAAATTTAGTAAATTAAACAGTTTTTCGGAGAATATTAAATCCTATCTCGTAATTATAGTAATTTTTTTCGCACTTTTTGTTCTGCAAAATCTTTAATAATATCTGATAAATTTATACTGTCGCAAACGTTGTGTTCTATTTAAATCATAGCCAATCCAGATAATCTATTTTGTGTCATGGTGGATCTCAGATAATTTTTTATTATTATTAATTTAGTAAAAGCATCTTTCACCACTTGCAACTGTTACTGGTAAAGTTAGGATCCTGAGAGTAATACTGATATTTGGACCAAATCTTAAATCTGTTACAAATTTCAAAATATCTTGAGGACATAAATTACTATTTAAAACATACAAAGGACTGACAACTCCTCACAAAGTTCTAATGCATTTATATCGCTAGAGTTCTCATGATTTAAAATAGCCTCGAGTTTCTTACAATGTTCTAATAATTCATCCTCTGGGAGTTCTCTTAAGGCATATATGTTATACAAAAAAGCAAAATGTTTACTGTACTCAGAAATCTGGGAAAATCTTAATTCTAAGGAGTTTATGGCTGTATCCATAATGTGAAAAAATACTTCAATTTTATATTTTTGACGAGGCTCAATGATTTGTTCGTCAACACACTCATAAGTAAATTGCTTTTCCTTGGATCGTGCACGAGGTCTAGCCACATTTTCAAAATCTAACACCTCGCAATCAATTTCAGAAGCTAAGGCTTTGGCGTCTTCAAGAACTTGAGTAAAATACTCATCTGAGCGTGAGTTTTCAAAGAAATCTTTTGTAATTTTAAGTAATTTAATGACGGAAACTAAGTCAAAATCTTTACTTTGCATTAATTTCTAACAGGGTTTATGCGATTCAAAGTTTCGTACCAAATTATAATAGAACATAAAAATTTAAACTGTTTAATTTGGTTCAACAAACCCGAAGCTTCGTCTCGTGTGGAGGTATCCATATCTGTGTTTTGGTAAACACTAAACAATGCATCGTAAACTTGTCCTATTTGATGGCTTAGTAGTTTTATTGCTTCGATTCGACTTTCCCATCTCGTGTCACTAAGTGGTTTTAGAGTATCTAATACCTTTTACATTCTTCAAAAGAATTGACCACCTTAATGTTGAAGTGGAAAAAAAAAACACATATTTTTTGTACAGTATTAAAAAACATTGTAGCTTCCAGTGAGGACTTTGCCATGTCGTTTACCACTAAGTTTAAAGAATGACTACTGCAAGGAACGTAAAATGCCCGTGGATTGATGTTTTTAATCCTGGCTTGGACGCCGCTTTGAATACCTTTCATATTAGATCCATTATCGTACCTTTGCCCTCTTATGTTTTCTAAAGACAATCCAAGTGCTGATAATTGTTGCACGATAATTCTTGTTAGTGCCAGACCTGTAGATTTCTCGATTGGTATAAATCCTAAAAAACTTTCATTTATTACAATCTCTAACGTTCTTGAATGGTCTTGGGATTGAATAATAGAAATATACCTAATTATCATGGTCATCTGCTCAGTTTTGCTAGCGTCTGGAGTACAATCTAAAATAATAGAATAATATTTCGATGTAATGATAGCTTCCATAATATGTTTTTTTATGCCATCTGAAATTGTATTAATGAACTTATTTTGAATTGTTTTTCTTAAGTAGGTTGCTTGTTTCTCCTCTTTTTTCAAAACTCTGTGTACATGTTCCTGCATAACGGGATCAAATTCGACTAACAACTCTACTAGTTTTAAAAAATTACCATTGTTATGTTGATACAGATTATCAGAAGTACCTTGAAAAGCCAAGCCATTTTAAGCGAACATTTTGATGATTGAGGCAATTCGTAACAATACTCTATTCCAGTGTTCTATTTCTGATTTAATTATTCTCTGTGACTCGGCATCTATCGTACGACACGATTTGAGTCTACGTGAAAGTTCTACCCAAGATTTTACAGATTTAAGCATATCACCTACATGCTTCCAATTTTTGTAGCCATCTTCAGATAGACCGGAAGTTGTAGTTGTATTGAAGATTTTACAGCAAAGAATTACAATTACAAAGAATTTTTTGCCACAGAATATACAAGCCAATATCTCAAAATTTCTTCAGCGATATTAAGCTTTCTCTTATAGTATCTCAAAGTAAACCTCCGAATATTGATATCTTGTAGAAATTCAAATTCATACAGTGGGTCTGGAGAACCTCTATTTACCAAATATATTCTTTCTGCATCTGTTAATCTATTGGGCCACGTGGCTGGGTCGACATCTAAAATAGATGTTGATTCTGTAGAAACACTTGGAGTTGCAATAGCTCCTTCACTTACAATAGCACCTTCACCTACAATAGCAGCTTCAAATACTATAGCAGCTTCACCTACAATAGCAGCTTCACCTACAATAGCAGCTTCACTTACAACAGCAGCTTCACCTGTAATAGCACCTTCACCTGCGATAGCGCTTGACCCAGAAGTAGAAGCACCAGGTTCACAGATTATATTGGAATCGGACATATGTTCTTCTCGAGGTTTAAGCGGAATCTCAGCTATAGCATCGGTTTCTGGTATGGGTGAACGATGGTTTGTTTAGCTGACCTTTCTTCAAAAAGGATTCTAATACCCCTGCTTGCTTTTGTCGCTCTGCGTCTTTTTCAAGTCTTCGTTTTTTATATTGGTGTACCGACAAGCGTTATCTACCGTCAGCCATTCTGTACGGTAAAAAATAAGAATATGAAATAAATTTAAATAGATGTAATAACATTGCTAATGTTAAAAATTCGAGAGTCATTGTGTTTCTCTGACTGCTACGTTTTTTCGATTAAACCAATGAATCAATTTGGACAAATTTTGGTATGTAGATATAAATTGAAGTTATTAAAGTCCCGAATAGCCTATTTGTCAAATAAGAACTGTCAAACTCATACAACAACTGTCAAAAAACAAAATGTAATTGACGAATAGGCAACCGGAGATGGTGAAATCGGCACTAAAACTATTTTACTATTTACCTTATGGAACAAAAAGTAAGTACACTTTTTAGCAAGGTGTGTTCAATATTACGTATTTTTTTACGTACTACAGTTTACTTTATAAAATAGATAGGTACTTACGTAGTAAATTCACACGCGCGCTTCAATATTTATATGATTTATCTGCACCACTAAAAATCACGTCACTTTTAAATTTAAGAATAGAACCAACTTGTAGACTTAGCATATACATATTTCACATAAATAGATAAATCATTTTAATTCTGTATCACTTATTAACCGCTACTTTATTCACGAATATGATGAAAATTTGTCTCTAGGGCAGAACATTTTTACTAGGAGTCTTCTAAATAAGTAATGGAAAAATAGTACAATCTTTTGCTTATACAGGGTGATTCAGATCAAGATACCTTCCGGTATACCACGTGATTCCCTGAGGTAAGATTATCAAAAAATTGTTCCACGTAGAAGAAAAGTGAACGTAATAAGAGCCACGAAGATTCTGAGAACATGGTGATGATGAAAAAACTGGAAAAATCTGGATAAGTACCCGCAGAGATAAAGCCTGCTATAATTTATTATAAATTTAAGATAAAAGTGTCGAAAAACTAAAATTACTATATGCAAATTTTCCGAGTATCAACCCATATGAACATTTTTATTAATTTGCGAGGAATACCTCAAGTAAGTTGCAATAAAATTTATTAGACCAATTTCCTATTTTCTAAGGAAATTATGATACTTTAATTCACACGTATTAACGCATGCGAACATATTCATTAATTTGGCGATGATTACCTGAAATAATTTACAACTTTTAGTATACAGGTGTCGTAAAATGAATTATGACATTCCAGTCGAAATGTATCTACGCTTACGGACATTTTTTATTAATTAGCGGTGAATACCTGCAAGAATTTACAATAAATTTAGAATAAGAGTGTCGAAAACCTAAAATTATTATATGCAATTTTTCCGCATATCAACGCATATGAATATTTTTATAAATTTTCCGATGAATACCTCAAATAAGTTACAATAAAATTTATTAGACAAAGTGTCTATTTTCCAATGTAGATTGTAGTTCGTAAAAAGGGAGGAAAGCAAGATTTTTTTTTATTAAGGATTTTTATTAAGCAACAGAGTAATAAAATGACCACCCAGTGGTCAAATTGAAATATGCGTATATTATTATATATATATAATTTTTTTGTATTGTTATCGTACATTATATATATGAATAATACCACGTATTGCAATCATGATTGGTACCTGGTTCCCACGAGTAGAGTTTGACTTCTTTATTCATGGGTAGGAAATTTGGTAATTTTGACTCCTGTCGAATTTTCCTTGCTGTAACACGAGAAACTCTATAGTAACCGGATAATCTGAAAAGAAATAGGGCAACATTTTAGAAAAAAAAAACATTTTAATTCCACTGGACTGACTATACGAAAGAAACCTAGGAGCATATCATCGCGGAACTATACTCGGTAATGAGATCAGCATCATCATCATCCATACAGCTACGAGGGTGAATATAAGAAAAAAAAAAGCTTTTTATTAAATCACATATTGTTGTATGTTCCGAAATAAAGCGGGAAATGACTTGGTAACCAGCTAAATTTTCTTTCTTTATCTCCTGCCCCGAAGCCCCTTTCCTCTCTTCCACAGGTACAATAAGGACACCCTAATCATGATGTCAGGATGTCATGGGCGGCCGGGGACGGCAAAAGGATCATGCCATCTGATCCTTGAGATATCCTTCAGGTGAGTGGTGTATGAGGTCCCTTCCGGACCAGTGTGTGGCGGTTTTTGTTTTGTTCTTGTATTAAATCTCGTTCAGCATTTTTTCATTCTTCTCATTATCTCATGGCACGATATCCTTTTTGTTTATGGTCAGGTGACAGGCAGGTTTCCTTTTTTTTTTTGCACCTACCCCGCACTCTCTGCCATTAGACCGAGGTGCTACTGTGCCGGCCTGCTAAACTGTTACTGGGTGAGCTGTCAGCTATTGCTGGCAGTCGGACTTGACGTCCTCCAGCCCTCACTTTTTCATAATACCATAACAAAATCATCGAATTAGATATCTCGAAGGCCTTCGATAAAGTCTGGCGTCTTGTCCTTTGAGCTAAACTTCAACCATGGGAATGTTATAATTAACAAACGAAGCCACATGTTCAGTTCACTAAACTATGACCTCAAAATAATACTCGCTTGAGTAAGATCGAATCAGGTTCTGTTTAATGCTTCCAAAATGCAATTATGTCTGTTATCACTCAAACATATACTCCAACACCCACTCAACCCATTTCCGTCGATGGAGAAGATATCTCGAACTCGCCATCTCAATCCTTTGCACCCGAACAGCGCCTCTCAGTCGTCAACATCTTATTCTTTACTTCAACTCGAACGTCGCTTGTGTCATGTGTCAACAACAGCCAAAACAATAAGGTAAGAAAATCGAAAGAAAACCCATTAGCAGAAGGAAGCTACAATAAACAGATTTGTTTCCTCTTGTCTTTCTGGGAAAAATGCATAACCGGGTCTTTTATCAGTCAGAACAACCTTTAAAATAATTAGTAAGGTTGTTGTCAACCTTGAGAGCACACCGGTGCTGATATTGGGCCATCCCAGACGAGTATTCTTGATGCAAAATGCAAACCGGTTTTTAGGGAAGAGGTAAAAGAAGCAGAGAGAAATCTCTACAATTGTGCTGCACTTTGGAGAGAAATTTTGCATCAAAAATCAAATGGTATTCACTTGTTGTGCCGCACTAATACAACCGCAACGAAATATTTCTTGTTCAGTGGGGTCCGAGAATTTTCATGAAATATCTGATTTCATTCTTGATTTGCACGCACACATTCATAGTCCCCTATTCTTATATAAATGAAAGCCTGCAGCAAGAATACCCATGCGGAGGCGCGTACTCTGTTGTTAAACCGGTTTGCATTTTGCATCAAGAATACTCGTCTGGGATGGCCCATTAAATTATAAAGCAGAAAGTGGTTGTATCTACCAAGGCTCAACTCTCGATTTGTGTATGCTTCATGATTAGTTTGAGTCCGACCATCCAGCTTAAAGTGCATTAAAATAATCACGATAAGATACGACGAGGATTTAGAATACTAAAAAAGTAGGTGACACCTTTTAGTTTAGTCACATATTGCAATTGTAGAATTATTAGATATAATCGGTATAGTAGTTTAGTGTAATAGAATATTTTAATTAGATTAATAGAGTTTTGAGAGTGAGATGATATTGTGAGTGTGATAGGCTGGTATGTTCAGCATGAGCTAGTACGTTAAGCGCTATACACAAACCTTAATTAGTTTTGTGATCTTTTTAATACTCTTTCTCTGCAAATGCTGTAGAGAAAGAATGACTATTTGTAATTCTGCTGGGTCAGATATGTTACGACCCAAGGAATTCTTTGTTGCTAGAGCTGACGTATCCCGTTAGCATAAGAGTAGTAGTTGTAGCTAGAGCACACAGCCCACTGAGTATTTACTCATATCCATCTATCTTTTTCTGTTTGCAGGAAGTGGCTGAGTCAGCGCCCAACCTAAGGAGGGATCTTTCGAGTGTAAATTATTTCTTGGCTATACATTTTAAAAATAAAATAAACACTGTAAAAAAAACAATTTTTATTTTGAATTTATATTACTTGAGAGACACCATCACTTATTATGGCATTGAAATATTCAACAATCGTAGTTGGTCTGATCACACTTTTTGTAATTGTCAAAAACGCGATGAAATTCCTTATGCAAGAAATATTTTACTCTATCAAAGCAGTATCAATGCGGCAACAGTTTACCATTCTCTGTTTTGCTCCCAGCTCACCTCCTTGGTTCAACCCAATAATCCTCAATTCCCTACCCCTTCTTTCCTTCCAAGGCTGTGCTACGGCATCATAAGGTATCCCCTGAGCTTTAGTAACATCATAAAAAAAAATCCTGTTTCTCAAGCAAGTATTATCATAATTTCACTCAAATGCTTTAAATAAATAAAACTCAACGCGCAAAAGTAGTAAATAACGTCAGAGATACAGTCATTCACGAAATTATTTGTGTACAGTAGTTTCGAGACTGTTGCTGTACAGATATCGGTAATTTTTAACGGATATGTGTTTCCCAAAAAATAGAAAAAGAAAACTGATCCATGTTTGTAAAGCTCTCGAAACTACTGTCCACAAATAATTTTGTGATTGTAGATAAATCTACGAATAAAAAACAAAAAGGAACGGCAATAATAGGCAAAACGCGTGCAAATTGAACGAAGAATTCAACCAGCAGCAGTTGTCTGTCAATTATGTCAAAATCTATTTAAAAAAATCACATAGTTCTAATATTATTTCAAAAGATCAAATAAAGCTGCTACTGTCAGCAAGGAATAAATTAAAAATGAATAAAATATTTAAATATAAAAAACGATCAAGAGTCCATGGTCCATTACTCGTTTCATATTGTTATAACGACTTTTAATATTTAAACTGTACACGTCATCTGCAGGGAATATGATCCTACATATACTTTTATCGTATTGCTAACAAACACGCCTACGCTTCATATATAAGCCATATATTATTGTGTTGCTGCCACTGCCATAGATCAGTTATATGCTTATGTATATACCGATGGATATAGTCGATAAGTGACTGGGAAAGAGACTCGGAAATCGAGACTTGCTGTAACCTAACCCCTGCTCAGAATCGGAGCTTAGCTGTTTACAAACAACTTTATTGTATCGCGGCAGCCAAGCCCGGCAGTACTCATTTTTAGTTCAGTGTCAGTATGTTCGTTTAAGAATATAAACATAAAAAACCCATTAGAAATTCATAGCATTCGTCAGATTGTGACTTTTAGCAGAATTTATTTGCAAAGTGCTAACTTCTTCTACGTTCTATACATTATTCTGTTAGTTAACCGTTAAAGTTGTGTGTGTTTGTATTTTTTTTTTATCTAAAAAGCTTAAACTGTGATATCGTAACAGACTATTTTGAAATCATGGGTATTTTAATAGATTTCGATTCAATTATTCCTATATTAGAAAATTGGCTAAAAACGCAACAGCATTTACCACAGTACATTGGTAAGTACATATTAACGTTCCAAATTTGTTTATTAAATTAAAATTATGAATTGATAGGCTTTAGTTTTTTAAGTATTTTACGATCACCTAGTTAATTAAAGTTCTTACAGATAATTAATAACGACATGTACCTACTATATAGATTCTTAAGATGTGGAGATGGCTTACATATTATGTGCAGTGGTGTTCGAAAAAATAGCATTGAAAAGAAATTTTTGAATTTTCAACATAAATCTAAACACTCGAATGGAACAGTTTTTTTTCCAAGTATTCTTTTAATTATAAATTATATGAACTTGCATTATTTCAACAAAATTGTACGTGGTTAGCTATTAGTACCATCAAATAAATGGTTCCAGGTTCAAATCTTCAATAGGATGGGTTGATCTTTTTATACCCTAGATAAAGGGAATACTAAATTTGTCATTCCGTTTGAAATAGCTCGTAAGAATGGTGGTAGAGCAAAGTGGATTGGACACTCACGCATAATATTTAAGGTTATTTTGATTTTTGCAAGTCCGTCCGTCTGTGCGCATGATAACTCGAGAACGCGTTTCCTTAGAAAGCTGAAATTTTGTACACGGACTTTAAAAAAAAAAAAGTAAAATTAAGTTCGAAAATGAGACAAATCGTGCAACTCATTAAGGGGTTGCCATACAAAAATTTCGTTTTCCACTATATATTTGGACACTGTCTGAAAACACGTCGATATAGAGAGCTGAAATTAGGTAAATGGTGCTTCCATAGTAATAATAAATAAAATGTCAAAAATGGACTAAATCGTGAAAACCCTTCTTGGTGTTGCCATATAAAAATTTAAGTTTTTTAGATATATTGTGAAAACGATCAGTCCTAGACATTTATATTGTATTAAAAACTTGTTCAGATCTTTTGGCTTTGGGTGCACGCTGGAAACCTGAAATTCGGTACAGAATTAGTCTGCTTAATAAGAGAGATAAGTTTGAAAAAGAAATCCACGTTTCTTTCCACAAGAACAACGACAATAATTTTACGCAATTTGTCCGTAATTTTCCTAATACGAAGAAGGCTATTACTATACTACGATTGAACTTTACAAATTACACTCCACGATATTGGAAAAATGTGAGAAATTTTTAGAATATTAATTCTGAAAAGATCCAAATAAGCCATTTCCTTTAGATAGATAGACATGCATCTGAAAGGTCTCTTAAAGGAGGTAACAAGTGCTCTCTTTTCGCCAGCCAGTCCAGTCATCTTATACCCTAGATGAAATTTATAGGGTAATACTAAAAATTTCTCACTCCGTTTGTAACGTATAGCAATAAATTCTAAATTGTTTTAATTTTTGCATGTCCGTGCGTCAGTCTGCCTGTCCCACCCTCACGATAATTCATGAGCGCGTTAGTTTAAAGAACTAAATTTTTGCACACGGCCTTTTTAAAAAAAAATTAGATTTAAGTTCGGAAATGGGGCAAATCAGGTAACTCCTTCGTAGGGTTGCCATAGAAATATTTAGTTTTTCACTATCATATTTGGGCATTGCCTGATAATACATCGATTGGAGAGCTGAAATTTTGTACATGATGTTTTCATAAAAATTATAAATAAATAAGGTTTCAAAAATAGACTAAATCGGACAACTCCTTCTTGGTGTTGTTATATAATAACTTAAATTTTTCACAATATATGTATTTGGGCACTGCCTGAGAACGCGTCGATGTAGAGAGCTGAATATTGGTACACGGCGTATTCATAAAAATAGTAAATAGAAATTTTAATTTCAAAAATGAACTAAATCGATCAACTAATTTTTGGTGTTGCCATACAAAACTTTGATTTTCCATTTTATTTCACTTTTATGATATTTTCATCTAGGGTATAATATTGTTAAATTTTTGTTAGTAAATATTAACAGTATTAAAGTATTGCATCTCTTTAAACGAGAATTTAGATAATAGTTTAAAAGTTGTTCGAGTCTCTATTAATATTACAAAAGCGCTCGATATATTTGACCACATCTTCCCCAGATCTATATGCGTTAATTTCTGTAACGTATTGAAATTGTAGTAGGTAAAAAGTTTTATAGAAGAAGGGGATTATTGGCAGTAGTGATTTCAATGGGAAAATTAAATATTTTTCTTTTTCACAATTAATCGATATTGCGTTTTCTTTATTGTCGGTGGTAGTTTCTTCACTTTATTTTCTATTATGGTAACATAAGACCTAAGTTGAAACCAACTTCGACTAAACGCCCCTTTCTTATTACCAAATTCTATATAGGTACCTATAATATGTAATAATTCCACTTACACAGACTCTCCTTTTTTTTCTTTCTTTCTTCTTCCTATGACTGGTAATCGCGATCACAACAATAATAGCAATACTACCTATATATAGTTTTCTAAAAGTTTTGTAGAAAGGTCTACATGTATATAACATGCCTTTGTTTTTATTTATAACTTAAAAAAAAAATAAATAAAAAAAATATTACCTACAACCAGCACTTTGTGCTTTTATCATATTTATCTTTTTTGCTATATGCGGAAGACGTTACGGTTAATTAATCAAATTCATTTAACTTTATTCGAGAGGTTACAAAATCTGACGCTGCTTCGCTTCGTTAGCTCCTCAATATTATGAATCAACCTTACTTAAAGTTACACTGATTTCCTCATTAAAAAATTAATATGATTTATGCCAAAATATATGTACATAGTCATACATGCCCACATATAATATATATATAATACATACGTATCAAAAAAAAAAAAACAAGCAAAAATTTGTATGCAAGGCAAGACATCTCATTTTCAAACTTTTTCATAATTCATTTCTATCGGCTCGTATATGTATGTGCGTATATGAATAATTCGAAACAAATATCCGAAGATAGATGTGAGTAAAGTGAGTGTGATTCGCAATCATTTTCTTTAACAGAAAAAAATTTCGGTAGATTACCAAAAAATGTATAAAATATAAAAAAAAAAAATGTGAAATATTATATCTCCATGCAAGTAAGTACATAATGAATATAATGTACATTTTTTGCAGTAATTATACTGAGAGATACGTGGTATCTCTCTATGCTTTGGAAAAATAAAGTATCAAAAGAATATAACAGATTTGTATCGCATGTTTTGAATTTTTATACCCTAAAGCCTTCATCTAGCCTTCATCTTATAAGGTATTACATACCAAGTGTGTTCAAGCATTTTGTAACGCATTGAAATAATAATAATGACGGTAAAAAAAATGTATTCAATTCATGCATAGAATAATGACAGATGTCAATTTGTTTATGTCCTTTCGTTTATTTCCTTAAGATTGCCAAAAACAAACAATCGGTTTTCACTATGTACCTATAGATAAGATGTTGAGCTAGAAAACTGTAATTTTGTACACGCCGACCTTCTCGCAATAATTGCAGATCCGACTTCACTACACGGTGATCCATTTATAATGTCAATTGTTAATATTTACATACTTTATATACAGTAAGTTTCGCTAATTTAAATAATTCGGTAATTGGAATTTTTTCTTATACCTTGGTACTCTGTAATTTGAATATCAGGTGCACAAGCTAGAGACCTGGCTATCCCGGAAAAGTCTCTCATACCATGTTTACATGCAGAGTTGAAAGATTGAGTCGAGATTGAGTTGAGCTTTCGACTCGTGTTTTTGAGCACGTAGGGTTGAGATATTGAATATAGTTGAAGTGGCAGGTCAACATAACATCTTATTTATGGTATTCTTGTGATAGAGTTATAAAAGTTATAAGTTTTGTTTAAATAAACAAAATAAACACACAATAAATATATAACCTAAAAATACTTTCGAGGAAAGAGCAAACAAAATAAATCCCAACTGTTAGCTGCCAACTCGACTACTCAATCCGTGTTTATAGGACACCATTTCGACTCGACTACGCCAGCTAAGTGTGGTCGAGTCGAAGAGTCGAGACGACCCAATTTCAACTCGAGCCGCATATATATGGAGTTGAACCCGAGTTGAACCATGGTTCAATGCTGCATGTAAACATGGTATCAGTCCCAGGTTTTAACCTGTACATGAGCATAGATGTAGCCTGCGTAAGCCGGAAACTGTCTAACCCGGAGCCGGAGTCGAAAAATGGCTTTAAGACCTGCTTAAAATTCTTTGTAATCTTATAAGCGAAAACGAAACATTTAGTAGGAATATATGATTTCCAATCGCGGGAAGTAGTTTGATGTTCGTGATTAATCTAATTTCTCATGTAGAGGGGTGCGAAATTCAAGAGAAGAAGTTAAACAAAATATGATTCTATTGAATTTACGTACACAATGCAATTGACTTGCTTGTGTTCGCATCTAAATAACATATATCGAAAAATTTTGTAGACAATACAAACTGATGCTACGGCCGCGAAAACAGTTTTCCTGGAAGTACATTGGAGTGAGATTTTAAAAAATCTCTAAAATCGCGGAGCGACAACTATTTTGTCGCACCGCGCCGCTCCCGATGAGACCACCCAGTGTTTTAGACATTAATGGGTTTGTATTTGAACCATCAAGTCGTCACTTAGATTGCAGTTTGGTGTGAATCGCTTTACATTTTCAATATTAAGGAGTAGATACAGAATGCAGAAAGAAGATCACCATATTTGATTATTTCTGGACAACGCAACATCTCATCCGAAAATTAAACTAAATCACATAAAATTGGTTTTTTCCCCACCAAACAAAACCAATGTGTGTCAGCCTTTGGATGAAAGAGTTATTAAATGTTCAAAAGCTACTACAAAAAGCAGATTCTGTGCCATTTAATTTCTTCTATGAAAATATGTGGCAGTGTTCATGATCTATCAAAAGCAATATTTCGCCTTGATGCGATTCACTGGATACCTTCCGTAGTATCTAGTAGTATCCCTCCAAACTGTGTTTCGAACTGTTTCAAAAAACTGCGATTCCAAGTGAGATAGTGGAAATGCTGTACAACTCTTCCAATTATTGGTAAAGGCAGATGTTTAAGATGTCAAAAGTTACCGATTATGTAAACATTGATGCATAGATATTTCATCGGAAGAGGAGGAAAATATCGGTGATATAACTTCACTAAACCTGTCTGTTTCCGCATCTGAAGCATTACCCGCTCTGGAAAGTGTCCGAAATTTTGCAATTAACATCGGAAGTAAGATTCTTCTGTGGAATACTTATTTATCTATAAAAGAAGTTCAAAGTATAAGCCTTCATAAAAGTTTGAAACAAACCAGTATTCGCGATTTTGTTACCTCATAAAAAGTTTAAATTATTTTCTATGCGACCCCAATGTATATTTGTATTATCATTTTCTTATGTTTTTGTTTTGGCATAGGTTCTTGAATTATTGTTTTGTTAAATTTTCTTCTTTTACCTATATACACTGTATATTACCAAAATATTAAATAAATGCTTTAAAATAAATTTTGTTTTAGACCCTCTACAAGCCGGAAACCTGCATAAGCTGGGATTTCTTTTTAGTCTCAAGGGGTTCCGGCTTAGACAGATTTTACTGTATTAAAAATTACATATATACATTTATACAAAACCGGGTATTTGTTTAGACTACTGGGTGTCGTGTCATCACCACGAGAAGCTTTTGAGAATTAAAATGAATAAATCTTTCACTTTTTATCAAGATAGAAGAAGTTAATAAATTGATTTTTGTAAAATAAACTATTATAAATTACCTCAATCTTCATTCTCGTCTTAAAATAAATGTGGAGCAATAAATTTTGTTCAAGTTACAGGGGTCTCAATTTTAATGTTATAAAAGTAAATTTTAACAAATTTGGAAAAACAGCTCCGGTAGTATTTACAAAAATAACATGGTTTTTTTTAAGTTTTTGATTTATAAAAAAAAAACGCTACACCTTTTCCCAAAATCTAAGCCCGGTAGCATTTGAACTGAAGAGTTTCTAAAATTTTGCGAAAGAATTCATTGATTTGAATCATAAAAATTGTGGAAAATAGAAAGGCCGAACAAAATGCTTGCAAATTTATTCAGCCTCGAATCGAATTTAAAGTTGTCAGTACAAAAACACATCTATATAAAACTTTGGCGATATAATAAAAACGGATGTACTGTATTTAGCCAAAAGTTTGGAGGTCGACGAAAAGTGGTGAAAAAAGTAGTCAGAAGTTCAAATTAAAGTTAACGGCCATGCCATATTTTCCGCATTTTATTTTTTCTCTTTACTTTCTTATATTATGACCAAAAGCAGTGGGGATATAAACCTTTAACACGTAAGGATGCTATTTTCTTGCTCAGAATATTATCTCCAAAATTCGAACTAGTGAGACCTATCCCAAAATATGCATAAAATAAATACACTGTTCTATATAAAAGTTTTTTATTTTTCATGTACCTATGCCTTATAATTAAATCAGGGCGGGTGTTAGCTTCTGACTTTCATATTAGAATTGTGTGTTGTGTAGGTCTAATCGGAAAGGAAAAACCAGCAAAGAATTTGGCGAATGTCCGCAACAGCGAAACTTGAGCGACAATAGAGCTGCACAATGCGAAAGATGAGAGTAAATGCGATAGAGCTAAAAATTATATATTATCGAGGCGATATAAAAGCGAAACGAACATGTGTGCTGTTTTGTGCCCGAGCTTCTGATAATTTTACAGTTTCAAGATTTTCGGTTCTATTTTTCCATTCTTAGATCCAGATTAGAAATTTGTCGTGTTTGTATTTCTATCAGTGAATTGTAAAAAGTGAGCAATTAAAATTACATTTAATTAACATTAAGAGTAAAATGAGAGGCTACATTTATAGGAGACTGGATTAGATAGGACGGTACCTACAAGCATAGGTTAATAAGTTATATTCATACGTACACGTTGATATCGCTAATGATAAAGAAATAATTTCATTTGCGAATCGCTAAAGTTATTGTTACCACAGTAGATTAATATTCACTTTGGATACATTTAAATTTATCACATTTTGTAGAAAAAGAAAGGCAAAGTGAATCCGAAGTGATACCACCAATGTAATACAATGTTCTGTCAACATTTAATCCCGCTAGCGATATTTATGTTTCACTTTGTGATATTTTTGCGATTCGCATTGGCTTTGCAATGTTTGCTGGGAAGGAATAAAGTGAAGTGAGCTTGACAAATTGTTATAAAGAAATTTCTTTTGTTAATTATCATTTAATATATTATAGTAAATGGAGTGGTCAACAGAAAAAACTAACAACTAACAATTAGTTTTGTTAGATTTGTTTTATTCAAATAATTAACAATAATAATTTAACGCTGCAGTATCAGCACTGAAAGAACAAATAACACAGATGACAGATCTCTGGAGATTTAATGGAGAGACAAAACATAAATGTCATCTATATACACTTCGGAGCGAAGACGTGTCTCTAGAGACTTTTTTATTATGGGCTCCGGACCGTGGACCTAATTTGTTGATCTCCAGAGAAAAAAGTCTCTTGCCGTGTAAGCATTTCGGAGAATTTAGTGTCTGTAGATTTCATCTAGGGTATAAAAATAATAAACTTTTATTTTGTACATTTTGATGTTTTAATGTTAATTTTTGATAGAGCAATTTTAGAATCCTTGAAAAATTATACCAGAAATTATATAATTTGCGTCAATCCAGACGTTTTTAATGTACTATTATAATATATTCGGAATGAAAAAAAAACCAGTGAAACTGGTTATACTGTCCGATGAACTTTGCTAAAGCAAAAAAATACAAAAAACCGCTCCGACTTGCAACTTTTTAAAACAAAGGGGTAGCTATATTTATATTTGGATTCATCTATACTACAAGCATTGGATTTGAAGAATATACCCTCAGTAGCGTTTGGATAGAAGGCTTTTTATTGTGCTGCTAAAATTACGTATTACTACTTAGGTCAGTATGGGAAGCTTTATGCATCCAAAACAAACTTATCAGAGTCGTCCATCATAATGCAAATAAATAAAATACATAAGTACATACATATTCGCGTTTATAATAATTTTTATTTTTATACATAATTTTTAAAACAAACAAAATAGATTAAACCGAAATCACAAAACAAAGATTTCAATTTCGATTTCCCAGATATTTTTTCTTCATTGAAATCTTTATTGAATCAACTAGGTACATACATTGTACGCAGAAGTTGAGGGCATTGCTTTTTCTCGCAGCTATATTTAGAAATCTGAAGCTAGTTTTACTGAAAATAATTGTTTTTTTTTTAACATTTAATTAATTTGGCCCTGGCCTGTCATAATGCATTTCTTGGGATGCTAGAGTCTGATAAACATCTTACGATTACGTTTCATCTTAATAATATCTATCTAATCACTTGAGGGGAAAAAACGAATAAATACGCTTCAAGTGGTTGTTTGTTGTTTGTTAACAGCACATAAAGTTTGCTCGAACTAAAGTGAAAAAAATCAAAAAACTCGTTTCGGCAATATAAACAACAACAAATTGACCTTTATTTCGAAAGTAGATAGGTACCTCTCTCTCTGTTTTGTTACATTACATACGCCTTTTTTTTGTTTTTGTTCAGGTAGATAAAGTTATTGCATGGGAATTTTAGACTATTAATTACAGCACATTTCGTTACCTCATCTCATCAGAGTTACAACCGCCTTTTTTTTTGGATATAAAATTACTGCAGATTTGAAAATTCGTTATAGCGCATGCGTAAATCTTAAGCGTGTAGAGAAGGAGTTACATGAATCTTTAATAGCTTGGAATTAGTAGTTTTGAAATACTCTTATAATTTTAGGATTGCAGAAAAAAATATACTTTTATGTCCAATTTTCGATGAACCCTTAATCTATGAATTTCCTTCATGAAATTGTACCTAGATTTACCTGCGCATTACAATTATGTAAATGAATATCGTCAGAGAAACAAAATTAATTGAGTAGGTACCCTTCGTTTTCGTGCGTCATGACTATATATACTGAACTGAATAATGATGGCAATGCAAAATGGAGGTCATGAGAAAAATAATTAATGGTGAATCATTTCTTGAACGTGTTTTTAAATTTTTTTCTTGCAATTCGTATTAAAGAGTTCACCGGCAATTACATAATTATCAAAAGAAATTTTAACGTAAAAAGATCTAAACTGATCTGAACTTGATGAAGTGAGTGGTGAAGTAAGTATCTTTTTTTGTTTCATATTTTGTCGTTTGAATAAATTTTAAACAAAGTAAAAATCCTATTTATACTACGCGAAATTGTTATTATATTGAGGGGCTCAAAAGCAAAGGGGTTCAAGTACACTTTTCACACTTTAGAGTTATAACACTATAAAGCTTTGGATATCCTAAATTCTGTATAAAGTCTAATTTTAATTATAATAAAAATAATCCGCATATCTTCATTATTTTTTGATGTGGTTAAATTAATGTTCGGTGGTTTTTGGTTTACTAAGAAGGTAATAATTTAATCTCTTACAATCACTTATACCTCTTTCCCCGTATGAAGTTCCAATGATCAAAAACGCTTACTTGTAAGTCGTTAAAATAACGGCTGCTATAAAACAGCACGGGATAGGAATTTAGTTATATCTCTTTGCCATTTATCTCAATTGTTAACGAAATGTTATTTGTACCCCTTTGCCTTTGAATCCATCAGCTATAGCTGTATTACATTTTATCATCACAATCATGAAGCTTCTTTCTTCTCTTTGTGTGTTAATCAATATTTCAGATTACTTCTAACCACTCTGATCTTCACATTGAAAATGTGCCTTACTTCGCACAATAGGGTATTTAAAAACCCACAGATTCGTGGAATATTCGATAAAATCAGCCCTTGTTGCACTTCTGCTGGAGCTCATCAAATAATCTTCTATAGAGCTTTCAACTATCAATTGAGTCAAAAACATTGTGTTAATCTACTAAAACTAAATAGATAAGGACTGGTACTCTGTGAATTGCAACGATTTTCGATATGCAGAAAAGCCTTCTGCGTAATCCGACGATCTCTTCCAGCAACCTTACAGTTCGTCAGAAGTCAAATTGCAGTAATTATTTATGTCATAGAGAGCATGCATCTTTATCATTGGCGTGACTAGGATTTTGGTCTAGGGGGGCCAAGCCACAAAGCTTTCGTACATAGGCTTAACAAACATTTTGTTTGCGAAGTGAGTACAAGATAGCATGTCGGTATAATACGTAGAGTTAATGAAATTTCATAGATTGAGAAAGCCATAAAGTTTTTGAGAGCCTATAAGTTACAGAACCCGCAAGTAACATAATCTAAATTCTAAAGCATAATTTTCGTTGAAGTAATTCTGCACACAAAAATTTCATAAAATAATTCTTACCTTACAAGTCGCTGGTATCGCGTCACTACGTTTTTATACCCTAGATAATGAAATCGGTATAAGTACTAAGTTTGTAATGATGGTAGAACACGATAACTCGAGAACGCGTTCACTTAGAGAGCTGAATTTTTGCAGTCGGACTTTAAAAAAAAGTAAATACAAGTTCGAAAATAAGAAAAATCGGGTAACTCCTTCGTGGCGTTGCCATACAAGAATTTCTATATAATTAGACACTGCCTGAAAACGCGTTAAAGTAGAGAGCTGAAATTTTGTACACGGCGTTTGTTTACAAATAGTAAATATAATTTTAAAACTGCGCTAAATCGGGCCACCCCTTCTTGCGCATAGCGGTGACCATACGAAATTACACGTGGGTATTCATTTAGGGCATCATAAGAATTGATCTTTGACCAATTCTAGCTTTTTTACTTGTTAATATCTAGTCTTCCTGTGTGAAACCTTAATGCTGTTCCCAAAAACAGAAAAAAAAAACTTTTGAGATAGGGCAATCTTGTCGACGTTCTGTGTTAGGAGCCAGAGGAGCAATGAATAGTTTTCAGTTGTTTCGCATTCTTTATTATAATTCTCGTTGAATATTATTGAGCACCCGGTACAGAGTATGATACATCGCTTATCAGTTAGTATAAGTTATCAGCATTCAGTCAATTTTTGGATAGCTCGTTAGTGAAGATTCCGCGATGGTGCGAGAAGCAATAAAATCGAGATCCAACGGCGACGAGTATTTACGAAATCAGATATGATTCCTCTTCCATTTTGTTAATTTCAGTTTAGTCGAGCATTTCAATGATTGTGAAAATAGATTAGTACATGATGTAATTGGCGAATTGAGTGATAGTGCATTCTTTTTTTTGTCCCATTGAATCCAAGCGACACTCATATATTGCGTACATTCCACTCCAAACATCCGATACAATTACTCCACCCCCCCCAACCCCTCCGTTGAGAATGGTAATCATTCTGATCTCCTGTATCTTATCTGTGGAGTTCCACAGGGATCTATCCTCCTAGGTGCATTGTGTTTCAGTATGTACATCAATGATTTATCTTCGGTGATCCATGATGCTGTCTGCACATGTATGTCGATGATGTCCAGATTTATCTTTCCCAGCCTATCGGACGACTTGAGTGAAATATGTAAGTGGTCGTTAAATAACAATCTCAATATTAACCCTGTCAAGTCTCAGTGCATTGCTTTCACTAATGGTCTACTTGATTCTTTGTCGTTACCACCTATCAAATTATATGGCACAACTATTCCATATGAATCTAGGATCCGTAATTTGGGCGTTATTTTAAACTCAATATGAAATGTTGCGACCATGTCGATTCAATCTAAAATCTATGCTACCTTGTGTCGTCTTTGGTTGTCAGCTAGTATTCTTTCTATCAAATTATGTTGCCATCTAGCCAAATCACCGGTCTTACCCATATTTCAGTCAAGGTTGTCTTATATTTTCTAAGTTTGATTTTAGATGCTTAAGAAAATTAAATGTACATTCAAGAGACTCCTTATTGCTTACCAGATTCACTTCATTTAATCCATGATGTATGTATTTTAGATTTTTATGTATGCATTTTTATTTACTTATTTACTTTTAGTTTATTTGCTTATTTTATAGTTCTTCTTAATTGTGTTACTTGTTGTAAATATTTTCTCCTTCTTAATCAAATATTAAATCAATAATATCTTACTTATTTTACAATAGTCATTACTTGGGATAATGTACTTTAGTTGTTATTTCTAGTTTTAGTTCTTTGATTAACTTGGTTTTTTTATGTCTCTGAATTTTCTTCCTAATACTTGATTGTAGGTCTTGGAGTGTTTTTATAACTTAATAAATAAATAATAATAATAATTTCAATTTCTTTAAATCATAGGAAATAGATGGATTTTTAGGTATTATTTTCAGGAAAAAGACCGATCGCTTTTTTGTAAATACATATACGGGTGTTCCGGAAATGTCTTTAATCCTTTAAGGGGATGAAATTAGAGGTCATTTGTGTCAAAAAAGTCCAGATACTTTTATATCGAATTCCGCTTGGTTTTCGAGTAAATCGATAATATTCATTTTCGAGGTTTTGAATACCTCTTCAGAGTAATTTCGTTATAAGTTCTATTGTAATTAATGGATTGTGACGTTCTATCCTTTATTTAAAAGAACACATATTGGCCTTTCTAAGAATGCATAATAAGTTATAATTGTGCCTTCAGTTATTAAAAAAAAAAAAAGTTTTCTCTATGAGTTTTCATTTCACCAACATTTTTGTCGCGCTTCAATGTACAATTATTCGAAATATCACCATTGCACGAACTTGGAAAAACTATGAAAAAATTTGCGCATTATGTCCCCTTTCCAAAATGACCTCCCTGATTGCTATCAACAATAACAATCAAAAGTTATAAGCAAACATTTGGAAGATATGCCCATCGAGGAAATCTTCAGTTTTTTCGTAGAATTCTATCTCCTCCTACAGTTTTTAACCTACGACAACCATTTATATGTCATTGTACGGGAATCTTACTGGCTATTAGATAGGGTACTCTTCGAAAATGAATATTATCGATTTACTCGAAAACCAAACGGAACTCGATATAAAAGTATCTGGACTTTTTTTACCCAAATGACTTCTACTTTCATCCTCTTAAAGGATTAAAGACATTTCCGGAACACCCTGTATAATATTCAATTCATTTGCTCGACGTTTCGGGTCCAAGGGCGGCCCTTCTTCAGGAGCTCTATATAAAATTTCAAATAAGTCTATTTTCTTAAAATTAGTACAAATATTTGACATTCCTTTTTTTTTGTCTGCGCATATAAATTATAAAATAATAATAATAAATAACTATTAAACAGAATGGAAAACCAATTACAATAAAATAAAAATAAATACACATTATTAATAAATTAAAATAGATTTACATGCTACGAGGATATTATGAAGGTAAACGGTTGTTGACAAGGAAACGTATACATAAGTAACTAATACTATGATTTTAATTTGTTCAGTATGTATTTGTAATCTTTATTTATTAGATTCTGTCCCTGCCTAGCGGGAAATGGAAGCGCTCAAAAAGGAATGCAAGAGCGCTTCTTTGGAAGCTCGCAGCGCTTCTCTCCGTATCCTTGTTCATATCGTTTTAACGTCAGCATGTCCGCAGAAGGAAGCGCTCAAGTGCAGATTCTTGGAAAGCTCTCTAGGAGCGCTTATATGGTAGCACTCTTGAAGAGGGAATCAAGATAATGGCTTTATTCAAAATTTCACTTTATTTCTGAATGCGCTTCGTTTAATTTTAAATTAAATTAAATTTCAATTAATCACACACTTCAACTGACTACAATGCACCATTACCATATCAGAATTATTCAAGATTTGTTAGATACATAATTCTTGGAGCTTTCTACAAAATTTTCTGCAAACATTTGCCATTTTTCTCCTCCGGTTTTGAAATTATGGCTATAAAAAAAAAATCACAATTTCGGAATTTATATTCAAATGTTTTGTTTTTTTTAAAACACCTCATCGACGCCAGTTTTTCATATCGAATTTAAGAATCTGAAAATGCCACCCTTTTCCGTACAATTTTTTGATCCCCTCGACAACCCATTGTGCAAAGTTTCTACATATCCGTATAGTTTCATTCGGTTAGACTGGTGGGTATGTATGAGCAATACCTTCTGCTAGTACCTGTTTGCTCCATCTTTTGATGATTATAATTGCAACCAGTTTTCTCATTCTGGGCTTGTGAGCATATTCAAAACAATTGTTTTACGTCATTCCTAAGAAACATTAAAATTCCTTTAACATGGGAGTGGGGGAGGGTATATATTAAGTGGTCCTATCTCTTATGGTTTTTTCAACCGTTCAAAGAAGCTCTATGAGGATGGACTTACAATTAGACGTTCCAATAAGAACTAACTAAAACTTCCCAGCGGTTGAGGCAGGTTGAATTTAAGTTTTCCTATCTGTCAATCCGAGCCGTTGACTATATAGTGTAATATTTTTTAGAACCGTTGACTCGTGATTATTAGTATCAAACCAAAAGATTTCTTATTAGTATGTACATATAAGAATTCTTAAGCATGTTTGACGGACTGAAATATTATTTAGATTTATTGTACACACACACATACATATATGCAACCATATAATTCCTATAACCACATTTCAAACGAACAATTAGCAAACTATGAAATTTCTAATTATAGTTTATGTTAATTAGTAATTCTTAGATGTGCATTTATAAAAGCAAGTTTTTCATCAGAACTGTAAATTCTTTTACCTATGTAAATGGATGAACAAAAAAAAATAAGTAGAACTTTCGAAACATTCCACTAGGCTTGAAGATACTAATTTAAGAATATGTTTGTACTTTAAGCCTACGTCAAGCGATTAAAAATAATTATCTTGACGCATTACACTATAGGCTCCGTCAGTAATATAATTTATTAATTTTTATTGACGCGTGAAGGCAGATTAAATAAAAACCTCAAATTGTTTTTGTTACTTTCTAGATAAATTAGTGCTGAAACGTTTCATTAATGCCTCCCAAGGTGATCTTGAAAAAGCAAAACAACTGATTGACCTCAACTATACTATGCGAAATAATTATCCGAACGTTTTCTTGAAGAGAGATCCACTAGATGAGGAAACCAGTAGCATGTTGAAAGTCACGTAAGTATAATAAATAAGTTAAGCATGCAACTTATATAGGGGTATATAGGGGTAATAAGGGGTTGAGGGGAGGAGGATATTTTATCGATTTAGCTTGGTCTCGACTTTGCAAAAACTAATTTAGGAGGTAATAGGCGGTATGGGAAACAACAGCTGGGTTCGTTTGTATACCTTGTACTAGAACTCTCACATACTGGAGAGAACAAATTGTTCTGTCGATTGAAGCGAACTATTTGTACTGTTCGCTTCATTTATAAATCTTCTATGAAAATGTATGCGGACGCAAAAGAACACAGCTAATGCTATTTAACAATTGTTTATTTGTGAATTTAATCTTTAAATCGGGATTAAAGATTTTTGCGAAATGGGGGTTAATGTATTGCGTATCTTTCTTGAAGAAGAGAAGAGAAGATCTAAGAATGTTCAGCCTGCACCTAGCAATGCGGTTGGACAAATGAAGAGTAAGTGTTCAGTTGTTTCTTTCAGCTTACCTTGAATTTATCAATTTTAAAAGATGAGCGTTAAGCCGTAGCAGTAATTATTAATGCCACCAACCACAACTGAGCCGCAAAAGCAAGTCTGTCAATTTTGTCTTTGACCCGTCGAGGAAGAGCTACGAAGTCGCAGATCCTCCAAGTACCCTCTGTAATGAATGACCCAATCACTGATGTGGCATGCTAAAGAGATAAAATACAAGGTTCTGTAAGGGAAAATCCGCACCATTGATCGGGGCGGAAATCATCCAAAGACCGAAGGAACTGTGTTCTCAGTTTACGTTTGCCTGCTCGGAATGCTCTCCAGAGAGAGGCATCCCAAGCGCATTGCTAGTAACGCAAATTCGCATTAAATACAGATGATAGTATTGATTATTAACCTCCTACTATACAACGTAGGCTTCAATAATTCATTTTCATTACATGCATTTTGTATATGTATATATTATTTTGATAAAAATTTATTTATACGTCAAATTTATTCAATCAATTCAATCATTTTTGAGTTAGGATTTTAGAAAGCGTTTTTAGTATCGTTTTGTGGGTGTAAAAATTCTCTTCAAATGCATAAAGTTTCCTTCAGCCAAATAAATTAATAACTTCTCTAAATATAAGTTAATATCTAACAACGATCTCGTTTTTTTTTTTCTTTTTGTTTTTTTTTTTTTTTCAGAGACATGTTAATACTTCCAGGTGTAACTCGGGATGGCAATAAAGTACTGCTTTATCGGCTTGCAGATATTGATCCAGAAAAGGTATATAATATATTTGCAAAAAGATTTTCTAACAATAAATTTTAATTTCTAAGTCATACCGGCCCATTATTTTGACTTCTTTTTTCTCAAAACCGCATTTACGACTGCGAACCGAGAAAATCTATTCCCAGAAGCTGAGTCTCACCGCATTAGCACGCCACGCGTATATGAAATGAAAATCCGCTCTAAAAACTGCTTTACATGAGGTAATTAAATCCACTCTACTGAAAATGACCATGGGGTCCATTTTTGCAAACTACGTAGAGTGTTTTTATCGACGTGGAAGGTGGATCCAATCTCTTTCTACACAAAAGTCATGGACACGTTATAATTAGACACTTAGTGAACCACACTCTTAAGCATTTTATTGCTGACATCCTAGTAGGAAATCTATTCATTCTTCAATAATGAAGTAATAAACATAATATGCACACTTATACGTATGTATACATTCCCAACACCAGTGAATTTTAACACAGAGATGGCATTGGGAATTGGTGCATTACTCGTTGGCATTTTACTCTTTGATGAATTCATTGAAGTGAATGTGTGGAAAAAATAAGGACGAATTTAACCATTACTATTCTCATTGGACACTCTCTTTTCAGGGGTCATCTGTATAGGATGGGGTTTGTTGAAGTTTCGGTATGCAGAATATGCGGAGAGGAATCCGAAACGGTGACTCATTTTCTTTGTCACTGTCCGGCCGTCTCAGGAAAACGTTACAGATTCCTTGTCTCACACATCATGCAAGAGCTGCATGAAGCCAGAAAGGAGGGTTTTGTTAGGGCGTCCGGTTGGGACTTATGAGCAATTGCTCATAAGTCTGTAGGGTGAACAATGGGCCTGTTGTAGCCTACGTTCCAGGGACCCATTTCAGATCCCAATCTCGTTTTAATCCAATTTAATCCAACTAAGTATTACTAAGCCATCCATGAATTCTTTGAAGTAAATATAAGAGTGAGAAAAAAGCTCAATTTGAGCATTACTAAACTATATCTATGAATTTTTTGAAGCATAGTTGTTTGAAGTATAACTGAATTGATTGAAATTCTTTGCTAAAATTGTGAGCGAAAACGAAAAAGACTTTTACACTACACACTTGAGCCAGCCTTCGTTTAAGTGCGACTCGAAATAACAGTGTTCACGACTTCAAAAATTTTACAACTTTGCTCTGAAATAAACAAAAATGAACAAAAAATTTCTTGTTATTTTCATCTGAATCACCATCATCACGCTTAAGAAAACGAGAAAGTACAAAACAATTATTGAGGATTTTTCTTAATTACGTCTTATTAATATTAAAATCTATCGAATGGAAATTCAAATTAAAAGTACAGCACATCTTAGTCAGTGGCTCAAAGTGTCCATAGTTGTTGTGATGGGAACACAAATATATAAAGTCATTAGGTCGCAAGTGTCGAGATCGTGAATTGAAATTAATTTTCTCAAGCATCAAAAGCATGACGACGTCACCCTTCAAAAATTGAAATACAAAGTTTATATCACAAATTTTTCTATGAGTAGCAAGGTTATAAAGAGGAAGATGAAGTCTATCCCTCCATTCAAGACCTATTAGAGCAAAAGTTAAGAATCTCCTTTGCACGCTCTCAATACGATCGGAGTGATTTTTGTAAGAGGGAGACAGGAGACAGGACTAGCATATTCCGAAATGGGTCTAACAAGAGTGGTAAAAAGAGCTTTGGTAATATAGATATCATATAATTCTTTTTCCCAGCGCTTTACAAAGCCTAACATTGAGTTTGCCCTATTAACGATGCGATATATGTGGAAGTTAAAGGTGAATTTCGAGTCAAACAATATCCACAAGTCACATATTTTATCAACTTTCGAAAGTAATAGCCTATTCATAGCATAGACAACATTCGAAGGGACTAGCTTACGAGAGAAAATGGTTACCCTACATTTATCAACATTTAAAATGAGAGAACTCTTTTTACACCATTCAACAAGTCTGTTCAACTCATCCTGCAATTTGAGACAGTCGCAATGTAGAATAAGCCATTATTTCTTCAGACAGAGCAGAACAGAACTGAATCCTAAGTTTGCGATCCTTAAGGTAGGATGATAATCAGTTCAACAACCAAATTGGTAAATCTAAAGATCGCAGTTTAAATAACAGAACAGAGTGGGGAAGCTTGTCAAAAGCCTTTCTGAAGTCTATATAAATACAGTGAGTTTCGCAACCACGCTGAAACGATTCAATGCAGGTAGATGTAAACTGAAGCAAATTTGTCGTTGTTGACCTTCCCTTCATAAAACCCATGCTGATGAGGATTAAGAGCTCCAATACAATGAACATACAAGAATTCATATAAAGAAGCTTCAAACAGTTTGCGAATACAAGACAATTTAAAAATTGGACACAAGTTGGTAACAAACTCCCTTTTACCATACTTAAAGATTGGGTCAATAAACGACTCTTTCCATAACTTACGAAAGTTACCAAACCGCAGTGATAGATTAAACAAAAATGTTAATGGGTATAAGAAAGCATTCCACTGCCGTTCTTTAAGACAATAGGGGGTATCCGATCAGGCCCAGCAGAATAACCAGAGTCCAGTTTGGACATGAAGTCCTCAACAGATTTCTGATCAATAGTAAAGCATGGGATATCAACTTTAGGAAGTGTCGTTAAGTAATTAAAATAAACATAATCAGCAAAGAGATTAGAAATCACAGACGGATCAAGACTAGAATTATTATTAAATACTAATGCCTCATTAGTCTATAATGATTCATTATAAACTGCAGACACACAGCCATTTCTTTAATTAAGTTGCTCTGTCAAACTGGTTTTGATAAACTTATCACATTAAAGAAGCAATATGGATCGAATTAACGCAATAAACTTTGTTTTTATTTATTTTATTTTTCAATTTAACAATTTACAAATGAGAAAAACTATATTAAAAGGAATAAATTTGTGATTTGCATTTCTTTGCATTTCTTCTTCTTATTTTTCAAATCGGCTGATGCTTAGCGGAGCTCCACATTTATATTATATGCCAAATCTAGCACATTTTTCCTCATTATAGCTATAATGAAGGAAGAAAACACTTCATTGGTGTAATTCATTATCATCTGATTTTCGATCAATAATGACGTATACACACGGCATTTTAATGAATAGTTAGTACTAATGATTAATTAGATCGTGCTGTGTGTCTAGGGTATAACATTGTAAAATTGTGCTGTAAGCTCATTTACATCACAGCACTCTTTGTTTAATAGATACGCAATTACATTAGCTCCAATTTCTGCAATGATCTACATGGCTAGGATTTATTAGATTTTTTTTTCACTCCTCTTTGTAAATTGGGGCCTCCACAGTATAGCCTCTTCATCTGAAACTGTTATCCGAGACTTCACTTAAATTTTTTGAATCGTTTTCTGTTCTAGGTGATTAACCCGCAGTAGCTGTTCAATAATGGAGCCGGCCTTTGTCGCTTAAAGTAATAATACACGGTGAGAGACTTTTGATCTCCACTCTCCGGTTTATAGAGACTAAAATCTCCGAAATGTTTTGTCTCTGGAGACCAACAAATTAACCATATAATAAAAAAGTCTCTAGAAACACGTATTCGAAGTGTAGGTATTGGTCTCTAGAGATCTCCAGAGATCTTCGCCAATTGTCAAGCAAGAGATTGTTAGAAAGAATTATCTCAAAAGCTATTAAAATTTTTATGTTATGGGAAAAGTGAAAAAGCTTAAAAAAATATATCCTTGATGTACATATTTTACGGGATTAACACAACAAATTTGTGTAATTTTATTTATTTTTTAATAACTAGAACTCTGTTGACGAAACAAGCTTTCTGCCCTAAATCGATTATTGTTTTAAAATACACGACGAGAGACGGAGACAAAAAAAATCTCTAGAGACTAGGTCTCTTTAGAAATTTTTTGCTTCTCTGAAGTCCGAAGTGTATACACGGGTCTCTGGAGTGGAGGACGTGTAACTTCACCTTTATTGGGTAAAGCCATTGCACAGTGGTAAAGCTCACAATATTCGGGGACGCTTTTGGTCCTTGTCATAGATGTGCTTTTAGGTTGACGCCTCCACTCAAGGTGAAAGCCCCACAAATATGTAAAACTATACAAATGTTCGTCCGCCTTCCTTGGAGTACTGTATATTTTTAATAGGTAGGGTAGTAATATGGGGGAGGAGAAGCCTAAAGGTATAGCTAGATTGAAAAAAAAAGCGCAGGACCGTATCAGAGTGCGATTCGAACTTACAAAACTGAGCTACCAACCCCAATTACGAATTTTTAGAATGAACAGAGAACCTAGTAGTCGCCTAAATTCAAAAGCCTCGCAGGCACTAACATCCTTTCATGCAAGCGTAAAAGTTTTATATTTTGAACATAAACGAATAGGGTTGTATGCATTTGAAGTTTGAACTGAACGAAGCATTAATGAAAAGGCACTTATTTTAATGAACACCATCCACATAATCGTTTTTAAAATTCACCAACAATCATATTTCCAGTACAACTTCAATGAATCAATCAAAGTATTCTTCATGGTTGCTGATATACGCTTCGCCACACCTGATCCGATCGGAGTCCTTGGAGGTGAGGTACCTATATTTGACATGACTGGATTCACATTGCGACACATGACAAAAATTGTCTTATCCACTTTACGGGTCTACATGAAATTTTCCCAGGAAGCACATCCGATACGTTTGAAGGAAATTCACGTAATTAACGTACCTTCATACCTTGATAAAGTTTTGACTGTTGTTAAACCATTCATTAAAAGTGAAATCTTTAAACTTGTGAGTATACATATTATGTAATATTAAAAGTTCAAAGTCTCTAAATTAATTAATTTCGTTTTCTAAAGATTCGATTTCATTTGCCTGGATCAGATACACTATTCAAAACTGTACCACAAGATATGCTTCCACAGGAATATGGTGGTAAGGCTGGATCTATTGAAGAAATTAAAAAACATTGGATTGATAAAATAATGCAAAATAGGTGATGATCTTTATGTTTAATATTTTTATAGATCTTAAAATAATTGCGTTCTTGTTTTACAGGGAGTACATTATTAATCAGAAATATTGGCAAACCGATGAATCAAAGAGAAGACAAAGCAAAACTGTCGATGCGAGCTCCCTGCAGGGAAATTTCAGAACTTTAAGTATTGATTAAGAAAATGTGTGAAATCCAAAATGCATTTTATATCGATAAAGCAGTGATGTTATTTTAGTTTTGACCTATACTCAATTAATAAGCTTTAAAAGCCTGTGTAAATTTTATATATGTAAGGAAGGATAAATTTTGGTCCAAGGACAATTATATTTAAGAAAGTAGACATTTTTGTATATAAAAAAGAGTATTATTCATAAGTCAAATGCATACTTACACAGATTAAAATTGTAGTGCAAATTTTTTAATACATTTTATGCATTTCTGTACGCCAAGGATTTGTATCCAAAAATAACCCGGAATCGAGGAGTCAAAACCAAGATTTGCAAGTTTCATACATTTTTCAATGCAAATTTTTGGCAAACTTATTGTAGCAGAGTAATGATTTATTTCTTAAATTAAAGGTAATGAAGAAGTCTAGTAAACAACGTTGGCAAAAATTAAAAAAAAATCTTTGGAATGGAGATATTAGCTCGGAAACTTGTAAAAAATGGTAAAAATTGAAGTTTTTTAAATCAAATTCCTGTGAATAGGTATTCTCATTTGTTTAGATTGTGACTATTTTAGAAAGATAAAGCCTAGATCTAGCAAATAACTCTAACAGTTACTTGTTTTTTCTCCCGATATTTCACCGACGAGAAATTGCAACATTTCATTGAAAGTTGTTGCAATACCAAGCAAAATAGCATATTTAACAAATATGGGCAAAAAAAATTTAGGAGAGTTAATTCTCGTTAAAAACTTTCAATTTATGTGAACTGCTAATTTTCATTTTTCGTCTTAAATTGTATGATTTTTTCGGATGTTGGGTTTCTGTCTTTTACGGTAGATGTCTCTAATGTGTTCCATGGGCTAGGTCTAGACTAATTTTATATTTATATTTTTTCTCACTTTCAGGACACAAACCTACGTATATTAAATTTTATTACCTACAGGTTCGCTGGTATCTAAATTGAAATTTTTGCTGAGTACTAACTCCTCTTAATATGAAATTGATAAATGTCAGACATCAGCAACTGTACAGATATTCTCAATGATTAAAGACTGTACTTCCTACTTACAATAAAAACATAAAATGCAGAGACACACACAAGTCCAGTGATTTGTTAAATAAATAAAAATCAGAAATGTGAACTGCAGAATGGAGAACTACAAATGCATGATGAGAAACAGCTCATCCGAAAGTATACTTTTTAACAGGACTCTTCTACATTGTACATCCTCAAGACCATAACGACAAAGGGATGCGACTTATTCGAATCAATACTCGAGATCCTTACAGTCCAGAAAAACGCAAGGTAATATTAAAAATATGAAAAATAACATCCTCTGAGAGTTGCTTACACTTCACGGCCGCACGCCTCGCTCAAGCTTTCTACTCTGTGCGCTGCGCCGGTATCCCGACTAGATTATATCATCTGTCGGCGGAAGTTTTTACGACCAATCCGAGCATTTCCGATTTGGAAGAAATTTTCAAAGTTTGTATGGAATACCAAAATAGCTCACCCATATTTCTTTGTTTCCCTCTACCACGCCCCACTCTCCGCTAGGGGGGTTAGCATAGCAATTTCGTGATTTTAGGATGAAACGTCATTTTCAAAAAAGATATGAATGAATGAATGAAATGAAGCTTGCTTTATATTTCTCATAAAAAATATAGCAGCACAGAACGAAAAAAAAATTTTAATAATAGTATTTTTTTCAAAAAAAGTAGTATTGTTTGCTATTGAGGACTTCTAACACTTTTCTGTTTTTTTATTTTGAAGCTCGAAACCATATATATATATCTATTGTTTTTGAAATATGAATTCCTAAACTCATTAAATATCTAAAGTAACGTACTGTTACGTGCAACAAAAAGAGACAAGTGACATCTATTGAAAATGAAGACTAAACAACTTAAGGTTCGGAGAATCGATCATTCTTGAATGGAATCTTTGGGATGGTTCTAGATTGGAATCTTCAAGAAGGCTCTGGAGAGTTGGTGGAGTATAAATATAGCAGTTGCCACCACCAGAGCATGAGTCTTGTCTTAGACAGTGCAGTGTTTACAAGTGAAAGTAATAAGCAGGCGAGAGGATTTTAATTGGATTGCGATAATTGGAAATACAGACCTAGCGATTATTAAAGTTGAGTTACTTAAGTAATTGTTTGTGAGTTTTATAAGAGTAGAGTGAAAATAAAGAACTTGTGAATTAAAATAACGAACCAAGAGCCACGCTCGCAACAACTGGTATCAGAAGTGGGATTAATTTGCGAAATGAAGTGGTGGCAATTGACTTAAAAATTCAAAGTGTGATTAATTTCGTGAAATTGTGTTAAATTTTGTACTTTACGTCAAAGTTTTGGAAAATAATTTATATTCAACTGTGAGTGAATTACTAAAGTAATGGGGCGAAAACTGGAGAAGCTTCGAATACAGAATTTGAATGTGGAGTTAGGGAACCGGTCATTACAAACGACAGGTGCAAAGAATGTTCTCGTCGAGCGACTGAGACAAGCTTTGATAGAAGAAGGACAGAATCCTGCGACATTTGTTTTCAAAGATAACTTGGAAGAACCCGAAGCGGAAGCAAAGCCTGTGATGAACGTGGAACAAGTTTTGGGCACTTTAATGAGTAAATTGGAGTTTTCATTAGCTCTGCAGATGAAGAATGCTTTTGAGGAAACAATCAATTGTCTTGAGAAACAAAAGAGGTTCCTGGAAACCCGTATGGACGAACAAAAGAAATCAATGGAAAACCGTCTGGACCAGCAAAAGAATTCTATGGAATCCCGTTTAGATGAGCAGAAGAAATCTATACAAACTCGTTTGGACGAACAAAAGACTTTCTTGAAAAACTCGTTCGACGAACAAAATTTAAAAATTGAAGGAATTGAACAGGAAGTGGCGAAGCTCCACAAAAAGTCACCGAGCAGCTTGACAATTTTAAAGCAGATCTCTAAACGTAGCAGCTGAAATATCCGGTGCAGGTAGAATGAAACCTCCAATATTTGATGGACAAAATACGTAACATATCTTCAAGAGACAATTCCAGGAAGCTTTAGAGGTAAATGGATGGAATGATGAAGATAAAGCTATAGCTCTGGTATTGGCACTTCGAGGTCCTGCGCGAGAACTCTTACAAACTGCACCGATTGAACACCAACGTGATTACACTTCATTAGAACAGGTGGTTGAATTACGATATGGAGATGAACACTGCAGCAAGTATATCGCCTACAATTATCAAATGATCAAAGCTTGCAATAAGCGTTAAGGCTAGAAGGAAAGAAATCAACAGCAGAAGAAATAGCCTATGAATTAGCGTATGAATCCGCCAGAAAGCTTAGCGGAGTGCAGTGCGAGTGAGAGAAATTTCAGTGGAGATATGAACTTCGTTCATGTGGTCTCCTTCGTTGTTGGAATTGTAATAGATCAGGGCACCTTCAAAAAGACTGCAAAAAACGTCGACGAGTAGAATCATCAGACGGAGAAGCGAAAGTAGAATGCCACCTCTCCTCTCCTGTTGAACAGTCGGAAAACATGTAAAAACTAACTTCGTGGGGCAGAAGTTGCTTGGTGGAGTCGATAGCCCCGAAGTCATCATTCAAATAGCCCAGTTGCAGAGAAACAATAACAGTCTTGTTACATATGGAAGTATAGGAAAAAATTAGTGCGCGGTCAATATCGACAATGGAAATTGGTCTTTCCTATGCAGTTTTTTCCCCTATTTTAAAAACTGGACATTTATTTAGCAAAATTCTTTTTTACATCATTTTGTATTCCTTTCCTCGTTAAAATAAGCCCTCAATCGTCCAGATCGGTGACAAGATATTTTGTGAATGAAAAAAGTGCAAAGGTATAGTCCATGCTTTTTTCGTGAAATTTTGATTAATATTTTTTGCCACCGATTTTGACGAAAGAGCACTCGTTGGACGCGGAATAATGAGAGGAACATAACTGTAAAATATTTCTGACTGAAACTTGCTAGTTTAAAAGATATGCCACAAAAATCATTCGTGTGTGGCCTGATTTCAGGTGGCCTTTCCTATGCAGTCTTTTTGCTCTATTTTAAAAACAAGACATTTTTTTAGCAAAATTCCTTTTTATATCGTTTTGTATTCCTTTCCGCGTTAAAATAAGCCCTCTATCGTTAAAATCGGTGAGAACTTATTTTTTGAATGAAAAAAGTGCAGAGGCTATAGTCCATGCTTTTTTCGCGAAATTTCGATTAAAATATTTTGTCACCGATTTTGACGAATGAGCACTCGTTGGACGCGGAATAATGAGAGGAACATAACTGTAAAATATTTCTCACCGAAACTTGCTAGTTTAAAAAATATGCCACAAAAATCATTCGTGTGTGGCCTGATTTCAGGTGGCCTTTCCTATGCAGTCTTTTTGCTCTATTTTAAAAACAAGACATTTTTTTAGCAAAATACCTTTTTATATCGTTTTGTATTCCTTTCCCCGTTAAAATAAGCCCTCTATCGTTAAAATCGGTGAGAACTTCTTTTTTGAATGAAAAAAGTGCAAAGGCTATAGTCCATGCTTTCTTCGCGAAATTTCGATTAAAATATTTTGTCACCGATTTTGACGAATGAGCACTCGTTGGACGCGGAATAATGAGAGGAACATAACTGTAAAATATTTCTCACCGAAACTTGCTAGTTTAAAAAATATGCCACAAAAATCATTCGTGTGTGGCCTGATTTCAGGTGGCCTTTCCTATGCAGTCTTTTTGCTCTATTTTAAAAACAAGACATTTTTTTAGCAAAATTCCTCTTTATATCGTTTTGTATTCCTTTCTCCGTTAAAATAAGCCCTCTATCGTTAAAATCGGTGAGAACTTCTTTTTTGAATGGATAAAGTGCAAAGGCTATAGTCCATGCTTTTTTCGCGAAATTTCGATTAAAATATTTTGTCACCGATTTTGACGAATGAGCACTCGTTGGACGCGGAATAATGAGAGGAACATAACTGTAAAATACTTCTCACCGAAACTTGCTAGTTTAAAAAATATGCCACAAAAATCATTCTTGTGTGGCCTGATATCAGGTGGCCTTTCCTATGCAGTCTTTTTGCTCTATTTTAAAAACAAGACATTTTTTTAGCAAAATTCCTTTTTATATCGTTTTGTATTCCTTTCCCCGTTAAAATAAGCCCTCTATCGTTAAAATCGGTGAGAACTTCTTTTTTGAATGAAAAAAGTGCAAAGGCTATAGTCCATGCTTTTTTCGCGAAATTTCGATTAAAATATTTTGTCACCGATTTTGACGAATGAGCACTCGTTGGACGCGGAATAATGAGAGGAACATAACTGTAAAATATTTCTCTCCGAAACTTGCTAGTTTAAAAAATATGCCACAAAAATCATTCGTGAGTGGCCTGATTCAGGTGGCCTTTCCTATGCAGTCTTTTTGCTCTATTTTAAAAACAAGACATTTTTTTAGCAAAATTCCTTTTTATATCGTTTTGTATTCCTTTCCCCGTTAAAATAAGCCCTCTATCGTTAAAATCGGTGAGAACTTCTTTTTTGAATGAAAAAAGTGCAAAGGCTATATCCATGCTTTTTTCGCGAAATTTCGATTAAAATATTTTGTCACCGATTTTGACGAATGAGCACTCGTTGGACGCGGAATAATGAGAGGAACATAACTGTAAAATATTTCTCACCGAAACTTGCTAGTTTAAAAAATATGCCACAAAAATCATTCGTGTGTGGCCTGATTTCAGGTGGCCTTTCCTATGCAGTCTTTTTGCTCTATTTTAAAAACAAGACATTTTTTTAGCAAAATTCCTCTTTATATCGTTTTGTATTCCTTTCTCCGTTAAAATAAGCCCTCTATCGTTAAAATCGGTGAGAACTTCTTTTTTGAATGGATAAAGTGCAAAGGCTATAGTCCATGCTTTTTTCGCGAAATTTCGATTAAAATATTTTGTCACCGATTTTGACGAATGAGCACTCGTTGGACGCGGAATAATGAAAGGAACATAACTGTAAAATACTTCTCACCGAAACTTGCTAGTTTAAAAAATATGCCACAAAAATCATTCGTGTGTGGCCTGATATCAGGTGGCCTTTCCTATGCAGTCTTTTTGCTCTATTTTAAAAACAAGACATTTTTTTAGCAAAATTCCTTTTTATATCGTTTTGTATTCCTTTCCCCGTTAAAATAAGCCCTCTATCGTTAAAATCGGTGAGAACTTCTTTTTTGAATGAAAAAAGTGCAAAGGCTATAGTCCATGCTTTTTTCGCGAAATTTCGATTAAAATATTTTGTCACCGATTTTGACGAATGAGCACTCGTTGGACGCGGAATAATGAGAGGAACATAACTGTAAAATATTTCTCACCGAAACTTTCTAGTTTAAAAAATATGCCACAAAAATCATTCGTGTGTGGCCTGATTTCAGGTGGCCTTTCCTATGCAGTCTTTTTGCTCTATTTTAAAAACAAGACATTTTTTTAGCAAAATTCCTTTTTATATCGTTTTGTATTCCTTTCCCCGTTAAAATAAGCCCTCTATCGTTAAAATCGGTGAGAACTTCTTTTTTGAATGAAAAAAGTGCAAAGGCTATAGTCCATGCTTTTTTCGCGAAATTTCGATTAAAATATTTTGTCACCGATTTTGACGAATGAGCACTCGTTGGACGCGGAATAATGAGAGGAACATAACTGTAAAATATTTCTCACCGAAACTTGCTAGTTTAAAAAATATGCCACAAAAATCATTCGTGTGTGGCCTGATTTCAGGTGGCCTTTCCTATGCAGTCTTTTTGCTCTATTTTAAAAACAAGACATTTTTTTAGCAAAATTCCTTTTTATATCGTTTTGTATTCCTTTCCCCGTTAAAATAAGCCCTCTATCGTTAAAATCGGTGAGAACATATTTTTTGAATGAAAAAAGTGCAAAGGCTATAGTCCATGCTTTTTTCGCGAAATTTCGATTAAAATATTTTGTCACCGATTTTGACGAATGAGCACTCATTGGACGCGGAATAATGAGAGGAACATAACTGTAAAATATTTCTCACCGAAACTTTCTAGTTTAAAAAATATGCCACAAAAATCATTCGTGTGTGGCCTGATTTCAGGTGGCCTTTCCTATGCAGTCTTTTTGCTCTATTTTAAAAACAAGACATTTTTTTAGCAAAATTCCTTTTTATATCGTTTTGTATTCCTTTCCCCGTTAAAATAAGCCCTCTACCGTTAAAATCGGTAAGAACTTCTTTTTTGAATGAAAAAAGTGCAAAGGCTATAGTCCATGCTTTTTTCGCGAAATTTCGATTAAAATATTTTGTCACCGATTTTGACGAATGAGCACTCGTTGGACGCGGAATAATGAGAGGAACATAACTGTAAAATATTTCTCACCGAAACTTGCTAGTTTAAAAAATATGCCACAAAAATCATTCGTGTGTGGCCTGATTTCAGGTGGCCTTTCCTATGCAGTCTTTTTGCTCTATTTTAAAAACAAGACATTTTTTTAGCAAAATTCCTTTTTATATCGTTTTGTATTCCTTTCCCCGTTAAAATAAGCCCTCTATCGTTAAAATCGGTGAGAACTTATTTTTTGAATGAAAAAAGTGCAAAGGCTATAGTCCATGCTTTTTTCGCGAAATTTCGATTAAAATATTTTGTCACCGATTTTGACGAATGAGCACTCGTTGGACGCGGAATAATGAGAGGAACATAACTGTAAAATATTTCTCACCGAAACTTGCTAGTTTAAAAAATATGCCACAAAAATCATTCGTGTCTGGCCTGATTTCAGGTGGCCTTTCCTATGCAGTCTTTTTGCTCTATTTTAAAAACAAGACATTTTTTTAGCAAAATTCCTTTTTATATCGTTTTGTATTCCTTTCCCCGTTAAAATAAGCCCTCTATCGTTAAAATCGGTGAGAACTTCTTTTTTGAATGAAAAAAGTGCAAAGGCTATAGTCCATGCTTTTTTCGCGAAATTTCGATTAAAATATTTTGTCACCGATTTTGACGAATGAGCACTCGTTGGACGCGGAATAATGAGAGGAACATAACTGTAAAATATTTCTCACCGAAACTTGCTAGTTTAAAAAATATGCCACAAAAATCATTCGTGAGTGGCCTGATTCAGGTGGCCTTTCCTATGCAGTCTTTTTGCTCTATTTTAAAAACAAAACATTTTTTTAGCAAAATTCCTTTTTATATCGTTTTGTATTCCTTTCCCCGTTAAAATAAGCCCTCTATCGTTAAAATCGGTGAGAACTTCTTTTTTGAATGAAAAAAGTGCATGCTTTTTTCGCGAAATTTCGATTAAAATATTTTGTCACCGATTTTGACGAATGAGCACTCGTTGGACGCGGAATAATGAGAGGAACATAACTGTAAAATATTTCTCACCGAAACTTGCTAGTTTAAAAAATATGCCACAAAAATCATTCGTGAGTGGCCTGATTCAGGTGGCCTTTCCTATGCAGTCTTTTTGCTCTATTTTAAAAACAAGACATTTTTTTAGCAAAATTCCTTTTTATATCGTTTTGTATTCCTTTCCCCGTTAAAATAAGCCCTCTATCGTTAAAATCGGTGAGAACATATTTTTTGAATGAAAAAAGTGCAAAGGCTATAGTCCATGCTTTTTTCGCGAAATTTCGATTAAAATATTTTGTCACCGATTTTGACGAATGAGCACTCGTTGGACGCGGAATAATGAGAGGAACATAACTGTAAAATATTTCTCACCGAAACTTTCTAGTTTAAAAAATATGCCACAAAAATCATTCGTGTGTGGCCTGATTTCAGGTGGCCTTTCCTATGCAGTCTTTTTGCTCTATTTTAAAAACAAGACATTTTTTTAGCAAAATTCCTTTTTATATCGTTTTGTATTCCTTTCCCCGTTAAAATAAGCCCTCTATCGTTAAAATCGGTGAGAACTTCTTTTTTGAATGAAAAAAGTGCAAAGGCTATAGTCCATGCTTTTTTCGCGAAATTTCGATTAAAATATTTTGTCACCGATTTTGACGAATGAGCACTCGTTGGACGCGGAATAATGAGAGGAACATAACTGTAAAATATTTCTCACCGAAACTTGCTAGTTTAAAAAATATGCCACAAAAATCATTCGTGTGTGGCCTGATTTCAGGTGGCCTTTCCTATGCAGTCTTTTTGCTCTATTTTAAAAACAAGACATTTTTTTAGCAAAATTCCTTTTTATATCGTTTTGTATTCCTTTCCCCGTTAAAATAAGCCCTCTATCGTTAAAATCGGTGAGAACTTATTTTTTGAATGAAAAAAGTGCAAAGGCTATAGTCCATGCTTTTTTCGCGAAATTTCGATTAAAATATTTTGTCACCGATTTTGACGAATGAGCACTCGTTGGACGCGGAATAATGAGAGGAACATAACTGTAAAATATTTCTCACCGAAACTTGCTAGTTTAAAAAATATGCCACAAAAATCATTCGTGTCTGGCCTGATTTCAGGTGGCCTTTCCTATGCAGTCTTTTTGCTCTATTTTAAAAACAAGACATTTTTTTAGCAAAATTCCTTTTTATATCGTTTTGTATTCCTTTCCCCGTTAAAATAAGCCCTCTATCGTTAAAATCGGTGAGAACTTCTTTTATGAATGAAAAAAGTGCAAAGGCTATAGTCCATGCTTTTTTCGCGAAATTTCGATTAAAATATTTTGTCACCGATTTTGACGAATGAGCACTCGTTGGACGCGGAATAATGAGAGGAACATAACTGTAAAATATTTCTCACCGAAACTTGCTAGTTTAAAAAATATGCCACAAAAATCATTCGTGTGTGGCCTGATTCAGGTGGCCTTTCCTATGCAGTCTTTTTGCTCTATTTTAAAAACAAGACATTTTTTTAGCAAAATTCCTTTTTATATCGTTTTGTATTCCTTTCCCCGTTAAAATAAGCCCTCTATCGTTAAAATCGGTGAGAACTTATTTTTTGAATGGAAAAAGTGCTTTTTTCGCGAAATTTCGATTAAAATATTTTGTCACCGATTTTGACGAATGAGCACTCGTTGGACGCGGAATAATGAGAGGAACATAACTGTAAAATATTTCTCTCCGAAACTTGCTAGTTTAAAAAATATGCCACAAAAATCATTCGTGAGTGGCCTGATTCAGGTGGCCTTTCCTATGCAGTCTTTTTGCTCTATTTTAAAAACAAGACATTTTTTTAGCAAAATTCCTTTTTATATCGTTTTTTATTCCTTTCCCCGTTAAAATAAGCCCTCTATCGTTAAAATCGGTGAGAACTTATTTTTTGAATGAAAAAAGTGAAAAGGTATAGTCCATGCTTTTTTCGTGAAATTTTGATTAATATTTTTTGCCACCGATTTTGACGAAAGAGCACTCGTTGGACGCGGAATAATGAGAGGAACATAACTGTAAAATATTTCTCACCGAAACTTGCTAGTTTAAAAAATATGCCACAAAAATCATTCGTGTGTGGCCTGATTTCAGGTGGCCTTTCCTATGCAGTCTTTTTGCTCTATTTTAAAAACAAGACATTTTTTTAGCAAAATTCCTCTTTATATCGTTTTGTATTCCTTTCTCCGTTAAAATAAGCCCTCTATCGTTAAAATCGGTGAGAACTTCTTTTTTGAATGGATAAAGTGCAAAGGCTATAGTCCATGCTTTTTTCGCGAAATTTCGATTAAAATATTTTGTCACCGATTTTGACGAATGAGCACTCGTTGGACGCGGAATAATGAGAGGAACATAACTGTAAAATACTTCTCACCGAAACTTGCTAGTTTAAAAAATATGCCACAAAAATCATTCGTGTGTGGCCTGATATCAGGTGGCCTTTCCTATGCAGTCTTTTTGCTCTATTTTAAAAACAAGACATTTTTTTAGCAAAATTCCTTTTTATATCGTTTTGTATTCCTTTCCCCGTTAAAATAAGCCCTCTATCGTTAAAATTGGTGAGAACTTCTTTTTTGAATGAAAAAAGTGCAAAGGCTATAGTCCATGCTTTCTTCGCGAAATTTCGATTAAAATATTTTGTCACCGATTTTGACGAATGAGCACTCGTTGGACGCGGAATAATGAGAGGAACATAACTGTAAAATATTTCTCTCCGAAACTTGCTAGTTTAAAAAATATGCCACAAAAATCATTCGTGAGTGGCCTGATTCAGGTGGCCTTTCCTATGCAGTCTTTTTGCTCTATTTTAAAAACAAGACATTTTTTTAGCAAAATTCCTTTTTATATCGTTTTGTATTCCTTTCCCCGTTAAAATAAGCCCTCTATCGTTAAAATCGGTGAGAACTTCTTTTTTGAATGAAAAAAGTGCAAAGGCTATAGTCCATGCTTTTTTCGCGAAATTTCGATTAAAATATTTTGTCACCGATTTTGACGAATGAGCACTCGTTGGACGCGGAATAATGAGAGGAACATAACTGTAAAATACTTCTCACCGAAACTTGCTAGTTAAAAAAATATGCCACAAAAATCATTCGTGTGTGGCCTGATATCAGGTGGCCTTTCCTATGCAGTCTTTTTGCTCTATTTTAAAAACAAGACATTTTTTTAGCAAAATACCTTTTTATATCGTTTTGTATTCCTTTCCCCGTTAAAATAAGCCCTCTATCGTTAAAATCGGTGAGAACTTCTTTTTTGAATGAAAAAAGTGCAAAGGCTATAGTCCATGCTTTTTTCGCGAAATTTCGATTAAAATATTTTGTCACCGATTTTGACGAATGAGCACTCGTTGGACGCGGAATAATGAGAGGAACATAACTGTAAAATACTTCTCACCGAAACTTGCTAGTTAAAAAAATATGCCACAAAAATCATTCGTGTGTGGCCTGATTTCAGGTGGCCTTTCCTATGCAGTCTTTTTGCTCTATTTTAAAAACAAGACATTTTTTTAGCAAAATTCCTTTTTATATCGTTTTGTATTCCTTTCCCCGTTAAAATAAGCCCTCTATCGTTAAAATCGGTGAGAACTTCTTTTTTGAATGAAAAAAGTGCAAAGGCTATAGTCCATGCTTTTTTCGCGAAATTTCGATTAAAATATTTTGTCACCGATTTTGACGAATGAGCACTCGTTGGACGCGGAATAATGAGAGGAACATAACTGTAAAATATTTCTCACCGAAACTTTCTAGTTTAAAAAATATGCCACAAAAATCATTCGTGTGTGGCCTGATTTCAGGTGGCCTTTCCTATGCAGTCTTTTTGCTCTATTTTAAAAACAAGACATTTTTTTAGCAAAATTCCATTTTATATCGTTTTGTATTCCTTTCCCCGTTAAAATAAGCCCTCTATCGTTAAAATCGGTGAGAACTTCTTTTTTGAATGAAAAAAGTGCAAAGGCTATAGTCCATGCTTTTTTCGCGAAATTTCGATTAAAATATTTTGTCACCGATTTTGACGAATGAGCACTCGTTGGACGCGGAATAATGAGAGGAACATAACTGTAAAATATTTCTCACCGAAACTTGCTAGTTTAAAAAATATGCCACAAAAATCATTCGTGAGTGGCCTGATTCAGGTGGCCTTTCCTATGCAGTCTTTTTGCTCTATTTTAAAAACAAAACATTTTTTTAGCAAAATTCCTTTTTATATCGTTTTGTATTCCTTTCCCCGTTAAAATAAGCCCTCTATCGTTAAAATCGGTGAGAACTTCTTTTTTGAATGAAAAAAGTGCAGAGGCTTATAGTCCATGCTTTTTTCGCGAAATTTCGATTAAAATATTTTGTCACCGATTTTGACGAATGAGCACTCGTTAGACGCGGAATAATGAGAGGAACATAACTGTAAAATATTTCTCACCGAAACTTGCTAGTTTAAAAAATATGCCACAAAAATCATTCGTGTGTGGCCTGATTTCAGGTGGCCTTTCCTATGCAGTCTTTTTGCTCTATTTTAAAAACAAGACATTTTTTTAGCAAAATTCCTTTTTATATCGTTTTGTATTCCTTTCCCCGTTAAAATAAGCCCTCTATCGTTAAAATCGGTGAGAACTTATTTTTTGAATGAAAAAAGTGCAAAGGCTATAGTCCATGCTTTTTTCGCGAAATTTCGATTAAAATATTTTGTCACCGATTTTGACGAATGATCACTCGTTGGACGCGGAATAATGAGAGGAACATAACTGTAAAATATTTCTCACCGAAACTTGCTAGTTTAAAAAATATGCCACAAAAATCATTCGTGTGTGGCCTGATTTCAGGTGGCCTTTCCTATGCAGTCTTTTTGCTCTATTTTAAAAACAAGACATTTTTTTAGCAAAATTCCTTTTTATATCGTTTTGTATTCCTTTCCCCGTTAAAATAAGCCCTCTATCGTTAAAATCGGTGAGAACTTATTTTTTGAATGAAAAAAGTGCAAAGGCTATATATAGTCCATGCTTTTTTCGCGAAATTTCGATTAAAATATTTTGTCACCGATTTTGACGAATGAGCACTCGTTGGACGCGGAATAATGAGAGGAACATAACTGTAAAATATTTCTCACCGAAACTTGCTAGTTTAAAAAATATGCCACAAAAATCATTCGTGTGTGGCCTGATTTCAGGTGGCCTTTCCTATGCAGTCTTTTTGCTCTATTTTAAAAACAAGACATTTTTTTAGCAAAATACCTTTTTATATCGTTTTGTATTCCTTTCCCCGTTCAAATAAGCCCTCTATCGTTAAAATCGGTGAGAACTTCTTTTTTGAATGAAAAAAGTGCAAAGGCTATAGTCCATGCTTTTTTCGCGAAATTTCGATTAAAATATTTTGTCACCGATTTTGACGAATGAGCACTCGTTGGACGCGGAATAATGAGAGGAACATAACTGTAAAATATTTCTCACCGAAACTTGCTAGTTTAAAAAATATGCCACAAAAATCATTCGTGTGTGGCCTGATTTCAGGTGGCTTTTCCTATGCAGTCTTTTTGCTCTATTTTAAAAACAAGACATTTTTTTAGCAAAATTCCTCTTTATATCGTTTTGTATTCCTTTCTCCGTTAAAATAAGCCCTCTATCGTTAAAATCGGTGAGAACTTCTTTTTTGAATGGATAAAGTGCAAAGGCTATAGTCCATGCTTTTTTCGCGAAATTTCGATTAAAATATTTTGTCACCGATTTTGACGAATGAGCACTCGTTGGACGCGGAATAATGAGAGGAACATAACTGTAAAATACTTCTCACCGAAACTTGCTAGTTTAAAAAATATGCCACAAAAATCATTCGTGTGTGGCCTGATATCAGGTGGCCTTTCCTATGCAGTCTTTTTGCTCTATTTTAAAAACAAGACATTTTTTTAGCAAAATTCCTTTTTATATCGTTTTGTATTCCTTTCCCCGTTAAAATAAGCCCTCTATCGTTAAAATCGGTGAGAACTTCTTTTTTGAATGGATAAAGTGCAAAGGCTATAGTCCATGCTTTTTTCGCGAAATTTCGATTAAAATATTTTGTCACCGATTTTGACGAATGAGCACTCGTTGGACGCGGAATAATGAGAGGAACATAACTGTAAAATACTTCTCACCGAAACTTGCTAGTTAAAAAAATATGCCACAAAAATCATTCGTGTGTGGCCTGATATCAGGTGGCTTTTCCTATGCAGTCTTTTTGCTCTATTTTAAAAACAAGACATTTTTTTAGCAAAATTCCTTTTTATATCGTTTTGTATTCCTTTCCCCGTTAAAATAAGCCCTCTATCGTTAAAATCGGTGAGAACTTCTTTTTTGAATGAAAAAAGTGCAAAGGCTATAGTCCATGCTTTTTTCGCGAAATTTCGATTAAAATATTTTGTCACCGATTTTGACGAATGAGCACTCGTTGGACGCGGAATAATGAGAGGAACATAACTGTAAAATATTTCTCACCGAAACTTTCTAGTTTAAAAAATATGCCACAAAAATCATTCGTGTGTGGCCTGATTTCAGGTGGCCTTTCCTATGCAGTCTTTTTGCTCTATTTTAAAAACAAGACATTTTTTTAGCAAAATTCCATTTTATATCGTTTTGTATTCCTTTCCCCGTTAAAATAAGCCCTCTATCGTTAAAATCGGTGAGAACTTCTTTTTTGAATGAAAAAAGTGCAAAGGCTATAGTCCATGCTTTTTTCGCGAAATTTCGATTAAAATATTTTGTCACCGATTTTGACGAATGAGCACTCGTTGGACGCGGAATAATGAGAGGAACATAACTGTAAAATATTTCTCACCGAAACTTGCTAGTTTAAAAAATATGCCACAAAAATCATTCGTGTGTGGCCTGATTTCAGGTGGCCTTTCCTATGCAGTCTTTTTGCTCTATTTTAAAAACAAGACATTTTTTTAGCAAAATTCCTTTTTATATCGTTTTGTATTCCTTTCCCCGTTAAAATAAGCCCTCTATCGTTAAAATCGGTGAGAACTTCTTTTTTGAATGAAAAAAGTGCAAAGGCTATATATAGTCCATGCTTTTTTCGCGAAATTTCGATTAAAATATTTTGTCACCGATTTTGACGAATGAGCACTCGTTGGACGCGGAATAATGAGAGGAACATAACTGTAAAATATTTCTCACCGAAACTTGCTAGTTTAAAAAATATGCCACAAAAATCATTCGTGTGTGGCCTGATTTCAGGTGGCCTTTCCTATGCAGTCTTTTTGCTCTATTTTAAAAACAAGACATTTTTTTAGCAAAATACCTTTTTATATCGTTTTGTATTCCTTTCCCCGTTCAAATAAGCCCTCTATCGTTAAAATCGGTGAGAACTTCTTTTTTGAATGAAAAAAGTGCAAAGGCTATAGTCCATGCTTTTTTCGCGAAATTTCGATTAAAATATTTTGTCACCGATTTTGACGAATGAGCACTCGTTGGACGCGGAATAATGAGAGGAACATAACTGTAAAATATTTCTCACCGAAACTTGCTAGTTTAAAAAATATGCCACAAAAATCATTCGTGTGTGGCCTGATTTCAGGTGGCCTTTCCTATGCAGTCTTTTTGCTCTATTTTAAAAACAAGACATTTTTTTAGCAAAATTCCTTTTTATATCGTTTTGTATTCCTTTCCCCGTTAAAATAAGCCCTCTATCGTTAAAATCGGTGAGAACTTCTTTTTTGAATGGATAAAGTGCAAAGGCTATAGTCCATGCTTTTTTCGCGAAATTTCGATTAAAATATTTTGTCACCGATTTTGACGAATGAGCACTCGTTGGACGCGGAATAATGAGAGGAACATAACTGTAAAATACTTCTCACCGAAACTTGCTAGTTTAAAAAATATGCCACAAAAATCATTCGTGTCTGGCCTGATTTCAGGTGGCCTTTCCTATGCAGTCTTTTTGCTCTATTTTAAAAACAAGACATTTTTTTAGCAAAATTCCTTTTTATATCGTTTTGTATTCCTTTCCCCGTTAAAATAAGCCCTCTATCGTTAAAATCGGTGAGAACTTATTTTTTGAATGAAAAAAGTGCAAAGGCTATAGTCCATGCTTTTTTCGCGAAATTTCGATTAAAATATTTTGTCACCGATTTTGACGAATGAGCACTCGTTGGACGCGGAATAATGAGAGGAACATAACTGTAAAATATTTCTCACCGAAACTTGCTAGTTTAAAAAATATGCCACAAAAATCATTCGTGTCTGGCCTGATTTCAGGTGGCCTTTCCTATGCAGTCTTTTTGCTCTATTTTAAAAACAAGACATTTTTTTAGCAAAATTCCTTTTTATATCGTTTTGTATTCCTTTCCCCGTTAAAATAAGCCCTCTATCGTTAAAATCGGTGAGAACTTCTTTTTTGAATGAAAAAAGTGCAAAGGCTATAGTCCATGCTTTTTTCGCGAAATTTCGATTAAAATATTTTGTCACCGATTTTGACGAATGAGCACTCGTTGGACGCGGAATAATGAGAGGAACATAACTGTAAAATATTTCTCACCGAAACTTGCTAGTTTAAAAAATATGCCACAAAAATCATTCGTGAGTGGCCTGATTCAGGTGGCCTTTCCTATGCAGTCTTTTTGCTCTATTTTAAAAACAAAACATTTTTTTAGCAAAATTCCTTTTTATATCGTTTTGTATTCCTTTCCCCGTTAAAATAAGCCCTCTATCGTTAAAATCGGTGAGAACTTCTTTTTTGAATGAAAAAAGTGCATGCTTTTTTCGCGAAATTTCGATTAAAATATTTTGTCACCGATTTTGACGAATGAGCACTCGTTGGACGCGGAATAATGAGAGGAACATAACTGTAAAATATTTCTCACCGAAACTTGCTAGTTTAAAAAATATGCCACAAAAATCATTCGTGAGTGGCCTGATTCAGGTGGCCTTTCCTATGCAGTCTTTTTGCTCTATTTTAAAAACAAGACATTTTTTTAGCAAAATTCCTTTTTATATCGTTTTGTATTCCTTTCCCCGTTAAAATAAGCCCTCTATCGTTAAAATCGGTGAGAACATATTTTTTGAATGAAAAAAGTGCAAAGGCTATAGTCCATGCTTTTTTCGCGAAATTTCGATTAAAATATTTTGTCACCGATTTTGACGAATGAGCACTCGTTGGACGCGGAATAATGAGAGGAACATAACTGTAAAATATTTCTCACCGAAACTTTCTAGTTTAAAAAATATGCCACAAAAATCATTCGTGTGTGGCCTGATTTCAGGTGGCCTTTCCTATGCAGTCTTTTTGCTCTATTTTAAAAACAAGACATTTTTTTAGCAAAATTCCTTTTTATATCGTTTTGTATTCCTTTCCCCGTTAAAATAAGCCCTCTATCGTTAAAATCGGTGAGAACTTCTTTTTTGAATGAAAAAAGTGCAAAGGCTATAGTCCATGCTTTTTTCGCGAAATTTCGATTAAAATATTTTGTCACCGATTTTGACGAATGAGCACTCGTTGGACGCGGAATAATGAGAGGAACATAACTGTAAAATATTTCTCACCGAAACTTGCTAGTTTAAAAAATATGCCACAAAAATCATTCGTGTGTGGCCTGATTTCAGGTGGCCTTTCCTATGCAGTCTTTTTGCTCTATTTTAAAAACAAGACATTTTTTTAGCAAAATTCCTTTTTATATCGTTTTGTATTCCTTTCCCCGTTAAAATAAGCCCTCTATCGTTAAAATCGGTGAGAACTTATTTTTTGAATGAAAAAAGTGCAAAGGCTATATAGTCCATGCTTTTTTCGCGAAATTTCGATTAAAATATTTTGTCACCGATTTTGACGAATGAGCACTCGTTGGACGCGGAATAATGAGAGGAACATAACTGTAAAATATTTCTCACCGAAACTTGCTAGTTTAAAAAATATGCCACAAAAATCATTCGTGTCTGGCCTGATTTCAGGTGGCCTTTCCTATGCAGTCTTTTTGCTCTATTTTAAAAACAAGACATTTTTTTAGCAAAATTCCTTTTTATATCGTTTTGTATTCCTTTCCCCGTTAAAATAAGCCCTCTATCGTTAAAATCGGTGAGAACTTCTTTTATGAATGAAAAAAGTGCAAAGGCTATAGTCCATGCTTTTTTCGCGAAATTTCGATTAAAATATTTTGTCACCGATTTTGACGAATGAGCACTCGTTGGACGCGGAATAATGAGAGGAACATATCTGTAAAATATTTCTCACCGAAACTTGCTAGTTTAAAAAATATGCCACAAAAATCATTCGTGTGTGGCCTGATTTCAGGTGGCCTTTCCTATGCAGTCTTTTTGCTCTATTTTAAATAAAGACATTTTTTTAGCAAAATTCCATTTTATATCGTTTTGTATTCCTTTCCCCGTTAAAATAAGCCCTCTATCGTTAAAATCGGTGAGAACTTCTTTTTTGAATGAAAAAAGTGCAAAGGCTATATCCATGCTTTTTTCGCGAAATTTCGATTAAAATATTTTGTCACCGATTTTGACGAATGAGCACTCGTTGGACGCGGAATAATGAGAGGAACATAACTGTAAAATATTTCTCACCGAAACTTGCTAGTTTAAAAAATATGCCACAAAAATCATTCGTGAGTGGCCTGATTCAGGTGGCCTTTCCTATGCAGTCTTTTTGCTCTATTTTAAAAACAAAACATTTTTTTAGCAAAATTCCTTTTTATATCGTTTTGTATTCCTTTCCCCGTTAAAATAAGCCCTCTATCGTTAAAATCGGTGAGAACTTCTTTTTTGAATGAAAAAAGTGCATGCTTTTTTCGCGAAATTTCGATTAAAATATTTTGTCACCGATTTTGACGAATGAGCACTCGTTAGACGCGGAATAATGAGAGGAACATAACTGTAAAATATTTCTCACCGAAACTTGCTAGTTTAAAAAATATGCCACAAAAATCATTCGTGTGTGGCCTGATTTCAGGTGGCCTTTCCTATGCAGTCTTTTTGCTCTATTTTAAAAACAAGACATTTTTTTAGCAAAATTCCTTTTTATATCGTTTTGTATTCCTTTCCCCGTTAAAATAAGCCCTCTATCGTTAAAATCGGTGAGAACTTATTTTTTGAATGAAAAAAGTGCAAAGGCTATAGTCCATGCTTTTTTCGCGAAATTTCGATTAAAATATTTTGTCACCGATTTTGACGAATGATCACTCGTTGGACGCGGAATAATGAGAGGAACATAACTGTAAAATATTTCTCACCGAAACTTGCTAGTTTAAAAAATATGCCACAAAAATCATTCGTGTGTGGCCTGATTTCAGGTGGCCTTTCCTATGCAGTCTTTTTGCTCTATTTTAAAAACAAGACATTTTTTTAGCAAAATTCCTTTTTATATCGTTTTGTATTCCTTTCCCCGTTAAAATAAGCCCTCTATCGTTAAAATCGGTGAGAACTTATTTTTTGAATGAAAAAAGTGCAAAGGCTATATATAGTCCATGCTTTTTTCGCGAAATTTCGATTAAAATATTTTGTCACCGATTTTGACGAATGAGCACTCGTTGGACGCGGAATAATGAGAGGAACATAACTGTAAAATATTTCTCACCGAAACTTGCTAGTTTAAAAAATATGCCACAAAAATCATTCGTGTGTGGCCTGATTTCAGGTGGCCTTTCCTATGCAGTCTTTTTGCTCTATTTTAAAAACAAGACATTTTTTTAGCAAAATACCTTTTTATATCGTTTTGTATTCCTTTCCCCGTTCAAATAAGCCCTCTATCGTTAAAATCGGTGAGAACTTCTTTTTTGAATGAAAAAAGTGCAAAGGCTATAGTCCATGTTTTTTTCGCGAAATTTCGATTAAAATATTTTGTCACCGATTTTGACCAATGAGCACTCGTTGGACGCGGAATAATGAGAGGAACATAACTGTAAAATATTTCTCACCGAAACTTGCTAGTTTAAAAAATATGCCACAAAAATCATTCGTGTGTGGCCTGATTTCAGGTGGCCTTTCCTATGCAGTCTTTTTGCTCTATTTTAAAAACAAGACATTTTTTTAGCAAAATTCCTCTTTATATCGTTTTGTATTCCTTTCTCCGTTAAAATAAGCCCTCTATCGTTAAAATCGGTGAGAACTTCTTTTTTGAATGGATAAAGTGCAAAGGCTATAGTCCATGCTTTTTTCGCGAAATTTCGATTAAAATATTTTGTCACCGATTTTGACGAATGAGCACTCGTTGGACGCGGAATAATGAGAGGAACATAACTGTAAAATACTTCTCACCGAAACTTGCTAGTTTAAAAAATATGCCACAAAAATCATTCGTGTGTGGCCTGATATCAGGTGGCCTTTCCTATGCAGTCTTTTTGCTCTATTTTAAAAACAAGACATTTTTTTAGCAAAATTCCTTTTTATATCGTTTTGTATTCCTTTCCCCGTTAAAATAAGCCCTCTATCGTTAAAATCGGTGAGAACTTCTTTTTTGAATGGATAAAGTGCAAAGGCTATAGTCCATGCTTTTTTCGCGAAATTTCGATTAAAATATTTTGTCACCGATTTTGACGAATGAGCACTCGTTGGACGCGGAATAATGAGAGGAACATAACTGTAAAATACTTCTCACCGAAACTTGCTAGTTAAAAAAATATGCCACAAAAATCATTCGTGTGTGGCCTGATATCAGGTGGCCTTTCCTATGCAGTCTTTTTGCTCTATTTTAAAAACAAGACATTTTTTTAGCAAAATTCCTTTTTATATCGTTTTGTATTCCTTTCCCCGTTAAAATAAGCCCTCTATCGTTAAAATCGGTGAGAACTTCTTTTTTGAATGAAAAAAGTGCAAAGGCTATAGTCCATGCTTTTTTCGCGAAATTTCGATTAAAATATTTTGTCACCGATTTTGACGAATGAGCACTCGTTGGACGCGGAATAATGAGAGGAACATAACTGTAAAATATTTCTCACCGAAACTTTCTAGTTTAAAAAATATGCCACAAAAATCATTCGTGTGTGGCCTGATTTCAGGTGGCCTTTCCTATGCAGTCTTTTTGCTCTATTTTAAAAACAAGACATTTTTTTAGCAAAATTCCATTTTATATCGTTTTGTATTCCTTTCCCCGTTAAAATAAGCCCTCTATCGTTAAAATCGGTGAGAACTTCTTTTTTGAATGAAAAAAGTGCAAAGGCTATAGTCCATGCTTTTTTCGCGAAATTTCGATTAAAATATTTTGTCACCGATTTTGACGAATGAGCACTCGTTGGACGCGGAATAATGAGAGGAACATAACTGTAAAATATTTCTCACCGAAACTTGCTAGTTTAAAAAATATGCCACAAAAATCATTCGTGTGTGGCCTGATTTCAGGTGGCCTTTCCTATGCAGTCTTTTTGCTCTATTTTAAAAACAAGACATTTTTTTAGCAAAATTCCATTTTATATCGTTTTGTATTCCTTTCCCCGTTAAAATAAGCCCTCTATCGTTAAAATCGGTGAGAACTTCTTTTTTGAATGAAAAAAGTGCAAAGGCTATATATAGTCCATGCTTTTTTCGCGAAATTTCGATTAAAATATTTTGTCACCGATTTTGACGAATGAGCACTCGTTGGACGCGGAATAATGAGAGGAACATAACTGTAAAATATTTCTCACCGAAACTTGCTAGTTTAAAAAATATGCCACAAAAATCATTCGTGTGTGGCCTGATTTCAGGTGGCCTTTCCTATGCAGTCTTTTTGCTCTATTTTAAAAACAAGACATTTTTTTAGCAAAATACCTTTTTATATCGTTTTGTATTCCTTTCCCCGTTCAAATAAGCCCTCTATCGTTAAAATCGGTGAGAACTTCTTTTTTGAATGAAAAAAGTGCAAAGGCTATAGTCCATGCTTTTTTCGCGAAATTTCGATTAAAATATTTTGTCACCGATTTTGACGAATGAGCACTCGTTGGACGCGGAATAATGAGAGGAACATAACTGTAAAATATTTCTCACCGAAACTTGCTAGTTTAAAAAATATGCCACAAAAATCATTCGTGTGTGGCCTGATTTCAGGTGGCCTTTCCTATGCAGTCTTTTTGCTCTATTTTAAAAACAAGACATTTTTTTAGCAAAATTCCTCTTTATATCGTTTTGTATTCCTTTCTCCGTTAAAATAAGCCCTCTATCGTTAAAATCGGTGAGAACTTCTTTTTTGAATGGATAAAGTGCAAAGGCTATAGTCCATGCTTTTTTCGCGAAATTTCGATTAAAATATTTTGTCACCGATTTTGACGAATGAGCACTCGTTGGACGCGGAATAATGAGAGGAACATAACTGTAAAATACTTCTCACCGAAACTTGCTAGTTTAAAAAATATGCCACAAAAATCATTCGTGTGTGGCCTGATATCAGGTGGCCTTTCCTATGCAGTCTTTTTGCTCTATTTTAAAAACAAGACATTTTTTTAGCAAAATTCCTTTTTATATCGTTTTGTATTCCTTTCCCCGTTAAAATAAGCCCTCTATCGTTAAAATCGGTGAGAACTTCTTTTTTGAATGAAAAAAGTGCAAAGGCTATAGTCCATGCTTTTTTCGCGAAATTTCGATTAAAATATTTTGTCACCGATTTTGACGAATGAGCACTCGTTGGACGCGGAATAATGAGAGGAACATATGATTTCAGGTGGCCTTTCCTATGCAGTCTTTTTGCTCTATTTTAAAAACAAGACATTTTTTTAGCAAAATTCCTCTTTATATCGTTTTGTATTCCTTTCTCCGTTAAAATAAGCCCTCTATCGTTAAAATCGGTGAGAACTTCTTTTTTGAATGGATAAAGTGCAAAGGCTATAGTCCATGCTTTTTTCGCGAAATTTCGATTAAAATATTTTGTCACCGATTTTGACGAATGAGCACTCGTTGGACGCGGAATAATGAGAGGAACATAACTGTAAAATACTTCTCACCGAAACTTGCTAGTTTAAAAAATATGCCACAAAAATCATTCGTGTGTGGCCTGATATCAGGTGGCCTTTCCTATGCAGTCTTTTTGCTCTATTTTAAAAACAAGACATTTTTTTAGCAAAATTCCTTTTTATATCGTTTTGTATTCCTTTCCCCGTTAAAATAAGCCCTCTATCGTTAAAATCGGTGAGAACTTCTTTTTTGAATGAAAAAAGTGCAAAGGCTATAGTCCATGCTTTTTTCGCGAAATTTCGATTAAAATATTTTGTCACCGATTTTGACGAATGACCACTCGTTGGACGCGGAATAATGAGAGGAACATAACTGTGAAATATTTCTCTCCGAAACTTGCTAGTTTAAAAAATATGCCACAAAAATCATTCGTGAGTGGCCTGATTCAGGTGGCCTTTCCTATGCAGTCTTTTTGCTCTATTTTAAAAACAAGACATTTTTTTAGCAAAATTCCTTTTTATATCGTTTTGTATTCCTTTCCCCGTTAAAATAAGCCCTCTATCGTTAAAATCGGTGAGAACTTCTTTTTTGAATGAAAAAAGTGCAAAGGCTATAGTCCATGCTTTTTTCGCGAAATTTCGATTAAAATATTTTGTCACCGATTTTGACGAATGAGCACTCGTTGGACGCGGAATAATGAGAGGAACATAACTGTAAAATATTTCTCACCGAAACTTGCTAGTTTAAAAAATATGCCACAAAAATCATTCGTGTGTGGCCTGATTTCAGGTGGCCTTTCCTATGCAGTCTTTTTGCTCTATTTTAAAAACAAGACATTTTTTTAGCAAAATTCCTCTTTATATCGTTTTGTATTCCTTTCTCCGTTAAAATAAGCCCTCTATCGTTAAAATCGGTGAGAACTTCTTTTTTGAATGGATAAAGTGCAAAGGCTATAGTCCATGCTTTTTTCGCGAAATTTCGATTAAAATATTTTGTCACCGATTTTGACGAATGAGCACTCGTTGGACGCGGAATAATGAGAGGAACATAACTGTAAAATACTTCTCACCGAAACTTGCTAGTTAAAAAAATATGCCACAAAAATCATTCGTGTGTGGCCTGATATCAGGTGGCCTTTCCTATGCAGTCTTTTTGCTCTATTTTAAAAACAAGACATTTTTTTAGCAAAATTCCTTTTTATATCGTTTTGTATTCCTTTCCCCGTTAAAATAAGCCCTCTATCGTTAAAATCGGTGAGAACTTCTTTTTTGAATGAAAAAAGTGCAAAGGCTATAGTCCATGCTTTTTTCGCGAAATTTCGATTAAAATATTTTGTCACCGATTTTGACGAATGAGCACTCGTTGGACGCGGAATAATGAGAGGAACATAACTGTAAAATATTTCTCACCGAAACTTGCTAGTTTAAAAAATATGCCACAAAAATCATTCGTGTGTGGCCTGATTTCAGGTGGCCTTTCCTATGCAGTCTTTTTGCTCTATTTTAAAAACAAGACATTTTTTTAGCAAAATTCCTTTTTATATCGTTTTGTATTCCTTTCCCCGTTAAAATAAGCCCTCTATCGTTAAAATCGGTGAGAACTTCTTTTTTGAATGAAAAAAGTGCAAAGGCTATAGTCCATGCTTTTTTCGCGAAATTTCGATTAAAATATTTTGTCACCGATTTTGACGAATGAGCACTCGTTGGACGCGGAATAATGAGAGGAACATAACTGTAAAATATTTCTCTCCGAAACTTGCTAGTTTAAAAAATATGCCACAAAAATCATTCGTGAGTGGCCTGATTCAGGTGGCCTTTCCTATGCAGTCTTTTTGCTCTATTTTAAAAACAAGACATTTTTTTAGCAAAATTCCTTTTTATATCGTTTTGTATTCCTTTCCCCGTTAAAATAAGCCCTCTATCGTTAAAATCGGTGAGAACTTATTTTTTGAATGAAAAAAGTGCAAAGGCTATAGTCCATGCTTTTTTCGCGAAATTTCGATTAAAATATTTTGTCACCGATTTTGACGAATGAGCACTCGTTGGACGCGGAATAATGAGAGGAACATAACTGTAAAATATTTCTCACCGAAACTTGCTAGTTTAAAAAATATGCCACAAAAATCATTCGTGTGTGGCCTGATTTCAGGTGGCCTTTCCTATGCAGTCTTTTTGCTCTATTTTAAAAACAAGACATTTTTTTAGCAAAATTCCTTTCTATGTCGTTTTGTATTCCTTTCCCCGTTAAAATAAGCCCTCTATCGTTAAAATCGGTGAGAACTTCTTTTTTGAATGAAAAAAGTGCAAAGGCTATAGTCCATGCTTTTTTCGCGAAATTTCGATTAAAATATTTTGTCACCGATTTTGACGAATGAGCACTCGTTGGACGCGGAATAATGAGAGGAACATAACTGTAAAATATTTCTCACCGAAACTTGCTAGTTTAAAAAATATGCCACAAAAGTCATTCGTGTGTGGCCTGATTTCAGGTGACCTTTCCTATGCAGTCTTTTTGCTCTATTTTAAAAACAAGACATTTTTTTAGCAAAATTCCTTTTTATATCGTTTTGTATTCCTTTCCCCGTTAAAATAAGCCCTCTATCGTTAACATCGGTGAGAACTTCTTTTTTGAATGAAAAAAGTGCAAAGGCTATAGTCCATGTTTTTTCGCGAAATTTCGATTAAAATATTTTGTCACCGATTTTGACGAATGAGCACTCGTTGGACGCGGAATAATGAGAGGAACATAACTGTAAAATATTTCTCACCGAAACTTGCTAGTTTAAAAAATATGCCACAAAAATCATTCGTGTGTGGCCTGATTTCAGGTGGCCTTTCCTATGCAGTCTTTTTGCTCTATTTTAAAAACAAGACATTTTTTTAGCAAAATTCCTTTTTATATCGTTTTGTATTCCTTTCCCCGTTAAAATAAGCCCTCTATCGTTAAAATCGGTGAGAACTTATTTTTTGAATGAAAAAAGTGCAAAGGCTATATATAGTCCATGCTTTTTTCGCGAAATTTCGATTAAAATATTTTGTCACCGATTTTGACGAATGAGCACTCGTTGGACGCGGAATAATGAGAGGAACATAACTGTAAAATATTTCTCACCGAAACTTGCTAGTTTAAAAAATATGCCACAAAAATCATTCGTGTGTGGCCTGATTTCAGGTGGCCTTTCCTATGCAGTCTTTTTGCTCTATTTTAAAAACAAGACATTTTTTTAGCAAAATTCCTTTTTATATCGTTTTGTATTCCTTTCCCCGTTAAAATAAGCCCCCTATCGTTAAAATCGGTGAGAACTTCTTTTTTGAATGAAAAAAGTGCAGAGGCTATAGTCCATGCTTTTTTCGCGAAATTTCGATTAAAATATTTTGTCACCGATTTTGACGAATGAGCACTCGTTGGACGCGGAATAATGAGAGGAACATAACTGTAAAATATTTCTCACCGAAACTTGCTAGTTTAAAAAATATGCCACAAAAATCATTCGTGTGTGGCCTGATTTCAGGTGGCCTTTCCTATGCAGTCTTTTTGCTCTATTTTAAAAACAAGATATTTTTTTAGCAAAATTCCTTTTTATATCGTTTTGTATTCCTTTCCCCGTTAAAATAAGCCCTCTATCGTTAAAATCGGTGAGAACTTCTTTTTTGAATGAAAAAAGTGCAGAGGCTATAGTCCATGCTTTTTTCGCGAAATTTCGATTAAAATATTTTGTCACCGATTTTGACGAATGAGCACTCGTTGGACGCGGAATAATGAGAGGAACATAACTGTAAAATATTTCTCACCGAAACTTGCTAGTTTAAAAAATATGCCACAAAAATCATTCGTGTGTGGCCTGATTTCAGGTGGCCTTTCCTATGCAGTCTTTTTGCTCTATTTTAAAAACAAGACATTTTTTTAGCAAAATTCCTTTTTATATCGTTTTGTATTCCTTTCCCCGTTAAAATAAGCCCTCTATCGTTAAAATCGGTGAGAACTTCTTTTTTGAATGAAAAAAGTGCAAAGGCTATAGTCCATGCTTTTTTCGCGAAATTTCGATTAAAATATTTTGTCACCGATTTTGACGAATGAGCACTCGTTGGACGCGGAATAATGAGAGGAACATAACTGTAAAATATTTCTCACCGAAACTTGCTAGTTTAAAAAATATGCCACAAAAATCATTCGTGAGTGGCCTGATTCAGGTGGCCTTTCCTATGCAGTCTTTTTGCTCTATTTTAAAAACAAAACATTTTTTTAGCAAAATTCCTTTTTATATCGTTTTGTATTCCTTTCCCCGTTAAAATAAGCCCTCTATCGTTAAAATCGGTGAGAACTTCTTTTTTGAATGAAAAAAGTGCAGAGGCTTATAGTCCATGCTTTTTTCGCGAAATTTCGATTAAAATATTTTGTCACCGATTTTGACGAATGAGCACTCGTTGGACGCGGAATAATGAGAGGAACATAACTGTAAAATATTTCTCACCGAAACTTGCTAGTTTAAAAAATATGCCACAAAAATCATTCGTGTGTGGCCTGATTTCAGGTGGCCTTTCCTATGCAGTCTTTTTGCTCTATTTTAAAAACAAGACATTTTTTTAGCAAAATTCCTTTTTATATCGTTTTGTATTCCTTTCCCCGTTAAAATAAGCCCTCTATCGTTAAAATCGGTGAGAACTTATTTTTTGAATGAAAAAAGTGCAAAGGCTATATCCATGCTTTTTTCGCGAAATTTCGATTAAAATATTTTGTCACCGATTTTGACGAATGAGCACTCGTTGGACGCGGAATAATGAGAGGAACATAACTGTAAAATATTTCTCACCGAAACTTGCTAGTTTAAAAAATATGCCACAAAAATCATTCGTGTGTGGCCTGATTTCAGGTGGCCTTTCCTATGCAGTCTTTTTGCTCTATTTTAAAAACAAGACATTTTTTTAGCAAAATTCCTTTCTATGTCGTTTTGTATTCCTTTCCCCGTTAAAATAAGCCCTCTATCGTTAAAATCGGTGAGAACTTCTTTTTTGAATGAAAAAAGTGCAAAGGCTATAGTCCATGCTTTTTTCGCGAAATTTCGATTAAAATATTTTGTCACCGATTTTGACGAATGAGCACTCGTTGGACGCGGAATAATGAGAGGAACATAACTGTAAAATATTTCTCACCGAAACTTGCTAGTTTAAAAAATATGCCACAAAAGTCATTCGTGTGTGGCCTGATTTCAGGTGACCTTTCCTATGCAGTCTTTTTGCTCTATTTTAAAAACAAGACATTTTTTTAGCAAAATTCCTTTTTATATCGTTTTGTATTCCTTTCCCCGTTAAAATAAGCCCTCTATCGTTAACATCGGTGAGAACTTCTTTTTTGAATGAAAAAAGTGCAAAGGCTATAGTCCATGTTTTTTCGCGAAATTTCGATTAAAATATTTTGTCACCGATTTTGACGAATGAGCACTCGTTGGACGCGGAATAATGAGAGGAACATAACTGTAAAATATTTCTCACCGAAACTTGCTAGTTTAAAAAATATGCCACAAAAATCATTCGTGTGTGGCCTGATTTCAGGTGGCCTTTCCTATGCAGTCTTTTTGCTCTATTTTAAAAACAAGACATTTTTTTAGCAAAATTCCTTTTTATATCGTTTTGTATTCCTTTCCCCGTTAAAATAAGCCCCCTATCGTTAAAATCGGTGAGAACTTCTTTTTTGAATGAAAAAAGTGCAGAGGCTATAGTCCATGCTTTTTTCGCGAAATTTCGATTAAAATATTTTGTCACCGATTTTGACGAATGAGCACTCGTTGGACGCGGAATAATGAGAGGAACATAACTGTAAAATATTTCTCACCGAAACTTGCTAGTTTAAAAAATATGCCACAAAAATCATTCGTGTGTGGCCTGATTTCAGGTGGCCTTTCCTATGCAGTCTTTTTGCTCTATTTTAAAAACAAGACATTTTTTTAGCAAAATTCCTTTTTATATCGTTTTGTATTCCTTTCCCCGTTAAAATAAGCCCTCTATCGTTAAAATCGGTGAGAACTTATTTTTTGAATGAAAAAAGTGCAAAGGCTATATCCATGCTTTTTTCGCGAAATTTCGATTAAAATATTTTGTCACCGATTTTGACGAATGAGCACTCGTTGGACGCGGAATAATGAGAGGAACATAACTGTAAAATATTTCTCACCGAAACTTGCTAGTTTAAAAAATATGCCACAAAAATCATTCGTGTGTGGCCTGATTTCAGGTGGCCTTTCCTATGCAGTCTTTTTGCTCTATTTTAAAAACAAGACATTTTTTTAGCAAAATTCCTTTCTATGTCGTTTTGTATTCCTTTCCCCGTTAAAATAAGCCCTCTATCGTTAAAATCGGTGAGAACTTCTTTTTTGAATGAAAAAAGTGCAAAGGCTATAGTCCATGCTTTTTTCGCGAAATTTCGATTAAAATATTTTGTCACCGATTTTGACGAATGAGCACTCGTTGGACGCGGAATAATGAGAGGAACATAACTGTAAAATATTTCTCACCGAAACTTGCTAGTTTAAAAAATATGCCACAAAAGTCATTCGTGTGTGGCCTGATTTCAGGTGACCTTTCCTATGCAGTCTTTTTGCTCTATTTTAAAAACAAGACATTTTTTTAGCAAAATTCCTTTTTATATCGTTTTGTATTCCTTTCCCCGTTAAAATAAGCCCTCTATCGTTAACATCGGTGAGAACTTCTTTTTTGAATGAAAAAAGTGCAAAGGCTATAGTCCATGTTTTTTCGCGAAATTTCGATTAAAATATTTTGTCACCGATTTTGACGAATGAGCACTCGTTGGACGCGGAATAATGAGAGGAACATAACTGTAAAATATTTCTCACCGAAACTTGCTAGTTTAAAAAATATGCCACAAAAATCATTCGTGTGTGGCCTGATTTCAGGTGGCCTTTCCTATGCAGTCTTTTTGCTCTATTTTAAAAACAAGACATTTTTTTAGCAAAATTCCTTTTTATATCGTTTTGTATTCCTTTCCCCGTTAAAATAAGCCCCCTATCGTTAAAATCGGTGAGAACTTCTTTTTTGAATGAAAAAAGTGCAGAGGCTATAGTCCATGCTTTTTTCGCGAAATTTCGATTAAAATATTTTGTCACCGATTTTGACGAATGAGCACTCGTTGGACGCGGAATAATGAGAGGAACATAACTGTAAAATATTTCTCTCCTAAACTTGCTAGTTTAAAAAATATGCCACAAAAATCATTCGTGTGTGGCCTGATTTCAGGTGGCCTTTCCTATGCAGTCTTTTTGCTCTATTTTAAAAACAAGACATTTTTTTAGCAAAATTCCTTTTTATATCGTTTTGTATTCCTTTCCCCGTTAAAATAAGCCCCCTATCGTTAAAATCGGTGAGAACTTCTTTTTTGAATGAAAAAAGTGCAGAGGCTATAGTCCATGCTTTTTTCGCGAAATTTCGATTAAAATATTTTGTTACCGATTTTGACGAATGAGCACTCGTTGGACGCGGAATAATGAGAGGAACATAACTGTAAAATATTTCTCTCCGAAACTTGCTAGTTTAAAAAATATGCCACAAAAATCATTCGTGTGTGGCCTGATTCAGGTGGCCTTTCCTATGCAGTCTTTTTGCTCTATTTTAAAAACAAGACATTTTTTAGCAAAATTCCTTTTTATATCGTTTTGTATTCCTTTCCCCGTTAAAATAAGCCCTCTATCGTTAAAATCGGTGAGAACTTCTTTTTTGAATGAAAAAAGTGCAGAGGGCTATAGTCCATGCTTTTTTCGCGAAATTTCGATTAAAATATTTTGTCACCGATTTTGACGAATGAGCACTCGTTGGACGCGGAATAATGAGAGGAACATAACTGTAAAATATTTCTCACCGAAACTTGCTAGTTTAAAAAATATGCCACAAAAATCATTCGTGTGTGGCCTGATTTCAGGTGGCCTTTCCTATGCAGTCTTTTTGCTCTATTTTAAAAACAAGACATTTTTTTAGCAAAATTCCTTTTTATATCGTTTTGTATTCCTTTCCCCGTTAAAATAAGCCCTCTATCGTTAAAATCGGTGAGAACTTCTTTTTTGAATGAAAAAAGTGCAAAGGCTATAGTCCATGCTTTTTTCGCGAAATTTCGATTAAAATATTTTGTCACCGATTTTGACGAATGAGCACTCGTTGGACGCGGAATAATGAGAGGAACATAACTGTAAAATATTTCTATTGCTAGTTTAAAAAATATGCCACAAAAATCATTCGTGAGTGGCCTGATTCAGGTGGCCTTTCCTATGCAGTCTTTTTGCTCTATTTTAAAAACAAAACATTTTTTTAGCAAAATTCCTTTTTATATCGTTTTGTATTCCTTTCCCCGTTAAAATAAGCCCTCTATCGTTAAAATCGGTGAGAACTTCTTTTTTGAATGAAAAAAGTGCAGAGGCTTATAGTCCATGCTTTTTTCGCGAAATTTCGATTAAAATATTTTGTCACCGATTTTGACGAATGAGCACTCGTTGGACGCGGAATAATGAGAGGAACATAACTGTAAAATATTTCTCACCGAAACTTGCTAGTTTAAAAAATATGCCACAAAAATCATTCGTGTGTGGCCTGATTTCAGGTGGCCTTTCCTATGCAGTCTTTTTGCTCTATTTTAAAAACAAGACATTTTTTTAGCAAAATTCCTTTTTATATCGTTTTGTATTCCTTTCCCCGTTAAAATAAGCCCTCTATCGTTAAAATCGGTGAGAACTTATTTTTTGAATGAAAAAAGTGCAAAGGCTATATCCATGCTTTTTTCGCGAAATTTCGATTAAAATATTTTGTCACCGATTTTGACGAATGAGCACTCGTTGGACGCGGAATAATGAGAGGAACATAACTGTAAAATATTTCTCTCCGAAACTTGCTAGTTTAAAAAATATGCCACAAAAATCATTCGTGAGTGGCCTTATTCAGGTAGCCTTTCCTATGCAGTCTTTTTGCTCTATTTTAAAAACAAGACATTTTTTTAGCAAAATTCCTTTTTATATCGTTTTGTATTCCTTTCCCCGTTAAAATAAGCCCTCTATCGTTAAAATCGGTGAGAACTTATTTTTTGAATGAAAAAAGTGCAAAGGCTATAGTCCATGCTTTTTTCGCGAAATTTCGATTAAAATATTTTGTCACCGATTTTGACGAATGAGCACTCGTTGGACGCGGAATAATGAGAGGAACATAACTGTAAAATATTTCTCACCGAAACTTGCTAGTTTAAAAAATATGCCACAAAAATCATTCGTGTGTGGCCTGATTTCAGGTGGCCTTTCCTATGCAGTCTTTTTGCTCTATTTTAAAAACAAGACATTTTTTTAGCAAAATTCCTTTTTATGTCGTTTTGTATTCCTTTCCCCGTTAAAATAAGCCCTCTATCGTTAAAATCGGTGAGAACTTCTTTTTTGAATGAAAAAAGTGCAAAGGCTATAGTCCATGCTTTTTTCGCGAAATTTCGATTAAAATATTTTGTCACCGATTTTGACGAATGAGCACTCGTTGGACGCGGAATAATGAGAGGAACATAACTGTAAAATATTTCTCACCGAAACTTGCTAGTTTAAAAAATATGCCACAAAAGTCATTCGTGTGTGGCCTGATTTCAGGTGACCTTTCCTATGCAGTCTTTTTGCTCTATTTTAAAAACAAGACATTTTTTTAGCAAAATTCCTTTTTATATCGTTTTGTATTCCTTTCCCCGTTAAAATAAGCCCTCTATCGTTAACATCGGTGAGAACTTATTTTTTGAATGAAAAAAGTGCAAAGGCTATATATAGTCCATGCTTTTTTCGCGAAATTTCGATTAAAATATTTTGTCACCGATTTTGACGAATGAGCACTCGTTGGACGCGGAATAATGAGAGGAACATAACTGTAAAATATTTCTCACCGAAACTTGCTAGTTTAAAAAATATGCCACAAAAATCATTCGTGTGTGGCCTGATTTCAGGTGGCCTTTCCTATGCAGTCTTTTTGCTCTATTTTAAAAACAAGACATTTTTTTAGCAAAATTCCTTCTTATATCGTTTTGTATTCCTTTCCCCGTTAAAATAAGCCCCCTATCGTTAAAATCGGTGAGAACTTCTTTTTTGAATGAAAAAAGTGCAGAGGCTATAGTCCATGCTTTTTTCGCGAAATTTCGATTAAAATATTTTGTCACCGATTTTGACGAATGAGCACTCGTTGGACGCGGAATAATGAGAGGAACATAACTGTAAAATATTTCTCACCGAAACTTGCTAGTTTAAAAAATATGCCACAAAAATCATTCGTGTGTGGCCTGATTTCAGGTGGCCTTTCCTATGCAGTCTTTTTGCTCTATTTTAAAAACAAGATATTTTTTTAGCAAAATTCCTTTTTATATCGTTTTGTATTCCTTTCCCCTTAAAATAAGCCTTCTATCGTTAAAATCGGTGAGAACTTCTTTTTTGAATGAAAAAAGTGCAGAGGCTATAGTCCATGCTTTTTTCGCGAAATTTCGATTAAAATATTTTGTCACCGATTTTGACGAATGAGCACTCGTTGGACGCGGAATAATGAGAGGAACATAACTGTAAAATATTTCTCACCGAAACTTGCTAGTTTAAAAAATATGCCACAAAAATCATTCGTGTGTGGCCTGATTTCAGGTGGCCTTTCCTATGCAGTCTTTTTGCTCTATTTTAAAAACAAGACATTTTTTTAGCAAAATTCCTTTTTATATCGTTTTGTATTCCTTTCCCCGTTAAAATAAGCCCTCTATCGTTAAAATCGGTGAGAACTTATTTTTTGAATGATAAAAGTGCAATGCTTTTTTCGCGAAATTTCGATTAAAATATTTTGTCACCGAATTTGACGAATGAGCACTCGTTGGACGCGGAATAATGAGAGGAACATAACTGTAAAATATTTCTCACCGAAACTTGCTAGTTTAAAAAATATGCCACAAAAATCATTCGTGTGTGGCCTGATTTCAGGTGGCCTTTCCTATGCAGTCTTTTTGCTCTATTTTAAAAACAAGACATTTTTTTAGCAAAATTCCTTTTTATATCGTTTTGTATTCCTTTCCCCGTTAAAATAAGCCCCCTATCGTTAAAATCGGTGAGAACTTCTTTTTTGAATGAAAAAAGTGCAGAGGCTATAGTCCATGCTTTTTTCGCGAAATTTCGATTAAAATATTTTGTTACCGATTTTGACGAATGAGCACTCGTTGGACGCGGAATAATGAGAGGAACATAACTGTAAAATATTTCTCTCCGAAACTTGCTAGTTTAAAAAATATGCCACAAAAATCATTCGTGTGTGGCCTGATTCAGGTGGCCTTTCCTATGCAGTCTTTTTGCTCTATTTTAAAAACAAGACATTTTTTAGCAAAATTCCTTTTTATATCGTTTTGTATTCCTTTCCCCGTTAAAATAAGCCCTCTATCGTTAAAATCGGTGAGAACTTCTTTTTTGAATGAAAAAAGTGCAGAGGGCTATAGTCCATGCTTTTTTCGCGAAATTTCGATTAAAATATTTTGTCACCGATTTTGACGAATGAGCACTCGTTGGACGCGGAATAATGAGAGGAACATAACTGTAAAATATTTCTCTCCGAAACTTGCTAGTTTAAAAAATATGCCACAAAAATCATTCGTGAGTGGCCTGATTCAGGTGGCCTTTCCTATGCAGTCTTTTTGCTCTATTTTAAAAACAAGACATTTTTTTAGCAAAATTCCTTTTTATATCGTTTTGTATTCCTTTCCCCGTTAAAATAAGCCCTGTATCGTTAAAATCGGTGAGAACTTCTTTTTTGAATGAAAAAAGTGCAAAGGCTATAGTCCATGCTTTTTTCGCGAAATTTCGATTAAAATATTTTGTCACCGATTTTGACGGAATGAGCACTCGTTGGACGCGGAATAATGAGAGGAACATAACTGTAAAATATTTCTCACCGAATCTTGCTAGTTTAAAAAATATGCCACAAAAATCATTCGTGTGTGGCCTGATTTCAGGTGGCCTTTCCTATGCAGTCTTTTTGCTCTATTTTAAAAACAAGACATTTTTTTAGCAAAATTCCTTTTTATATCGTTTTGAATTCCTTACCCCGTTAAAATAAGCCCTCTATCGTTAAATTCGGTGAGAACTTCTTTTTTGAATGAAAAAAGTGCAGAGGCTATAGTCCATGCTTTTTTCGCGAAATTTCGATTAAAATATTTTGTCACCGATTTTGACGAATGAGCACTCGTTGGACGCGAAATAATGAGAGGAACATAACTGTAAAATATTTCTCACCGAAACTTGCTAGTTTAAAAAATATGCCACAAAAATCATTCGTGTGTGGCCTGATTTCAGGTGGCCTTTCCTATGCAGTCTTTTTGCTCTATTTTAAAAACAAGACATTTTTTTAGCAAAATTCCTTTTTATATCGTTTTGTATTCCTTTCCCCGTTAAAATAAGCCCTCTATCGTTAAAATCGGTGAGAACTTCTTTTTTGAATGAAAAAAGTGCAAAGGCATGCTTTTTTCGCGAAATTTCGATTAAAATATTTTGTCACCGATTTTGACGAATGAGCACTCGTTGGACGCGGAATAATGAGAGGAACATAACTGTAAAATATTTCTCTCCGAAACTTGCTAGTTTAAAAAATATGCCACAAAAATCATTCGTGTGTGGCCTGATTTCAGGTGGCCTTTCCTATGCAGTCTTTTTGCTCTATTTTAAAAACAAGACATTTTTTTAGCAAAATTCCTTTTTATATCGTTTTGTATTCCTTTCCCCGTTAAAATAAGCGCTCTATCGTTAAAATCGGTGAGAACTTATTTTTTGAATGAAAAAAGTGCAAAGGCTATATATAGTCCATGCTTTTTTCGCGAAATTTCGATTAAAATATTTTGTCACCGATTTTGACGAATGAGCATTCGTTGGACGCGGAATAATGAGAGGAACATAACTGTAAAATATTTCTCACCGAAACTTGCTAGTTTAAAAAATATGCCACAAAAATCATTCGTGTGTGGCCTGATTTCAGGTGGCCTTTCCTATGCAGTCTTTTTGCTCTATTTTAAAAACAAGACATTTTCTTAGCAAAATTCCTTTTTATATCGTTTTGTATTCCTTTCCCCGTTAAAATAAGCCCTCTATCGTTAAAATCGGTGAGAACTTATTTTTTGAATGAAAAAAGTGCAATGGCTATAGTCCATGCTTTTTTCGCGAAATTTCGATTAAAATATTTTGTCACCGATTTTGACGAATGAGCACTCGTTGGACGCGGAATAATGAGAGGAACATAACTGTAAAATATTTCTCACCGAAACTTGCTAGTTTAAAAAATATGCCACAAAAATCATTCGTGTGTGGCCTGATTTCAGGTGGCCTTTCCTATGCAGTCTTTTTGCTCTATTTTAAAAACAAGACATTTTTTTAGCAAAATTCCTTTTTATATCGTTTTGTATTCCTTTCCCCGTTAAAATAAGCCCTCTATCGTTAAAATCGGTGAGAACTTCTTTTTTGAATGGAAAAAGTGCAAAGGCATGCTTTTTTCGCGAAATTTCGATTAAAATATTTTGTCACCGATTTTGACGAATGAGCACTCGTTGGACGCGGAATAATGAGAGGAACATAACTGTAAAATATTTCTCTCCGAAACTTGCTAGTTTAAAAAATATGCCACAAAAATCATTCGTGTGTCGCCTGATTTCAGGTGGCCTTTCCTATGCAGTCTTTTTGCTCTACTTTAAAAACAAGACATTTTTTTAGCAAAATTCCTTTTTATATCGTTTTGTATTCCTTTCCCCGTTAAAATAAGCGCTCTATCGTTAAAATCGGTGAGAACTTATTTTTTGAATGAAAAAAGTGCAAAGGCTATATATAGTCCATGCTTTTTTCGCGAAATTTCGATTAAAATATTTTGTCACCGATTTTGACGAATGAGCACTCGTTGGACGCGGAATAATGAGAGGAACATAACTGTAAAATATTTCTCACCGAAACTTGCTAGTTTAAAAAATATGCCACAAAAATCATTCGTGTGTGGCCTGATTTCAGGTGGCCTTTCCTATGCAGTCTTTTTGCTCTATTTTAAAAACAAGACATTTTTTTTAGCAAAATTCCTTTTTATATCGTTTTGTATTCCTTTCCCCGTTAAAATAAGCCCTCTATCGTTAAAATCGGTGAGAACTTCTTTTTTGAATGAAAAAATTGCAAAGGCATGCTTTTTTCGCGAAATTTCGATTAAAATATTTTGTCACCGATTTTGACGAATGAGCACTCGTTGGACGCGGAATAATGAGAGGAACATAACTGTAAAATATTTCTCTCAGAAACTTGCTAGTTTAAAAAATATGCCACAAAAATCATTCGTGAGTGGCCTGATTCAGGTGGCCTTTCCTATGCAGTCTTTTTGCTCTATTTTAAAAACAAGACATTTTTTTAGCAAAATTCCTTTTTATATCGTTTTGTATTCCTTTCCCCGTTAAAATAAGCCCTCTATCGTTAAAATCGGTGAGAACTTATTTTTTGAATGAAAAAAGTGCAAAGGCTATAGTCCATGCTTTTTTCGCGAAATTTCGATTAAAATATTTTGTCACCGATTTTGACGAATGAGCACTCGTTGGACGCGGAATAATGAGAGGAACATAACTGTAAAATATTTCTCACCGAAACTTGCTAGTTTAAAAAATATGCCACAAAAATCATTCGTGTGTGGCCTGATTTCAGGTGGCCTTTCCTATGCAGTCTTTTTGCTCTATTTTAAAAACAAGACATTTTTTTAGCAAAATTCCTTTTTATATCGTTTTGTATTCCTTTCCCCGTTAAAATAAGCCCTCTATCGTTAAAATCGGTGAGAACTTCTTTTTTGAATGAAAAAAGTGCAAAGGCATGCTTTTTTCGCGAAATTTCGATTAAAATATTTTGTCAACGATTTTGACGAATGAGCACTCGTTGGACGCGGAATAATGAGAGGAACATAACTGTAAAATATTTCTCACCGAAACTTGCTAGTTTAAAAAATATGCCACAAAAATCATTCGTGTGTGGCCTGATTTCAGGTGGCCTTTCCTATGCAGTCTTTTTGTTCTATTTTAAAAACAAGACATTTTTTTAGCAAAATTCCTTTTTATATCGTTTTGTATTCCTTTCCCCGTTAAAATAAGCGCTCTATCGTTAAAATCGGTGAGAACTTATTTTTTGAATGAAAAAAGTGCAAAGGCTATATCCATGCTTTTTTCGCGAAATTTCGATTAAAATATTTTGTCACCGATTTTGACGAATGAGCATTCGTTGGACGCGGAATAATGAGAGGAACATAACTGTAAAATATTTCTCACCGAAACTTGCTAGTTTAAAAAATATGCCACAAAAATCATTCGTGTGTGGCCTGATTTCAGGTGGCCTTTCCTATGCAGTCTTTTTGCTCTATTTTAAAAACAAGACATTTTCTTAGCAAAATTCCTTTTTATATCGTTTTGTATTCCTTTCCCCGTTAAAATAAGCCCTCTATCGTTAAAATCGGTGAGAACTTATTTTTTGAATGAAAAAAGTGCAAAGGCTATAGTCCATGCTTTTTTCGCGAAATTTCGATTAAAATATTTTGTCACCGATTTTGACGAATGAGCACTCGTTGGACGCGGAATAATGAGAGGAACATAACTGTAAAATATTTCTCACCGAAACTTGCTAGTTTAAAAAATATGCCACAAAAATCATTCGTGTGTGGCCTGATTTCAGGTGGCCTTTCCTATGCAGTCTTTTTGCTCTATTTTAAAAACAAGACATTTTTTTAGCAAAATTCCTTTTTATATCGTTTTGTATTCCTTTCCCCGTTAAAATAAGCCCTCTATCGTTAAAATCGGTGAGAACTTCTTTTTTGAATGAAAAAAGTGCAAAGGCATGCTTTTTTCGCGAAATTTCGATTAAAATATTTTGTCACCGATTTTGACGAATGAGCACTCGTTGGACGCGGAATAATGAGAGGAACATAACTGTAAAATATTTCTCTCCGAAACTTGCTAGTTTAAAAAATATGCCACAAAAATCATTCGTGTGTGGCCTGATTTCAGGTGGCCTTTCCTATGCAGTCTTTTTGCTCAATTTTAAAAACAAGACATTTTTTTAGCAAAATTCCTTTTTATATCGTTTTGTATTCCTTTCCCCGTTAAAATAAGCGCTCTATCGTTAAAATCGGTGAGAACTTATTTTTTGAATGAAAAAAGTGCAAACGCTATATCCATGCTTTTTTCGCGAAATTTCGATTAAAATATTTTGTCACCGATTTTGACGAATGAGCATTCGTTGGACGCGGAATAATGAGAGGAACATAACTGTAAAATATTTCTCACCGAAACTTGCTAGTTTAAAAAATATGCCACAAAAATCATTCGTGTGTGGCCTGATTTCAGGTGGCCTTTCCTATGCAGTCTTTTTGCTCTATTTTAAAAACAAGACATTTTCTTAGCAAAATTCCTTTTTATATCGTTTTGTATTCCTTTCCCCGTTAAAATAAGCCCTCTATCGTTAAAATCGGTGAGAACTTATTTTTTGAATGAAAAAAGTGCAAAGGCTATAGTCCATGCTTTTTTCGCGAAATTTCGATTAAAATATTTTGTCACCGATTTTGACGAATGAGCACTCGTTGGACGCGGAATAATGAGAGGAACATAACTGTAAAATATTTCTCACCGAAACTTGCTAGTTTAAAAAATATGCCACAAAAATCATTCGTGTGTGGCCTGATTTCAGGTGGCCTTTCCTATGCAGTCTTTTTGCTCTATTTTAAAAACAAGACATTTTTTTAGCAAAATTCCTTTTTATATCGTTTTGTATTCCTTTCCCCGTTAAAATAAGCCCTCTATCGTTAAAATCGGTGAGAACTTCTTTTTTGAATGAAAAAATTGCAAAGGCATGCGTTTTTCGCGAAATTTCGATTAAAATATTTTGTCACCGATTTTGACGAATGAGCACTCGTTGGACGCGGAATAATGAGAGGAACATAACTGTAAAATATTTCTCACCGAAACTTGCTAGTTTAAAAAATATGCCACAAAAATCATTCGTGAGTGGCCTGATTCAGGTGGCCTTTCCTATGCAGTCTTTTTGCTCTATTTTAAAAACAAGACATTTTTTTAGCAAAATTCCTTTTTATATCGTTTTGTATTCCTTTCCCAGTTAAAATAAGCCCTCTATCGTTAACATCGGTGAGAACTTCTTTTTTGAATGAAAAAAGTGCAAAGGCTATAGTCCATGCTTTTTTCGCGAAATTTCGATTAAAATATTTTGTCACCGATTTTGACGAATGAGCACTCGTTGGACGCGGAACAATGAGAGGAACATAACTGTAAAATATTTCTCACCGAAACTTGCTAGTTTAAAAAATATGCCACAAAAATCATTCGTGTGTTGCCTGATTTCAGGTGGCCTTTCCTATGCAGTCTTTTTGCTCTATTTTAAAAACAAGACATTTTTTTAGCAAAATTCCTTTTTATATCGTTTTGTATTCCTTTCCCCGTTAAAATAAGCCCTCTATCGTTAAAATCGGTGAGAACTTCTTTTTTGAATGAAAAAAGTGCAAAGGCATGCTTTTTTCGCGAAATTTCGATTAAAATATTTTGTCACCGATTTTGACGAATGAGCACTCGTTGGACGCGGAATAATGAGAGGAACATAACTGTAAAATATTTCTCACCGAAACTTGCTAGTTTAAAAAATATGCCACAAAAATCATTCGTGTGTGGCCTGATTTCAGGTGGCCTTTCCTATGCAGTCTTTTTGCTCTATTTTAAAAACAAGACATTTTTTTAGCAAAATTCCTTTTTATATCGTTTTGTATTCCTTTCCCCGTTAAAATAAGCCCTCTATCGTTAAAATCGGTGAGAACTTCTTTTTTGAATGAAAAAAGTGCAAAGGCATGCTTTTTTCGCGAAATTTCGATTAAAATATTTTGTCACCGATTTTGACGAATGAGCACTCGTTGGACGCGGAATAATGAGAGGAACATAACTGTAAAATATTTCTCACCGAAACTTGCTAGTTTAAAAAATATGCCACAAAAATCATTCGTGTGTGGCCTGATTTCAGGTGGCCTTTCCTATGCAGTCTTTTTGCTCAATTTTAAAAACAAGACATTTTTTTAGCAAAATTCCTTTTTATATCGTTTTGTATTCCTTTCCCCGTTAAAATAAGCGCTCTATCGTTAAAATCGGTGAGAACTTATTTTTTGAATGAAAAAAGTGCAAAGGCTATATCCATGCTTTTTTCGCGAAATTTCGATTAAAATATTTTGTCACCGATTTTGACGAATGAGCATTCGTTGGACGCGGAATAATGAGAGGAACATAACTGTAAAATATTTCTCACCGAAACTTGCTAGTTTAAAAAATATGCCACAAAAATCATTCGTGTGTGGCCTGATTTCAGGTGGCCTTTCCTATGCAGTCTTTTTGCTCTATTTTAAAAACAAGACATTTTCTTAGCAAAATTCCTTTTTATATCGTTTTGTATTCCTTTCCCCGTTAAAATAAGCCCTCTATCGTTAAAATCGGTGAGAACTTATTTTTTGAATGAAAAAAGTGCAAAGGCTATAGTCCATGCTTTTTTCGCGAAATTTCGATTAAAATATTTTGTCACCGATTTTGACGAATGAGCACTCGTTGGACGCGGAATAATGAGAGGAACATAACTGTAAAATATTTCTCACCGAAACTTGCTAGTTTAAAAAATATGCCACAAAAATCATTCGTGTGTGGCCTGATTTCAGGTGGCCTTTCCTATGCAGTCTTTTTGCTCTATTTTAAAAACAAGACATTTTTTTAGCAAAATTCCTTTTTATATCGTTTTGTATTCCTTTCCCCGTTAAAATAAGCCCTCTATCGTTAAAATCGGTGAGAACTTCTTTTTTGAATGAAAAAAGTGCAAAGGCATGCTTTTTTCGCGAAATTTCGATTAAAATATTTTGTCACCGATTTTGACGAATGAGCACTCGTTGGACGCGGAATAATGAGAGGAACATAACTGTAAAATATTTCTCTCCGAAACTTGCTAGTTTAAAAAATATGCCACAAAAATCATTCGTGTGTGGCCTGATTTCAGGTGGCCTTTCCTATGCAGTCTTTTTGCTCAATTTTAAAAACAAGACATTTTTTTAGCAAAATTCCTTTTTATATCGTTTTGTATTCCTTTCCCCGTTAAAATAAGCGCTCTATCGTTAAAATCGGTGAGAACTTATTTTTTGAATGAAAAAAGTGCAAAGGCTATATCCATGCTTTTTTCGCGAAATTTCGATTAAAATATTTTGTCACCGATTTTGACGAATGAGCATTCGTTGGACGCGGAATAATGAGAGGAACATAACTGTAAAATATTTCTCGCCGAAACTTGCTACTTTAAAAAATATGCCACAAAAATCATTCGTGTGTGGCCTGATTTCAGGTGGCCTTTCCTATGCAGTCTTTTTGCTCTATTTTAAAAACAAGACATTTCCTTAGCAAAATTCCTTTTTATATCGTTTTGTATTCCTTTCCCCGTTAAAATAAGCCCTCTATCGTTAAAATCGGTGAGAACTTATTTTTTGAATGAAAAAAGTGCAAAGGCTATAGTCCATGCTTTTTTCGCGAAATTTCGATTAAAATATTTTGTCACCGATTTTGACGAATGAGCACTCGTTGGACGCGGAATAATGAGAGGAACATAACTGTAAAATATTTCTCACCGAAACTTGCTAGTTTAAAAAATATGCCACAAAAATCATTCGTGTGTGGCCTGATTTCAGGTGGCCTTTCCTATGCAGTCTTTTTGCTCTATTTTAAAAACAAGACATTTTTTTAGCAAAATTCCTTTTTATATCGTTTTGTATTCCTTTCCCCGTTAAAATAAGCCCTCTATCGTTAAAATCGGTGAGAACTTCTTTTTTGAATGAAAAAATTGCAAAGGCATGCTTTTTTCGCGAAATTTCGATTAAAATATTTTGTCACCGATTTTGACGAATGAGCAATCGTTGGACGCGGAATAATAAGAGGAACATAACTGTAAAATATTTCTCTCCGGAACTTGCTAGTTTAAAAAATATGCCACAAAAATCATTCGTGTGTGGCCTGATTTCAGGTGGCCTTTCCTATGCAGTCTTTTTGCTCTATTTTAAAAACAAGACATTTTTTTAGCAAAATTCCTTTTTATATCGTTTTGTATTCCTTTCCCCGTTAAAATAAGCCCTCTATCGTTAAAATCGGTGAGAACTTATTTTTTGAATGAAAAAAGTGCAAAGGCTATATCCATGCTTTTTTCGCGAAATTTCGATTAAAATATTTTGTCACCGATTTTGACGAATGAGCACTCGTTGGACGCGGAATAATGAGAGGAACATAACTGTAAAATATTTCTCTCCGAAACTTGCTAGTTTAAAAAATATGCCACAAAAATCATTCGTGAGTGGCCTGATTCAGGTGGCCTTTCCTATGCAGTCTTTTTGCTCTATTTTAAAAACAAGACATTTTTTTAGCAAAATTCCTTTTTATATCGTTTTGTATTCCTTTCCCCGTTAAAATAAGCCCTCTATCGTTAACATCGGTGAGAACTTCTTTTTTGAATGAAAAAAGTGCAAAGGCTATAGTCCATGCTTTTTTCGCGAAATTTCGATTAAAATATTTTGTCACCGATTTTGACGAATGAGCACTCGTTGGACGCGGAACAATGAGAGGAACATAACTGTAAAATATTTCTCACCGAAACTTGCTAGTTTAAAAAATATGCCACAAAAATCATTCGTGTGTTGCCTGATTTCAGGTGGCCTTTCCTATGCAGTCTTTTTGCTCTATTTTAAAAACAAGACATTTTTTTAGCAAAATTCCTTTTTATATCGTTTTGTATTCCTTTCCCCGTTAAAATAAGCCCTCTATCGTTAAAATCGGTGAGAACTTCTTTTTTGAATGAAAAAAGTGCAAAGGCATGCTTTTTTCGCGAAATTTCGATTAAAATATTTTGTCACCGATTTTGACGAATGAGCAATCGTTGGACGCGGAATAATAAGAGGAACATAACTGTAAAATATTTCTCTCCGGAACTTGCTAGTTTAAAAAATATGCCACAAAAATCATTCGTGTGTGGCCTGATTTCAGGTGGCCTTTCCTATGCAGTCTTTTTGCTCTATTTTAAAAACAAGACATTTTTTTAGCAAAATTCCTTTTTATATCGTTTTGTATTCCTTTCCCCGTTAAAATAAGCCCTCTATCGTTAAAATCGGTGAGAACTTATTTTTTGAATGAAAAAAGTGCAAAGGCTATATCCATGCTTTTTTCGCGAAATTTCGATTAAAATATTTTGTCACCGATTTTGACGAATGAGCACTCGTTGGACGCGGAATAATGAGAGGAACATAACTGTAAAATATTTCTCTCCGAAACTTGCTAGTTTAAAAAATATGCCACAAAAATCATTCGTGAGTGGCCTGATTCAGGTGGCCTTTCCTATGCAGTCTTTTTGCTCTATTTTAAAAACAAGACATTTTTTTAGCAAAATTCCTTTTTATATCGTTTTGTATTCCTTTCCCCGTTAAAATAAGCCCTCTATCGTTAACATCGGTGAGAACTTCTTTTTTGAAGGAAAAAAGTGCAAAGGCTATAGTCCATGCTTTTTTCGCGAAATTTCGATTAAAATATTTTGTCACCGATTTTGACGAATGAGCACTCGTTGGACGCGGAACAATGAGAGGAACATAACTGTAAAATATTTCTCACCGAAACTTGCTAGTTTAAAAAATATGCCACAAAAATCATTCGTGTGTTGCCTGATTTCAGGTGGCCTTTCCTATGCAGTCTTTTTGCTCTATTTTAAAAACAAGACATTTTTTTAGCAAAATTCCTTTTTATATCGTTTTGTATTCCTTTCCCCGTTAAAATAAGCCCTCTATCGTTAAAATCGGTGAGAACTTCTTTTTTGAATGAAAAAAGTGCAAAGGCATGCTTTTTTCGCGAAATTTCGATTAAAATATTTTGTCACCGATTTTGACGAATGAGCAATCGTTGGACGCGGAATAATGAGAGGAACATAACTGTAAAATATTTCTCTCCGAAACTTGCTAGTTTAAAAAATATGCCACAAAAATCATTCGTGTGTGGCCTGATTTCAGGTGGCCTTTCCTATGCAGTCTTTTTGCTCTATTTTAAAAACAAGACATTTTTTTAGCAAAATTCCTTTTTATATCGTTTTGTATTCCTTTCCCCGTTAAAATAAGCCCTCTATCGTTAAAATCGGTGAGAACTTCTTTTTTGAATGAAAAAAGTGCAAAGGCTATATCCATGCTTTTTTCGCGAAATTTCGATTAAAATATTTTGTCACCGATTTTGACGAATGAGCACTCGTTGGACGCGGAATAATGAGAGGAACATAACTGTAAAATATTTCTCTCCGAAACTTGCTAGTTTAAAAAATATGCCACAAAAATCATTCGTGAGTGGCCTGATTCAGGTGGCCTTTCCTATGCAGTCTTTTTGCTCTATTTTAAAAACAAGACATTTTTTTAGCAAAATTCCTTTTTATATCGTTTTGTATTCCTTTCCTCGTTAAAATAAGCCCTCTATCGTTAAAATCGGTGAGAACTTATTTTTTGAATGAAAAAAGTGCAAAGGCTATAGTCCAGCTTTTTTCGCGAAATTTCGATTAAAATATTTTGTCACCGATTTTGACGAATGAGCACTCGTTGGACGCGGAATAATGAGAGGAACATAACTGTAAAATATTTCTCTCCGAAACTTGCTAGTTTAAAAAATATGCCACAAAAATCATTCGTGAGTGGCCTGATTCAGGTGGCCTTTCCTATGCAGTCTTTTTGCTCTATTTTAAAAACAAGACATTTTTTAGCAAAATTCCTTTTTATATCGTTTTGTATTCCTTTCCCCGTTAAAATAAGCCCTCTATCGTTAAAATCGGTGAGAACTTATTTTTTGAATGAAAAAAGTGCAAAGGCTATAGTCCATGCTTTTTTCGCGAAATTTCGATTAAAATATTTTGTCACCGATTTTGACGAATGAGCACTCGTTGGACGCGGAATAATGAGAGGAACATAACTGTAAAATATTTCTCTCCGAAACTTGCTAGTTTAAAAAATATGCCACAAAAATCATTCGTGAGTGGCCTGATTCAGGTGGCCTTTCCTATGCAGTCTTTTTGCTCTATTTTAAAAACAAGACATTTTTTAGCAAAATTCCTTTTTATATCGTTTTGTATTCCTTTCCCCGTTAAAATAAGCCCTCTATCGTTAAAATCGGTGAGAACTTCTTTTTTGAATGAAAAAAGTGCAGAGGGCTATAGTCCATGCTTTTTCGCGAAATTTCGATTAAAATATTTTGTCACCGATTTTGACGAATGAGCACTCGTTGGACGCGGAATAATGAGAGGAACATAACTGTAAAATATTTCTCTCCGAAACTTGCTAGTTTAAAAAATATGCCACAAAAATCATTCGTGAGTGGCCTGATTCAGGTGGCCTTTCCTATGCAGTCTTTGTGCTCTATTTTAAAAACAAGACATTTTTTTAGCAAAATTCCTTTTTATATCGTTTTGTATTCCTTTCCCCGTTAAAATAAGCCCTCTATCGTTAACATCGGTGAGAACTTCTTTTTTGAATGAAAAAAGTGCAAAGGCTATAGTCCATGCTTTTTTCGCGAAATTTCGATTAAAATATTTTGTCACCGATTTTGACGAATGAGCACTCGTTGGACGCGGAACAATGAGAGGAACATAACTGTAAAATATTTCTCACCGAAACTTGCTAGTTTAAAAAATATGCCACAAAAATCATTCGTGTGTTGCCTGATTTCAGGTGGCCTTTCCTATGCAGTCTTTTTGCTCTATTTTAAAAACAAGACATTTTTTTAGCAAAATTCCTTTTTATATCGTTTTGTATTCCTTTCCCCGTTAAAATAAGCCCTCTATCGTTAAAATCGGTGAGAACTTCTTTTTTGAATGAAAAAAGTGCAAAGGCATGCTTTTTTCGCGAAATTTCGATTAAAATATTTTGTCACCGATTTTGACGAATGAGCAATCGTTGGACGCGGAATAATGAGAGGAACATAACTGTAAAATATTTCTCTCCGAAACTTGCTAGTTTAAAAAATATGCCACAAAAATCATTCGTGTGTGGCCTGATTTCAGGTGGCCTTTCCTATGCAGTCTTTTTGCTCTATTTTAAAAACAAGACATTTTTTTAGCAAAATTCCTTTTTATATCGTTTTGTATTCCTTTCCCCGTTAAAATAAGCCCTCTATCGTTAAAATCGGTGAGAACTTATTTTTTGAATGAAAAAAGTGCAAAGGCTATATCCATGCTTTTTTCGCGAAATTTCGATTAAAAATTTTGTCACCGATTTTGACGAATGAGCACTCGTTGGACGCGGAATAATGAGAGGAACATAACTGTAAAATATTTCTCTCCGAAACTTGCTAGTTTAAAAAATATGCCACAAAAATCATTCGTGAGTGGCCTGATTCAGGTGGCCTTTCCTATGCAGTCTTTTTGCTCTATTTTAAAAACAAGACATTTTTTTAGCAAAATTCCTTTTTATATCGTTTTGTATTCCTTTCCCCGTTAAAATAAGCCCTCTATCGTTAACATCGGTGAGAACTTCTTTTTTGAATGAAAAAAGTGCAAAGGCTATAGTCCATGCTTTTTTCGCGAAATTTCGATTAAAATATTTTGTCACCGATTTTGACGAATGAGCACTCGTTGGACGCGGAACAATGAGAGGAACATAACTGTAAAATATTTCTCACCGAAACTTGCTAGTTTAAAAAATATGCCACAAAAATCATTCGTGTGTTGCCTGATTTCAGGTGGCCTTTCCTATGCAGTCTTTTTGCTCTATTTTAAAAACAAGACATTTTTTTAGCAAAATTCCTTTTTATATCGTTTTGTATTCCTTTCCCCGTTAAAATAAGCCCTCTATCGTTAAAATCGGTGAGAACTTCTTTTTTGAATGAAAAAAGTGCAAAGGCATGCTTTTTTCGCGAAATTTCGATTAAAATATTTTGTCACCGATTTTGACGAATGAGCAATCGTTGGACGCGGAATAATGAGAGGAACATAACAGTAAAATATTTCTCTCCGAAACTTGCTAGTTTAAAAAATATGCCACAAAAATCATTCGTGTGTGGCCTGATTTCAGGTGGCCTTTCCTATGCAGTCTTTTTGCTCTATTTTAAAAACAAGACATTTTTTTAGCAAAATTCCTTTTTATATCGTTTTGTATTCCTTTAGCCGTTAAAATAAGCCCTCTATCGTTAAAATCGGTGAGAACTTCTTTTTTGAATGAAAAAAGTGCAAAGGCTATATCCATGCTTTTTTCGCGAAATTTCGATTAAAATATTTTGTCACCGATTTTGACGAATGAGCACTCGTTGGACGCGGAATAATGAGAGGAACATAACTGTAAAATATTTCTCTCCGAAACTTGCTAGTTTAAAAAATATGCCACAAAAATCATTCGTGAGTGGCCTGATTCAGGTGGCCTTTCCTATGCAGTCTTTTTGCTCTATTTTAAAAACAAGACATTTTTTAGCAAAATTCCTTTTTATATCGTTTTGTATTCCTTTCCCCGTTAAAATAAGCCCTCTATCGTTAAAATCGGTGAGAACTTATTTTTTGAATGAAAAAAGTGCAAAGGCTATAGTCCATGCTTTTTTCGCGAAATTTCGATTAAAATATTTTGTCACCGATTTTGACGAATGAGCACTCGTTGGACGCGGAATAATGAGAGGAACATAACTGTAAAATATTTCTCTCCGAAACTTGCTAGTTTAAAAAATATGCCACAAAAATCATTCGTGAGTGGCCTGATTCAGGTGGCCTTTCCTATGCAGTCTTTTTGCTCTATTTTAAAAACAAGACATTTTTTAGCAAAATTCCTTTTTATATCGTTTTGTATTCCTTTCCCCGTTAAAATAAGCCCTCTATCGTTAAAATCGGTGAGAACTTATTTTTTGAATGAAAAAAGTGCAAAGGCTATAGTCCATGCTTTTTTCGCGAAATTTCGATTAAAATATTTTGTCACCGATTTTGACGAATGAGCACTCGTTGGACGCGGAATAATGAGAGGAACATAACTGTAAAATATTTCTCTCCGAAACTTGCTAGTTTAAAAAATATGCCACAAAAATCATTCGTGAGTGGCCTGATTCAGGTGGCCTTTCCTATGCAGTCTTTTTGCTCTATTTTAAAAACAAGACATTTTTTAGCAAAATTCCTTTTTATATCGTTTTGTATTCCTTTCCCCGTTAAAATAAGCCCTCTATCGTTAAAATCGGTGAGAACTTCTTTTTTGAATGAAAAAAGTGCAGAGGACTATAGTCCATGCTTTTTTCGCGAAATTTCGATTAAAATATTTTGTCACCGATTTTGACGAATGAGCACTCGTTGGACGCGGAATAATGAGAGGAACATAACTGTAAAATATTTCTCTCCGAAACTTGCTAGTTTAAAAAATATGCCACAAAAATCATTCGTGAGTGGCCTGATTCAGGTGGCCTTTCCTATGCAGTCTTTTTGCTCTATTTTAAAAACAAGACATTTTTTTAGCAAAATTCCTTTTTATATCGTTTTGTATTCCTTTCCCCGTTAAAATAAGCCCTCTATCGTTAAAATCGGTGAGAACTTCTTTTTTGAATGAAAAAAGTGCAGAGGCTATAGTCCATGCTTTTTTCGCGAAATTTCGATTAAAATATTTTGTCACCGATTTTGACGAATGAGCACTCGTTGGACGCGGAATAATGAGAGGAACATAACTGTAAAATATTTCTCACCGAAACTTGCTAGTTTAAAAAATATGCCACAAAAATCATTCGTGTGTGGCCTGATTTCAGGTGGCCTTTCCTATGCAGTCTTTTTGCTCTATTTTAAAAACAAGACATTTTTTTAGCAAAATTCCTTTTTATATCGTTTTGTATTCCTTTCCCCGTTAAAATAAGCCCTCTATCGTTAAAATCGGTGAGAACTTCTTTTTTGAATGAAAAAAGTGCAGAGGCTATAGTCCATGCTTTTTTCGCGAAATTTCGATTAAAATATTTTGTCACCGATTTTGACGAATGAGCACTCGTTGGACGCGGAATAATGAGAGGAACATAACTGTAAAATATTTCTCACCGAAACTTGCTAGTTTAAAAAATATGCCACAAAAATCATTCGTGTGTGGCCTGATTTCAGGTGGCCTTTCCTATGCAGTCTTTTTGCTCTATTTTAAAAACAAGACATTTTTTTAGCAAAATTCCTTTTTATATCGTTTTGTATTCCTTTCCCCGTTAAAATAAGCCCTCTATCGTTAAAATCGGTGAGAACTTATTTTTTGAATGAAAAAAGTGCAAAGGCTATAGTCCATGCTTTTTTCGCGAAATTTCGATTAAAATATTTTGTCACCGATTTTGACGAATGAGCACTCGTTGGACGCGGAATAATGAGAGGAACATAACTGTAAAATATTTCTCTCCGAAACTTGCTAGTTTAAAAAATATGCCACAAAAATCATTCGTGAGTGGCCTGATTCAGGTGGCCTTTCCTATGCAGTCTTTTTGCTCTATTTTAAAAACAAGACATTTTTTAGCAAAATTCCTTTTTATATCGTTTTGTATTCCTTTCCCCGTTAAAATAAGCCCTCTATCGTTAAAATCGGTGAGAACTTCTTTTTTGAATGAAAAAAGTGCAGAGGCTATAGTCCATGCTTTTTTCGCGAAATTTCGATTAAAATATTTTGTCACCGATTTTGACGAATGAGCACTCGTTGGACGCGGAATAATGAGAGGAACATAACTGTAAAATATTTCTCACCGAAACTTGCTAGTTTAAAAAATATGCCACAAAAATCATTCGTGTGTGGCCTGATTTCAGGTGGCCTTTCCTATGCAGTCTTTTTGCTCTATTTTAAAAACAAGACATTTTTTTAGCAAAATTCCTTTTTATATCGTTTTGTATTCCTTTCCCCGTTAAAATAAGCCCTCTATCGTTAAAATCGGTGAGAACTTCTTTTTTGAATGAAAAAAGTGCAGAGGCTATAGTCCATGCTTTTTTCGCGAAATTTCGATTAAAATATTTTGTCACCGATTTTGACGAATGAGCACTTGTTGGACGCGGAATAATGAGAGGAACATAACTGTAAAATATTTCTCACCGAAACTTGCTAGTTTAAAAAATATGCCACAAAAATCATTCGTGTGTGGCCTGATTTCAGGTGGCCTTTCCTATGCAGTCTTTTTGCTCTATTTTAAAAACAAGACATTTTTTAGCAAAATTCCTTTTTATATCGTTTTGTATTCCTTTCCCCGTTAAAATAAGCCTTCTATCGTTAAAATCGGTGAGAACTTCTTTTTTGAATGAAAAAAGTGCAGAGGCTATAGTCCATGCTTTTTTCGCGAAATTTCGATTAAAATATTTTGTCACCGATTTTGACGAATGAGCACTCGTTGGACGCGGAATAATGAGAGGAACATAACTGTAAAATATTTCTCACCGAAACTTGCTAGTTTAAAAAATATGCCACAAAAATCATTCGTGTGTGGCCTGAATTCAGGTGGCCTTTCCTATGCAGTCTTTTTGCTCTATTTTAAAAACAAGACATTTTTTTAGCAAAATTCCTTTTTATATCGTTTTGTATTCCTTTCCCCGTTAAAATAAGCCCTCTATCGTTAAAATCGGTGAGAACTTATTTTTTGAATGAAAAAAGTGCAGAGGCTATAGTCCATGCTTTTTTCGCGAAATTTCGATTAAAATATTTTGTCACCGATTTTGACGAATGAGCACTCGTTGGACGCGGAATAATGAGAGGAACATAACTGTAAAATATTTCTCACCGAAACTTGCTAGTTTAAAAAATATGCCACAAAAATCATTCGTGTGTGGCCTGATTTCAGGTGGCCTTTCCTATGCAGTCTTTTTGCTCTATTTTAAAAACAAGACATTTTTTTAGCAAAATTCCTTTTTATATCGTTTTGTATTCCTTTCCCCGTTAAAATAAGCCCTCTATCGTTAAAATCGGTGAGAACTTCTTTTTTGAATGAAAAAAGTGCAGAGCTATAGTCCATGCTTTTTTCGCGAAATTTCGATTAAAATATTTTGTCACCGATTTTGACGAATGAGCACTCGTTGGACGCGGAATAATGAGAGGAACATAACTGTAAAATATTTCTCACCGAAACTTGCTAGTTTAAAAAATATGCCACAAAAATCATTCGTGTGTGGCCTGATTTCAGGTGGCCTTTCCTATGCAGTCTTTTTGCTCTATTTTAAAAACAAGACATTTTTTAGCAAAATTCCTTTTTATATCGTTTTGTATTCCTTTCCCCGTTAAAATAAGCCCTCTATCGTTAAAATCGGTGAGAACTTCTTTTTTGAATGAAAAAAGTGCAGAGGCTATAGTCCATGCTTTTTTCGCGAAATTTCGATTAAAATATTTTGTCACCGATTTTGACGAATGAGCACTCGTTGGACGCGGAATAATGAGAGGAACATAACTGTAAAATATTTCTCACCGAAACTTGCTAGTTTAAAAAATATGCCACAAAAATCATTCGTGTGTGGCCTGATTTCAGGTGGCCTTTCCTATGCAGTCTTTTGGCTCTATTTTAAAAACAAGACATTTTTTTAGCAAAATTCCTTTTTATATCGTTTTGTATTCCTTTCCCCGTTAAAATAAGCCCTCTATCGTTAAAATCGGTGAGAACTTCTTTTTTGAATGAAAAAAGTGCAGAGGCTATAGTCCATGCTTTTTTCGCGAAATTTCGATTAAAATATTTTGTCACCGATTTTGACGAATGAGCACTCGTTGGACGCGGAATAATGAGAGGAACATAACTGTAAAATATTTCTCACCGAAACTTGCTAGTTTAAAAAATATGCCACAAAAATCATTCGTGTGTGGCCTGATTTCAGGTGGCCTTTCCTATGCAGTCTTTTTGCTCTATTTTAAAAACAAGACATTTTTTAGCAAAATTCCTTTTTATATCGTTTTGTATTCCTTTCCCCGTTAAAATAAGCCCTCTATCGTTAAAATCGGTGAGAACTTCTTTTTTGAATGAAAAAAGTGCAGAGGCTATAGTCCATGCTTTTTTCGCGAAATTTCGATTAAAATATTTTGTCACCGATTTTGACGAATGAGCACTCGTTGGACGCGGAATAATGAGAGGAACATAACTGTAAAATATTTCTCACCGAAACTTGCTAGTTTAAAAAATATGCCACAAAAATCATTCGTGTGTGGCCTGATTTCAGGTGGCCTTTCCTATGCAGTCTTTTTGCTCTATTTTAAAAACAAGACATTTTTTTAGCAAAATTCCTTTTTATATCGTTTTGTATTCCTTTCCCCGTTAAAATAAGCCCTCTATCGTAAAAATCGGTGAGAACTTATTTTTTGAATGAAAAAAGTGCAAAGGCTATAGTCCATGCTTTTTTCGCGAAATTTCGATTAAAATATTTTGTCACCGATTTTGACGAATGAGCACTCGTTGGACGCGGAATAATGAGAGGAACATAACTGTAAAATATTTCTCACCGAAACTTGCTAGTTTAAAAAATATGCCACAAAAATCATTCGTGAGTGGCCTGATTCAGGTGGCCTTTCCTATGCAGTCTTTTTGCTCTATTTTAAAAACAAGACATTTTTTTAGCAAAATTCCTTTTTATACCGTTTTGTATTCCTTTCCCCGTTAAAATAAGCCCTCTATCGTTAAAATCGGTGAGAACTTCTCTTTTGAATGAAAAAAGTGCAGAGGCTATAGTCCATGCTTTTTTCGCGAAATTTCGATTAAAATATTTTGTCACCGATTTTGACGAATGAGCACTCGTTGGACGCGGAATAATGAGAGGAACATAACTGTAAAATATTTCTCACCGAAACTTGCTAGTTTAAAAAATATGCCACAAAAATCATTCGTGTGTGGCCTGATTTCAGGTGGCCTTTCCTATGCAGTCTTTTTGCTCTATTTTAAAAACAAGACATTTTTTTAGCAAAATTCCTTTTTATATCGTTTTGTATTCCTTTCCCCGTTAAAATAAGCCCTCTATCGTTAAAATCGGTGAGAACTTATTTTTTGAATGAAAAAAGTGCAAAGGCTATAGTCCATGCTTTTTTCGCGAAATTTCGATTAAAATATTTTGTCACCGATTTTGACGAATGAGCACTCGTTGGACGCGGAATAATGAGAGGAACATAACTGTAAAATATTTCTCTCCGAAACTTGCTAGTTTAAAAAATATGCCACAAAAATTTTTTCGTGAGTGGCCTGATTCAGGTGGCCTTTCCTATGCAGTCTTTTTGCTCTATTTTAAAAACAAGACATTTTTTAGCAAAATTCCTTTTTATATCGTTTTGTATTCCTTTCCCCGTTAAAATAAGCCCTCTATCGTTAAAATCGGTGAGAACTTCTTTTTTGAATGAAAAAAGTGCAGAGGCTATAGTCCATGCTTTTTTCGCGAAATTTCGATTAAAATATTTTGTCACCGATTTTGACGAATGAGCACTCGTTGGACGCGGAATAATGAGAGGAACATAACTGTAAAATATTTCTCACCGAAACTTGCTAGTTTAAAAAATATGCCACAAAAATCATTCGTGTGTGACCTGATTTCAGGTGGCCTTTCCTATGCAGTCTTTTTGCTCTATTTTAAAAACAAGACATTTTTTAGCAAAATTCCTTTTTACATCGTTTTGTATTCCTTTCCCCGTTAAAATAAGCCCTCTATCGTTAAAATCGGTGAGAACTTCTTTTTTGAATGAAAAAAGTCCATGCTTTTTTCGCGAAATTTCGATTAAAATATTTTGTCACCGATTTTGACGAATGAGCACTCGTTGGACGTCTTTTTGCTCTATTTTAAAAACAAGACATTTTTTAGCAAAATTCCTTTTTATATCGTTTTATATTCCTTTCCCCGTTAAAATAAGCCCTCTATCGTTAAAATCGGTGAGAACTTCTTTTTTGAATGAAAAAAGTGCAGAGGCTATAGTCCATGCTTTTTTCGCGAAATTTCGATTAAAATATTTTGTCACCGATTTTGACGAATGAGCACTCGTTGGACGCGGAATAATGAGAGGAACATAACTGTAAAATATTTCTCACCGAAACTTGCTAGTTTAAAAAATATGCCACAAAAATCATTCGTGAGTGGCCTGATTCAGGTGGCCTTTCCTATGCAGTCTTTTTGCTCTATTTTAAAAACAAGACATTTTTTTAGCAAAATTCCTTTTTATATCGTTTTGTATTCCTTTCCCCGTTAAAATAAGCCCTCTATCGTTAAAATCGGTGAGAACTTCTTTTTTGAATGAAAAAAGTGCAAAGGCTATAGTCCATGCTTTTTTCGCGAAATTTCGATTAAAATATTTTGTCACCGATTTTGACGAATGAGCACTCGTTGGACGCGGAATAATGAGAGGAACATAACTGTAAAATATTTCTCACCGAAACTTGCTAGTTTAAAAAATATGCCACAAAAATCATTCGTGTGTGGCCTGATTCAGGTGGCCTTTCCTATGCAGTCTTTTTGCTCTATTTTAAAAACAAGACATTTTTTTAGCAAAATTCCTTTTTATATCGTTTTGTATTCCTTTCCCCGTTAAAATAAGCCCTCTATCGTTAAAATCGGTGAGAACTTCTTTTTTGAATGAAAAAAGTGCAGAGGCTATAGTCCATGCTTTTTTCGCGAAATTTCGATTAAAATATTTTGTCACCGATTTTGACGAATGAGCACTCGTTGGACGCGGAATAATGAGAGGAACATAACTGTAAAATATTTCTCACCGAAACTTGCTAGTTTAAAAAATATGCCACAAAAATCATTCGTGTGTGGCCTGATTTCAGGTGGCCTTTCCTATGCAGTCTTTTTGCTCTATTTTAAAAACAAGACATTTTTTAGCAAAATTCCTTTTTATATCGTTTTGTATTCCTTTCCCCGTTAAAATAAGCCCTCTATCGTTAAAATCGGTGAGAACTTATTTTTTGAATGAAAAAAGTGCAGAGGCTATAGTCCATGCTTTTTTCGCGAAATTTCGATTAAAATATTTTGTCACCGATTTTGACGAATGAGCACTCGTTGGACGCGGAATAATGAGAGGAACATAACTGTAAAATATTTCTCACCGAAACTTGCTAGTTTAAAAAATATGCCACAAAAATCATTCGTGTGTGGCCTGATTTCAGGTGGCCTTTCCTATGCAGTCTTTTTGCTCTATTTTAAAAACAAGACATTTTTTTAGCAAAATTCCTTTTTATATCGTTTTGTATTCCTTTCCCCGTTAAAATAAGCCCTCTATCGTTAAAATCGGTGAGAACTTCTTTTTTGAATGAAAAAAGTGCAGAGCTATAGTCCATGCTTTTTTCGCGAAATTTCGATTAAAATATTTTGTCACCGATTTTGACGAATGAGCACTCGTTGGACGCGGAATAATGAGAGGAACATAACTGTAAAATATTTCTCACCGAAACTTGCTAGTTTAAAAAATATGCCACAAAAATCATTCGTGTGTGGCCTGATTTCAGGTGGCCTTTCCTATGCAGTCTTTTTGCTCTATTTTAAAAACAAGACATTTTTTAGCAAAATTCCTTTTTATATCGTTTTGTATTCCTTTCCCCGTTAAAATAAGCCCTCTATCGTTAAAATCGGTGAGAACTTCTTTTTTGAATGAAAAAAGTGCAGAGGCTATAGTCCATGCTTTTTTCGCGAAATTTCGATTAAAATATTTTGTCACCGATTTTGACGAATGAGCACTCGTTGGACGCGGAATAATGAGAGGAACATAACTGTAAAATATTTCTCACCGAAACTTGCTAGTTTAAAAAATATGCCACAAAAATCATTCGTGAGTGGCCTGATTCAGGTGGCCTTTCCTATGCAGTCTTTTTGCTCTATTTTAAAAACAAGACATTTTTTTAGCAAAATTCCTTTTTATATCGTTTTGTATTCCTTTCCCCGTTAAAATAAGCCCTCTATCGTTAAAATCGGTGAGAACTTCTTTTTTGAATGAAAAAAGTGCAGAGGCTATAGTCCATGCTTTTTTCGCGAAATTTCGATTAAAATATTTTGTCACCGATTTTGACGAATGAGCACTCGTTGGACGCGGAATAATGAGAGGAACATAACTGTAAAATATTTCTCACCGAAACTTGCTAGTTTAAAAAATATGCCACAAAAATCATTCGTGTGTGGCCTGATTTCAGGTGGCCTTTCCTATGCAGTCTTTTTGCTCTATTTTAAAAACAAGACATTTTTTAGCAAAATTCCTTTTTATATCGTTTTGTATTCCTTTCCCCGTTAAAATAAGCCCTCTATCGTTAAAATCGGTGAGAACTTCTTTTTTGAATGAAAAAAGTGCAGAGGCTATAGTCCATGCTTTTTTCGCGAAATTTCGATTAAAATATTTTGTCACCGATTTTGACGAATGAGCACTCGTTGGATGCGGAATAATGAGAGGAACATAACTGTAAAATATTTCTCACCGAAACTTGCTAGTTTAAAAAATATGCCACAAAAATCATTCGTGTGTGGCCTGATTTCAGGTGGCCTTTCCTATGCAGTCTTTTTGCTCTATTTTAAAAACAAGACATTTTTTTAGCAAAATTCCTTTTTATATCGTTTTGTATTCCTTTCCCCGTTAAAATAAGCCCTCTATCGTTAAAATCGGTGAGAACTTATTTTTTGAATGAAAAAAGTGCAAAGGCTATAGTCCATGCTTTTTTCGCGAAATTTCGATTAAAATATTTTGTCACCGATTTTGACGAATGAGCACTCGTTGGACGCGGAATAATGAGAGGAACATAACTGTAAAATATTTCTCACCGAAACTTGCTAGTTTAAAAAATATGCCACAAAAATCATTCGTGAGTGGCCTGATTCAGGTGGCCTTTCCTATGCAGTCTTTTTGCTCTATTTTAAAAACAAGACATTTTTTTAGCAAAATTCCTTTTTATATCGTTTTGTATTCCTTTCCCCGTTAAAATAAGCCCTCTATCGTTAAAATCGGTGAGAACTTCTTTTTTGAATGAAAAAAGTGCAGAGGCTATAGTCCATGCTTTTTTCGCGAAATTTCGATTAAAATATTTTGCCACCGATTTTGACGAATGAGCACTCGTTGGACGGGGAATAATGAGAGGAACATAACTGTAAAATATTTTTCACCGAAACTTGCTAGTTTAAAAAATATGCCACAAAAATCATTCGTGAGTGGCCTGATTTCAGGTGGCCTTTCCTATGCAGTCTTTTTGCTCTATTTTAAAAACAAGACATTTTTTTAGCAAAATTCCTTTTTATATCGTTTTGTATTCCTTTCCCCGTTAAAATAAGCCCTCTATCGTTAAAATCGGTGAGAACTTATTTTTTGAATGAAAAAAGTGCAAAGGCTATAGTCCATGCTTTTTTCGCGAAATTTCGATTAAAATATTTTGTCACCGATTTTGACGAATGAGCACTCGTTGGACGCGGAATAATGAGAGGAACATAACTGTAAAATATTTCTCTCCGAAACTTGCTAGTTTAAAAAATATGCCACAAAAATCATTCGTGAGTGGCCTGATTCAGGTGGCCTTTCCTATGCAGTCTTTTTGCTCTATTTTAAAAACAAGACATTTTTTTAGCAAAATTCCTTTTTATATCGTTTTGTATTCCTTTCCCCGTTAAAATAAGCCCTCTATCGTTAAAATCGGTGAGAACTTCTTTTTTGAATGAAAAAAGTGCAGAGGCTATAGTCCATGCTTTTTTCGCGAAATTTCGATTAAAATATTTTGTCACCGATTTTGACGAATGAGCACTCGTTGGACGCGGAATAATGAGAGGAACATAACTGTAAAATATTTCTCACCGAAACTTGCTAGTTTAAAAAATATGCCACAAAAATCATTCGTGTGTGGCCTGATTTCAGGTGGCCTTTCCTATGCAGTCTTTTTGCTCTATTTTAAAAACAAGACATTTTTTAGCAAAATTCCTTTTTATATCGTTTTGTATTCCTTTCCCCGTTAAAATAAGCCCTCTATCGTTAAAATCGGTGAGAACTTCTTTTTTGAATGAAAAAAGTGCAGAGGCTATAGTCCATGCTTTTTTCGCGAAATTTCGATTAAAATATTTTGTCACCGATTTTGACGAATGAGCACTCGTTGGATGCGGAATAATGAGAGGAACATAACTGTAAAATATTTCTCACCGAAACTTGCTAGTTTAAAAAATATGCCACAAAAATCATTCGTGTGTGGCCTGATTTCAGGTGGCCTTTCCTATGCAGTCTTTTTGCTCTATTTTAAAAACAAGACATTTTTTTAGCAAAATTCCTTTTTATATCGTTTTGTATTCCTTTCCCCGTTAAAATAAGCCCTCTATCGTTAAAATCGGTGAGAACTTATTTTTTGAATGAAAAAAGTGCAAAGGCTATAGTCCATGCTTTTTTCGCGAAATTTCGATTAAAATATTTTGTCACCGATTTTGACGAATGAGCACTCGTTGGACGCGGAATAATGAGAGGAACATAACTGTAAAATATTTCTCACCGAAACTTGCTAGTTTAAAAAATATGCCACAAAAATCATTCGTGAGTGGCCTGATTCAGGTGGCCTTTCCTATGCAGTCTTTTTGCTCTATTTTAAAAACAAGACATTTTTTTAGCAAAATTCCTTTTTATATCGTTTTGTATTCCTTTCCCCGTTAAAATAAGCCCTCTATCGTTAAAATCGGTGAGAACTTCTTTTTTGAATGAAAAAAGTGCAGAGGCTATAGTCCATGCTTTTTTCGCGAAATTTCGATTAAAATATTTTGCCACCGATTTTGACGAATGAGCACTCGTTGGACGCGGAATAATGAGAGGAACATAACTGTAAAATATTTTTCACCGAAACTTGCTAGTTTAAAAAATATGCCACAAAAATCATTCGTGAGTGGCCTGATTTCAGGTGGCCTTTCCTATGCAGTCTTTTTGCTCTATTTTAAAAACAAGACATTTTTTTAGCAAAATTCCTTTTTATATCGTTTTGTATTCCTTTCCCCGTTAAAATAAGCCCTCTATCGTTAAAATCGGTGAGAACTTATTTTTTGAATGAAAAAAGTGCAAAGGCTATAGTCCATGCTTTTTTCGCGAAATTTCGATTAAAATATTTTGTCACCGATTTTGACGAATGAGCACTCGTTGGACGCGGAATAATGAGAGGAACATAACTGTAAAATATTTCTCTCCGAAACTTGCTAGTTTAAAAAATATGCCACAAAAATCATTCGTGAGTGGCCTGATTCAGGTGGCCTTTCCTATGCAGTCTTTTTGCTCTATTTTAAAAACAAGACATTTTTTAGCAAAATTCCTTTTTATATCGTTTTGTATTCCTTTCCCCGTTAAAATAAGCCCTCTATCGTTAAAATCGGTGAGAACTTCTTTTTTGAATGAAAAAAGTGCAGAGGCTATAGTCCATGCTTTCTTCGCGAAATTTCGATTAAAATATTTTGTCACCGATTTTGACGAATGAGCACTCGTTGGACGCGGAATAATGAGAGGAACATAACTGTAAAATATTTCTCACCGAAACTTGCTAGTTTAAAAAATATGCCACAAAAATCATTCGTGTGTGGCCTGATTTCAGGTGGCCTTTCCTATGCAGTCTTTTTGCTCTATTTTAAAAACAAGACATTTTTTAGCAAAATTCCTTTTTACATCGTTTTGTATTCCTTTCCCCGTTAAAATAAGCCCTCTATCGTTAAAATCGGTGAGAACTTCTTTTTTGAATGAAAAAAGTCCATGCTTTTTTCGCGAAATTTCGATTAAAATATTTTGTCACCGATTTTGACGAATGAGCACTCGTTGGACGTCTTTTTGCTCTATTTTAAAAACAAGACATTTTTTAGCAAAATTCCTTTTTATATCGTTTTATATTCCTTTCCCCGTTAAAATAAGCCCTCTATCGTTAAAATCGGTGAGAACTTCTTTTTTGAATGAAAAAAGTGCAGAGGCTATAGTCCATGCTTTTTTCGCGAAATTTCGATTAAAATATTTTGTCACCGATTTTGACGAATGAGCACTCGTTGGACGCGGAATAATGAGAGGAACATAACTGTAAAATATTTCTCTCCGAAACTTGCTAGTTTAAAAAATATGCCACAAAAATCATTCGTGTGTGGCCTGATTTCAGGTGGCCTTTCCTATGCAGTCTTTTTGCTCTATTTTAAAAACAAGACATTTTTTTAGCAAAATTCCTTTTTATATCGTTTTGTATTCCTTTCCCCGTTAAAATAAGCCCTCTATCGTTAAAATCGGTGAGAACTTCTTTTTTGAATGAAAAAAGTGCAGAGGCTATACCATGCTTTTTTCGCGAAATTTCGATTAAAATATTTTGTCACCGATTTTGACGAATGAGCACTCGTTGGACGCGGAATAATGAGAGGAACATAACTGTAAAATATTTCTCACCGAAACTTGCTAGTTTAAAAAATATGCCACAAAAATCATTCGTGTGTGGCCTGATTTCAGGTGGCCTTTCCTATGCAGTCTTTTTGCTCTATTTTAAAAACAAGACATTTTTTTAGCAAAATTCCTTTTTATATCGTTTTGTATTCCTTTCCCCGTTAAAATAAGCCCTCTATCGTTAAAATCGGTGAGAACTTATTTTTTTAATGAAAAAAGTGCAAAGGCTATAGTCCATGCTTTTTTCGCGAAATTTCGATTAAAATATTTTGTCACCGATTTTGACGAATGAGCACTCGTTGGACGCGGAATAATGAGAGGAACATAACTGTAAAATATTTCTCTCCGAAAGTTGCTAGTTTAAAAAATACGCCACAAAAATCATTCGTGAGTGGCCTGATTTCAGGTGGCCTTTCCTATGCAGTCTTTTTGCTCTATTTTAAAAACAAGACATTTTTTTAGCAAAATTCCTTTTTATATCGTTTTGTATTCCTTTCCCCGTTAAAATAAGCCCTCTATCGTTAAAATCGGTGAGAACTTATTTTTTGAATGAAAAAAGTGCAAAGGCTATAGTCCATGCTTTTTTCGCGAAATTTCGATTAAAATATTTTGTCACCGATTTTGACGAATGAGCACTCGTTGGACGCGGAATAATGAGAGGAACATTGTTTGAGCCGTGAAGGATTCCTACACAGTTCAGATTTGGTTGGTTTAAGAAGGCTTCCTAATTAAACCCAGAACAACAGAACAACGATTTCATTTAATAAAAACTTTATTCTAAAATTCTATTTACAAAGATCGATATTTATATACAAATTTTAATATGATAAATATGCAGAATCAACAAATTCAATTTAACAAATTTAATTGACAACAAATTTCATGCGTGAAATTCGATCTCACGAAATTGTTATTTGTCTGCAGGTGTTGCTGATGCAGCAAAAGTGCATGAAATTTACCTAATTAAATTGAATTTGTGCTGCATTTTTTTTTCGTCAATAAAGTTATTGACTTCTGAATTTGCTGATTTATATATATATATTTTTTAATGTTTAATGCTTAAACATCCTCCCCCCTTGAGTTGGTGTCCAACACAAATTTCTGGTCCAGGCCCTTGCGTTTTCTTGGGATAGGTTGATGCTGCTCCCCTTGCGATGCTCCTGGTAGTTTAAAGGAATTGGTTTTCTTACACCGCAAATACATTAAGTAGGTGAAGATTGCTAGTAAAGCCGTCACTGATAGATAGGTTATGGTATAGTGATGGACATCATGGACGTTAAATTGTTCGGGAAAGGTTGAAGCTACCTTGAGGCCCTTGATTCTAGAGGTTAGTTCCTTCATTTCTCGTGCATTAGATTGCAGATGAAATTCGGAAGAGGCTAGTTGCGGTGTCCTTTGTGTTAAACTCAGGTGGTCTTCTATCAAAGCACTGATGTTTATCCGTGGGATAAGTGCGGAGGTAAGGTTACTTTGATACCGGCCGTGTCCGCTAATCGTCATGGAAGTCTGTTTGACTGCGCACTCTGGTCGTAGCCTTAAGATTCCACTTCCGTTAAGCGTTTTGAGTAGGACTTCGGTTCCACAGACAATATTGAGTGTAGTTTCCGCATCCAATGAAAATAGCCAGTTGTTAGGTGTGTGAAGCTGAATCCATATCTTCGAGAGCTTTGTGGTTCGGAATCGACACGTTGGTGATAATTTTTGGTGATGATTTAGTAGCTCCATTTCACAGTGGCTCACACTGGATTTTAAGTTGTAGATCGGATGATTTTGAGCACATAGATATCGTTCATCGTCTAAGGTTTTGCATTTGTCTAGTTCGAATTGCATTAAGGGATAGTATCGGTCTCTCGGTAGATTAACGATGAGATATTCGGTAGATGGCTCAATTAAGATAAAGCTACCTTTGTGGAGTGTAGGAATTGGGATTACTTTAAAGAGTTGAAAGTATTCATCTTGTTGTAGTGGAATTCGTATGTCGAACAGGATATATGATTCTGTCACCCTTGCTGCGGCTGTCATTAGGCTGTAAAGTAACAAACCGCTATCCTTTCCATTTCCAGGAATTGTTAACATGGAAGGAAGGTGCTCTTTGATTTGTGCGATTTGTTCTTGTAGCTGGATAGGAGAGAGCAAAAGAGGATTAATTCTGTCGTGATGAAGATCCGTTAAAACATCAAGTAATGCTCCTTGAATTCTGTGAAAATTTTGCAGGACTAGCGTGGTTAGTATGGACAATGAGTTGAAAGTTTGTGCACTTTGTTGTTCGTATTGGGCATTACCTATGTACTTATGTAAAGCTTCGATGTGATTCTTTATGGAGTTGAACTGCTGTTGAATGGATTCTTCCCTGCCTTTCATAATATTTGTAGTAGATTCCAGAACTGATGTTTGATTTTTTAGTAATTGCATGAGGTAATTCTCATTCATCCGTGTTTTTTCAATTTCACCCGTTATATATTCAGCGTACTCGGAGTCGAGTACTCCAAAGAGTTTGCTTGCAATATTTCCGATTATATTGAGAGGTGCTCTTTTTACCATTTTGTGGCCACCACTTCGTTTATATAAAAGGTCACTTGCTTCCTCTAGTTCTCTAAGCTGATGCTCGAACTGATTTAGTATCTCTAGGCAATGATTCTTTCTGATTGTTGTTGCATTGCAAAGGTGGTCTATTGCCGCTATACAACTCCTTATTCCTTGAAATTCGGCCCAGTAATTTGTTAGGTTATAATAAACCAGCAAGTTCCATTCACTGTTTATTATTTGAGCCTGGCCTATAGATTCGAAGAATAACCCAGGATTATCTGTGAATGGTGCTATCTCCACTGGCTCACTAAAAGGTGCTCCGAATATTGGCAGCACCAAAGATGTTAGCAGGAGAAAACTGACAGCCATCGAATTACCTCGTTGTGGATTACTTAAACCTTGAGTCTGTTGCGCAAAACCCTTGCTCCCTTCTGCCGTTATGCTTGGTTGTGTGGTTTTTGCCTGTTTTGAGAATGTTAGCCAATTTGACCAGTTTGGGTTTATAGGTAAGAATCTGCCTTTCAATGGATGATTGACTTTCTTGCCAGAGCTCAGGTTTCGCCTTTTGGCAGGAGGACTGGCAGTGATGTCATCTGTTGCCGCGGGCTTAGTTCTTCGTGGTCCTTGCAGTAGGAGGCATGTAGCTCCGTTTGTTATTGTTTCGGTAACTTGTTGACTGTTTGAATCTTCGTCCTGATGGTTATTGTTGTACTCTTCAATTGGTAGTGGACACAGGTTGTGGATCGCTCTTTTAAAAATGCCAGATGCTGTTTTTACATTCACAACCCTGGTGTGATTATCCGGTCCATTAAATGTGTCTATAATGCGACCAAGAGCCCATTTAAGAGGGGGTAAGTTCATATCCTTTAACAGTACTAGGGTGCCCTTCTTTAAGTCATGTTGTTTGTTTTTCCACTTGTATCTTAGTTGAAGCTCCTGTAGATATTCTAATGACCATCTCTTCCAGAATGATTGTTGGATATGGTGCAGTCGTCTAAATCTTGTAAGACTGTTTATATTTAGGGCACTTACATCTGGCTCTGCAAAGGCTGTTAGTGGCCTGCCTATCAGGAAGTGCCCTGGGGTCAGAGCGTTCAAGTCGTTTGGGTCAGATGACATGGGCGTTAAAGGCCGTGAGTTGAGAATAGCTTCGATTTGAGTGATGACTGTATGCAATTCTTCCTGCGTCAGGCTCGCATTTCCAGTTTGCCGTATAAGATGCTTCTTCGCAGATTTTACTGCTGCTTCCCAGAGACCTCCAAAATGCGGTGAACGTGGAGGTATTGGCTTCCAGTCTATACGATTTTGTGAGCAAAGTTCGTGTATGGACTCCTTCAATTCCTGTGATTTGAATAAGTCATCAAGCTCCTTTAATCCGGATTTAGCACCAACAAAATTGGTTGCATTATCACAGAAAATTGTCGCGCAAAGTCCTCTTCGAGAAATGAATCGCTTTAGTGCATTTATAAAGGCGATAGAGCTTAAATTGCTGACGATTTCTAGATGAACCGCCTTTGTTGCGAAGCAAACAAAGACTGCGATATATGCTTTGTCTGATATGGCTCGTCTTAGCTTGTGGTGAATGACAATTGGTCCACAAAAATCAACTCCTGTGGTGTGAAATGGTTGTGCAGGAGTTACTCTTCTGGCTGGTAGATCGGCCATGATTTGAGTGATGCTCTGTGGTTTGCATTTAAAACAGCGAATGCACCTATGCACTATCTGTCGTGCTAGTGTCCTGATGTCTATGATCCAGAATCTTTGTCTTGCGATTGCTGTTAAGGTCTGTGGAGCTGCATGCATGTGCTTTCTGTGAAGATGATTAAGCAACAACTCGCTGAGTATATGATTCCTTGGAAGTAACATTTGATGTTTTGCATCTGCGTTCAGTTGGGAATGTTTTAATCGGCCACCAACTCTGATGACGCTAGTTGCTTCGTCCAGAAATGGATTCAATGATTGGATTGAACTGTTGATGTCGAGCGATTTGTTATCCTTGAGATTTTGAAACTCTTTGCTAAACGTTATGCGTTGTACATTTCTGACTAGGCCATTTTGCGCCATGTCCAGTTCTGTTATCGTTAGAAGGCCTGTTGATCTACGCTCCTTTGGTAGTCTGCAATTTTCCCAGAAACGTATGCAGTAAGCGAAGATTCGTTGAAGCCTCGTGAAGGAGTTCTTATGGTTGACAGATGCAATTATGTCCGTATAATTGTCTGTCTTTAACCTTGTTGAAAATGCGAATTTTCTTTCTCGAGCTTCAGGCACCTCTTGCAGTGGTTGAAATTTTTTGTTAGGCCACCTTGATGCTGGTTCAAATAAAAAATCTGGGCCCCTGAACCATAGTTTTGATTGGTGTAGTCTAGCTGGAAGCATGCCCCGAGAGATGATGTCAGCAGGATTTTGGGTACCTTCTACATGATGCCACTGATGTTCGGTCGTTAATTGTTGGATTTTTTCCACCCTATTTGCGACAAAGGTGCTCCAAGTGTAGGACGGTGCAGCAATCCATGAAAGAACGATTGTTGAATCCGTGTAGTAGTAAACCTTTGATAAATTCTTCGGTAGACATTGACGTATCCGCTCCACCAATTCTGCTAAGAGGACAGCAGCGCACAGTTCTAGTCTTGCTAGCGTTGTCGACTTTAGGGGTGTTAATCTTGACTTTGAACACAACAATTGAACTCGTATTTGGCCGAAGTCATCTACCGTCCTGATATAACAGCATGCACCATATGCCGATTCACTGCTATCAGAAAAGGCGTGCAATTGAAGCTCCACTGGATCGGTGAATGATACGTGTCTTGAGATTTTGAGACAACTGAGCTCTTTCAATTGGCATTGAAAGAGTTGCCACCTTTTTTTTAAATGTATTGGAAGTTCTTCATCCCACGAAATGTTTGATTTCCATAGATCCTGTACAAATAGTTTGCCAAGAACTGTCACAGGTCCAATTAGTCCAAGTGGGTCAAAAATACGAGTGATGTCTGACAGAACTGTTCGCTTGGTAGTCTTATCTGACTCATGGTGTGTTGTTTTAAATTGAAAGATATCATCTTTTGGTTGCCAAATCATTCCTAGGGTTTTCACGACTTCGTCTCCTTGGAGCAGTAGTAGTTTTTCTCTTAATTCTTCAGGAATGGTACGCAATATATCTGGGTGATTTGAACAGAACTTTCTTAGTTCAAAATTTCCACTTTTTAGAAGTGCCACTAACTCCTCTCTTAGTTTCATGGTATCATCAATGGAGTCTGTTCCAGTTAGGATGTCATCAACATAAGTATCAGTTCGTATGACCTTAGCTGCTCGAGGAAAGGTGTCGACTTCCAAAAGTGCTAATTGATTAAGACACCTTGTAGCGAGAAATGGTGCTGAAGCCGTGCCATATGTCACTGTTTTGAGCTGGTATGTCTGAATAGGCCTGTCTTTATGTTCGCGCCAGAGAATAAGTTGATATTTTCTTTGCTCGGGATCCACTTGAATTTGCCGATACATCTTGCATATATCTGCGGTCATCACATATTTGTGCATTCTAAATCTTATTAGAATGGAAAACAAGTCTGATTGTACAGTTGGTCCAATCTTGAGGATGTCGTTGAGAGATTTGCCAGTTGTAGTCTTTGCTGACGCATCGAACACTACACGCAGTTTCGTGCTCGAACTCTCAGGCTTAACAACGCAGTGATGTGGTAAGTAATAATTCTCGGATGGGATGAGTTCCTTTTGTATTGCTTGCATGTGCCCCAGGTGCTCGTATTCTCGCATGAAGGCCTGATATTATCGTTTTAGCTCTTGATTTTTGTCTAATTTGCGTTCTAGACAATAGAATCGTTTTGTTGCCATCTCAATTGAGGATCCCAACTTATGTGGTGGCTCGCGAAATGGTAGCTGGACAATGAGTTGACCTGATGGAGAACGTTGAAATGTCTCTTGAAAGTGCTGCTCGCATTCGTATTCTTCCTTTGTCATCCGGTTTGATGGTGCATCATGTTGGTCTAATTCCCAAAATTTGACTAATTGTTTCTCCAGAGATGCCACTGAAGGCTGAGTTACAATAGTGCATTGGAAGCGACTGATGGACGACGTATTTGGTGTTCTCCCTGCTACAATCCAGCCCAAGCGGGTGTTTTGCAGGAGAGGCAGATTGTTGGATACTCTAATCTGGCCACCTTGTAAGAGATCATAATACAAGTCAGCTCCTATCAGCATGTCGATTGCTTGAGGCTGATAGAAATCGGGATCTGCCAACTGGATATTGGCTGGAATTTCCCATCTTGAGGTACACACATATGTTGCTGGCTGATAGTCGCTGATCTTCGGCAGTACAACAGCTGTAAGTGTTGTAGTAAAATCATTTACTCTAGAGTGTAAGGCTAATTTAGTCTCGTGTTTGGCAATGGTTTCGTGTCCACCGATGCCAATAATCGGAATGCTAATTTTCTGTCTCTTCAAACCCAGCAGTTGAACAAAACTGTCCCGGATGAAATGTAATTGAGACGCTGAATCAAGCAGTATTCGACATGGAACCAGACCTCCTGTTGCATTGACGATGTCCACTACAGCTGTTGCCAGTAAGACTTGTGATTTGGCTGATGCCTTAAGACTGGTGGTAGCTTTGTTCGAAGTCTGCTGTATTAATTTTGAAGGAGTAATTGACTGCAGTGTCGTGTTATTCTGTCGTATTGTATGATTGGGCTTGGCGGTCTCTTGCTTGTCGCGGAATGAATTGTGAAGCAGACTGTTGTGTCGGCCCCTGCAATATGTGCAATTTCCTGAAGTACATCCTTGAATCTGATGTCCAGGTTTCAGGCAGTTAGGGCATAGCTTGAATTGCTTCACCAGCTGGAACTTATTGTCAAGTGATGAATTCAGGAACTTGTTGCATCTGTAAATTTTATGCTCTGCTTTACAGACGGGACACTGAGTTCTTGGCGTTGATGTCACAAATGTAACAGGCCTTTTGCGCTCGTCTTTCGTGTGCATTGCCTCCAGCATCTGAAATCTGGATTCTAAGAACTTGAAGAAGTCATCTACGTTTTGGATTTCACGAGGACGCTGGAGAGATTGTTCGTATAATTTCCGGGATTCTTTGTCTAGCTTCTGAAGTAATATATGGATCAGTATGGCATTCCATTCTTTGATCTTAACCCCCATGTTCTGCAGTGATAGAAGGCATTCTTTACTGACATCATGTATCCGCTTTATTCCAGCTCCAGATTCAACTGTCAACGTACTTTGTGACAGCAGTTCATTTAGAAGTGCAGTTATTATACTTCTGGAGTTATTGTACCTGTCTGTCAGTATCTTCCAAGCCACGGTGTAGTTTTGTTCCGTGGCATGTAGATGTCTTATCAACCGGCTTGGTTCACCGGTAAGATGAGCTTTCAGGTAGTACATTTTTTCTGCTGCGCTTATAGACTGATGATGTATTAGCTGAGTGAAAAGATCCATAAATGGTTTCCATTGTGTATTCGTTTCATCGAAGTTCGGAAGAGCTATCTTAGGAAGCTTTACATTCATGCTATTACTACACGCTATGGATTGTTCATCTAGTCTTTCCTGTAGTTCAATCGCCAGGTTTTGATATTTATCTTCAATGCTTCTATATTCTTCTTGTGCCTTCGTAGAGTCGAGCAATTCTGCTATTACTTCTTGATGGAGGCAAGTTATTTGAGCCCAGTAGTCATTGATCGACTTAAGCTTCTGATTATAGTAAGCCCTTGAACGAGGTGCATTAAACTCTTCTCTAATTGAGTTTATCAATCTGTCCAACGCCTTTATTGTTGCGGCGTGCATCCTTAGAGTCTTGGCTGAGTCATCTTGATTAGCGTCAGTGGGTGTGGTCGCTGGAGCACTTGACTGTGGTGCATCCGCGGAACACTCCCTCAGTCTCTGGTCTATTTTACCTAGGAAGTCCTTGCAGATTTCTTGGACTTGTGTATGGTATGCTTGTGTGAAGTACGCATGATCTGGATGTACTTGCTGGATGCATTCTAGCTCTTGATGTTTTTTATTGAATTGAATGATGAATTCGTTCAGGGATGTCTGGTACTTCAAAGTGCCTTCCTTGGTTCTCCGCTCAATCCTCTCCTTTTTAAAGTTATCGAAGAGTTGGTTGATGGCACGGCCAAGCTCTGATTGAGCTGACGCGAGTGCTGCAATATCTGTCATTTGGCACACAAAACAAACTTATCGTATGAATCGTAGAATGGTGAGCTGATTGTGGTTGCTTATGGATGCAAGCGGAGTCCGGATACTGCTGGCTATTGTGTTGCCTGTTGACACAAAGTGAGCTCCTGAGCTATTTCTTAAGAAAGCGAGATTTGACTATTGAGCTCTCAAATGGATGCCAAAAGAGAGTCTGGACTGCTTGTGGTGCGTGATATAGCACTACTTATGTTACACAAGTAGCGATTAATATCACGTCGGGGTCACCAATTTTGTTTGAGCCGTGAAGGATTCCTACACAGTTCAGATTTGGTTGGTTTAAGAAGGCTTCCTAATTAAACCCAGAACAACAGAACAACGATTTCATTTAATAAAAACTTTATTCTAAAATTCTATTTACAAAGATCGATATTTATATACAAATTTTAATATGATAAATATGCAGAATCAACAAATTCAATTTAACAAATTTAATTGACAACAAATTTCATGCGTGAAATTCGATCTCACGAAATTGTTATTTGTCTGCAGGTGTTGCTGATGCAGCAAAAGTGCATGAAATTTACCTAATTAAATTGAATTTGTGCTGCCTTTTTTTTTTCGTCAATAAAGTTATTGACTTCTGAATTTGCTGATTTATATATATATTTTTTTTAATGTTTAATGCTTAAACAAACATAACTGTAAAATATTTCTCTCCGAAACTTGCTAGTTTAAAAAATATGCCACAAAAATCATTCGTGTGTGGCCTGATTTCAGGTGGCCTTTCCTATGCAGTCTTTTTGCTCTATTTTAAAAACAAGACATTTTTTTAGCAAAATTCCTTTTTATATCGTTTTGTATTCCTTTCCCCGTTAAAATAAGCCCTCTATCGTTAAAATCGGTGAGAACTTCTTTTTTGAATGAAAAAAGTGCAAAGGCATGCTTTTTTCGCGAAATTTCGATTAAAATATTTTGTCACCGATTTTGACGAATGAGCACTCGTTTGACGCGGAATAATGAGAGGAACATAACAGTAAAATATTTCTCTCCGAAACTTGCTAGTTTAAAAAATATGCCACAAAAATCATTCGTGAGTGGCCTGATTCAGGTGGCCTTTCCTATGCAGTCTTTTTGCTCTATTTTAAAAACAAAACATTTTTTTAGCAAAATTCCTTTTTATATCGTTTTGTATTCCTTTCCCCGTTAAAATAAGCCCTCTATCGTTAAAATCGGTGAGAACTTCTTTTTTGAATGAAAAAAGTGCAGAGGCTATAGTCCATGCTTTTTTCGCGAAATTTCGATTAAAATATTTTGTCACCGATTTTGACGAATGAGCACTCGTTGGACGCGGAATAATGAGAGGAACATAACTGTAAAATATTTCTCACCGAAACTTGCTAGTTTAAAAAATATGCCACAAAAATCATTCGTGTGTGGCCTGATTTCAGGTGGCCTTTCCTATGCAGTCTTTTTGCTCTATTTTAAAAACAAGACATTTTTTTAGCAAAATTCCTTTTTATATCGTTTTGTATTCCTTTCCCCGTTAAAATAAGCCCTCTATCGTTAAAATCGGTGAGAACTTCTTTTTTGAATGAAAAAAGTGCAGAGGCTATAGTCCATGCTTTTTTCGCGAAATTTCGATTAAAATATTTTGTCACCGAATTTGACGAATGAGCACCACTCGTTGGACGCGGAATAATGAGAGGAACATAACTGTAAAATATTTCTCACCGAAACTTGCTAGTTTAAAAAATATGCCACAAAAATCATTCGTGTGTGGCCTGATTTCAGGTGGCCTTTCCTATGCAGTCTTTTTGCTCTATTTTAAAAACAAGACATTTTTTTAGCAAAATTCCTTTTTATATCGTTTTGTATTCCTTTCCCCGTTAAAATAAGCCCTCTATCGTTAAAATCGGTGAGAACTTCTTTTTTGAATGAAAAAAGTGCAGAGGCTATAGTCCATGCTTTTTTCGCGAAATTTCGATTAAAATATTTTGTCACCGATTTTGACGAATGAGCACCACTCGTTGGACGCGGAATAATGAGAGGAACATAACTGTAAAATATTTCTCTCCGAAACTTGCTAGTTTAAAAAATATGCCACAAAAATCATTCGTGTGTGGCCTGATTTCAGGTGGCCTTTCCTATGCAGTCTTTTTGCTCTATTTTAAAAACAAGACATTTTTTTAGCAAAATTCCTTTTTATATCGTTTTGTATTCCTTTCCCCGTTAAAATAAGCCCTCTATCGTTAAAATCGGTGAGAACTTCTTTTTTGAATGAAAAAAGTGCAAAGGCATGCTTTTTTCGCGAAATTTCGATTAAAATATTTTGTCACCGATTTTGACGAATGAGCACTCGTTGGACGCGGAATAATGAGAGGAACATAACTGTAAAATATTTCTCTCCGAAACTTGCTAGTTTAAAAAATATGCCACAAAAATCATTCGTGAGTGGCCTGATTCAGGTGGCCTTTCCTATGCAGTCTTTTTGCTCTATTTTAAAAACAAGACATTTTTTTAGCAAAATTCCTTTTTATATCGTTTTGTATTCCTTTCCCCGTTAAAATAAGCCCTCTATCGTTAAAATCGGTGAGAACTTCTTTTTTGAATGAAAAAAGTGCAGAGGCTATAGTCCATGCTTTTTTCGCGAAATTTCGATTAAAATATTTTGTCACCGATTTTGACGAATGAGCACTCGTTGGACGCGGAATAATGAGAGGAACATAATTGTAAAATATTTCTCTCCGAAACTTGCTAGTTTAAAAAATATGCCACAAAAATCATTCGTGAGTGGCCTGATTCAGGTGGCCTTTCCTATGCAGTCTTTTTGCTCTATTTTAAAAACAAGACATTTTTTTAGCAAAATTCCTTTTTATATCGTTTTGTATTCCTTTCCCCGTTAAAATAAGCCCTCTATCATTAAAATCGGTGAGAACTTATTTTTTGAATGAAAAAAGTGCAAAGGCTATAGTCCATGCTTTTTTCGCGAAATTTCGATTAAAATATTTTGTCACCGATTTTGACGAATGAGCACTCGTTGGACGCGGAATAATGAGAGGAACATAACTGTAAAATATTTCTCTCCGAAACTTGCTAGTTTAAAAAATACGCCACAAAAATCATTCGTGAGTGGCCTGATTCAGGTGGCCTTTCCTATGCAGTCTTTTTGCTCTATTTAAAAAACAAGACATTTTTTTAGCAAAATTCCTTTTTATATCGTTTTGTATTCCTTTCCCCGTTAAAATAAGCCCTCTATCGTTAAAATCGGTGAGAACTTCTTTTTTGAATGAAAAAAGTGCAAAGGCATGCTTTTTTCGCGAAATTTCGATTAAAATATTTTGTCACCGATTTTGACGAATGAGCACTCGTTGGACGCGGAATAATGAGAGGAACATAACTGTAAAATATTTCTCTCCGAAACTTGCTAGTTTAAAAAATATGCCACAAAAATCATTCGTGAGTGGCCTGATTCAGGTGGCCTTTCCTATGCAGTCTTTTTGCTCTATTTTAAAAACAAGACATTTTTTTAGCAAAATTCCTTTTTATATCGTTTTGTATTCCTTTCCCCGTTAAAATAAGCCCTCTATCGTTAAAATCGGTGAGAACTTCTTTTTTGAATGAAAAAAGTGCAGAGGCTATAGTCCATGCTTTTTTCGCGAAATTTCGATTAAAATATTTTGTCACCGATTTTGACGAATGAGCACTCGTTGGACGCGGAATAATGAGAGGAACATAACTGTAAAATATTTCTCACCGAAACTTGCTAGTTTAAAAAATATGCCACAAAAATCATTCGTGTGTGGCCTGATTTCAGGTGGCCTTTCCTATGCAGTCTTTCTCTATTTTAAAAACAAGACATTTTTTTAGCAAAATTCCTTTTTATATCGTTTTGTATTCCTTTCCCCGTTAAAATAAGCCCTCTATCGTTAAAATCGGTGAGAACTTCTTTTTTGAATGAAAAAAGTCCATGCTTTTTCGCGAAATTTCGATTAAAATATTTTGTCACCGATTTTGACGAATGAGCACTCGTTGGACGCGGAATAATGAGAGGAACATAACTGTAAAATATTTCTCACCGAAACTTGCTAGTTTAAAAAATATGCCACAAAAATCATTCGTAAGTGGCCTGATTCAGGTGGCCTTTCCTATGCAGTCTTTTTGCTCAATTTTAAAAACAAGACATTATTTTAGCAAAATTCCTTTGTATATCGTTTTGTATTCCTTTCCCCGTTAAAATAAGCCCTCTATCGTTACAATTGGTGAGAACTTCTTTTTTGAATGAAAAAAGTGCAGAGGCTATAGTCCATGCTTTTTTCGCGAAATTTCGATTAAAATATTTTGTCACCGATTTTGACGAATGAGCACTCGTTGGACGCGGAATAATGAGAGGAACATAACTGTAAAATATTTCTCACCGAAACTTGCTAGTTTAAAAAATATGCCACAAAAATCATTCGTGTGTGGCCTGATTTCAGGTAGCCTTTCCTATGCAGTCTTTTTGCTCTATTTTGAAAACAAGACATTTTTTTAGCAAAATTCCTTTTTATATCGTTTTGTATTCCTTTCCCCGTTAAAATAAGCCCTCTATCGTTAAAATCGGTGAGAACTTCTTTTTTGAATGAAAAAAGTGCAAAGGCTATAGTCCATGCTTTTTTCGCGAAATTTCGATTAAAATATTTTGTCACCGATTTTGACGAATGAGCACTCGTTGGACGCGGAATAATGAGAGGAACATAACCGTAAAATATTTCTCACCGAAACTTGCTAGTTTAAAAAATATGCCACAAAAATCATTCGTGTGTGGCCTGATTTCAGGTGGCCTTTCCTATGCAGTCTTTTTGCTCTATTTTAAAAACAAGACATTTTTTTAGCAAAATTCCTTTTTATATCGTTTTGTATTCCTTTCCCCGTTAAAATAAGCCCTCTATCGTTAAAATCGGTGAGAACTTCTTTTTTGAATGAAAAAAGTCCATGCTTTTTCGCGAAATTTCGATTAAAATATTTTGTCACCGATTTTGACGAATGAGCACTCGTTGGACGCGGAATAATGAGAGGAACATAACTGTAAAATATTTCTCTCCGAAACTTGCTAGTTTAAAAAATATGCCACAAAAATCATTCGTGAGTGGCCTGATTCAGGTGGCCTTTCCTATGCAGTCTTTTTGCTCTATTTTAAAAACCAGACATTTTTTTAGCAAAATTCCATTTTATATCGTTTTGTATTCCTTTCCCCGTTAAAATAAGCCCTCTATCGTTAAAATCGGCGAGTACCTCTTTTTTGAATGAAAAAAGTGCAGAGGCTATAGTCCATGCTTTTTTCGCGAAATTTCGATTAAAATATTTTGTCACCGATTTTGACGAATGAGCACTCGTTGGACGCGGAATAATGAGAGGAACATAACTGTAAAATATTTCTCTCCGAAACTTGCTAGTTTAAAAAATATGCCACAAAAATCATTCGTGAGTGGCCTGATTCAGGTGGCCTTTCCTATGCAGTCTTTTTGCTCTATTTTAAAAACAAGACATTTTTTTAGCAAAATTCCTTTTTATATCGTTTTGTATTCCTTTGCCCGTTAAAATAAGCCCTCTATAGTTAAAATCGGTGAGAACTTCTTTTTTGAATGAAAAAAGTGCAGAGGCTATAGTCCATGCTTTTTTCGCGAAATTTCGATTAAAATATTTTGTCACCGATTTTGACGAATGAGCACTCGTTGGACGCGGAATAATGAGAGGAACATAACTGTAAAATATTTCTCACCGAAACTTGCTAGTTTAAAAAATATGCCACAAAAATCATTCGTGTGTGGCCTGATTTCAGGTGGCCTTTCCTATGCAGTCTTTTTGCTCTATTTTAAAAACAAGACATTTTTTTAGCAAAATTCGTTTTTATATCGTTTTGTATTCCTTTCCCCGTTAAAATAAGCCCTCTGTCGTTAAAATCGGTGAGAACTTATTTTTTGAATGAAAAAAGTGCAAAGGCTGTCCATGCTTTTTTCGCGAAATTTCGATTAAAATATTTTGTCACCGATTTTGACGAATGAGCACTCGTTGGACGCGGAATAATGAGAGGAACATAACTGTAAAATATTTCTCTCCGAAACTTGCTAGTTTAAAAAATATGCCACAAAAATCATTCGTGTGTGGCCTGATTCAGGTGGCCTTTCCTATGCAGTCTTTTTGCTCTATTTTAAAAACAAGACATTTTTTTAGCAAAATTCCTTTTTATATCGTTTTGTATTCCTTTCCCCGTTAAAATAAGCCCTCTATCGTTAAAATCGGTGAGAACTTCTTTTCTGAATGAAAACAGTGCAAAGGCTATAGTCCATGCTTTTTTCGCGAAATTTCGATTAAAATATTTTGTCACCGATTTTGACGAATGAGCACTCGTTGGACGCGGAATAATGAGAGGAACATAACTGTAAAATATTTCTCTCCGAAACTTGCTAGTTTAAAAAATATGCCACAAAAATCATTCGTGTGTGGCCTGATTTCAGGTGGCCTTTCCTATGCAGTCTTTTTGCTCTATTTTAAAAACAAGACATTTTTTTAGCAAAATTCCTTTTTATATCGTTTTGTATTCCTTTCCCCGTTAAAATAAGCCCTCTATCGTTAAAATCGGTGAGAACTTCTTTTTTGAATGAAAAAAGTCCATGCTTTTTCGCGAAATTTCGATTAAAATATTTTGTCACCGATTTTGACGAATGAGCACTCGTTGGACGCGGAATAATGAGAGGAACATAACTGTAAAATATTTCTCACCGAAACTTGCTAGTTTAAAAAATATGCCACAAAAATCATTCGTGTGTGGCCTGATTCAGGTGGCCTTTCCTATGCAGTCTTTTTGCTCTATTTTAAAAACAAGACATTTTTTTAGCAAAATTCCTTTTTATATCGTTTTGTATTCCTTTCCCCGTTAAAATAAGCCCTCTTATCGTTAAAATCGGCGAGTACCTCTTTTTTGAATGAAAAAAGTGCAGAGGCTATAGTCCATGCTTTTTTCGCGAAATTTCGATTAAAATATTTTGTCACCGATTTTGACGAATGAGCACTCGTTGGACGCGGAATAATGAGAGGAACATAACTGTAAAATATTTCTCTCCGAAACTTGCTAGTTTAAAAAATATGCCACAAAAATCATTCGTGAGTGGCCTGATTCAGGTGGCCTTTCCTATGCAGTCTTTTTGCTCTATTTTAAAAACAAGACATTTTTTTAGCAAAATTCCTTTTTATATCGTTTTGTATTCCTTTGCCCGTTAAAATAAGCCCTCTATAGTTAAAATCGGTGAGAACTTCTTTTTTGAATGAAAAAAGTGCAGAGGCTATAGTCCATGCTTTTTTCGCGAAATTTCGATTAAAATATTTTGTCACCGATTTTGACGAATGAGCACTCGTTGGACGCGGAATAATGAGAGGAACATAACTGTAAAATATTTCTCACCGAAACTTGCTAGTTTAAAAAATATGCCACAAAAATCATTCGTGTGTGGCCTGATTTCAGGTGGCCTTTCCTATGCAGTCTTTTTGCTCTATTTTAAAAACAAGACATTTTTTTAGCAAAATTCGTTTTTATATCGTTTTGTATGCCTTTCCCCGTTAAAATAAGCCCTCTGTCGTTAAAATCGGTGAGAACTTATTTTTTGAATGAAAAAAGTGCAAAGGCTGTCCATGCTTTTTTCGCGAAATTTCGATTAAAATATTTTGTCACCGATTTTGACGAATGAGCACTCGTTGGACGCGGAATAATGAGAGGAACATAACTGTAAAATATTTCTCTCCGAAACTTGCTAGTTTAAAAAATATGCCACAAAAATCATTCGTGTGTGGCCTGATTCAGGTGGCCTTTCCTATGCAGTCTTTTTGCTCTATTTTAAAAACAAGACATTTTTTTAGCAAAATTCCTTTTTATATCGTTTTGTATTCCTTTCCCCGTTAAAATAAGCCCTCTATCGTTAAAATCGGTGAGAACTTCTTTTCTGAATGAAAACAGTGCAAAGGCTATAGTCCATGCTTTTTTCGCGAAATTTCGATTAAAATATTTTGTCACCGATTTTGACGAATGAGCACTCGTTGGAGGCGGCATAATGAGAGGAACATAACTGTAAAATATTTCTCTCCGAAACTTGCTAGTTTAAAAAATATGCCACAAAAATCATTCGTGTGTGGCCTGATTTCAGGTGGCCTTTCCTATGCAGTCTTTTTGCTCTATTTTAAAAACAAGACATTTTTTTAGCAAAATTCCTTTTTATATCGTTTTGTATTCCTTTCCCCGTTAAAATAAGCCCTCTATCGTTAAAATCGGTGAGAACTTATTTTTTGAATGAAAAAAGTGCAAAGGCTATAGTCCATGCTTTTTTCGCGAAATTTCGAATAAAATATTTTGTCACCGATTTTGACGAATGAGCTCTCGTTGGACGCGGAATAATGAGAGGAACATAACTGTAAAATATTTCTCTCCGAAACTTGCTAGTTTAAAAAATATGCCACAAAAATCATTCGTGAGTGGCCTGATTCAGGTGGCCTTTCCTATGCAGTCTTTTGCTCTATTTTAAAAACAAGACATTTTTTTAGCAAAATTCCTTTTTATATCGTTTTGTATTCCTTTCCCCGTTAAAATAAGCCCTCTATCGTTAAAATCGGTGAGAACTTCTTTTTTGAATGAAAAAAGTGCAAAGGCTATAGTCCATTCTTTTTTCGCGAAATTTCGATTAAAATATTTTGTCACCGATTTTGACGAATGAGCACTCGTTGGACGCGGAATAATAAGAGGAACATAACTGTAAAATATTTCTCACCGAAACTTGCTAGTTTAAAAAATATGCCACAAAAATCATTCGTGTGTGGCCTGATTTCAGGTGGCCTTTCCTATGCAGTCTTTTTGCTCTATTTTAAAAACAAGACATTTTTTTAGCAAAATTCCTTTTTATATCGTTTTGTATTCCTTTCCCCGTTAAAATAAGCCCTCTATCGTTAAAATCGGTGTGAACTTATTTTTTGAATGAAAAAAGTGCAAAGGCTATAGTCCATGCTTTTTTCGCGAAATTTCGATTAAAATATTTCGTCACCGATTTTGACGAATGAGCACTCGTTGGACGCGGAATAATAAGAGGAACATAACTGTAAAATATTTCTCACCGAAACTTGCTAGTTTAAAAAATATGCCACAAAAATCATTCGTGTGTGGCCTGATTTCAGGTGGCCTTTCCTATGCAGTCTTTTTGCTCTATTTTAAAAACAAGACATTTTTTTAGCAAAATTCCTTTTTATATCGTTTTGTATTCCTTTCCCCGTTAAAATAAGCCCTCTATCGTTAAAATCGGTGAGAACTTATTTTTTGAATGAAAAAAGTGCAAAGGCCATGCTTTTTTCGCGAAATTTCGATTAAAATATTTTGTCACCGATTTTGACGAATGAGCACTTGTTGGACGCGGAATAATGAGAGGAACATAACTGTAAAATATTTCTCTCCGAAACTTTCTAGTTTAAAAAATATGCCACAAAAATCATTCGTGAGTGGCCTGATTCAGGTGGCCTTTCCTATGCAGTCTTTTTGCTCTATTTTAAAAACAAGACATTTTTTTAGCAAAATTCCTTTTTATATCGTTTTGTATTCCTTTCCCCGTTAAAATAAGCCCTCTATCGTTAAAATCGGTGAGAACTTCTTTTTTGAATGAAAAAAGTGCAGAGGCTATAGTCCATGCTTTTTTCGCGAAATTTCGATTAAAATATTTTGTCACCGATTTTGACGAATGAGCACTCGTTGGACGCGGAATAATAAGAGGAACATAACTGTAAAATATTTCTCACCGAAACTTGCTAGTTTAAAAAATATGCCACAAAAATCATTCGTGTGTGGCCTGATTTCAGGTGGCCTTTCCTATGCAGTCTTTTTGCTCTATTTTAAAAACAAGACATTTTTTTAGCAAAATTCCTTTTTATATCGTTTTGTATTCCTTTCCCCGTTAAAATAAGCCCTCTATCGTTAAAATCGGTGTGAACTTATTTTTTGAATGAAAAAAGTGCAAAGGCTATAGTCCATGCTTTTTTCGCGAAATTTCGATTAAAATATTTTGTCACCGATTTTGACGAATGAGCTCTCGTTGGACGCGGAATAATGAGAGGAACATAACTGTAAAATATTTCTCACCGAAACTTGCTAGTTTAAAAAATATGCCACAAAAATCATTCGTGTGTGGCCTGATTTCAGGTGGCCTTTCCTATGCAGTCTTTTTGCTCTATTTTAAAAACAAGACATTTTTTTAGCAACATTCCTTTTTATATCGTTTTGTATTCCTTTCCCCGTTAAAATAAGCCCTCTATCGTTAAAATCGGTGAGAACTTATTTTTTGAATGAAAAAAGTGCAAAGGCCATGCTTTTTTCGCGAAATTTCGATTAAAATATTTTGTCACCGATTTTGACGAATGAGCACTTGTTGGACGCGGAATAATGAGAGGAACATAACTGTAAAATATTTCTCTCCGAAACTTTCTAGTTTAAAAAATATGCCACAAAAATCATTCGTGAGTGGCCTGATTCAGGTGGCCTTTCCTATGCAGTCTTTTTGCTCTATTTTAAAAACAAGACATTTTTTTAGCAAAATTCCTTTTTATATCGTTTTGTATTCCTTTCCCCGTTAAAATAAGCCCTCTATCGTTAAAATCGGTGAGAACTTATTTTTTGAATGAAAAAAGTGCAAAGGCCATGCTTTTTTCGCGAAATTTCGATTAAAATATTTTGTCACCGATTTTGACGAATGAGCACTTGTTGGACGCGGAATAATGAGAGGAACATAACTGTAAAATATTTCTCACCGAAACTTGCTAGTTTAAAAAATATGCCACAAAAATCATTCGTGAGTGGCCTGATTCAGGTGGCCTTTCCTATGCAGTCTTTTGCTCTATTTTAAAAACAAGACATTTTTTTAGCAAAATTCCTTTTTATATCGTTTTGTATTCCTTTCCCCGTTAAAATAAGCCCTCTATCGTTAAAATCGGTGAGAACTTCTTTTTTGAATGAAAAAAGTGCAGAGGCTATAGTCCATGCTTTTTTCGCGAAATTTCGATTAAAATATTTTGTCACCGATTTTGACGAATGAGCACTCGTTGGACGCGGAATAATGAGAGGAACATAACTGTAAAATATTTCTCACCGAAACTTGCTAGTTTAAAAAATATGCCACAAAAATCATTCGTGTGTGGCCTGATTTCAGGTGGCCTTTCCTATGCAGTCTTTTTGCTCTATTTTAAAAACAAGACATTTTTTTAGCAAAATTTCTTTTTATATCGTTTTGTATTCCTTTCCCCGTTAAAATAAGCCCTTTATCGTTAAAATCGGTGTGAACTTATTTTTTGAATGAAAAAAGTGCAAAGGCTATAGTCCATGCTTTTTTCGCGAAATTTCGATTAAAATATTTTGTCACCGATTTTGACGAATGAGCACTCGTTGGACGCGGAATAATGAGAGGAACATAACTGTAAAATATTTCTCACCGAAACTTGCTAGTTTAAAAAATATGCCACAAAAATCATTCGTGTGTGGCCTGATTTCAGGTGGCCTTTCCTATGCAGTCTTTTTGCTCTATTTTAAAAACAAGACATTTTTTTAGCAAAATTCCTTTTTATATCGTTTTGTATTCCTTTCCCCGTTAAAATAAGCCCTCTATCGTTAAAATCGGTGAGAACTTATTTTTTGAATGAAAAAAGTGCAAAGGCCATGCTTTTTTCGCGAAATTTCGATTAAAATATTTTGTCACCGATTTTGACGAATGAGCACTTGTTGGACGCGGAATAATGAGAGGAACATAACTGTAAAATATTTCTCTCCGAAACTTTCTAGTTTAAAAAATATGCCACAAAAATCATTCGTGAGTGGCCTGATTCAGGTGGCCTTTCCTATGCAGTCTTTTTGCTCTATTTTAAAAACAAGACATTTTTTTAGCAAAATTCCTTTTTATATCGTTTTGTATTCCTTTCCCCGTTAAAATAAGCCCTCTATCGTTAAAATCGGTGAGAACTTATTTTTTGAATGAAAAAAGTGCAAAGGCCATGCTTTTTTCGCGAAATTTCGATTAAAATATTTTGTCACCGATTTTGACGAATGAGCACTTGTTGGACGCGGAATAATGAGAGGAACATAACTGTAAAATATTTCTCACCGAAACTTGCTAGTTTAAAAAATATGCCACAAAAATCATTCGTGTTTGGCCTGATTTCAGGTGGCCTTTCCTATGCAGTCTTTTTGCTCTATTTTAAAAACAAGACATTTTTTTAGCAAAATTCCTTTTTATATCGTTTTGTATTCCTTTCCCCGTTAAAATAAGCCCTCTATCGTTAACATCGGTGAGAACTTCTTTTTTGAATGAAAAAAGTGCAAAGGCTATAGTCCATGCTTTTTTCGCGAAATTTCGATTAAAATATTTTGTCACCGATTTTGACGAATGAGCTCTCGTTGGACGCGGAATAATGAGAGGAACATAACTGTAAAATATTTCTCTCCGAAACTTGCTAGTTTAAAAAATATGCCACAAAAATCATTCGTGAGTGGCCTGATTCAGGTGGCCTTTCCTATGCAGTCTTTTGCTCTATTTTAAAAACAAGACATTTTTTTAGCAAAATTCCTTTTTATATCGTTTTGTATTCCTTTCCCCGTTAAAATAAGCCCTCTATCGTTAAAATCGGTGAGAACTTCTTTTTTGAATGAAAAAAGTGCAGAGGCTATAGTCCATGCTTTTTTCGCGAAATTTCGATTAAAATATTTTGTCACCGATTTTGACGAATGAGCACTCGTTGGACGCGGAATAATAAGAGGAACATAACTGTAAAATATTTCTCACCGAAACTTGCTAGTTTAAAAAATATGCCACAAAAATCATTCGTGTGTGGCCTGATTTCAGGTGGCCTTTCCTATGCAGTCTTTTTGCTCTATTTTAAAAACAAGACATTTTTTTAGCAAAATTCCTTTTTATATCGTTTTCTATTCCTTTCCCCGTTAAAATAAGCCCTCTATCGTTAAAATCGGTGTGAACTTATTTTTTGAATGAAAAAAGTGCAAAGGCTATAGTCCATGCTTTTTTCGCGAAATTTCGATTAAAATATTTTGTCACCGATTTTGACGAATGAGCACTCGTTGGACGCGGAATAATGAGAGGAACATAACTGTAAAATATTTCTCACCGAAACTTGCTAGTTTAAAAAATATGCCACAAAAATCATTCGTGTGTGGCCTGATTTCAGGTGGCCTTTCCTATGCAGTCTTTTTGCTCTATTTTAAAAACAAGACATTTTTTTAGCAAAATTCCTTTTTATATCGTTTTGTATTCCTTTCCCCGTTAAAATAAGCCCTCTATCGTTAAAATCGGTGAGAACTTATTTTTTGAATGAAAAAAGTGCAAAGGCCATGCTTTTTTCGCGAAATTTCGATTAAAATATTTTGTCACCGATTTTGACGAATGAGCACTCGTTGGACGCGGAATAATAAGAGGAACATAACTGTAAAATATTTCTCACCGAAACTTGCTAGTTTAAAAAATATGCCACAAAAATCATTCGTGTGTGGCCTGATTTCAGGTGGCCTTTCCTATGCAGTCTTTTTGCTCTATTTTAAAAACAAGACATTTTTTTAGCAAAATTCCTTTTTATATCGTTTTGTATTCCTTTCCCCGTTAAAATAAGCCCTCTATCGTTAAAATCGGTGTGAACTTATTTTTTGAATGAAAAAAGTGCAAAGGCTATAGTCCATGCTTTTTTCGCGAAATTTCGATTAAAATATTTTGTCACCGATTTTGACGAATGAGCACTCGTTGGACGCGGAATAATGAGAGGAACATAACTGTAAAATATTTCTCACCGAAACTTGCTAGTTTAAAAAATATGCCACAAAAATCATTCGTGTGTGGCCTGATTTCAGGTGGCCTTTCCTATGCAGTCTTTTTGCTCTATTTTAAAAACAAGACATTTTTTTAGCAAAATTCCTTTTTATATCGTTTTGTATTCCTTTCCCCGTTAAAATAAGCCCTTTATCGTTAAAATCGGTGAGAACTTATTTTTTGAATGAAAAAAGTGCAAAGGCCATGCTTTTTTCGCGAAATTTCGATTAAAATATTTTGTCACCGATTTTGACGAATGAGCACTTGTTGGACGCGGAATAATGAGAGGAACATAACTGTAAAATATTTCTCTCCGAAACTTTCTAGTTTAAAAAATATGCCACAAAAATCATTCGTGAGTGGCCTGATTCAGGTGGCCTTTCCTATGCAGTCTTTTTGCTCTATTTTAAAAACAAGACATTTTTTTAGCAAAATTCCTTTTTATATCGTTTTGTATTCCTTTCCCCGTTAAAATAAGCCCTCTATCGTTAAAATCGGTGAGAACTTCTTTTTTGAATGAAAAAAGTGCAGAGGCTATAGTCCATGCTTTTTTCGCGAAATTTCGATTAAAATATTTTGTCACCGATTTTGACGAATGAGCACTCGTTGGACGCGGAATAATGAGAGGAACATAACTGTAAAATATTTCTCTCCGAAACTTGCTAGTTTAAAAAATATGCCACAAAAATCATTCGTGAGTGGCCTGATTCAGGTGGCCTTTCCTATGCAGTCTTTTTGCTCTATTTTAAAAACAAGACATTTTTTTAGCAAAATTCCTTTTTATATCGTTTTGTATTCCTTTCCCCGTTAAAATAAGCCCTCTATCGTTAAAATCGGTGAGAACTTCTTTTTTGAATGAAAAAAGTGCAGAGGCTATAGTCCATGCTTTTTTCGCGAAATTTCGATTAAAATATTTTGTCACCGATTTTGACGAATGAGCACTCGTTGGACGCGGAATAATGAGAGGAACATAACTGTAAAAAATTTCTCACCGAAATTTGCTAGTTTAAAAAATATGCCACAAAAATCATTCGTGTGTGGCCTGATTTCAGGTGGCCTTTCCTATGCAGTCTTTTTGCTCTATTTTAAAAACAAGACATTTTTTTAGCAAAATTCCTTTTTTTATCGTTTTGTATTCCTTTCCCCGTTAAAATAAGCCCTCTATCGTTAACATCGGTGAGAACTTCTTTTTTGAATGAAAAAAGTGCAAAGGCTATAGTCCATGCTTTTTTCGCGAAATTTCGATTAAAATATTTTGTCACCGATTTTGACGAATGAGCACTCGTTGGACGCGGAATAATGAGAGGAACATAACTGTAAAATATTTCTCACCGAAACTTGCTAGTTTAAAAAATTGCCACAAAAATCATTCGTGTGTGGCCTGATTTCAGGTGGCCTTTCCTATGCAGTCTTTTTGCTCTATTTTAAAAACAAGACATTTTTTTAGCAAAATTCCTTTTTATATCGTTTTGTATTCCTTTCCCCGTTAAAATAAGCCCTCTGTCGTTAAAATCGGTGAGAACTTATTTTTTGAAAGAAAAAAGTGCAAAGGCTATATATAGTCCATGCTTTTTTCGCGAAATTTCGATTAAAATATTTTGTCACCGATTTTGACGAATGAGCACTCGTTGGACGCGGAATAATGAGAGGAACATAACTGTAAAATATTTCTCACCGAAACTTGCTAGTTTAAAAAATATGCCACAAAAATCATTCGTGTGTGACCTGATTTCAGGTGGCCTTTCCTATGCAGTCTTTTTGCTCTATTTTAAAAACAAGACATTTTTTTAGCAAAATTCCTTTTTATATCGTTTTGTATTCCTTTCCCCGTTAAAATAAGCCCTCTGTCGTTAAAATCGGTGAGAACTTATTTTTTGAATGAAAAAAGTGCAAAGGCTATATATAGTCCATGCTTTTTTCGCGAAATTTCGATTAAAATATTTTGTCACCGATTTTGACGAATGAGCACTCGTTGGACGCGGAATAATGAGAGGAACATAACTGTAAAATATTTCTCACCGAAACTTGCTAGTTTAAAAAATATGCCACAAAAATCATTCGTGTGTGGCCTGATTTCAGGTGGCCTTTCCTATGCAGTCTTTTTGCTCTATTTTAAAAACAAGACATTTTTTTAGCAAAATTCCTTTTTATATCGTTTTGTATTCCTTTCCCCGTTAAAATAAGCCCTCTATCGTTAAAATCGGTGAGAACTTCTTTTTTGAATGAAAAAAGTGCAGAGGCTATAGTCCATGCTTTTTTCGCGAAATTTCGATTAAAATATTTTGTCACCGATTTTGACGAATGAGCACTCGTTGGACGCGGAATAATGAGAGGAACATAACTGTAAAATATTTCTCACCGAAACTTGCTAGTTTAAAAAATATGCCACAAAAATCATTCGTGTGTGGCCTGATTTCAGGTGGCCTTTCCTATGCAGTCTTTTTGCTCTATTTTAAAAACAAGACATTTTTTTAGCAAAATTCCTTTTTATATCGTTTTGTATTCCTTTCCCCGTTAAAATAAGCCCTCTATCGTTAAAATCGGTGAGAACTTATTTTTTGAATGAAAAAAGTGCAAAGGCTATAGTCCATGCTTTTTTCGCGAAATTTCGATTAAAATATTTTGTCACCGATTTTGACGAATGAGCACTCGTTGGACGCGGAATAATGAGAGGAACATAACTGTAAAATATTTCTCACCGAAACTTGCTAGTTTAAAAAATATGCCACAAAAATCATTCGTGTGTGGCCTGATTTCAGGTGGCCTTTCCTATGCAGTCTTTTTGCTCTATTTTAAAAACAAGACATTTTTTTAGCAAAATTCCTTTTTATATCGTTTTGTATTCCTTTCCCCGTTAAAATAAGCCCTCTATCGTTAAAATCGGTGAGAACTTATTTTTTTAATGAAAAAAGTGCAAAGGCCATGCTTTTTTCGCGAAATTTCGATTAAAATATTTTGTCACCGATTTTGACGAATGAGCACTCGTTGGACGCGGAATAATGAGAGGAACATAACTGTAAAATATTTCTCACCGAAACTTGCTAGTTTAAAAAATATGCCACAAAAATCATTCGTGTGTGGCCTGATTTCAGGTGGCCTTTCCTATGCAGTCTTTTTGCTCTATTTTAAAAACAAGACATTTTTTTAGCAAAATTCCTTTTTATATCGTTTTGTATTCCTTTCCCCGTTAAAATAAGCCCTCTATCGTTAAAATCGGTGAGAACTTCTTTTTTGAATGAAAAAAGTGCAGAGGCTATAGTCCATGCTTTTTTCGCGAAATTTCGATTAAAATATTTTGTCACCGATTTTGACGAATGAGCACTCGTTGGACGCGGAATAATGAGAGGAACATAACTGTAAAATATTTCTCACCGAAACTTGCTAGTTTAAAAAATATGCCACAAAAATCATTCGTGTGTGGCCTGATTTCAGGTGGCCTTTCCTATGCAGTCTTTTTGCTCTATTTTAAAAACAAGACATTTTTTTAGCAAAATTCCTTTTTATATCGTTTTGTATTCCTTTCCCCGTTAAAATAAGCCCTCTATCGTTAAAATCGGTGAGAACTTATTTTTTGAATGAAAAAAGTGCAGAGGCTATAGTCCATGCTTTTTTCGCGAAATTTCGATTAAAATATTTTGTCACCGATTTTGACGAATGAGCACTCGTTGGACGCGGAATAATGAGAGGAACATAACTGTAAAATATTTCTCACCGAAACTTGCTAGTTTAAAAAATATGCCACAAAAATCATTCGTGTGTGGCCTGATTTCAGGTGGCCTTTCCTATGCAGTCTTTTTGCTCTATTTTAAAAACAAGACATTTTTTTAGCAAAATTCCTTTTTATATCGTTTTGTATTCCTTTCCCCGTTAAAATAAGCCCTCTATCGTTAAAATCGGTGAGAACTTATTTTTTGAATGAAAAAAGTGCAAAGGCCATGTTTTTTCGCGAAATTTCGATTAAAATATTTTGTCACCGATTTTGACGAATGAGCACTTGTTGGACGCGGAATAATGAGAGGAACATAACTGTAAAATATTTCTCTCCGAAACTTGCTAGTTTAAAAAATATGCCACAAAAATCATTCGTGAGTGGCCTGATTCAGGTGGCCTTTCCTATGCAGTCTTTTTGCTCTATTTTAAAAACAAGACATTTTTTTAGCAAAATTCCTTTTTATATCGTTTTGTATTCCTTTCCCCGTTAAAATAAGCCCTCTATCGTTAAAATCGGTGAGAACTTCTTTTTTGAATGAAAAAAGTGCAGAGGCTATAGTCCATGCTTTTTTCGCGAAATTTCGATTAAAATATTTTGTCACCGATTTTGACGAATGAGCACTCGTTGGACGCGGAATAATGAGAGGAACATAACTGTAAAATATTTCTCACCGAAACCTGCTAGTTTAAAAAATATGCCACAAAAATCATTCGTGTTTGGCCTGATTTCAGGTGGCCTTTCCTATGCAGTCTTTTTGCTCTATTTTAAAAACAAGACATTTTTTTAGCAAAATTCCTTTTTATATCGTTTTGTATTCCTTTCCCCGTTAAAATAAGCCCTCTATCGTTAAAATCGGTGTGAACTTATTTTTTGAATGAAAAAAGTGCAAAGGCTTTAGTCCATGCTTTTTTCGCGAAATTTCGATTAAAATATTTTGTCACCGATTTTGACGAATGAGCACTCGTTGGACGCGGAATAATGAGAGGAACATAACTGTAAAATATTTCTCACCGAAACTTGCTAGTTTAAAAAATATGCCACAAAAATCATTCGTGTGTGGCCTGATTTCAGGTGGCCTTTCCTATGCAGTCTTTTTGCTCTATTTTAAAAACAAGACATTTTTTTAGCAAAATTCCTTTTTATATCGTTTTGTATTCCTTTCCCCGTTAAAATAAGCCCTCTATCGTTAAAATCGGTGAGAACTTCTTTTTTGAATGAAAAAAGTGCAGAGGCTATAGTCCATGCTTTTTTCGCGAAATTTCGATTAAAATATTTTGTCACCGATTTTGACGAATGAGCACTCGTTGGACGCGGAATAATGAGAGGAACATAACTGTAAAATATTTCTCACCGAAACTTGCTAGTTTAAAAAATATGCCACAAAAATCATTCGTGTGTGGCCTGATTTCAGGTGGCCTTTCCTATGCAGTCTTTTTGCTCTATTTTAAAAACAAGACATTTTTTTAGCAAAATTCCTTTTTATATCGTTTTGTATTCCTTTCCCCGTTAAAATAAGCCCTCTATCGTTAAAATCGGTGAGAACTTATTTTTTGAATGAAAAAAGTGCAAAGGCTATAGTCCATGCTTTTTTCGCGAAATTTCGATTAAAATATTTTGTCACCGATTTTGACGAATGAGCACTCGTTGGACGCGGAATAATGAGAGGAACATAACTGTAAAATATTTCTCACCGAAACTTGCTAGTTTAAAAAATATGCCACAAAAATCATTCGTGTGTGGCCTGATTTCAGGTGGCCTTTCCTATGCAGTCTTTTTGCTCTATTTTAAAAACAAGACATTTTTTTAGCAAAATTCCTTTTTATATCGTTTTGTATTCCTTTCCCCGTTAAAATAAGCCCTCTATCGTTAAAATCGGTGAGAACTTATTTTTTGAATGAAAAAAGTGCAAAGGCCATGTTTTTTCGCGAAATTTCGATTAAAATATTTTGTCACCGATTTTGACGAATGAGCACTTGTTGGACGCGGAATAATGAGAGGAACATAACTGTAAAATATTTCTCTCCGAAACTTGCTAGTTTAAAAAATATGCCACAAAAATCATTCGTGAGTGGCCTGATTCAGGTGGCCTTTCCTATGCAGTCTTTTTGCTCTATTTTAAAAACAAGACATTTTTTTAGCAAAATTCCTTTTTATATCGTTTTGTATTCCTTTCCCCGTTAAAATAAGCCCTCTATCGTTAAAATCGGTGAGAACTTCTTTTTTGAATGAAAAAAGTGCAGAGGCTATAGTCCATGCTTTTTTCGCGAAATTTCGATTAAAATATTTTGTCACCGATTTTGACGAATGAGCACTCGTTGGACGCGGAATAATGAGAGGAACATAACTGTAAAATATTTCTCACCGAAACCTGCTAGTTTAAAAAATATGCCACAAAAATCATTCGTGTTTGGCCTGATTTCAGGTGGCCTTTCCTATGCAGTCTTTTTGCTCTATTTTAAAAACAAGACATTTTTTTAGCAAAATTCCTTTTTATATCGTTTTGTATTCCTTTCCCCGTTAAAATAAGCCCTCTATCGTTAAAATCGGTGTGAACTTATTTTTTGAATGAAAAAAGTGCAAAGGCTTTAGTCCATGCTTTTTTCGCGAAATTTCGATTAAAATATTTTGTCACCGATTTTGACGAATGAGCACTCGTTGGACGCGGAATAATGAGAGGAACATAACTGTAAAATATTTCTCACCGAAACTTGCTAGTTTAAAAAATATGCCACAAAAATCATTCGTGTGTGGCCTGATTTCAGGTGGCCTTTCCTATGCAGTCTTTTTGCTCTATTTTAAAAACAAGACATTTTTTTAGCAAAATTCCTTTTTATATCGTTTTGTATTCCTTTCCCCGTTAAAATAAGCCCTCTATCGTTAAAATCGGTGAGAACTTATTTTTTGAATGAAAAAAGTGCAAAGGCTATAGTCCATGCTTTTTTCGCGAAATTTCGATTAAAATATTTTGTCACCGATTTTGACGAATGAGCACTCGTTGGACGCGGAATAATGAGAGGAACATAACTGTAAAATATTTCTCACCGAAACTTGCTAGTTTAAAAAATATGCCACAAAAATCATTCGTGTGTGGCCTGATTTCAGGTGGCCTTTCCTATGCAGTCTTTTTGCTCTATTTTAAAAACAAGACATTTTTTTAGCAAAATTCCTTTTTATATCGTTTTGTATTCCTTTCCCCGTTAAAATAAGCCCTCTACCGTTAAAATCGGTGAGAACTTATTTTTTGAATGAAAAAAGTGCAAAGGCCATGCTTTTTTCGAGAAATTTCGATTAAAATATTTTGTCACCGATTTTGACGAATGAGCACTTGTTGGACGCGGAATAATGAGAGGAACATAACTGTAAAATATTTCTCTCCGAAACTTGCTAGTTTAAAAAATATGCCACAAAAATCATTCGTGAGTGGCCTGATTCAGGTGGCCTTTCCTATGCAGTCTTTTTGCTCTATTTTAAAAACAAGACATTTTTTTAGCAAAATTCCTTTTTATATCGTTTTGTATTCCTTTCCCCGTTAAAATAAGCCCTCTATCGTTAAAATCGGTGAGAACTTCTTTTTTGAATGAAAAAAGTGCAGAGGCTATAGTCCATGCTTTTTTCGCGAAATTTCGATTAAAATATTTTGTCACCGATTTTGACGAATGAGCTCTCGTTGGACGCGGAATAATGAGAGGAACATAACTGTAAAATATTTCTCACCGAAACTTGCTAGTTTAAAAAATATGCCACAAAAATCATTCGTGTGTGGCCTGATTTCAGGTGGCCTTTCCTATGCAGTCTTTTTGCTCTATTTTAAAAACTAGACATTTTTTTAGCAAAATTCCTTTTTATATCGTTTTGTATTCCTTTCCCCGTTAAAATAAGCCCTCTATCGTTAAAATCGGTGAGAACTTATTTTTTGAATGAAAAAAGTGCAGAGGCTATAGTCCATGCTTTTTTCGCGAAATTTCGATTAAAATATTTTGTCACCGATTTTGACGAATGAGCTCTCGTTGGACGCGGAATAATGAGAGGAACATAACTGTAAAATATTTCTCACCGAAACTTGCTAGTTTAAAAAATATGCCACAAAAATCATTCGTGTGTGGCCTGATTTCAGGTGGCCTTTCCTATGCAGTCTTTTTGCTCTATTTTAAAAACAAGACATTTTTTTAGCAAAATTCCTTTTTATATCGTTTTGTATTCCTTTCCCCGTTAAAATAAGCCCTCTATCGTTAAAATCGGTGAGAACTTCTTTTTTGAATGAAAAAAGTGCAGAGGCTATAGTCCATGCTTTTTTCGCGAAATTTCGATTAAAATATTTTGTCACCGATTTTGACGAATGAGCACTCGTTGGACGCGGAATAATGAGAGGAACATAACTGTAAAATATTTCTCACCGAAACTTGCTAGTTTAAAAAATATGCCACAAAAATCATTCGTGTGTGGCCTGATTTCAGGTGGCCTTTCCTATGCAGTCTTTTTGCTCTATTTTAAAAACAAGACATTTTTTTAGCAAAATTCCTTTTTATATCGTTTTGTATTCCTTTCCCCGTTAAAATAAGCCCTCTATCGTTAAAATCGGTGAGAACTTATTTTTTGAATGAAAAAAGTGCAAAGGCTATAGTCCATGCTTTTTTCGCGAAATTTCGATTAAAATATTTTGTCACCGATTTTGACGAATGAGCACTCGTTGGACGCGGAATAATGAGAGGAACATAACTGTAAAATATTTCTCACCGAAACTTGCTAGTTTAAAAAATATGCCACAAAAATCATTCGTGTGTGGCCTGATTTCAGGTGGCCTTTCCTATGCAGTCTTTTTGCTCTATTTTAAAAACAAGACATTTTTTTAGCAAAATTCCTTTTTATATCGTTTTGTATTCCTTTCCCCGTTAAAATAAGCCCTCTACCGTTAAAATCGGTGAGAACTTATTTTTTGAATGAAAAAAGTGCAAAGGCCATGCTTTTTTCGAGAAATTTCGATTAAAATATTTTGTCACCGATTTTGACGAATGAGCACTTGTTGGACGCGGAATAATGAGAGGAACATAACTGTAAAATATTTCTCTCCGAAACTTGCTAGTTTAAAAAATATGCCACAAAAATCATTCGTGAGTGGCCTGATTCAGGTGGCCTTTCCTATGCAGTCTTTTTGCTCTATTTTAAAAACAAGACATTTTTTTAGCAAAATTCCTTTTTATATCGTTTTGTATTCCTTTCCCCGTTAAAATAAGCCCTCTATCGTTAAAATCGGTGAGAACTTCTTTTTTGAATGAAAAAAGTGCAGAGGCTATAGTCCATGCTTTTTTCGCGAAATTTCGATTAAAATATTTTGTCACCGATTTTGACGAATGAGCTCTCGTTGGACGCGGAATAATGAGAGGAACATAACTGTAAAATATTTCTCACCGAAACTTGCTAGTTTAAAAAATATGCCACAAAAATCATTCGTGTGTGGCCTGATTTCAGGTGGCCTTTCCTATGCAGTCTTTTTGCTCTATTTTAAAAACAAGACATTTTTTTAGCAAAATTCCTTTTTATATCGTTTTGTATTCCTTTCCCCGTTAAAATAAGCCCTCTATCGTTAAAATCGGTGAGAACTTATTTTTTGAATGAAAAAAGTGCAAAGGCTATAGTCCATGCTTTTTTCGCGAAATTTCGATTAAAATATTTTGTCACCGATTTTGACGAATGAGCTCTCGTTGGACGCGGAATAATGAGAGGAACATAACTGTAAAATATTTCTCTCCGAAACTTGCTAGTTTAAAAAATATGCCACAAAAATCATTCGTGAGTGGCCTGATTCAGGTGGCCTTTCCTATGCAGTCTTTTTGCTCTATTTTAAAAACAAGACATTTTTTTAGCAAAATTCCTTTTTATATCGTTTTGTATTCCTTTCCCCGTTAAAATAAGCCCTCTATCGTTAAAATCGGTGAGAACTTATTTTTTGAATGAAAAAAGTGCAAAGGCCATGCTTTTTTCGCGAAATTTCGATTAAAATATTTTCTCACCGATTTTGACGAATGAGCACTTGTTGGACGCGGAATAATGAGAGGAACATAACTGTAAAATATTTCTCTCCGAAACTTGCTAGTTTAAAAAATATGCCACAAAAATCATTCGTGAGTGGCCTGATTCAGGTGGCCTTTCCTATGCAGTCTTTTTGCTCTATTTTAAAAACAAGACATTTTTTTAGCAAAATTCCTTTTTATATCGTTTTGTATTCCTTTCCCCGTTAAAATAAGCCCTCTATCGTTAAAATCGGTGAGAACTTCTTTTTTGAATGAAAAAAGTGCAGAGGCTATAGTCCATGCTTTTTTCGCGAAATTTCGATTAAAATATTTTGTCACCGATTTTGACGAATGAGCACTCGTTGGACGCGGAATAATGAGAGGAACATAACTGTAAAATATTTCTCACCGAAACTTGCTAGTTTAAAAAATATGCCACAAAAATCATTCGTGTTTGGCCTGATTTCAGGTGGCCTTTCCTATGCAGTCTTTTTGCTCTATTTTAAAAACAAGACATTTTTTTAGCAAAATTCCTTTTTATATCGTTTTGTATTCCTTTCCCCGTTAAAATAAGCCCTCTATCGTTAACATCGGTGAGAACTTCTTTTTTGAATGAAAAAAGTGCAAAGGCCATGCTTTTTTCGCGAAATTTCGATTAAAATATTTTCTCACCGATTTTGACGAATGAGCACTTGTTGGACGCGGAATAATGAGAGGAACATAACTGTAAAATATTTCTCTCCGAAACTTGCTAGTTTAAAAAATATGCCACAAAAATCATTCGTGAGTGGCCTGATTCAGGTGGCCTTTCCTATGCAGTCTTTTTGCTCTATTTTAAAAACGAGACATTTTTTTAGCAAAATTCCTTTTTATATCGTTTTGTATTCCTTTCCCCGTTAAAATAAGCCCTCTATCGTTAAAATCGGTGAGAACTTCTTTTTTGAATGAAAAAAGTGCAGAGGCTATAGTCCATGCTTTTTTCGCGAAATTTCGATTAAAATATTTTGTCACCGATTTTGACGAATGAGCACTCGTTGGACGCGGAATAATGAGAGGAACATAACTGTAAAATATTTCTCACCGAAACTTGCTAGTTTAAAAAATATGCCACAAAAATCATTCGTGTGTGGCCTGATTTCAGGTGGCCTTTCCTATGCAGTCTTTTTGCTCTATTTTAAAAACAAGACATTTTTTTAGCAAAATTCCTTTTTTTATCGTTTTGTATTCCTTTCCCCGTTAAAATAAGCCCTCTATCGTTAACATCGGTGAGAACTTCTTTTTTGAATGAAAAAAGTGCAAAGGCTATAGTCCATGCTTTTTTCGCGAAATTTCGATTAAAATATTTTGTCACCGATTTTGACGAATGAGCACTCGTTGGACGCGGAATAATGAGAGGAACATAACTGTAAAATATTTCTCACCGAAACTTGCTAGTTTAAAAAATATGCCACAAAAATCATTCGTGTCTGGCCTGATTTCAGGTGGCCTTTCCTATGCAGTCTTTTTGCTCTATTTTAAAAACAAGACATTTTTTTAGCAAAATTCCTTTTTATATCGTTTTGTATTCCTTTCCCCGTTAAAATAAGCCCTCTATCGTTAAAATCGGTGAGAACTTCTTTTTTGAATGAAAAAAGTGCAGAGGCTATAGTCCATGCTTTTTTCGCGAAATTTCGATTAAAATATTTTGTCACCGATTTTGACGAATGAGCACTCGTTGGACGCGGAATAATGAGAGGAACATAACTGTAAAATATTTCTCACCGAAACTTGCTAGTTTAAAAAATATGCCACAAAAATCATTCGTGTGTGGCCTGATTTCAGGTGGCCTTTCCTATGCAGTCTTTTTGCTCTATTTTAAAAACAAGACATTTTTTTAGCAAAATTCCTTTTTTTATCGTTTTGTATTCCTTTCCCCGTTAAAATAAGCCCTCTATCGTTAACATCGGTGAGAACTTCTTTTTTGAATGAAAAAAGTGCAAAGGCTATAGTCCATGCTTTTTTCGCGAAATTTCGATTAAAATATTTTGTCACCGATTTTGACGAATGAGCACTCGTTGGACGCGGAATAATGAGAGGAACATAACTGTAAAATATTTCTCACCGAAACTTGCTAGTTTAAAAAATATGCCACAAAAATCATTCGTGTCTGGCCTGATTTCAGGTGGCCTTTCCTATGCAGTCTTTTTGCTCTATTTTAAAAACGAGACATTTTTTTAGCAAAATTCCTTTTTATATCGTTTTGTATTCCTTTCCCCGTTAAAATAAGCCCTCTATCGTTAAAATCGGTGAGAACTTCTTTTTTGAATGAAAAAAGTGCAGAGGCTATAGTCCATGCTTTTTTCGCGAAATTTCGATTAAAATATTTTGTCACCGATTTTGACGAATGAGCACTCGTTGGACGCGGAATAATGAGAGGAACATAACTGTAAAATATTTCTCTCCGAAACTTGCTAGTTTAAAAAATATGCCACAAAAATCATTCGTGAGTGGCCTGATTCAGGTGGCCTTTCCTATGCAGTCTTTTTGCTCTATTTTAAAAACAAGACATTTTTTTAGCAAAATTCCTTTTTATATCGTTTTGTATTCCTTTCCCCGTTAAAATAAGCCCTCTATCGTTAAAATCGGTGAGAACTTATTTTTTGAATGAAAAAAGTGCAAAGGCCATGCTTTTTTCGCGAAATTTCGATTAAAATATTTTCTCACCGATTTTGACGAATGAGCACTTGTTGGACGCGGAATAATGAGAGGAACATAACTGTAAAATATTTCTCTCCGAAACTTGCTAGTTTAAAAAATATGCCACAAAAATCATTCGTGAGTGGCCTGATTCAGGTGGCCTTTCCTATGCAGTCTTTTTGCTCTATTTTAAAAACAAGACATTTTTTTAGCAAAATTCCTTTTTATATCGTTTTGTATTCCTTTCTCCGTTAAAATAAGCCCTCTATCGTTAAAATCGGTGAGAACTTCTTTTTTGAATGAAAAAAGTGCAGAGGCTATAGTCCATGCTTTTTTCGCGAAATTTCGATTAAAATATTTTGTCACCGATTTTGACGAATGAGCACTCGTTGGACGCGGAATAATGAGAGGAACATAACTGTAAAATATTTCTCACCGAAACTTGCTAGTTTAAAAAATATGCCACAAAAATCATTCGTGTGTGGCCTGATTTCAGGTGGCCTTTCCTATGCAGTCTTTTTGCTCTATTTTAAAAACAAGACATTTTTTTAGCAAAATTCCTTTTTTTATCGTTTTGTATTCCTTTCCCCGTTAAAATAAGCCCTCTATCGTTAACATCGGTGAGAACTTCTTTTTTGAATGAAAAAAGTGCAGAGGCTATAGTCCATGCTTTTTTCGCGAAATTTCGATTAAAATATTTTGTCACCGATTTTGACGAATGAGCACTCGTTGGACGCGGAATAATGAGAGGAACATAACTGTAAAATATTTCTCTCCGAAACTTGCTAGTTTAAAAAATATGCCACAAAAATCATTCGTGAGTGGCCTGATTCAGGTGGCCTTTCCTATGCAGTCTTTTTGCTCTATTTTAAAAACAAGACATTTTTTTAGCAAAATTCCTTTTTATATCGTTTTGTATTCCTTTCCCCGTTAAAATAAGCCCTCTATCGTTAAAATCGGTGAGAACTTCTTTTTTGAATGAAAAAAGTGCAGAGGCTATAGTCCATGCTTTTTTCGCGAAATTTCGATTAAAATATTTTGTCACCGATTTTGACGAATGAGCACTCGTTGGACGCGGAATAATGAGAGGAACATAACTGTTAAATATTTCTCTCCGAAACTTGCTAGTTTAAAAAATATGCCACAAAAATCATTCGTGAGTGGCCTGATTCAGGTGGCCTTTCCTATGCAGTCTTTTTGCTCTATTTTAAAAACAAGACATTTTTTTAGCAAAATTCCTTTTTATATCGTTTTGTATTCCTTTCCCCGTTAAAATAAGCCCTCTATCGTTAAAATCGGTGAGAACTTCTTTTTTGAATGAAAAAAGTGCAGAGGCTATAGTCCATGCTATTTTCGCGAAATTTCGATTAAAATATTTTGTCACCGATTTTGACGAATGAGCACTCGTTGGACGCGGAATAATGAGAGGAACATAACTGTAAAATATTTCTCACCGAAACTTGCTAGTTTAAAAAATATGCCACAAAAATCATTCGTGTGTGGCCTGATTTCAGGTGGCCTTTCCTATGCAGTCTTTTTGCTCTATTTTAAAAACAAGACATTTTTTTAGCAAAATTCCTTTTTTTATCGTTTTGTATTCCTTTCCCCGTTAAAATAAGCCCTCTATCGTTAACATCGGTGAGAACTTCTTTTTTGAATGAAAAAAGTGCAAAGGCTATAGTCCATGCTTTTTTCGCGAAATTTCGATTAAAATGTTTTGTCACCGATTTTGACGAATGAGCACTCGTTGGACGCGGAATAATGAGAGGAACATAACTGTAAAATATTTCTCACCGAAACTTGCTAGTTTAAAAAATATGCCACAAAAATCATTCGTGTGTGGCCTGATTTCAGGTGGCCTTTCCTATGCAGTCTTTTTGCTCTATTTTAAAAACAAGACATTTTTTTAGCAAAATTCCTTTTTATATCGTTTTGTATTCCTTTCCCCGTTAAAATAAGCCCTCTGTCGTTAAAATCGGTGAGAACTTATTTTTTGAATGAAAAAAGTGCAAAGGCTATATATAGTCCATGCTTTTTTCGCGAAATTTCGATTAAAATATTTTGTCACCGATTTTGACGAATGAGCACTCGTTGGACGCGGAATAATGAGAGGAACATAACTGTAAAATATTTCTCACCGAAACTTGCTAGTTTAAAAAATATGCCACAAAAATCATTCGTGTGTGGCCTGATTTCAGGTGGCCTTTCCTATGCAGTCTTTTTGCTCTATTTTAAAAACAAGACATTTTTTTAGCAAAATTCCTTTTTATATCGTTTTGTATTCCTTTCCCCGTTAAAATAAGCCCTCTATCGTTAAAATCGGTGAGAACTTATTTTTTGAATGAAAAAAGTGCAAAGGCATGCTTTTTTCGCGAAATTTCGATTAAAATATTTTGTCACCGATTTTGACGAATGAGCACTCGTTGGACGCGGAATAATGAGAGGAACATAACTGTAAAATATTTCTCACCGAAACTTGCTAGTTTAAAAAATATGCCACAAAAATCATTCGTATGTGGCCTGATTTCAGGTGGCCTTTCCTATGCAGTCTTTTTGCTCTATTTTAAAAACAAGACATTTTTTTAGCAAAATTCCTTTTTTTATCGTTTTGTATTCCTTTCCCCGTTAAAATAAGCCCTCTATCGTTAAAATCGGTGAGAACTTCTTTTTTGAATGAAAAAAGTGCAGAGGCTATAGTCCATGCTTTTTTCGCGAAATTTCGATTAAAATATTTTGTCACCGATTTTGACGAATGAGCACTCGTTGGACGCGGAATAATGAGAGGAACATAACTGTAAAATATTTCTCACCGAAACTTGCTAGTTTAAAAAGTATGCCACAAAAATCATTCGTGTTTGGCCTGATTTCAGGTGGCCTTTCCTATGCAGTCTTTTTGCTCTATTTTAAAAACAAGACATTTTTTTAGCAAAATTCCTTTTTTTATCGTTTTGTATTCCTTTCCCCGTTAAAATAAGCCCTCTATCGTTAAAATCGGTGAGAACTTCTTTTTTGAATGAAAAAAGTGCAGAGGCTATAGTCCATGCTTTTTTCGCGAAATTTCGATTAAAATATTTTGTCACCGATTTTGACGAATGAGCACTCGTTGGACGCGGAATAATGAGAGGAACATAACTGTAAAATATTTCTCACCGAAACTTGCTAGTTTAAAAAATATGCCACAAAAATCATTCGTATGTGGCCTGATTTCAGGTGGCCTTTCCTATGCAGTCTTTTTGCTCTATTTTAAAAACAAGACATTTTTTTAGCAAAATTCCTTTTTTATCGTTTTGTATTCCTTTCCCCGTTAAAATAAGCCCTCTATCGTTAAAATCGGTGAGAACTTCTTTTTTGAATGAAAAAAGTGCAGAGGCTATAGTCCATGCTTTTTTCGCGAAATTTCGATTAAAATATTTTGTCACCGATTTTGACGAATGAGCACTCGTTGGACGCGGAATAATGAGAGGAACATAACTGTAAAATATTTCTCACCGAAACTTGCTAGTTTAAAAAATATGCCACAAAAATCATTCGTATGTGGCCTGATTTCAGGTGGCCTTTCCTATGCAGTCTTTTTGCTCTATTTTAAAAACAAGACATTTTTTTAGCAAAATTCCTTTTTTATCGTTTTGTATTCCTTTCCCCGTTAAAATAAGCCCTCTATCGTTAAAATCGGTGAGAACTTCTTTTTTGAATGAAAAAAGTGCAGAGGCTATAGTCCATGCTTTTTCGCGAAATTTCGATTAAAATATTTTGTCACCGATTTTGACGAATGAGCACTCGTTGGACGCGGAATAATGAGAGGAACATAACTGTAGAATATTTCTCACCGAAACTTGCTAGTTTAAAAAATATGCCACAAAAATCATTCGTGTGTGCCTGATTTCAGGTGGCCTTTCCTATGCAGTCTTTTTGCTCTATTTAAAAACAAAGACATTTTTTTAGCAAAATTCCTTTGTTATCGTTTTGTATTCCTTTCCCCGTTAAAAATAAGCCCTCTATCGTTAAAATCGGTGAGAACTTCTTTTTTGAATGAAAAAAGTGCAGAGGCTATAGTCCATGCTTTTTTCGCGAAATTTCGATTAAAATATTTTGTCACCGATTTTGACGAATGAGCACTCGTTGGACGCGGAATAATGAGAGGAACATAACTGTAAAATATTTCTCACCGAAACTTGCTAGTTTAAAAAATATGCCACAAAAATCATTCGTATGTGGCCTGATTTCAGGTGGCCTTTCCTATGCAGTCTTTTTGCTCTATTTTAAAAACAAGACATTTTTTTAGCAAAATCCTTTTTTATCGTTTTGTATTCCTTTCCCCGTTAAAATAAGCCCTCTATCGTTAAAATCGGTGAGAACTTCTTTTTTGAATGAAAAAAGTGCAGAGGCTATAGTCCATGCTTTTTCGCGAAATTTCGATTAAAATATTTTGTCACCGATTTTGACGAATGAGCACTCGTTGGACGCGGAATAATGAGAGGAACATAACTGTAGAATATTTCTCACCGAAACTTGCTAGTTTAAAAAAATATGCCACAAAAATCATTCGTGTGTGGCCTGATTTCAGGTGGCCTTTCCTATGCAGTCTTTTTGCTCTATTTTAAAAACAAGACATTTTTTTAGCAAAATTCCTTTTTTTATCGTTTTGTATTCCTTTCCCCGTTAAAATAAGCCCTCTATCGTTAAAATCGGTGAGAACTTCTTTTTTGAATGAAAAAAGTGCAGAGGCTATAGTCCATGCTTTTTTCGCGAAATTTCGATTAAAATATTTTGTCACCGATTTTGACGAATGAGCACTCGTTGGGACGCGGAATAATGAGAGGAACATAACTGTAAAATATTTCTCACCGAAACTTGCTAGTTTAAAAAATATGCCACAAAAATCATTCGTATGTGGCCTGATTTCAGGTGGCCTTTCCTATGCAGTCTTTTTGCTCTATTTAAAAACAAGACATTTTTTTAGCAAAATTCCTTTTTTTATCGTTTTGTATTCCTTTCCCCGTTAAAATAAGCCCTCTATCGTTAAAATCGGTGAGAACTTCTTTTTGAATGAAAAAAGTGCAGAGGCTATAGTCCATGCTTTTTTCGCGAAATTTCGATTAAAATATTTTGTCACCGATTTTGACGAATGAGCACTCGTTGGACGCGGAATAATGAGAGGAACATAACTGTAAAATATTTCTCACCGAAACTTGCTAGTTTAAAAAAATATGCCACAAAAATCATTCGTATGTGGCCTGATTTCAGGTGGCCTTTCCTATGCAGTCTTTTTGCTCTATTTTAAAAACAAGGACATTTTTTTAGCAAAATTCCTTTTTTTATCGTTTTGTATTCCTTTCCCCGTAAAATAAGCCCTCTATCGTTAAAATCGGTGAGAACTTCTTTTTTGAATGAAAAAAGTGCAGAGGCTATAGTCCATGCTTTTTTCGCGAAATTTCGATTAAAATATTTTGTCACCGATTTTGACGAATGAGCATTCGTTGGACGCGGAATAATGAGAGGAACATAACTGTAAAATATTTCTCACCGAAACTTGCTAGTTTAAAAATATGCCACAAAAATCATTCGTATGTGGCCTGATTTCAGGTGGCCTTTCCTATGCAGTCTTTTTGCTCTATTTTAAAAACAAGACATTTTTTTAGCAAAATTCCTTTTTTTATCGTTTTGTATTCCTTTCCCCGTTAAAATAAGCCCTCTATCGTTAAAATCGGTGAGAACTTCTTTTTTGAATGAAAAAAGTGCAAAGTCTATAGTCCATGCTTTTTTCGCGAAATTTCGATTAAAATATTTTGTCACCGATTTTGACGAATGAGCACTTGTTGGACGCGGAATAATGAGAGGAACATAACTGTAAAATATTTCTCACCGAAACTTGCTAGTTTAAAAAATATGCCACAAAAATCATTCGTGTGTGGCCTGATTTCAGGTGGCCTTTCCTATGCAGTCTTTTTGCTCTATTTTAAAAACAAGACATTTTTTTAGCAAAATTCCTTTTTATATCGTTTTGTATTCCTTTCCCCGTTAAAATAAGCCCTCTGTCGTTAAAATCGGTGAGAACTTATTTTTTGAATGAAAAAAGTGCAAAGGCTATAGTCCATGCTTTTTTCGCGAAATTTCGATTAAAATATTTTGTCACCGATTTTGACGAATGAGCACTCGTTGGACGCGGAATAATGAGAGGAACATAACTGTAAAATATTTCTCACCGAAACTTGCTAGTTTAAAAAATATGCCACAAAAATCATTCGTATGTGGCCTGATTTCAGGTGGCCTTTCCTATGCAGTCTTTTTGCTCTATTTTAAAAACAAGACATTTTTTTAGCAAAATTCCCGTTTTTATCGTTTTGTATTCCTTTCCCCGTTAAAATAAGCCCTCTATCGTTAAAATCGGTGAGAACTTCTTTTTTGAATGAAAAAAGTGCAAAGGCTATAGTCCATGCTTTTTTCGCGAAATTTCGATTAAAATATTTTGTCACCGATTTTGACGAATGAGCACTCGTTGGACGCGGAATAATGAGAGGAACATAACTGTAAAATATTTCTCACCGAAACTTGCTAGTTTAAAAAATATGCCACAAAAATCATTCGTATGTGGCCTGATTTCAGGTGGCCTTTCCTATGCAGTCTTTTTGCTCTATTTTAAAAACAAGACATTTTTTTAGCAAAATTCCTTTTTTTATCGTTTTGTATTCCTTTCCCCGTTAAAATAAGCCCTCTATCGTTAAAATCGGTGAGAACTTCTTTTTTGAATGAAAAAAGTGCAAAGGCTATAGTCCATGCTTTTTTCGCGAAATTTCGATTAAAATATTTTGTCACCGATTTTGACGAATGAGCACTCGTTGGACGCGGAATAATGAGAGGAACATAACTGTAAAATATTTCTCACCGAAACTTGCTAGTTTAAAAAATATGCCACAAAAATCATTCGTGTGTGGCCTGATTTCAGGTGGCCTTTCCTATGCAGTCTTTTTGCTCTATTTTAAAAACAAGACATTTTTTTAGCAAAATTCCTTTTTTTATCGTTTTGTATTCCTTTCCCCGTTAAAATAAGCGCTCTATCGTTAAAATCGGTGAGAACTTCTTTTTTGAATGAAAAAAGTGCAAAGGCTATAGTCCATGCTTTTTTCGCGAAATTTCGATTAAAATATTTTGTCACCGATTTTGACGAATGAGCACTCGTTGGACGCGGAATAATGAGAGGAACATAACTGTAAAATATTTCTCTCCGAAACTTGCTAGTTTAAAAAATATGCCACAAAAATCATTCGTGAGTGGCCTGATTCAGGTGGCCTTTCCTATGCAGTCTTTTTGCTCTATTTTAAAAACAAGACATTTTTTTAGCAAAATTCCTTTTTATATCGTTTTGTATTCCTTTCCCCGTTAAAATAAGCCCTCTATCGTTAAAATCGGTGAGAACTTCATTTTTGAATGAAAAAAGTGCAGAGGCTATAGTCCATGCTTTTTTCGCGAAATTTCGATTAAAATATTTTGTCACCGATTTTGACGAATGAGCACTCGTTGGACGCGGAATAATGAGAGGAACATAACTGTAAAATATTTCTCACCGAAACTTGCTAGTTTAAAAAATATGCCACAAAAATCATTCGTGTTTGGCCTGATTTCAGGTGGCCTTTCCTATGCAGTCTTTTTGCTCTATTTTAAAAACAAGACATTTTTTTAGCAAAATTCCTTTTTATATCGTTTTGTATTCCTTTCCCCGTTAAAATAAGCCCTCTATCGTTAAAATCGGTGAGAACTTCTTTTTTGAATGAAAAAAGTGCAGAGGCTATAGTCCATGCTTTTTTCGCGAAATTTCGATTAAAATATTTTGTCACCGATTTTGACGAATGAGCACTCGTTGGACGCGGAATAATGAGAGGAACATAACTGTAAAATATTTCTCACCGAAACTTGCTAGTTTAAAAAATATGCCACAAAAATCATTCGTGTGTGGCCTGATTTCAGGTGGCCTTTCCTATGCAGTCTTTTTGCTCTATTTTAAAAACAAGACATTTTTTTAGCAAAATTCCTTTTTTTATCGTTTTGTATTCCTTTCCCCGTTAAAATAAGCCCTCTATCGTTAAAATCGGTGAGAACTTCTTTTTTGAATGAAAAAAGTGCAAAGGCTATAGTCCATGCTTTTTTCGCGAAATTTCGATTAAAATATTTTGTCACCGATTTTGACGAATGAGCACTCGTTGGACGCGGAATAATGAGAGGAACATAACTGTAAAATATTTCTCTCCGAAACTTGCTAGTTTAAAAAATATGCCACAAAAATCATTCGTGAGTGGCCTGATTCAGGTGGCCTTTCCTATGCAGTCTTTTTGCTCTATTTTAAAAACAAGACATTTTTTTAGCAAAATTCCTTTTTATATCGTTTTGTATTCCTTTCCCCGTTAAAATAAGCCCTCTATCGTTAAAATCGGTGAGAACTTCATTTTTGAATGAAAAAAGTGCAGAGGCTATAGTCCATGCTTTTTTCGCGAAATTTCGATTAAAATATTTTGTCACCGATTTTGACGAATGAGCACTCGTTGGACGCGGAATAATGAGAGGAACATAACTGTAAAATATTTCTCACCGAAACTTGCTAGTTTAAAAAATATGCCACAAAAATCATTCGTGTTTGGCCTGATTTCAGGTGGCCTTTCCTATGCAGTCTTTTTGCTCTATTTTAAAAACAAGACATTTTTTTAGCAAAATTCCTTTTTATATCGTTTTGTATTCCTTTCCCCGTTAAAATAAGCCCTCTATCGTTAAAATCGGTGAGAACTTCTTTTTTGAATGAAAAAAGTGCAGAGGCTATAGTCCATGCTTTTTTCGCGAAATTTCGATTAAAATATTTTGTCACCGATTTTGACGAATGAGCACTCGTTGGACGCGGAATAATGAGAGGAACATAACAGTAAAATATTTCTCACCGAAACTTGCTAGTTTAAAAAATATGCCACAAAAATCATTCGTGTGTGGCCTGATTTCAGGTGGCCTTTCCTATGCAGTCTTTTTGCTCTATTTTAAAAACAAGACATTTTTTTAGCAAAATTCCTTTTTATATCGTTTTGTATTCCTTTCCCCGTTAAAATAAGCCCTCTGTCGTTAAAATCGGTGAGAACTTATTTTTTGAATGAAAAAAGTGCAAAGGCTATAGTCCATGCTTTTTTCGCGAAATTTCGATTAAAATATTTTGTCACCGATTTTGACGAATGAGCACTCGTTGGACGCGGAATAATGAGAGGAACATAACTGTAAAATATTTCTCACCGAAACTTGCTAGTTTAAAAAATATGTCACAAAAATCATTCGTATGTGGCCTGATTTCAGGTGGCCTTTCCTATGCAGTCTTTTTGCTCTATTTTAAAAACAAGACATTTATTTAGCAAAATTCCTTTTTTATCGTTTTGTATTCCTTTCCCCGTTAAAATAAGCCCTCTATCGTTAAAATCGGTGAGAACTTCTTTTTTGAATGAAAAAAGTGCAAAGGCTATAGTCCATGCTTTTTTCGCGAAATTTCGATTAAAATATTTTGTCACCGATTTTGACGAATGAGCACTCGTTGGACGCGGAATAATGAGAGGAACATAACAGTAAAATATTTCTCACCGAAACTTGCTAGTTTAAAAAATATGCCACAAAAATCATTCGTGTGTGGCCTGATTTCAGGTGGCCTTTCCTATGCAGTCTTTTTGCTCTATTTTAAAAACAAGACATTTTTTTAGCAAAATTCCTTTTTATATCGTTTTGTATTCCTTTCCCCGTTAAAATAAGCCCTCTGTCGTTAAAATCGGTGAGAACTTATTTTTTGAATGAAAAAAGTGCAAAGGCTATATATAGTCCATGCTTTTTTCGCGAAATTTCGATTAAAATATTTTGTCACCGATTTTGACGAATGAGCACTCGTTGGACGCGGAATAATGAGGGGAACATAACTGTAAAATATTTCTCTCCGAAACTTGCTAGTTTAAAAAATATGCCACAAAAATCATTCGTGTGTGGCCTGATTCAGGTGGCCTTTCCTATGCAGTCTTTTTGCTCTATTTTAAAAACAAGACATTTTTTTAGCAAAATTCCTTTTTATATCGTTTTGTATTCCTTTCCCCGTTAAAATAAGCCCTCTATCGTTAAAATCGGTGAGAACTTCTTTTTTGAATGAAAAAAGTGCAGAGGCTATAGTCCATGCTTTTTTCGCGAAATTTCGATTAAAATATTTTGTCACCGATTTTGACGAATGAGCACTCGTTGGACGCCGAATAATGAGAGGAACATAACTGTAAAATATTTCTCACCGAAACTTGCTAGTTTAAAAAATATGCCACAAAAATCATTCGTGTGTGGCCTGATTTCAGGTGGCCTTTTCTATGCAGTCTTTTTGCTCTATTTTAAAAACAAGACATTTTTTTAGCAAAATTCCTTTTTATATCGTTTTGTATTCCTTTCCCCGTTAAAATAAGCCCTCTGTCGTTAAAATCGGTGAGAACTTATTTTTTGAATGAAAAAAGTGCAAAGGCTATAGTCCATGCTTTTTTCGCGAAATTTCGATTAAAATATTTTGTCACCGATTTTGACGAATGAGCACTCGTTGGACGCGGAATAATGAGAGGAACATAACTGTAAAATATTTCTCACCGAAACTTGCTAGTTTAAAAAATATGCCACAAAAATCATTCGTGTGTGGCCTGATTTCAGGTGGCCTTTCCTATGCAGTCTTTTTGCTCTATTTTAAAAACAAGACATTTTTTTAGCAAAATTCCTTTTTATATCGTTTTGTATTCCTTTCCCCGTTAAAATAAGCCCTCTGTCGTTAAAATCGGTGAGAACTTATTTTTTGAATGAAAAAAGTGCAAAGGCTATATATAGTCCATGCTTTTTTCGCGAAATTTCGATTAAAATATTTTGTCACCGATTTTGACGAATGAGCACTCGTTGGACGCGGAATAATGAGGGGAACATAACTGTAAAATATTTCTCTCCGAAACTTGCTAGTTTAAAAAATATGCCACAAAAATCATTCGTGTGTGGCCTGATTCAGGTGGCCTTTCCTATGCAGTCTTTTTGCTCTATTTTAAAAACAAGACATTTTTTTAGCAAAATTCCTTTTTATATCGTTTTGTATTCCTTTCCCCGTTAAAATAAGCCCTCTATCGTTAAAATCGGTGAGAACTTCTTTTTTGAATGAAAAAAGTGCAGAGGCTATAGTCCATGCTTTTTTCGCGAAATTTCGATTAAAATATTTTGTCACCGATTTTGACGAATGAGCACTCGTTGGACGCCGAATAATGAGAGGAACATAACTGTAAAATATTTCTCACCGAAACTTGCTAGTTTAAAAAATATGCCACAAAAATCATTCGTGTGTGGCCTGATTTCAGGTGGCCTTTCCTATGCAGTCTTTTTGCTCTATTTTAAAAACAAGACAATTTTTTAGCAAAATTCCTTTTTATATCGTTTTGTATTCCTTTCCCCGTTAAAATAAGCCCTCTATCGTTAAAATCGGTGAGAACTTCTTTTTTGAATGAAAAAAGTGCAAAGGCTATAGTCCATGCTTTTTTCGCGAAATTTCGATTAAAATATTTTGTCACCGATTTTGACGAATGAGCACTCGTTGGACGCGGAATAATGAGAGGAACATAACTGTAAAATATTTCTCACCGAAACTTGCTAGTTTAAAAAATATGCCACAAAAATCATTCTTGTTTGGCCTGATTTCAGGTGGCCTTTCCTATGCAGTCTTTTTGCTCTATTTTAAAAACAAGACATTTTTTTAGCAAAATTCCTTTTTATATCGTTTTGTATTCCTTTCCCCGTTAAAATAAGCCCTCTATCGTTAAAATCGGTGAGAACTTCTTTTTTGAATGAAAAAAGTGCAAAGGCTATAGTCCATGCTTTTTTCGCGAAATTTCGATTAAAATATTTTGTCACCGATTTTGACGAATGAGCACTCGTTGGACGCGGAATAATGAGAGGAACATAACTGTAAAATATTTCTCACCGAAACTTGCTAGTTTAAAAAATATGCCACAAAAATCATTCGTATGTGGCCTGATTTCAGGTGGCCTTTCCTATGCAGTCTTTTTGCTCTATTTTAAAAACAAGACATTTTTTTAGCAAAATTCCTTTTTATATCGTTTTGTATTCCTTTCCCCGTTAAAATAAGCCCTCTATCGTTAAAATCGGTGAGAACTTCTTTTTTGAATGAAAAAAGTGCAGAGGCTATAGTCCATGCTTTTTTCGCGAAATTTCGATTAAAATATTTTGTCACCGATTTTGACGAATGAGCACTCGTTGGACGCGGAATAATGAGAGGAACATAACTGTAAAATATTTCTCACCGAAACTTGCTAGTTTAAAAAATATGTCACAAAAATCATTCGTATGTGGCCTGATTTCAGGTGGCCTTTCCTATGCAGTCTTTTTGCTCTATTTTAAAAACAAGACATTTTTTTAGCAAAATTCCTTTTTTATCGTTTTGTATTCCTTTCCCCGTTAAAATAAGCCCTCTATCGTTAAAATCGGTGAGAACTTCTTTTTTGAATGAAAAAAGTGCAAAGGCTATAGTCCATGCTTTTTTCGCGAAATTTCGATTAAAATATTTTGTCACCGATTTTGACGAATGAGCACTCGTTGGACGCGGAATAATGAGAGGAACATAACTGTAAAATATTTCTCACCGAAACTTGCTAGTTTAAAAAATATGCCACAAAAATCATTCGTGTGTGGCCTGATTTCAGGTGGCCTTTCCTATGCAGTCTTTTTGCTCTATTTTAAAAACAAGACATTTTTTTAGCAAAATTCCTTTTTATATCGTTTTGTATTCCTTTCCCCGTTAAAATAAGCCCTCTGTCGTTAAAATCGGTGAGAACTTATTTTTTGAATGAAAAAAGTGCAAAGGCTATATATAGTCCATGCTTTTTTCGCGAAATTTCGATTAAAATATTTTGTCACCGATTTTGACGAATGAGCACTCGTTGGACGCGGAATAATGAGAGGAACATAACTGTAAAATATTTCTCTCCGAAACTTGCTAGTTTAAAAAATATGCCACAAAAATCATTCGTGTGTGGCCTGATTTCAGGTGGCCTTTCCTATGCAGTCTTTTTGCTCTATTTTAAAAACAAGACATTTTTTTAGCAAAATTCCTTTTTATATCGTTTTGTATTCCTTTCCCCGTTAAAATAAGCCCTCTATCGTTAAAATCGGTGAGAACTTATTTTTTGAATGGAAAAAGTGCAAAGGCTATATATAGTCCATGCTTTTTCGCGAAATTTCGATTAAAATATTTTGTCACCGATTTTGACGAATGAGCACTCGTTGGACGCGGAATAATGAGAGGAACATAACTGTAAAATATTTCTCTCCGAAACTTGCTAGTTTAAAAAATATGCCACAAAAATCATTCGTGAGTGGCCTGATTCAGGTGGCCTTTCCTATGCAGTCTTTTTGCTCTATTTTAAAAACAAGACATTTTTTTACCAAAATTCCTTTTTATATCGTTTTGTATTCCTTTCCCCGTTAAAATAAGCCCTCTATCGTTAAAATCGGTGAGAACTTCTTTTTTGAATGAAAAAAGTGCAGAGGCTATAGTCCATGCTTTTTTCGCGAAATTTCGATTAAAATATTTTGTCACCGATTTTGACGAATGAGCACTCGTTGGACGCGGAATAATGAGAGGAACATAACTGTAAAATATTTCTCACCGAAACTTGCTAGTTTAAAAAATATGCCACAAAAATCATTCGTGTGTGGCCTGATTTCAGGTGGCCTTTCCTATGCAGTCTTTTTGCTCTATTTTAAAAACAAGACATTTTTTTAGCAAAATTCCTTTTTATATCGTTTTGTATTCCTTTCCCCGTTAAAATAAGCCCTCTATCGTTAAAATCGGTGAGAACTTCTTTTTTGAATGAAAAAAGTGCAGAGGCTATAGTCCATGCTTTTTTCGCGAAATTTCGATTAAAATATTTTGTCACCGATTTTGACGAATGAGCACTCGTTCGACGCCGAATAATGAGAGGAACATAACTGTAAAATATTTCTCACCGAAACTTGCTAGTTTAAAAAATATGCCACAAAAATCATTCGTGTGTGGCCTGATTTCAGGTGGCCTTTCCTATGCAGTCTTTTTGCTCTATTTTAAAAACAAGACATTTTTTTAGCAAAATTCCTTTTTATATCGTTTTGTATTCCTTTCCCCGTTAAAATAAGCCCTCTATCGTTAAAATCGGTGAGAACTTATTTTTTGAATGGAAAAAGTGCAAAGGCTATATATAGTCCATGCTTTTTCGCGAAATTTCGATTAAAATATTTTGTCACCGATTTTGACGAATGAGCACTCGTTGGACGCGGAATAATGAGAGGAACATAACTGTAAAATATTTCTCTCCGAAACTTGCTAGTTTAAAAAATATGCCACAAAAATCATTCGTGAGTGGCCTGATTCAGGTGGCCTTTCCTATGCAGTCTTTTTGCTCTATTTTAAAAACAAGACATTTTTTTACCAAAATTCCTTTTTATATCGTTTTGTATTCCTTTCCCCGTTAAAATAAGCCCTCTATCGTTAAAATCGGTGAGAACTTCTTTTTTGAATGAAAAAAGTGCAGAGGCTATAGTCCATGCTTTTTTCGCGAAATTTCGATTAAAATATTTTGTCACCGATTTTGACGAATGAGCACTCGTTGGACGCGGAATAATGAGAGGAACATAACTGTAAAATATTTCTCACCGAAACTTGCTAGTTTAAAAAATATGCCACAAAAATCATTCGTGTGTGGCCTGATTTCAGGTGGCCTTTCCTATGCAGTCTTTTTGCTCTATTTTAAAAACAAGACATTTTTTTAGCAAAATTCCTTTTTATATCGTTTTGTATTCCTTTCCCCGTTAAAATAAGCCCTCTATCGTTAAAATCGGTGAGAACTTATTTTTTGAATGAAAAAAGTGCAAAGGCCATGCTTTTTTCGCGAAATTTCGATTAAAATATTTTGTCACCGATTTTGACGAATGAGCACTCGTTGGACGCGGAATAATGAGAGGAACATAACTGTAAAATATTTCTCTCCGAAACTTGCTAGTTTAAAAAATATGCCACAAAAATCATTCGTGAGTGGCCTGATTTCAGGTGGCCTTTCCTATGCAGTCTTTTTGCTCTATTTTAAAAACAAGACATTTTTTTAGCAAAATTCCTTTTTATATCGTTTTGTATTCCTTTCCCCGTTAAAATAAGCCCTCTATCGTTAAAATCGGTGAGAACTTCTTTTTTGAATGAAAAAAGTGCAGAGGCTATAGTCCATGCTTTTTTCGCGAAATTTCGATTAAAATATTTTGTCACCGATTTTGACGAATGAGCACTCGTTGGACGCGGAATAATGAGAGGAACATAACTGTAAAATATTTCTCACCGAAACTTGCTAGTTTAAGAAATATGCCACAAAAATCATTCGTATGTGGCCTGATTTCAGGTGGCCTTTCCTATGCAGTCTTTTTGCTCTATTTTAAAAACAAGACATTTTTTTAGCAAAATTCCTTTTTATATCGTTTTGTATTCCTTTCCCCGTTAAAATAAGCCCTCTATCGTTAAAATCGGTGAGAACTTCTTTTTTGAATGAAAAAAGTGCAGAGGCTATAGTCCATGCTTTTTTCGCGAAATTTCGATTAAAATATTTTGTCACCGATTTGACGAATGAACACTCGTTGGACGCGGAATAATGAGAGGAACATAACTGTAAAATATTTCTCACCGAAACTTGCTAGTTTAAAAAATATGCCACAAAAATCATTCGTATGTGGCCTGATTTCAGGTGGCCTTTCCTATGCAGTCTTTTTGCTCTATTTTAAAAACAAGACATTTTTTTAGCAAAATTCCCTTTTTTATCGTTTTGTATTCCTTTCCCCGTTAAAATAAGCCCTCTATCGTTAAAATCGGTGAGAACTTCTTTTTTGAATGAAAAAAGTGCAAAGGCTATAGTCTATGCTTTTTTCGCGAAATTTCAATTAAAATATTTTGTCACCGATTTTGACGAATGAGCACTCGTTGGACGCGGAATAATGAGAGGAACATAACTGTAAAATATTTCTCACCGAAACTTGCTAGTTTAAAAAATATGCCACAAAAATCATTCGTATGTGGCCTGATTTCAGGTGGCCTTTCCTATGCAGTCTTTTTGCTCTATTTTAAAAACAAGACATTTTTTTAGCAAAATTCCCTTTTTTATCGTTTTGTATTCCTTTCCCCGTTAAAATAAGCCCTCTATCGTTAAAATCGGTGAGAACTTCTTTTTTGAATGAAAAAAGTGCAAAGGCTATAGTCCATGCTTTTTTCGCGAAATTTCGATTAAAATATTTTGTCACCGATTTTGACGAATGAGCACTCGTTGGACGCGGAATAATGAGAGGAACATAACTGCAAAATATTTCTCACCGAAACTTGCTAGTTTAAAAAATATGCCACAAAAATCATTCGTATGTGGCCTGATTTCAGGTGGCCTTTCCTATGCAGTCTTTTTGCTCTATTTTAAAAACAAGACATTTTTTTAGCAAAATTCCTTTTTTTATCGTTTTGTATTCCTTTCCCCGTTAAAATAAGCCCTCTATCGTTAAAATCGGTGAGAACTTCTTTTTTGAATGAAAAAAGTGCAAAGGCTATAGTCCATGCTTTTTTCGCGAAATTTCGATTAAAATATTTTGTCACCGATTTTGACGAATGAGCACTCGTTGGACGCGGAATAATGAGAGGAACATAACTGTAAAATATTTCTCACCGAAACTTGCTAGTTTAAAAAATATGCCACAAAAATCATTCGTGTGTGGCCTGATTTCAGGTGGCCTTTCCTATGCAGTCTTTTTGCTCTATTTTAAAAACAAGACATTTTTTTAGCAAAATTCCTTTTTTTATCGTTTTGTATTCCTTTCCCCGTTAAAATAAGCCCTCTATCGTTAAAATCGGTGAGAACTTCTTTTTTGAATGAAAAAAGTGCAAAGGCTATAGTCCATGCTTTTTTCGCGAAATTTCGATTAAAATATTTTGTCACCGATTTTGACGAATGAGCACTCGTTGGACGCGGAATAATGAGAGGAACATAACTGTAAAATATTTCTCTCCGAAACTTGCTAGTTTAAAAAATATGCCACAAAAATCATTCGTGAGTGGCCTGATTCAGGTGGCCTTTCCTATGCAGTCTTTTTGCTCTATTTTAAAAACAAGACATTTTTTTAGCAAAATTCCTTTTTATATCGTTTTGTATTCCTTTCCCCGTTAAAATAAGCCCTCTATCGTTAAAATCGGTGAGAACTTCATTTTTGAATGAAAAAAGTGCAGAGGCTATAGTCCATGCTTTTTTCGCGAAATTTCGATTAAAATATTTTGTCACCGATTTTGACGAATGAGCAATCGTTGGACGCGGAATAATGAGAGGAACATAACTGTAAAATATTTCTCACCGAAACTTGCTAGTTTAAAAAATATGCCACAAAAATCATTCGTGTTTGGCCTGATTTCAGGTGGCCTTTCCTATGCAGTCTTTTTGCTCTATTTTAAAAACAAGACATTTTTTTAGCAAAATTCCTTTTTATATCGTTTTGTATTCCTTTCCCCGTTAAAATAAGCCCTCTATCGTTAAAATCGGTGAGAACTTCTTTTTTGAATGAAAAAAGTGCAGAGGCTATAGTCCATGCTTTTTTCGCGAAATTTCGATTAAAATATTTTGTCACCGATTTTGACGAATGAGCACTCGTTGGACGCGGAATAATGAGAGGAACATAACTGTAAAATATTTCTCACCGAAACTTGCTAGTTTAAAAAATATGTCACAAAAATCATTCGTATGTGGCCTGATTTCAGGTGGCCTTTCCTATGCAGTCTTTTTGCTCTATTTTAAAAACAAGACATTTTTTTAGCAAAATTCCTTTTTTATCGTTTTGTATTCCTTTCCCCGTTAAAATAAGCCCTCTATCGTTAAAATCGGTGAGAACTTCTTTTTTGAATGAAAAAAGTGCAAAGGCTATAGTCCATGCTTTTTTCGCGAAATTTCGATTAAAATATTTTGTCACCGATTTTGACGAATGAGCACTCGTTGGACGCGGAATAATGAGAGGAACATAACAGTAAAATATTTCTCACCGAAACTTGCTAGTTTAAAAAATATGCCACAAAAATCATTCGTGTGTGGCCTGATTTCAGGTGGCCTTTCCTATGTAGTCTTTTTGCTCTATTTTAAAAACAAGACATTTTTTTAGCAAAATTCCTTTTTATATCGTTTTGTATTCCTTTCCCCGTTAAAATAAGCCCTCTGTCGTTAAAATCGGTGAGAACTTATTTTTTGAATGAAAAAAGTGCAAAGGCTATATATAGTCCATGCTTTTTTCGCGAAATTTCGATTAAAATATTTTGTCACCGATTTTGACGAATGAGCACTCGTTGGACGCCGAATAATGAGAGGAACATAACTGTAAAATATTTCTCACCGAAACTTGCTAGTTTAAAAAATATGCCACAAAAATCATTCGTGTGTGGCCTGATTTCAGGTGGCCTTTCCTATGCAGTCTTTTTGCTCTATTTTAAAAACAAGACAATTTTTTAGCAAAATTCCTTTTTATATCGTTTTGTATTCCTTTCCCCGTTAAAATAAGCCCTCTATCGTTAAAATCGGTGAGAACTTCTTTTTTGAATGAAAAAAGTGCAGAGGCTATAGTCCATGCTTTTTTCGCGAAATTTCGATTAAAATATTTTGTCACCGATTTTGACGAATGAGCACTCGTTGGACGCGGAATAATGAGAGGAACATAACTGTAAAATATTTCTCACCGAAACTTGCTAGTTTAAAAAATATGCCACAAAAATCATTCTTGTTTGGCCTGATTTCAGGTGGCCTTTCCTATGCAGTCTTTTTGCTCTATTTTAAAAACAAGACATTTTTTTAGCAAAATTCCTTTTTATATCGTTTTGTATTCCTTTCCCCGTTAAAATAAGCCCTCTATCGTTAAAATCGGTGAGAACTTCTTTTTTGAATGAAAAAAGTGCAGAGGCTATAGTCCATGCTTTTTTCGCGAAATTTCGATTAAAATATTTTGTCACCGATTTTGACGAATGAGCACTCGTTGGACGCGGAATAATGAGAGGAACATAACTGTAAAATATTTCTCTCCGAAACTTGCTAGTTTAAAAAATATGCCACAAAAATCATTCGTATGTGGCCTGATTTCAGGTGGCCTTTCCTATGCAGTCTTTTTGCTCTATTTTAAAAACAAGACATTTTTTTAGCAAAATTCCTTTTTATATCGTTTTGTATTCCTTTCCCCGTTAAAATAAGCCCTCTATCGTTAAAATCGGTGAGAACTTCTTTTTTGAATGAAAAAAGTGCAGAGGCTATAGTCCATGCTTTTTTCGCGAAATTTCGATTAAAATATTTTGTCACCGATTTTGACGAATGAGCACTCGTTGGACGCGGAATAATGAGAGGAACATAACTGTAAAATATTTCTCACCGAAACTTGCTAGTTTAAAAAATATGTCACAAAAATCATTCGTATGTGGCCTGATTCAGGTGGCCTTTCCTATGCAGTCTTTTTGCTCTATTTTAAAAACAAGACATTTTTTTAGCAAAATTCCTTTTTTATCGTTTTGTATTCCTTTCCCCGTTAAAATAAGCCCTCTATCGTTAAAATCGGTGAGAACTTCTTTTTTGAATGAAAAAAGTGCAAAGGCTATAGTCCATGCTTTTTTCGCGAAATTTCGATTAAAATATTTTGTCACCGATTTTGACGAATGAGCACTCGTTGGACGCGGAATAATGAGAGGAACATAACTGTAAAATATTTCTCACCGAAACTTGCTAGTTTAAAAAATATGCCACAAAAATCATTCGTGTGTGGCCTGATTTCAGGTGGCCTTTCCTATGCAGTCTTTTTGCTCTATTTTAAAAACAAGACATTTTTTTAGCAAAATTCCTTTTTATATCGTTTTGTATTCCTTTCCCCGTTAAAATAAGCCCTCTGTCGTTAAAATCGGTGAGAACTTATTTTTTGAATGAAAAAAGTGCAAAGGCTATATATAGTCCATGCTTTTTTCGCGAAATTTCGATTAAAATATTTTGTCACCGATTTTGACGAATGAGCACTCGTTGGACGCGGAATAATGAGGGGAACATAACTGTAAAATATTTCTCTCCGAAACTTGCTAGTTTAAAAAATATGCCACAAAAATCATTCGTGTGTGGCCTGATTCAGGTGGCCTTTCCCATGCAGTCTTTTTGCTCTATTTTAAAAACAAGACATTTTTTTAGCAAAATTCCTTTTTATATCGTTTTGTATTCCTTTCCCCGTTAAAATAAGCCCTCTATCGTTAAAATCGGTGAGAACTTATTTTTTGAATGAAAAAAGTGCAAAGGCTATATATAGTCCATGCTTTTTTCGCGAAATTTCGATTAAAATATTTTGTCACCGATTTTGACGAATGAGCACTCGTTCGATGCCGAATAATGAGAGGAACATAACTGTAAAATATTTCTCACCGATACTTGCTAGTTTAAAAAATATGCCACAAAAATCATTCGTATGTGGCCTGATTTCAGGTGGCCTTTCCTATGCAGTCTTTTTGCTCTATTTTAAAAACAAGACATTTTTTTAGCAAAATTCCTTTTTATATCGTTTTGTATTCCTTTCCCCGTTAAAATAAGCCCTCTGTCGTTAAAATCGGTGAGAACTTATTTTTTGAATGAAAAAAGTGCAAAGGCTATATATAGTCCATGCTTTTTTCGCGAAATTTCGATTAAAATATTTTGTCACCGATTTTGACGAATGAGCACTCGTTGGACGCGGAATAATGAGGGGAACATAACTGTAAAATATTTCTCTCCGAAACTTGCTAGTTTAAAAAATATGCCACAAAAATCATTCGTGTGTGGCCTGATTCAGGTGGCCTTTCCCATGCAGTCTTTTTGCTCTATTTTAAAAACAAGACATTTTTTTAGCAAAATTCCTTTTTATATCGTTTTGTATTCCTTTCCCCGTTAAAATAAGCCCTCTGTCGTTAAAATCGGTGAGAACTTATTTTTTGAATGAAAAAAGTGCAAAGGCTATATATAGTCCATGCTTTTTTCGCGAAATTTCGATTAAAATATTTTGTCACCGATTTTGACGAATGAGCACTCGTTCGATGCCGAATAATGAGAGGAACATAACTGTAAAATATTTCTCACCGATACTTGCTAGTTTAAAAAATATGCCACAAAAATCATTCGTATGTGGCCTGATTTCAGGTGGCCTTTCCTATGCAGTCTTTTTGCTCTATTTTAAAAACAAGACATTTTTTTAGCAAAATTCCCTTTTTTATCGTTTTGTATTCCTTTCCCCGTTAAAATAAGCCCTCTATCGTTAAAATCGGTGAGAACTTCTTTTTTGAATGAAAAAAGTGCAAAGGCTATAGTCCATGCTTTTTTCGCGAAATTTCAATTAAAATATTTTGTCACCGATTTTGACGAATGAGCACTCGTTGGACGCGGAATAATGAGAGGAACATAACTGTAAAATATTTCTCACCGAAACTTGCTAGTTTAAAAAATATGCCACAAAAATCATTCGTATGTGGCCTGATTTCAGGTGGCCTTTCCTATGCAGTCTTTTTGCTCTATTTTAAAAACAAGACATTTTTTTAGCAAAATTCCCTTTTTTATCGTTTTGTATTCCTTTCCCCGTTAAAATAAGCCCTCTATCGTTAAAATCGGTGAGAACTTCTTTTTTGAATGAAAAAAGTGCAGAGGCTATAGTCCATGCTTTTTTCGCGAAATTTCGATTAAAATATTTTGTCACCGATTTTGACGAATGAGCACTCGTTGGACGCGGAATAATGAGAGGAACATAACTGTAAAATATTTCTCACCGAAACTTGCTAGTTTAAAAAATATGCCACAAAAATCATTCGTATGTGGCCTGATTTCAGGTGGCCTTTCCTATGCAGTCTTTTTGCTCTATTTTAAAAACAAGACATTTTTTTAGCAAAATTCCTTTTTTTATCGTTTTGTATTCCTTTCCCCGTTAAAATAAGCCCCCTATCGTTAAAATCGGTGAGAACTTCTTTTTTGAATGAAAAAAGTGCAAAGGCTATAGTCCATGCTTTTTTCGCGAAATTTCGATTAAAATATTTTGTCACCGATTTTGACGAATGAGCACTCGTTGGACGCGGAATAATGAGAGGAACATAACTGTAAAATATTTCTCTCCGAAACTTGCTAGTTTAAAAAATATGCCACAAAAATCATTCGTGAGTGGCCTGATTCAGGTGGCCTTTCCTATGCAGTCTTTTTGCTCTATTTTAAAAACAAGACATTTTTTTAGCAAAATTCCTTTTTATATCGTTTTGTATTCCTTTCCCCGTTAAAATAAGCCCTCTATCGTTAAAATCGGTGAGAACTTCTTTTTTGAATGAAAAAAGTGCAAAGGCTAGTCCATGCTTTTTTCGCGAAATTTCGATTAAAATATTTTGTCACCGATTTTGACGAATGAGCACTCGTTGGACGCGGAATAATGAGAGGAACATAACTGTAAAATATTTCTCACCGAAACTTGCTAGTTTAAAAAATATGTCACAAAAATCATTCGTATGTGGCCTGATTTCAGGTGGCCTTTCCTATGCAGTCTTTTTGCTCTATTTTAAAAACAAGACATTTTTTTAGCAAAATTCCTTTTTATATCGTTTTGTATTCCTTTCCCCGTTAAAATAAGCCCTCTATCGTTAAAATCGGTGAGAACATCTTTTTTGAATGAAAAAAGTGCAGAGGCTATAGTCCATGCTTTTTTCGCGAAATTTCGATTAAAATATTTTGTCACCGATTTTGACGAATGAGCACTCGTTGGACGCGGAATAATGAGAGGAACATAACTGTAAAATATTTCTCACCGAAACTTGCTAGTTTAAAAAATATGTCACAAAAATCATTCGTATGTGGCCTGATTTCAGGTGGCCTTTCCTATGCAGTCTTTTTGCTCTATTTTAAAAACAAGACATTTTTTTAGCAAAATTCCTTTTTTATCGTTTTGTATTCCTTTCCCCGTTAAAATAAGCCCTCTATCGTTAAAATCGGTGAGAACTTCTTTTTTGAATGAAAAAAGTGCAAAGGCTATAGTCCATGCTTTTTTCGCGAAATTTCAATTAAAATATTTTGTCACCGATTTTGACGAATGAGCACTCGTTCGATGCCGAATAATGAGAGGAACATAACTGTAAAATATTTCTCACCGATACTTGCTAGTTTAAAAAATATGCCACAAAAATCATTCGTATGTGGCCTGATTTCAGGTGGCCTTTCCTATGCAGTCTTTTTGCTCTATTTTAAAAACAAGACATTTTTTTAGCAAAATTCCTTTTTATATCGTTTTGTATTCCTTTCCCCGTTAAAATAAGCCCTCTGTCGTTAAAATCGGTGAGAACTTATTTTTTGAATGAAAAAAGTGCAAAGGCTATATATAGTCCATGCTTTTTTCGCGAAATTTCGATTAAAATATTTTGTCACCGATTTTGACGAATGAGCACTCGTTGGACGCGGAATAATGAGGGGAACATAACTGTAAAATATTTCTCTCCGAAACTTGCTAGTTTAAAAAATATGCCACAAAAATCATTCGTGTGTGGCCTGATTCAGGTGGCCTTTCCCATGCAGTCTTTTTGCTCTATTTTAAAAACAAGACATTTTTTTAGCAAAATTCCTTTTTATATCGTTTTGTATTCCTTTCCCCGTTAAAATAAGCCCTCTATCGTTAAAATCGGTGAGAACTTCTTTTTTGAATGAAAAAAGTGCAGAGGCTATAGTCCATGCTTTTTTCGCGAAATTTCGATTAAAATATTTTGTCACCGATTTTGACGAATGAGCACTCGTTCGATGCCGAATAATGAGAGGAACATAACTGTAAAATATTTCTCACCGATACTTGCTAGTTTAAAAAATATGCCACAAAAATCATTCGTATGTGGCCTGATTTCAGGTGGCCTTTCCTATGCAGTCTTTTTGCTCTATTTTAAAAACAAGACATTTTTTTAGCAAAATTCCCTTTTTTATCGTTTTGTATTCCTTTCCCCGTTAAAATAAGCCCTCTATCGTTAAAATCGGTGAGAACTTCTTTTTTGAATGAAAAAAGTGCAAAGGCTATAGTCCATGCTTTTTTCGCGAAATTTCAATTAAAATATTTTGTCACCGATTTTGACGAATGAGCACTCGTTGGACGCGGAATAATGAGAGGAACATAACTGTAAAATATTTCTCACCGAAACTTGCTAGTTTAAAAAATATGCCACAAAAATCATTCGTATGTGGCCTGATTTCAGGTGGCCTTTCCTATGCAGTCTTTTTGCTCTATTTTAAAAACAAGACATTTTTTTAGCAAAATTCCCTTTTTTATCGTTTTGTATTCCTTTCCCCGTTAAAATAAGCCCTCTATCGTTAAAATCGGTGAGAACTTCTTTTTTGAATGAAAAAAGTGCAAAGGCTATAGTCCATGCTTTTTTCGCGAAATTTCGATTAAAATATTTTGTCACCGATTTTGACGAATGAGCACTCGTTGGACGCGGAATAATGAGAGGAACATAACTGTAAAATATTTCTCACCGAAACTTGCTAGTTTAAAAAATATGCCACAAAAATCATTCGTATGTGGCCTGATTTCAGGTGGCCTTTCCTATGCAGTCTTTTTGCTCTATTTTAAAAACAAGACATTTTTTTAGCAAAATTCCTTTTTTTATCGTTTTGTATTCCTTTCCCCGTTAAAATAAGCCCCCTATCGTTAAAATCGGTGAGAACTTCTTTTTTGAATGAAAAAAGTGCAAAGGCTATAGTCCATGCTTTTTTCGCGAAATTTCGATTAAAATATTTTGTCACCGATTTTGACGAATGAGCACTCGTTGGACGCGGAATAATGAGAGGAACATAACTGTAAAATATTTCTCTCCGAAACTTGCTAGTTTAAAAAATATGCCACAAAAATCATTCGTGAGTGGCCTGATTCAGGTGGCCTTTCCTATGCAGTCTTTTTGCTCTATTTTAAAAACAAGACATTTTTTTAGCAAAATTCCTTTTTATATCGTTTTGTATTCCTTTCCCCGTTAAAATAAGCCCTCTATCGTTAAAATCGGTGAGAACTTCTTTTTTGAATGAAAAAAGTGCAAAGGCTAGTCCATGCTTTTTTCGCGAAATTTCGATTAAAATATTTTGTCACCGATTTTGACGAATGAGCACTCGTTGGACGCGGAATAATGAGAGGAACATAACTGTAAAATATTTCTCACCGAAACTTGCTAGTTTAAAAAATATGTCACAAAAATCATTCGTATGTGGCCTGATTTCAGGTGGCCTTTCCTATGCAGTCTTTTTGCTCTATTTTAAAAACAAGACATTTTTTTAGCAAAATTCCTTTTTATATCGTTTTGTATTCCTTTCCCCGTTAAAATAAGCCCTCTATCGTTAAAATCGGTGAGAACATCTTTTTTGAATGAAAAAAGTGCAGAGGCTATAGTCCATGCTTTTTTCGCGAAATTTCGATTAAAATATTTTGTCACCGATTTTGACGAATGAGCACTCGTTGGACGCGGAATAATGAGAGGAACATAACTGTAAAATATTTCTCACCGAAACTTGCTAGTTTAAAAAATATGTCACAAAAATCATTCGTATGTGGCCTGATTTCAGGTGGCCTTTCCTATGCAGTCTTTTTGCTCTATTTTAAAAACAAGACATTTTTTTAGCAAAATTCCTTTTTTATCGTTTTGTATTCCTTTCCCCGTTAAAATAAGCCCTCTATCGTTAAAATCGGTGAGAACTTCTTTTTTGAATGAAAAAAGTGCAAAGGCTATAGTCCATGCTTTTTTCGCGAAATTTCGATTAAAATATTTTGTCACCGATTTTGACGAATGAGCACTCGTTGGACGCGGAATAATGAGAGGAACATAACTGTAAAATATTTCTCACCGAAACTTGCTAGTTTAAAAAATATGCCACAAAAATCATTCGTGTGTGGCCTGATTTCAGGTGGCCTTTCCTATGCAGTCTTTTTGCTCTATTTTAAAAACAAGACATTTTTTTAGCAAAATTCCTTTTTATATCGTTTTGTATTCCTTTCCCCGTTAAAATAAGCCCTCTGTCGTTAAAATCGGTGAGAACTTATTTTTTGAATGAAAAAAGTGCAAAGGCTATATATAGTCCAGCTTTTTTCGCGAAATTTCGATTAAAATATTTTGTCACCGATTTTGACGAATGAGCACTCGTTGGACGCGGAATAATGAGGGGAACATAACTGTAAAATATTTCTCTCCGAAACTTGCTAGTTTAAAAAATATGCCACAAAAATCATTCGTGTGTGGCCTGATTCAGGTGGCCTTTCCTATGCAGTCTTTTTGCTCTATTTTAAAAACAAGACATTTTTTTAGCAAAATTCCTTTTTATATCGTTTTGTATTCCTTTCCCCGTTAAAATAAGCCCTCTATCGTTAAAATCGGTGAGAACTTCTTTTTTGAATGAAAAAAGTGCAGAGGCTATAGTCCATGCTTTTTTCGCGAAATTTCGATTAAAATATTTTGTCACCGATTTTGACGAATGAGCACTCGTTCGATGCCGAATAATGAGAGGAACATAACTGTAAAATATTTCTCACCGAAACTTGCTAGTTTAAAAAATATGCCACAAAAATCATTCGTATGTGGCCTGATTTCAGGTGGCCTTTCCTATGCAGTCTTTTTGCTCTATTTTAAAAACAAGACATTTTTTTAGCAAAATTCCCTTTTTTATCGTTTTGTATTCCTTTCCCCGTTAAAATAAGCCCTCTATCGTTAAAATCGGTGAGAACTTCTTTTTTGAATGAAAAAAGTGCAAAGGCTATAGTCCATGCTTTTTTCGCGAAATTTCAATTAAAATATTTTGTCACCGATTTTGACGAATGAGCACTCGTTGGACGCGGAATAATGAGAGGAACATAACTGTAAAATATTTCTCACCGAAACTTGCTAGTTTAAAAAATATGCCACAAAAATCATTCGTATGTGGCCTGATTTCAGGTGGCCTTTCCTATGCAGTCTTTTTGCTCTATTTTAAAAACAAGACATTTTTTTAGCAAAATTCCCTTTTTTATCGTTTTGTATTCCTTTCCCCGTTAAAATAAGCCCTCTATCGTTAAAATCGGTGAGAACTTCTTTTTTGAATGAAAAAAGTGCAAAGGCTATAGTCCATGCTTTTTTCGCGAAATTTCGATTAAAATATTTTGTCACCGATTTTGACGAATGAGCACTCGTTGGACGCGGAATAATGAGAGGAACATAACTGTAAAATATTTCTCTCCGAAACTTGCTAGTTTAAAAAATATGCCACAAAAATCATTCGTGAGTGGCCTGATTCAGGTGGCCTTTCCTATGCAGTCTTTTTGCTCTATTTTAAAAACAAGACATTTTTTTAGCAAAATTCCTTTTTATATCGTTTTGTATTCCTTTCCCCGTTAAAATAAGCCCTCTATCGTTAAAATCGGTGAGAACTTCTTTTTTGAATGAAAAAAGTGCAAAGGCTAGTCCATGCTTTTTTCGCGAAATTTCGATTAAAATATTTTGTCACCGATTTTGACGAATGAGCACTCGTTGGACGCGGAATAATGAGAGGAACATAACTGTAAAATATTTCTCACCGAAACTTGCTAGTTTAAAAAATATGCCACAAAAATCATTCGTGTTTGGCCTGATTTCAGGTGGCCTTTCCTATGCAGTCTTTTTGCTCTATTTTAAAAACAAGACATTTTTTTAGCAAAATTCCTTTTTATATCGTTTTGTATTCCTTTCCCCGTTAAAATAAGCCCTCTATCGTTAAAATCGGTGAGAACTTCTTTTTTGAATGAAAAAAGTGCAGAGGCTATAGTCCATGCTTTTTTCGCGAAATTTCGATTAAAATATTTTGTCACCGATTTTGACGAATGAGCACTCGTTGGACGCGGAATAATGAGAGGAACATAACTGTAAAATATTTCTCACCGAAACTTGCTAGTTTAAAAAATATGCCACAAAAATCATTCGTATGTGGCCTGATTTCAGGTGGCCTTTCGTATGCAGTCTTTTTGCTCTATTTTAAAAACAAGACATTTTTTTAGCAAAATTCCTTTTTACATCGTTTTGTATTCCTTTCCCCGTTAAAATAAGCCCTCTATCGTTAAAATCGGTGAGAACTTCTTTTTTGAATGAAAAAAGTGCAGAGGCTATAGTCCATGCTTTTTTCGCGAAATTTCGATTAAAATATTTTGTCACCGATTTTGACGAATGAGCACTCGTTGGACGCGGAATAATGAGAGGAACATAACTGTAAAATATTTCTCACCGAAACTTGCTAGTTTAAAAAATATGCCACAAAAATCATTCGTGTGTGGCCTGATTTCAGGTGGCCTTTCCTATGCAGTCTTTTTGCTCTATTTTAAAAACAAGACATTTTTTTAGCAAAATTCCTTTTTATATCGTTTTGTATTCCTTTCCCCGTTAAAATAAGCCCTCTATCGTTAAAATCGGTGAGAACTTATTTTTTGAATGAAAAAAGTGCAAAGGCTATAGTCCATGCTTTTTTCGCGAAATTTCGATTAAAATATTTTGTCACCGATTTTGACGAATGAGCACTCGTTGGACGCGGAATAATGAGAGGAACATAACTGTAAAATATTTCTCTCCGAAACTTGCTAGTTTAAAAAATATGCCACAAAAATCATTCGTGAGTGGCCTGATTCAGGTGGCCTTTCCTATGCAGTCTTTTGCTCTATTTTAAAAACAAGACATTTTTTTAGCAAAATTCCTTTTTATATCGTTTTGTATTCCTTTCCCCGTTAAAATAAGTCCTCTATCGTTAAAATCGGTGAGAACTTCTTTTTTGAATGAAAAAAGTGCAGAGGCTATAGTCCATGCTTTTTTCGCGAAATTTCGATTAAAATATTTTGTCACCGATTTTGACGAATGAGCACTCGTTGGACGCGGAATAATGAGAGGAACATAACTGTAAAATATTTCTCACCGAAACTTGCTAGTTTAAAAAATATGCCACAAAAATCATTCGTGTGTGGCCTGATTTCAGGTGGCCTTTCCTATGCAGTCTTTTTGCTCTATTTTAAAAACAAGACATTTTTTTAGCAAAATTCCTTTTTATATCGTTTTGTATTCCTTTCCCCGTTAAAATAAGCCCTCTATCGTTAAAATCGGTGAGAACTTCTTTTTTGAATGAAAAAAGTGCAGAGGCTATAGTCCATGCTTTTTTCGCGAAATTTCGATTAAAATATTTTGTCACCGATTTTGACGAATGAGCACTCGTTGGACGCGGAATAATGAGAGGAACATAACTGTAAAATATTTCTCACCGAAACTTGCTAGTTTAAAAAATATGCCACAAAAATCATTCGTGTGTGGCCTGATTTCAGGTGGCCTTTCCTATGCAGTCTTTTTGCTCTATTTTAAAAACAAGACATTTTTTTAGCAAAATTCCTTTTTATATCGTTTTGTATTCCTTTCCCCGTTAAAATAAGCCCTCTACCGTTAAAATCGGTGAGAACTTCTTTTTGAATGAAAAAAGTGCAAAGGCTATATCCATGCTTTTTTCGCGAAATTTCGATTAAAATATTTTGTCACCGATTTTGACGAATGAGCTCTCGTTGGACGCGGAATAATGAGAGGAACATAACTGTAAAATATTTCTCTCCGAAACTTGCTAGTTTAAAAAATATGCCACAAAAATCATTCGTGAGTGGCCTGATTCAGGTGGCCTTTCCTATGCAGTCTTTTTGCTCTATTTTAAAAACAAGACATTTTTTTAGCAAAATTCCTTTTTATATCGTTTTGTATTCCTTTCCCCGTTAAAATAAGTCCTCTATCGTTAAAATCGGTGAGAACTTCTTTTTTGAATGAAAAAAGTGCAGAGGCTATATCCATGCTTTTTTCGCGAAATTTCGATTAAAATATTTTGTCACCGATTTTGACGAATGAGCACTCGTTGGACGCGGAATAATGAGAGGAACATAACTGTAAAATATTTCTCACCGAAACTTGCTAGTTTAAAAAATATGCCACAAAAATCATTCGTGTGTGGCCTGATTTCAGGTGGCCTTTCCTATGCAGTCTTTTTGCTCTATTTTAAAAACAAGACATTTTTTTAGCAAAATTCCTTTTTATATCGTTTTGTATTCCTTTCCCCGTTAAAATAAGCCCTCTATCGTTAAAATCGGTGAGAACTTCTTTTTTGAATGAAAAAAGTGCAGTCCATGCTTTTTTCGCGAAATTTCGATTAAAATATTTTGTCACCGATTTTGACGAATGAGCACTCGTTGGACGCGGAATAATGAGAGGAACATAACTGTAAAATATTTCTCTCCGAAACTTGCTAGTTTAAAAAATATGCCACAAAAATCATTCGTGAGTGGCCTGATTCAGGTGGCCTTTCCTATGCAGTCTTTTTGCTCTATTTTAAAAACAAGACATTTTTTTAGCAAAATTCCTTTTTATATCGTTTTGTATTCCTTTCCCCGTTAAAATAAGCCCTCTATTGTTAAAATCGGTGAGAACTTATTATTTGAGTGATAAAAGTGCAAAGGCTATAGTCCATGCTTTTTTCGCGAAATTTCGATTAAAATATTAAAATATTTTGTCACCGATTTTGACGAATGAGCACTCGTTGGACGCGGAATAATGAGAGGAACATAACTGTAAAATATTTCTCACCGAAACTTGCTAGTTTAAAAAATATGCCACAAAAATCATTCGTGTGTGGCCTGATTTCAGGTGGCCTTTCCTATGCAGTCTTTTTGCTCTATTTTAAAAACAAGACATTTTTTTAGCAAAATTCCTTTTTATATCGTTTTGTATTCCTTTCCCCGTTAAAATAAGCCCTCTATCGTTAAAATCGGTGAGAACTTATTTTTTGAATGAAAAAAGTGCAAAGGCATGCTTTTTTCGCGAAATTTCGATTAAAATATTTTGTCACCGATTTTGACGAATGAGCACTCGTTGGACGCGGAATAATGAGAGGAACATAACTGTAAAATATTTCTCTCCGAAACTTGCTAGTTTAAAAAATATGCCACAAAAATCATTCGTGTGTGGCCTGATTCAGGTGGCCTTTCCTATGCAGTCTTTTTGCTCTATTTTAAAAACAAGACATTTTTTTAGCAAAATTCCTTTTTATATCGTTTTGTATTCCTTTCCCCGTTAAAATAAGCCCTCTATCGTTAAAATCGGTGAGAACTTATTTTTTGAATGAAAAAAGTGCAAAGGCTATAGTCCATGCTTTTTTCGCGAAATTTCGATTAAAATATTTTGTCACCGATTTTGACGAATGAGCACTCGTTGGACGCGGAATAATGAGAGGAACATAACTGTAAAATATTTCTCACCGAAACTTGCTAGTTTAAAAAATATGCCACAAAAACCATTCGTGTGTGGCCTAATTTCAGGTGGCCTTTCCTATGCAGTCTTTTTGCTCTATTTTAAAAACAAGACATTTTTTTAGCAAAATTCCTTTTTATATCGTTTTGTATTCCTTTCCCCGTTAAAATAAGCCCTCTACCGTTAAAATCGGTGAGAACTTCTTTTTGAATGAAAAAAGTGCAAAGGCTATATCCATGCTTTTTTCGCGAAATTTCGATTAAAATATTTTGTCACCGATTTTGACGAATGAGCTCTCGTTGGACGCGGAATAATGAGAGGAACATAACTGTAAAATATTTCTCTCCGAAACTTGCTAGTTTAAAAAATATGCCACAAAAATCATTCGTGAGTGGCCTGATTCAGGTGGCCTTTCCTATGCAGTCTTTTTGCTCTATTTTAAAAACAAGACATTTTTTTAGCAAAATTCCTTTTTATATCGTTTTGTATTCCTTTCCCCGTTAAAATAAGCCCTCTATCGTTAAAATCGGTGAGAACTTATTTTTTGAATGAAAAAAGTGCAAAGGCTATATCCATGCTTTTTTCGCGAAATTTCGATTAAAATATTTTGTCACCGATTTTGACGAATGAGCACTCGTTGGACGCGGAATAATGAGAGGAACATAACTGTAAAATGTTTCTCTCCGAAACTTGCTAGTTTAAAAAATATGCCACAAAAATCATTCGTGAGTGGCCTGATTCAGGTGGCCTTTCCTATGCAGTCTTTTTGCTCTATTTTAAAAACAAGACATTTTTTTAGCAAAATTCCTTTTTATATCGTTTTGTATTCCTTTCCCCGTTGAAATAAGCCCTCTATCGTTAAAATCGGTGAGAACTTATTTTTTGAATGAAAAAAGTGCAAAGGCATGCTTTTTTCGCGAAATTTCGATTAAAATATTTTGTCACCGATTTTGACGAATGAGCACTCGTTGGACGCGGAATAATGAGAGGAACATAACTGTAAAATATTTCTCTCCGAAACTTGCTAGTTTAAAAAATATGCCACAAAAATCATTCGTGTGTGGCCTGATTCAGGTGGCCTTTCCTATGCAGTCTTTTTGCTCTATTTTAAAAACAAGACATTTTTTTAGCAAAATTCCTTTTTATATCGTTTTGTATTCCTTTCCCCGTTAAAATAAGCCCTCTATCGTTAAAATCGGTGAGAACTTATTTTTTGAATGAAAAAAGTGCAAAGGCTATAGTCCATGCTTTTTTCGCGAAATTTCGATTAAAATATTTTGTCACCGATTTTGACGAATGAGCACTCGTTGGACGCGGAATAATGAGAGGAACATAACTGTAAAATATTTCTCACCGAAACTTGCTAGTTTAAAAAATATGCCACAAAAATCATTCGTGTGTGGCCTGATTTCAGGTGGCCTTTCCTATGCAGTCTTTTTGCTCTATTTTAAAAACAAGACATTTTTTTATCAAAATTCCTTTTTATATCGTTTTGTATTCCTTTCCCCGTTAAAATAAGCCCTCTATCGTTAAAATCGGTGAGAACTTCTTTTTTGAATGAAAAAAGTGCAAAGGCATGCTTTTTTCGCGAAATTTCGATTAAAATATTTTGTCACCGATTTTGACGAATGAGCACTCGTTGGACGCGGAATAATGAGAGGAACATAACTGTAAAATATTTCTCACCGAAACTTGCTAGTTTAATCGTTAAAATCGGTGAGAACTTATTTTTTGAATGAAAAAAGTGCAAAGGCTATAGTCGATGCTTTTTTCGCGAAATTTCGATTAAAATATTTTGTCACCGATTTTGACGAATGAGCACTCGTTGGACGCGGAATAATGAGAGGAACATAACTGTATAATATTTCTCTCCGAAACGTGCTAGTTTAAAAAATATGCCACAAAAATCATTCGTGTGTGGCCTGATTTCAGGTGGCCTTTCCTATGCAGTCTTTTTGCTCTATTTTAAAAACAAGACATTTTTTTATCAAAATTCCTTTTTATATCGTTTTGTATTCCTTTCCCCGTTAAAATAAGCCCTCTATCGTTAAAATCGGTGAGAACTTCTTTTTTGAATGAAAAAAGTGCAAAGGCATGCTTTTTTCGCGAAATTTCGATTAAAATATTTTGTCACCGATTTTGACGAATGAGCACTCGTTGGACGCGGAATAATGAGAGGAACATAACTGTAAAATATTTCTCTCCGAAACTTGCTAGTTTAAAAATATGCCACAAAAATCATTCGTGTGTGGCCTGATTTCAGGTGGCCTTTCCTATGCAGTCTTTTTGCTCTATTTTAAAAACAAGACATTTTTTTAGCAAAATTCCTTTTTATATCGTTTTGTATTCCTTTCCCCGTTAAAATAAGCCCTCTATCGTTAAAATCGGTGAGAATTTCTTTTTTGAATGGAAAAAAGTGCAAAGGCTATAGTCCATGCTTTTTTCGCGAAATTTCGATTAAAATATTTTGTCACCGATTTTGACGAATGAGCACTCGTTGGACGCGGAATAATGAGAGGAACATAACTGTAAAATATTTCTCTCCGAAACTTGCTAGTTTAAAAAATATGCCACAAAAATCATTCGTGAGTGGCCTGATTCAGGTGGCCTTTCCTATGCAGTCTTTTTTGCTCTATTTTAAAAACAAGACATTTTTTTAGCAAAATTCCTTTTTATATCGTTTTGTATTCCTTCCCCGTTAAAATAAGCCCTCTATCGTTAAAATCGGTGAGAACTTCTTTTTTGAATGAAAAAAGTGCAGTCCATGCTTTTTTCGCGAAATTTCGATTAAAATATTTTGTCACCCATTTTGACGAATGAGCACTCGTTGGACGCGGAATAATGAGAGGAACATAACTGTAAAATATTTCTCTCCGAAACTTGCTAGTTTAAAAAAATATGCCACAAAAATCATTCGTGTGTGGCCTGATTCAGGTGGCCTTTCCTATGCAGTCTTTTTGCTCTATTTTAAAACAAGACATTTTTTTAGCAAAATTCCTTTTTATATCGTTTTGTATTCCTTTCCCCGTTAAAATAAGCCCTCTATCGTTAAAATCGGTGAGAACTTATTTTTTGAATGAAAAAAGTGCAAAGGCTATAGTCCATGCTTTTTTCGCGAAATTTCGATTAAAATATTTTGTCACCGATTTTGACGAATGAGCACTCGTTGGACGCGGAATAATGAGAGGAACATAACTGTAAAATATTTCTCACCGAAACTTGCTAGTTAAAAAATATGCCACAAAAAATCATTCGTGTGTGGCCTGATTTCAGGTGGCCTTTCCTATGCAGTCTTTTTGCTCTATTTTAAAAACAAGACATTTTTTTATCAAAATTCCTTTTCATATCGTTTTGTATTCCTTTCCCCGTTAAAATAAGCCCTCTATCGTTAAAATCGGTGAGAACTTCTTTTTTGAATGAAAAAAGTGCAAAGGCTATAGTCCATGCTTTTTTCGCGAAATTTCGATTAAAATATTTTGTCACCGATTTTGACGAATGAGCACTCGTTGGACGCGGAATAATGAGAGGAACATAACTGTAAAATATTTCTCACCGAAACTTGCTAGTTTAAAAAATATGCCACAAAAATCATTCGTGTGTGGTCTGATTTCAGGTGGCCTTTCCCATGCAGTCTTTTTGCTCTATTTTAAAAACAAGACATTTTTTTAGCAAAATTCCTTTTTATATCGTTTTGTATTCCTTTCCCCGTTAAAATAAGCCCTCTATCGTTAAAATCGGTGAGAACTTCTTTTTTGAATGAAAAAAGTGCAAAGGCATGCTTTTTTCGCGAAATTTCGATTAAAATATTTTGTCACCGATTTTGACGAATGAGCACTCGTTGGACGCGGAATAATGAGAGGAACATAACTGTAAAATATTTCTCTCCGAAACTTGCTAGTTTAAAAAATATGCCACAAAAATCATTCGTGTGTGGCCTGATTTCAGGTGGCCTTTCCTATGCAGTCTTTTTGCTCTATTTTAAAAAACAAGACATTTTTTTAGCAAAATTCCCTTTTTATATCGTTTTGTATTCCTTTCCCCGTTAAAATAAGCCCTCTATCGTTAAAATCGGTGAGAACTTATTTTTTGAATGAAAAAAGTGCAAAGGCTATAGTCCATGCTTTTTTCGCGAAATTTCGATTAAAATATTTTGTCACCGATTTTGACGAATGAGCATTCGTTGGACGCGGAAAAATGAGAGGAACATAACTGTAAAATATTTCTCACCGAAACTTGCTAGTTTAAAAAATATGCCACAAAAATCATTCGTGTGTGGCCTGATTTCAGGTGGCCTTTCCTATGCAGTCTTTTTGCTCTATTTTAAAAACAAGACATTTTTTTAGCAAAATTCCTTTTTATATCGTTTTGTATTCCTTTCCCCGTTAAAATAAGCCCTCTATCGTTAAAATCGGTGAGAACTTATTTTTTGAATGAAAAAAGTGCAAAAGCTATAGTCCATGCTTTTTTCGCGAAATTTCGATTAAAATATTTTGTCACCGATTTTGACGAATGAGCACTCGTTGGACGCGGAATAATGAGAGGAACATAAACTGTAAAATATTTCTCACCAAAACTTGCTAGTTTAAAAAATATGCCACACAAATCATTCGTGTGTGGCCTGATTTCAGGTGGCATTTCCTATGCAGTCTTTTTGCTCTATTTTAAAAACAAGACATTTTTATAGCAAAATTCCTTTTTATATCGTTTTGTATTCCTTTCCCCGTTAAAATAAGCCCTCTATCGTTAAAATCGGTGAGAACTTATTTTTTTGAATGAAAAAAGTGCAAAGGCTTATAGTCCCATGCTTTTTTCGCGAAATTTCGATTAAAATATTTTGTCACCGATTTTGACGAGTGAGCACTCGATGGACGCGGAATAATGAGAGGAACGTAACTGTAAAATATTTCTCACCGAAACTTGCTAGTTTAAAAAATATGCTACACAAATCATTCGTGTGTGGCCTGATTTCAGGTGGCCTTTCCTATGCAGTCTTTTTGCTCTATTTTAAAAACAAGACATTTTTTTAGCAAAATTCCTTTTTATATCGTTTTGTATTCCTTTCCCCCGTTAAAATAAGCCCTCTGTCGTTAAAATCGGTGAGAACTTATTTTTTGAATGAAAAAAGTGCAAAGGCTATATATAGTCCATGCTTTTTTCGCGAAATTTCGATTAAAATATTTTGTCACCGATTTTGACGAATGAGCACTCGTTGACGCGGAATAATGAGAGGAACATAACTGTAAAATATTTCTCACCGAAACTTGCTAGTTTAAAAAATATGCCACAAAAAATCATTCGTGTGTGGTCTGATTTCAGGTGGCCTTTCCCATGCAGTCTTTTTGCTCTATTTTAAAAACAAGACATTTTTTTAGCAAAATTCCTTTTTATATCGTTTTGTATTCCTTTCCCCGTTAAAATAAGCCCTCTATCGTTAAAATCGGTGAGAACTTATTTTTTGAATGATAAAAGTGCAATGCTTTTTTCGCGAAATTTCGATTAAAATATTTTGTCACCGAATTTGACGAATGAGCACTCGTTGGACGCGGAATAATGAGAGGAACATAACTGTAAAATATTTCTCTCCGAAACTTGCTAGTTTAAAAAATATGCCACAAAAATCATTCGTGTGTGGCCTGATTTCAGGTGGCCTTTCCTATGCAGTCTTTTTGCTCTATTTTAAAAACAAGACATTTTTTTAGCAAAATTCCTTTTTATATCGTTTTGTATTCCTTTCCCCGTTAAAATAAGCCCTCTATCGTTAAAATCGGTGAGAACTTATTTTTTTAATGAAAAAAGTGCAAAGGCTATAGTCCATGCTTTTTTCGCGAAATTTCGATTAAAATATTTTGTCACCGATTTTGACGAATGAGCATTCGTTGGACGCGGAAAAATGAGAGGAACATAACTGTAAAATATTTCTCACCGAAACTTGCTAGTTTAAAAAAATATGCCACAAAAATCATTCGTGTGTGGCCTGATTTCAGGTGGCCTTTCCTATGCAGTCTTTTTGCTCTATTTTAAAAACAAGACATTTTTTTAGCAAAATTCCTTTTTATATCGTTTTGTATTCCTTTCCCCGTTAAAATAAGCCCTCTATCGTTAAAATCGGTGAGAACTTATTTTTTGAATGAAAAAAGTGCAAAAGCTATAGTCCATGCTTTTTTCGCGAAATTTCGATTAAAATATTTTGCCACCGATTTTGACGAATGAGCACTCGTTGGACGCGGAATAAAGAGAGGAACATAACTGTAAAATATTTCTCACCGAAACTTGCTAGTTTAAAAAATATGCCACACAAATCATTCGTGTGTGGCCTGATTTCAGGTGGCCTTTCCTATGCAGTCTTTTTGCTCTATTTTAAAAACAAGACATTTTTTTAGCAAAATTCCTTTTTATATCGTTTTGTATTCCTTTCCCCGTTAAAATAAGCCCTCTATCGTTAAAATCGGTGAGAACTTATTTTTTGAATGAAAAAAGTGCAAAGGCTATAGTCCATGCTTTTTTCGCGAAATTTCGATTAAAATATTTTGTCACCGATTTTGACGAATGAGCACTCGTTGGACGCGGAATAATGAGAGGAACATAACTGTAAAATATTTCTCACCGAAACTTGCTAGTTTAAAAAATATGCCACAAAAACCATTCGTGTGTGGCCTAATTTCAGGTGGCCTTTCCTATGCAGTCTTTTTGCTCTATTTTAAAAACAAGACATTTTTTTAGCAAAATTCCTTTTTATATCGTTTTGTATTCCTTTCCCCCGTTAAAATAAGCCCTCTATCGTTAAAATCGGTGAGAACTTATTTTTTGAATGAAAAAAGTGCAAAGGCTATATCCATGCTTTTTTCGCGAAATTTCGATTAAAATATTTTGTCACCGATTTTGACGAATGAGCACTCGTTGGACGCGGAATAATGAGAGGAACATAACTGTAAAATATTTCTCTCCGAAACTTGCTAGTTTAAAAAATATGCCACAAAAATCATTCGTGAGTGGCCTGATTCAGGTGGCCTTTCCTATGCAGTCTTTTTGCTCTATTTTAAAAACAAGACATTTTTTTAGCAAAATTCCTTTTTATATCGTTTTGTATTCCTTTCCCCGTTAAAATAAGCCCTCTATCGTTAAAATCGGTGAGAACTTATTTTTTGAATGAAAAAAGTGCAAAGGCTATAGTCCATGCTTTTTTCGCGAAATTTCGATTAAAATATTTTGTCACCGATTTTGACGAATGAGCACTCGTTGGACGCGGAATAATGAGAGGAACATAACTGTAAAATATTTCTCACCGAAACTTGCTAGTTTAAAAAATATGCCACAAAAATCATTCGTGTGTGGCCTGATTTCAGGTGGCCTTTCCTATGCAGTCTTTTTGCTCTATTTTTAAAAACAAGACATTTTTTTAGCAAAAATTCCTTTTTATATCGTTTTGTATTCCTTTCCCCGTTAAAATAAGCCCTCTATCGTTAAAATCGGTGAGAACTTCTTTTTTGAATGAAAAAAGTGCAAAGGCATGCTTTTTTCGCGAAATTTCGATTAAAATATTTTGTCACCGATTTTGACGAATGAGCACTCGTTGGACGCGGAATAATGAGAGGAACATAACTGTAAAATATTTCTCACCGAAACTTGCTAGTTTAATCGTTAAAATCGGTGAGAACTTATTTTTTGAATGAAAAAAAGTGCAAAGGCTATAGTCCATGCTTTTTTCGCGAAATTTCGATTAAAATATTTTGTCACCGATTTTGACGAATGAGCACTCGTTGGACGCGGAATAATGAGAGGAACATAACTGTAAAATATTTCTCACCGAAACTTGCTAGTTTAAAAAATATGCCACAAAAACCATTCGTGTGTGGCCTAATTTCAGGTGGCCTTTCCTATGCAGTCTTTTTGCTCTATTTTAAAAACAAGACATTTTTTTAGCAAAATTCTTTTTTATATCGTTTTGTATTCCTTTCCCCGTTAAAATAAGCCCTCTATCGTTAAAATCGGTGAGAACTTCTTTTTTGAATGAAAAAAGTGCAGAGGCTATAGTCCATGCTTTTTTCGCGAAATTTCGATTAAAATATTTTGTCACCGATTTTTGACGAATGAGCACTCGTTGGACGCGGAATAATGAGAGGAACATAACTGTAAAATATTTCTCACCGAAACTTGCTAGTTTAAAAAATATGCCACAAAAACCATTCGTGTGTGGCCTGATTTCAGGTGGCCTTTCCTATGCAGTCTTTTTGCTCTATTTTAAAAACAAGACATTTTTTTAGCAAAATTCCTTTTTATATCGTTTTGTATTCCTTTCCCCGTTAAAATAAGCCCTCTATCGTTAAAATCGGTGAGAACTTATTTTTTGAATGAAAAAAGTGCAAAGGCTATATCCATGCTTTTTTCGCGAAATTTCGATTAAAATATTTTGTCACCGATTTTGACGAATGAGCACTCGTTGGACGCGGAATAATGAGAGGAACATAACTGTAAAATATTTCTCTCCGAAACTTGCTAGTTTAAAAAATATGCCACAAAAATCATTCGTGAGTGGCCTGATTCAGGTGGCCTTTCCTATGCAGTCTTTTTGCTCTATTTTAAAAACAAGACATTTTTTTAGCAAAATTCCTTTTTATATCGTTTTGTATTCCTTTCCCCGTTAAAATAAGCCCTCTATCGTTAAAATCGGTGAGAACTTCTTTTTTGAATGAAAAAAGTGCAGAGGCTATAGTCCATGCTTTTTTCGCGAAATTTCGATTAAAATATTTTGTCACCGATTTTGACGAATGAGCACTCGTTGGACGCGGAATAATGAGAGGAACATAACTGTAAAATATTTCTCACCGAAACTTGCTAGTTTAAAAAATATGCCACAAAAAACCATTCGTGTGTGGCCTGATTTCAGGTGGCCTTTCCTATGCAGTCTTTTTGCTTTATTTTAAAAACAAGACATTTTTTTAGCAAAATTCCTTTTTATATCGTTTTGTATTCCTTTCCCCGTTAAAATAAGCCCTCTATCGTTAAAATCGGTGAGAACTTATTTTTTGAATGAAAAAAGTGCAAAGGCTATATCCATGCTTTTTTCGCGAAATTTCGATTAAAATATTTTGTCACCGATTTTGACGAATGAGCACTCGTTGGACGCGGAATAATGAGAGGAACATAACTGTAAAATATTTCTCTCCGAAACTTGCTAGTTTAAAAAATATGCCACAAAAATCATTCGTGTGTGGCCTGATTTCAGGTGGCCTTTCCTATGCAGTCTTTTTGCTCTATTTTAAAAACAAGACATTTTTTTAGCAAAATTCCTTTTTATATCGTTTTGTATTCCTTTCCCCGTTAAAATAAGCCCTCTATCGTTAAAATCGGTGAGAACTTATTTTTTGAATGAAAAAAGTGCAAAAGCTATAGTCCATGCTTTTTTCGCGAAATTTCGATTAAAATATTTTGTCACCGATTTTGACGAATGAGCACTCGTTGGACGCGGAATAATGAGAGGAACATAACTGTAAAATATTTCTCACCGAAACTTGCTAGTTTAAAAAATATGCCACACAAATCATTCGTGTGTGGCCTGATTTCAGGTGGCCTTTCCTATGCAGTCTTTTTGCTCTATTTTAAAAACAAGACATTTTTTTAGCAAAATTCCTTTTTATATCGTTTTGTATTCCTTTCCCCGTTAAAATAAGCCCTCTATCGTTAAAATCGGTGAGAACTTCTTTTTTGAATGAAAAAAGTGCAAAGGCATGCTTTTTTCGCGAAATTTCGATTAAAATATTTTGTCACCGATTTTGACGAATGAGCACTCGTTGGACGCGGAATAATGAGAGGAACATAACTGTAAAATATTTCTCTCCGAAACTTGCTAGTTTAAAAAATATGCCACAAAAATCATTCGTGTGTGGCCTGATTTCAGGTGGCCTTTCCTATGCAGTCTTTTTGCTCTATTTTAAAAACAAGACATTTTTTTAGCAAAATTCCTTTTTATATCGTTTTGTATTCCTTTCCCCGTTAAAATAAGCCCTCTATCGTTAAAATCGGT